>LR738714.1:357086576-357293976 GCA_902687465.1 Secale cereale | reverse complement strand
GAGGATGCAGAAGACGCTACGAGCAAAATGTAAAAATAAATGTAGAATTGAAGCATCGATGGCCGAGGCATTCATCACTTAGGAGGCGGCAAACTTCGTGACAGCACACTATGAAGCCAAAAATTGTCATGTGCATAACCCAAAGCCTCGATACAATCCTGACGACCCTAAAAAGGGTAGATACAACCTCAGCCTATTCAGAGGGATTCTCGCACCAGCCAGTGGTTGGAAACCTGTATCGTTGGATTTTGAAGAATGGCGGACCATTTAGTTGTATCTCTTCAACAACCTAACAGAAGTGCGGCCGTACATCGAGTAAGATCTCGGTACATAGCTTCGCAACTTCTAATTCTTTTGAACTGCTCTTATTATTCCTGGATATTTGGTGTGGTCCATACATCGCCATATTCTCGTATGGAGCGGTGATCCAAAAGGATTCCGTCGAAGAGTATGAGCTTCAAGGACACCCAAAAGCCTATGCTTGGGGATGCCCCGGGAAGGCATCCACTCTTTCGTCTTCATTCATCGGTAACTTTACTCGATGCTATATTTTTATTCATCACATGATATGTGTTTTGCTTGGAGCGTCATTTGTTTCATTTGTTTTTTCTTGTTGTTTGAATAATATCCCAAGATCTGAAATTCTTAAATGTTAGAGAGTCTTCACTTAGTTACATAATTATTCAACTACTCATTGATCTTCACTTATATCTTTTGGAGTAGTTTGTCATTTGCTCTAGTGCTTCACTTATATCTTTTTAGAGCACGGCGGTGGTTTTATTTCGAAGAAATAGATGAACTATCATGCTTCACTTATATTATTTTTAGAGTCTTTTAGAACAGCATGGTAATGTGCTTTGGTTATGAAACTAGTCCTAATATGAGAGGCATCCAAGATGGGTATAACAAAAACTTTAATACAAGTGCATTGAATAATATGAGGATGGTGATATTAAAGTTATGCTAGTGGGGTAATTATGAATTCAAGAAATACTTGTGTTAAAGTTTGTGATTCCCGTAGCATGCACGTATGGTGAACCTCTATGTGATGAAGTTAGAGTGTGAGGTATTTATTGAGTGTCATCCTTTGTGTGGAGGTCGGGGGTGGTTAACTCCTACCAACCTCCCCCCCTAGGAGTATGCGTTGATTACTTTGTTTTGATGACTCATAAATTTTTGTAATAAGTATGTGAGTTCTTTATGACTAATGTTGAGTCCATGGATTATACGCACTCTCACCCTTCCACCATTGCTAGCCTCTCTTGTACCACGCAACTCTCGTCGGTACCATACACCCAGCATATATCTTCCTCAAAACAGCCACCATACCTACCTATCATGGCATTTCCATAGCCATTCCAAGATATATTGCCATGCAACTTTCCATCGTTCCGTTCATATGACACACTTCATATAATCATATTTCCATCCATGATCAGGTAGTTGACATCGTATTTGTGGCTAGGCCACCATGCATAATTTTTCATACATGTCACTTTTGATTCATTGCACATCACGGTACACCACCGGAGGCATTCATATAGAGTCATACTTTGATCTAGTATCGAGTTGTAATATCGAGTTGTAAATCAACATAAGTGTGATGATCATCATTATTAGAGCATTGTCCCCAAAAAAGAAAAAAAAGAAGAAAGGCCAAAGAATAAAGAAAGGCCCAAAAAAAGAAAAAGAAAAAGAAAAGTGAAAAAGAAAAAAAGGGACGATGCTACTATTTTTTTCCACACTTGTGCTTCAAAGTAGCACCATGATCTTCATGATAGAGAGTCTCATGTTTAGTAACTTTCATATACTAGTGGTAATTTTCATTATAGAACTTGGCTTGTATATTCCAATGATGGGCTTCCTCAAATGCCCTAGGTCTTCATGAGCAAGCAAGTTGGATGCACACCCACTTAGTTTCTTTTGTTGAGCTTTCATACATTTATAGCTCTAGTGCATCCGTTGCATGGCAATCCGTACTCACTCACATTGATATCTGTTAATGGGCATCACCATAGCCCATTGATACGCCTAGTTGATGTGAGACTATCTTCCTCTTTTGTCTTCTCCACAGCCACCACTCTATTCCACCTATAGTGATATATCCATGGCTCACGCTCATGTATTGCGTGAAAGTTGAAAGGTTTGAATAAATTTGAGTATAAAAACAATTGCTTGGATGAAACCGGGGTTGTGCATAATATGAATATTTTGTGTGATGAGGAGGAAGCATAGCCAGACTATATGCTTTTGTAGGGATAACTTTCTTTGGCCATGTTATTTTGAGAAGACATGATTGCTTTGTTAGTATGCTTGAAATATTATTATTTTTATGTCAATATAAACTTTTATCTTGAATCTTATGGATCTGAACAGTCATGCCACAATAAGAAGAATTACCTTAAGAATTATGTTAGGTAGCATTCCACATCAAAAATTCTGTTTTTATCATTTACCTACTCGAGGACGAGCAGGAATTAAGCTTGGGTATGCTTGATACGTCTCCAACGTATCTATAATTTTTGATTGTTCCATGCTATTATATTATCCTTTTAGGATGTTTTATGGGCTTTTATATACACTTTTATATGATTTTTGGGACTAACCTATAAACCTAGAGCCCAATGCCAGTTTTTGTTTTTTCCTTGTTTTTGTGTTTTACAGAAAAGAAATATCAAACGGAGTCCAATTGACGTGCCAATTTTTGATGATTTTTTCTGGACCAAAAGAAGCCCCCGAAGTAAAAGAGTTGGGCCAGGAGAGTCACGGGCTGCCCACGAGGGTGGGGAGCGCGCCCACTCCAAGTGGTGGCGCCCCCTATCTCATGGACAGCCCGGAGACCCCGCCTGACTTGTGCCCTACGCCAAATATTCCTATAAATATTGAAACCTCCGGAAAATAACCTAGATCGGGAGTTCCGCCACCACAAGCCTCTGTTGCCACCGAAAACCAATCTAGACCCGTTCTAGCACCCTGCCGGTGGGGGAATCCCTCTCCGGTGGCTATCTTCATCATCCCGACGCTCTCCATTACGAGGAGGGAGTAGTCCGCCCTCGGGGCTGAGGGTATGTACCATAGCTATGTGTTTGATCTCTCTCTCTCTCTCTCTCGTGTTCTTGAGATTGCACGATCTTGATGTATTGCGAGCTTTGCTATTATAGTGGGATCTTATGATGTTTCTACCCCTCTACTCTCTTGTGATGAATTGAGTTTCCCTTTGAAGTTATCTTATCAGATTGAGTCTTTAAGGATTTGAGAACACTTGATCTATGTCTTGCGTGGGATACCTTTGGTGACAATGGGGTATTCTTTCGATTCACTTGATGTATGTTTTGGTGATCAACTGGCAGGTTCCGTGACCTTGGGAATATATGCATAGCGGTTGGCACACGTTTTCGTCTTGACTCTCCGGTAGAAACTTTCGGGCATTCTTTGAAGTACTTTGTGTTGGTTGAATAGATGAATCTGAGATTGTGTGATGCATATCATATAATCATGCCCACAGATACTTGAGGTGACAATGGAGTATCTAGGTAACATTAGGGTTTTGGTTGATTTGTATCTTAAGGTGTTATTCTAGTACGATCTCTATGATAGATTGATCGGAAAGAATAGCCTCGTGTTATGTTACTACGGATTCTTGAATAGATCGATCATAAAGGATAACTTTGAGGTGGTTTCGTACCCTACCATAATCTCTTCGTTTTTTCTCCTCTATTAGTTACTTTGGAGTGACACTGTTGCATGTTGAGGGCTAGTAATATGATCCAATTATGTTATCCTTGTTGAGAGAACTTGCACTAGTGAAAGTATGAACCCTAGGCCTCGTTTCCTATCATTGCAACACCATTTATGCTCACTTTTACCACTTTCTACCTTGCTGTTTTTATATTTTCAGTTTACAAAAACCTATATCTACCATCCATATTGCACTTGTATCACCATCTCTTCGCCGAACTAGTGCACATATACAATTTACCATTGTATTGGGTGTGTTGGTGACACAAGAGACTCTGTGTTATTTGGTTGCAGGGTTGTTTGAGAGAGACCATCTTCATCCTACGCCTCCCATGGATTGATAAACCTTAGGTCATCCACTTGAGGGAAATTTGCTACTGTCCTACAAACCTCTGCACTTGGAGGCCCAACAACGTCTACAAGAAGAAGGTTGTGTAGTAGACATTTTCTACTTCTCGAGCTTGCATTGTATTCCCTCAAAGAGGAAAGGATGATGCAGCATAGTAGCGTATGTATTTCCCTCAGTTTTTGAGAACCAAGGTATCAATCCAGTAGGAGACCACGCACGAGTCCCTCAAACCTGCACAAACAAATAAGAACTTCGCAGCCACCGAGATAAGGGGTTGTCAATCCCTTTACGGTCACTTACGAAAGTGAGGTCTGATAGATAGGATAGTTTGATACTTTTGGTATTTTTGGATATAAGAACAGAAAGTAAAAACAACAAAGTAAAGTAGATTGTAGATTGATATGTCGAGAATAGACCCGGGGGCCATAGGTTTCACTAGAGGCTTCTTTCATGATAGCAGAATTCTACGATGGGTGAACAAATTACTGTCGAGCAATTGATAGAAAAGCGAATAATTATGAGAATATCTAGGCATGATAATTATATATAGGCATCACGTCCGAGACAAGTAGACTGAAATGATTCTGCACTTACTATAATTACTCCACACATCGACCGCTATCCAACATGCATCTAGACTATTAAGTTCGTAAGAACACAGTAATGCTTTAAGCAAGATGACATGATGTAGAGGGATAAACTCAAGCAATATAATATAAACCCCATCTTTTTATCCTCCATGGCAACAATACTATACGTGCCTTGCTGCCCCTACTGTCACTGGGAAAGGACATCGCAAGATTGAACCCAAAGCCAAGCACTTATCCCATTGCACTCCGTGGTGAGGCGATGGTGTTGATGTAGGAGCACTCCGTGGAAGATCCCCCCTCCGGCGGAGCTCCGGAACAGGCCCCGAGACGGGATCTCACAGGAATTAGGGTTTTCTCTGTTGCTTCGATGTTTTCAGGGTACATCGGTATATATAGGAGGAAGGCGTATGTCGGTGGAGCAACATGGGGCCCACGAGGGTGGGGGCGCGCCTAGGGGGAGGGGCGCGCCCTGGACCCTCGTGGGCACCCCGTGTCTCCTCTGCCTTGGTGCTCAAGTCTCTCGTGAAGATATCATTCCAAAAATAACTCTCCCGAAGGTTTCATTCCATTTGGACTCCGTTTGATATTCCTTTTCCGCGAAACCCTGAAATAGGAAAAAACTAGCAATCTGGACTGGGCCTTTGGGTTAATAGGTTAGTCCCGAAAATAATATAAAAGTGTATAATAAAGCCCATTAAACAACCAAAACATCATATATAATAGCATGGATCAATCAAAAATTATAGATACGTTGGAGACGTATCAAGCATCCCCAAGCTTAATTCCTGCTCGTCCTCGAGTAGGTAAATGATAAAAACAGAATTTTTGATGTGGAATGCTAACCAACATAACTTTCAATCTAATTTCTTTATTGTGGCATGAATGTTCAGATCCGAAAGATTCAAGACAAAAGTCTATATTGACATAAGAAATAATAATACTTCAAGCATACTAACAAAGCAATCATGTCTTCTCAAAATAGCATGGCCAAAGAAAGTTATCCCTACAAAATCATATAATCTGGCTATGCTCCCTCTACATCACACAAAATATTCATATCATGCACAACCCCAGTTTTAGCCAAGCAATTGTTTTCATACTCAATTTTTTCAAACCTTCCAACTTTCACGCAATACATGAGCGTGAGCCATGGATATAGCACTATGGGTGGAATAGAGTGGTGGTTGTGGAGAAGACAAAAATGAGGAAGATAGTCTCACATCGACTAGGTGTATCAATGGGCTATGGAGATGCCCATCAATAGATATCAATGTGAGTGAGTAAGGATTGCCATGCAACGGATGCACTAGAGCTATAAATGTATAAAAGCTCATCAAAAGAAACTAAGTGGGTGTACATCCAACTTGCTTCCTCACGAAGACCTAGGGCATTTTAGGAAGCCCATTGTTGGAATATACAAGCCAAGTTCTATAAAGAAAATTCCCACTAATATATGAAAGTGACTAAACATGAGACTCTCTATCATGAAGAACATGCTGCTACTTTGAAGCACAAGTGTGGAAAAAGGATAGTAGCATTGTCCCATCTCTCATTTTTTTGGAGGGGCTTTCTCTCTTTTTTTATCCCCTCTCTCTTTAATTTTTTTGGGCCTTCTCCTTTTTTTGGCCTTTCCTCACATGGTACAATGCTCTAATAATGAAGATCGTCACACTATTATTGATTTACAACTTGATATTACAACTCAATACTAGAACAAAGTATGACTCTATATGAATGCCTCCAACGGTGTACCAGAATGTGCAATGAATCAAGAGTGACATGTATGAAAAATTATGCATTGTGGCCTAGCCAAAAATACTATGTCAACTACATGATCATGCATGTCAATATGACAATATGAAGCATGTCATATGAACGGAACGGTGGAAAGTTGCATGGCAATATATCTCGGAATGGCTATGGAAATGCCATGATAGGTAGATATGGTGGTTGTTTTGAGGAAGGTATATGGTGGGTGTATGGTACCGACGAAAGTTGCGCGGTACAAGAGAGGCTAGCAATGGTGGAAGGGTGAGCGTGCGTATAATCCATGGACTCAACATTAGTCATAAAGAACTCATATACTTATTGCAAAAATTTATGAGTCATCAAAACAAAGCAATCAACGCATGCTCCTAGGGGGGAGGTTGGTAGGAGTTAACCATCACGCGCCCCCGACCTCCACACAAAGGATGACACTCTACAAATGCCTCATGCTCTAACTTCATCACATAGCGGTTCACCATACATGCATGCTACGGGAATCACAAACTTTAACACAAGTATTTCTCAAATTCAAAATTACTGCACTAGCATGACTCTAATATCACTATCCTCATATCTCAAAACAATCATCAAGTATCAAACTTCTCATACTATTCAATGCACTTTATATGAAAGTTTTTATTACATTAATCTTGGATGCATATCATATTAGGATTAGTTTTCTAACCAAAGCACATTACCATGTTGTTCTAAAATACTCTCAAAAGGATATAAGTGAGGCATGAGAGATCAACAATTTCTAAAAAATAAAATCGCCATCGTGCTCTGCTACCTCTTAAGCTTGCGTTGTATTCCCTCGAAGAGGAAAGGGAGATGCAGCACAGTAGCGTAAGTATTTCCCTCGGTTTTTTAGAACCAAGGTATCAATCCAGTAGGAGACCACGCGCCAGTTCCTCGCACCTGCACAAACAAATAAGAACTTCGCAGCCAACGCAATAAAGGGTTGTCAATCCCTTTACGGTCACTTACGAGAGTGATCTGATATAGATGATAAGATAATATTTTTGGTATTTTTGATAGAAAAACAAAAAGTAAAGAAAGCAAATAAACAATGGCGACAGAAATTGACGGGAAAGTAATATGATAGTGATAGACCCGGGGGCCATAGTTTTCTCTAGTGGCTTCTCTCATGATAGCTATATTCTACGGCAGGTAAACAAATTGCTGTCGAGCAATTGATAGAGAAGCGAATAATTATGAGACTATCTAGGCATTATCATTGTATATAGGCATCACGTCCGAGACAAGTAGACCGACTCCTGCCTGCATCTACTACTATTACTCCACACATCGACCGCTATCCAGCATGCATCTAGTGTATTGAATTCATACGAATAGAGTAACGCCTTAAGCAAGATGACATGATGTAGAGGGATAAACTAAAGCAATATGATGAAAACCCCATCTTTTTATCCTCGATTCATAGATAACCTTGATCATAAACTCACAATTCATCGGATCTCGACAAACACACCGCAAAAAAGATTACATCGAATATATCTCCTCGAAGACCGAGGAGAATTTTGTATTGAGATCCGGAGAGAGAGAAGAAGCCATCTAGATACTAGCTATGGACTCGAAGGTCTGTGGTAAACTACTCACAACTCATGGTGAGGGCGATGATGATGATGATGAAGAAGGCCTCCGTGAAGGATCCCCCTCTCGGAACAGGCTCCAAGATGGGATCTCCACGGGAACAGCAGCTACGGCGGTGGAATTAGGGTTTTCTCTTTGTGTATGGAGTTTCTGGGGTACGTAGGCATATATAGGAGGAAGTGGGGCACCAGGGGCCACGGGGCTTGCCCTCGAGGCAGGGGGGCGCGCCCCCTACCCTCGAGGGTGCGCCGCCTGTCTTCTGGCTTGGCCCCGAAGTTTATCTCGCGTGATTTCCTCCAAAAATATCTCCTGCGAAGGTTTCATTCCGTTTGGACTCCGTTTGATATTCCTTTTCTGCAAAACCCCGAAATAGGCAAAAAACAGCAATCTGGACTGGGCCTTTGGGTTAGTAGGTTAGTCCCAAAAATGATATAAAAGTGAATGATAAAGCCCATTAAACATCTAAGACTTCATAAATAATAGCATGGAACAATAAAAATTATAGATACGTTGGAGACGTATCAAACATCCCCAAGCTTAATTCCTGCTCGTCCTCGAGTAGGTAAATGATAAAGAAAGAATTTTTGATGTGGAATGCTAACCAATATATGTTTTCAATGTAATTCTCTTAATTGTGGCATGAATGTTCAGATCTGAAAGATTCAAGATAAAAGTCTATATTGACATAAGAAATAACAATACTTCAAGCAATACTAACAAAGCAATCATGTCTTCTCAAAATACTATGGCTAAAGAAAGTTGTCCCTACAAAATCATAGTGTTGGCTATGCTCCCTTGCTATCACACAAAATATTCATATCATGCACAACCCTGATTTCAGCAAAGCATTTGTTTTCATGCTCTATCTTTTCAAACCTTTCAACTTTCACGCAATACATGAGCATGAGCCATGGACATAGCACTATGGGTGGAATAGAGATGGTTGTGGAGAAGACAAAAAGAGGGAGATAGTCTCACATCGACTAGGCGTATCAACGGGCTATGGAGATGCCCATCAATTAATATCAATGTGAGTGAGTAGGGATTGCCATGCAACGGATGCACTAGAGCTAAATATGAATGAAGTCTCAACAAAAGAAACTAGTGGGTGTGCATCCAACTTGCTTGCTCACGAAGACCTAGGGCATTTGAGGAAGCCCGTCGTTGGAATATACAAGCCAAGTTCTATAACGAAAATTCCCACTAGTATATGAAAGTGACTAAACATGAGACTCTCTACAATGAAGAACATGGTGCTACTTTGAAGCACAAGTGTGGAAAAAGATAGTAGCAATTGTCCCCTTTTTTATTTTTATTTTATTTTCTCTTTTTTGGGCCTTTCTTCTTTATTTCTTTGGCCTTTCTTTTTTTCTTTTTTTTTTTGCGGAGGGGCTTTATAGATTCAGCCTTTCCTCCCATGGGACAATGCTCTATAGATGATGATCATCACACTTTCATTACAACACAAGATTACAATTTGATACTACAACAACAAAGTATGACTCTATATGAATGCCTCCGGCGGTGTACCGGTATGTGCAATGAAACAAGAGTGACATGTATAAAAATTATGCATGGTGGCCTCGCCACATATACGATGTCCACTACATGATCATGCAAAGGCAATATGACAATATGATGCGTGTCATATGAATGGAACGGTGGAAAGTTGCATGGCAATATATCTCGGAATGGCTATGGAAATGCCATGATAGGTAGGTATGGTGGCTGTTTTGAGGAACAATGTGGTGGCTATTTTGAGGAAGGATATATAGCGGGTTTATGGCACCGGCGAAAGTTGCGCGGTACAAGAGAGGCTAGCAATGGTGGAAGGGTGAGAGTGCGTAAAATCCATGGACTCAACATTAGTCATAAGAACTCATATATTTATTGTAAAAATCTACGAGTCATCAAAACAAAGCAATCAACGCATGCCCCTAGGGGGGAGGCTGGTAGGAGTTAACCATCGCGCGCCCCCGACCGCCACGCAAAGGTTCACACTCTACAAATACCTCATGCTTTAACTTAGTCACACAACGGTTCACCATACGTGCATGCTACGGGAATCACCAACCTTAACACAAATATTTCTCAATTTCATAATTACTCCACTAGCATGACTCTAATATCACTATCCTCATGTCTCAAAACAATTATCAAGCATCCAACATCTCTTCTTACTCAATTCACTTGATGTGATTTTTTTACTACATTGATATTGGATGTCTATCATGTGAAGACTAGTTTCTTTAGCCTAAACAATTTACCATGCTGTTTTAATAGAATATCAAATAGATCTAAGTGAAGCATGAGAGTTCAACAATTTGAACAAAATATTGCCACCACCGTGCTCTAAAAGATATAAGTGAAGCAATAGAGCAAAAGCTATTCAACTCAAAAGATATAAGTGAAGCAGATAGAGTGTTCTAACAATTTCTAGGGCATATTTAACTCTCTCAAATAGGTGTGTACAGAAAAGATGATTGTGGCAAACTAACAAGCAAAGACTCAAATTATACAAGACGCTCCAAGCAAAACACATAACATGTTGCGAATAAAAATATAGCTCCAAGTATAGTTACCGATGGATGAAGACGAAAGAGGGGATGCCTTCCCGGGGCATCCCCAAGCTTAGGCTTTTGATTATCTTGAATTTATTTGGGGTGCCATGGGCATCCCCAAGCTTAGGCCATTGCTACTCCTTGTTCCATAGTCCTTCAAAGCAATACTCAAAACTTGAAAACTTCACAACACAAAACTTAGACAAAAATTCTCGTGAGCTCCGTTAGTAAGAGAAAGGAAACCACCACTCAAAGGTATAGAAAGGAATTCATTCATTGTTTATATTGGTGTTAAACCTACTTTACTCCAAGTTCTCTATGGTTCATATCCTCCAATATTACTCATAGATGCATCGGAATAAGCAAACAACACACGAAAAACAGAATCTATCAAAAACCGAACAGTCTGTAGTAATCTGCTGGGTTCGCCTACTTCTGGAACTCCACAAAATTCAAACTAAATTGGTAAATTGGCGCAATTTGTCTACCAATCAGCAGAAAAAATTATCAACCAAAAATCATGCTCCAGTAAAATCTGAAGACTACTTTAGCGAGCGCTAATGATTCTGTTTTTCACAGCCAGATCATATAAACTTCACACAAGTCTTACCAAAGGTTCTACTTGGCACAAACACTAATCAAAACATGAAAACACATCTAATCAGAGGATAGATGCAATATTTATTCCCTAACATCAACAAAAATAAAAAACATAAAATTGGGTTGCCTCCCAACAAGCGCTATCGCTTTACGCCCCTAGCTAGGCACGATACAAGATAGATCTAGGTATTGCCATCTTTGGAAGGAAATTCTTTGATTAAGCACTTATGATTCTTGGTCACTTATTTGTCCCTATAAATAATCAAACTCTTGGGAAAGAAATCAAGAAATTCTAAGGTGTCAAAAGGGTCTCTTGCAAAAGTAAGAAAATTAGGGTGATCACTTATGGATTTGAGATCCGCAAGCCTATATATTTCACCCTTGTATTTAGGGACATACATGAACTTAGATAATTTAGTGGAGGTATTTGGAGTAGTTCTTATAGCGGAAAGAGCGGAACCCACATTAGTGATAACATCCTCAAGCTTATTGATTCTAGTGGAATCCTGATCTAGCTTTTCTTTAACCATGGGTTCTTTTTCCTTAAGATTTTTCAGAACAACTCCTACCTTGGATCCATATTGGGTAATTTCATTGTGAATTTTTTCTATCCAAGCTCTCTAACAATTCTACTGTAGAAACTTTGTTCTCAATAATTTCTAACATTTGCATAACATGCTCCAAAGTTAAAACGGTCCCATTAACTGTAAGAGGTGGTGAGCCAAATAATTCAGTCATAGCTTTATAAGAATCAACGGTGTGGCTACCCAAGAAATTCCCTTCGGTAATGGTATCTAAGATAAATCTATTCCAAGGAGTTATGCCGACATAAAAATTGTGAAGAATCATGGAAGTGGAAAGCTTCCTATTAGACTTATCTTGAGCATTGCAAATTCTATACCAGTCATCTTTTAAACTTTCTCCCTCCCTTTGTTTAAAGTTGAGGACCCCACTCTCGGAAGTGGTGATAATGATAGGCGTGCTAGACATGATGCCAAGCAAGCAAGCAACACACAAGCAAACAAGAAGCAAGTGAACGAGAAACACACGGCGGAAGAAGGGCGAATAAAACGACAAAGGTGAAGTGGGGGAGAGGAAAACGAGAGGCAAATAAATGTAATGCAAAGGATAAGGGTTTGTGATAGGTACTTGGTATATGACTTTTTCGTAAGCCTCCCCGGCAAAGGCGCCAGAAATTCTTCTTGCTACCTCTTGAGCTTGCGTTGTATTCCCTCTAAGAGGAAAGGGAGATGCAGCACAGTAGCGTAAGTATTTCCCTCAGTTTTTGTGAACCAAGGTATCAATCCAGTAGGAGACCACACGCCAGTACCTCGCACCTGCACAAACAAAGATGAACTTCGCAGCCAACGCGATAAGGGGTTGTCAATCCCTTTACGGTCACTTACGAGAGTGAGATCTGATAGAGATGATAAGATAATATTTTTGGTATTTTTGATATAGAAACAAAAAGTAAATAAAGCAAATAAATAATGGCGACAAAAATTGACAGGAAAGTAATATGATAGTGATAGACCCGGGGCCATAGTTTTCTCTAGTGGCTTCTCTCATGATAGCGATATTCTACGGCGGGTAAACAAATTACTGTCGAGCAATTGATAGAAAAGCGAATAATTATGATACTATCTAGGCATGATCATTGTATATAGGCATCACGTCCGAGACAAGTAGACCGACTCCTGCCTGCATCTACTACTATTACTCCACACATCGACCGCTATCCAGCATGTATCTAGTGTATTGAGTTCACACGAATAGAGTAACGCCGTAAGCAAGATGACATGATGTAGAGGAATAAACTCAAGCAATATGATGAAAACCCCTTCTTTTTATCCTCGATGGCAACAATACAATACGTGCCTTGCTGCCCCTACTGTCACTGGGAAAGGACACCGCAAGGTTGAACCCAAAGTAGATCTAGTAGGCCAAACCAAACCAATAATTCGAAGAGACTTGCAAGGATATTATGAGCACAAATAAAAATTTCAGAGAAGAACCAAATATCTTTCATAGATAACCTTGATCATAAACTCACAATTCATCGGATCTCGACAAACACACCGCAAAAAGAGATTACATCGAATAGATTTCCTTGAAGACCAAGGAGAACTTCGTATTGAGATCCGGAGAGAGAAGAAGCCATCTAGATACTAGCAATGGACCCGAAGGTCTGTGGTAAACTACTCACAACTCATGGTTAGGGAGATGATGATGATGATGAAGGCCTCTGTGATGGATCCCCCTCCCGGAACAGGCTCCAAGATGGGATCTCCACGGGAACAGTAGCTATGGCGATGGAATTAGGGTTCTCTCTCTGCGTATGGAGTTTCTGGGGTACGTAGGCATATATAGGAGGAAGAGGGGCACCAGGGGCCACGGGGCCTGCCCTCGAGGTAGGGGGGTGTGCCCTGGGAAGGGGGGCGCGCCCCCCACCCTCGAGGGTGGGCCCTTGTCTTTTGGCTTGGCCCATAAGTTTATCTCGCGTGATTTCCTCCAAAAATATCTCCTACGAAGGTTTCATTCCGTTTGGACTCCGTTTGATATTCCTTTTCTGCAAAACCCTGAAATAGGCAAAAACAGCAATCTGGACTGGGCCTTTGGGTTAGTAGGTTAGTCCAAAAAATGATATAAAAGTTAATAATAAAGCCCATTAAACATCTAAGACTTCATAAATAATAGCATGGAACAATCAAAAATTATAGATACGTTGGAGACGTATCATGCTCTAAAGGATATAAGTGAAGCACTAGAGCAAAACTATTTAGCTCAAAAGATATAAGTGAAGCACATAGATTGTTCTAACAAATTCTAGACCATATTTATCTCTCTCAAAAAGGTGTGTCCTGCAAGGATGATTGTGGCAAACTAACAACCAAAGACTCAAATCATACATGACGCTCCAAGCAAAACACATTTCATGTGGTGAATAAAAATATAGTACCGAGTATAGTTACAGATAGATGAAGACAAAAGAGGGGATGCCTTCCCGGGGCATCCCCAAGCTTAGGCTTTTGGTTGTCCTTGAATTTTACCTTGGGGTGCCTCGGGCATCCCCAAGCTTAGGCTCTTCCACTCTTTGTTCCATAGTCCATCAAAGACATACTCAAAACTTGAAAACTTCACAACACAAAACTTAGCAGAAAATCTCGTGAGCTCCGTTAGTATAAGAAAACAAACCACCACTCAAAGGTACTGTAATGAACTCATTCTTTATTTATATTGGTGTTAAACCTACTGTATTCCAACTTCTCTATGGTTCATATCCTCCAATATTACTCATAGATGCATCGGAATAAGCAAACAACACACGAAAAACAGAATCTGTCAAAAACAGATCAGTCTGTAGTAATCTGTAACTTTCGCATACTTCTGTAACTCCAAAAAAATGAAATAAATTGGTAAATGTGAGGAATTTGTCTATTAGTCATGTGCAAAAATAATCAACTAAATATCACTCTCCAGTAAAATCTAGTGACAATTCTCGCGAGCGCTAACGTTTTTGTTTTTTACAGCAAGATCATATAAACTTCACACAAGTCTTCCCAAAGGTTCTACTTGGCACAAACACTAATTAAGACACAAAACCACATCCAAACAGAAGCTAGATGAAATACTTATTCCTAAACAGAAGCAAAAACAAAGAAAATAAAATTGGGTTGCCTCCCAACAAGCGCTATCGTTTAACGCCCCTAGGTAGGCACGATACAAGGATAGATCTAGGTATTGCCATCTTTGGAAGGCAATCCATAAGTTGCTCTCATAATGGATTCATAATGTAATTTGATTTTATTTCTAGGAAAGTGTTCCATGCCTTTCCTTAACGGAAATTGGAATCTAATATTTCCTTCCTTCATATAAATAATTGCACCAATCGTTCTAAGGAAAGGTCTACCAAGAATAATAGAACATTAAGGATTGCAATCTATATCAAGAACAATGAAATCTACGGGCACATAATTCCTATTGGCAACAATAATAACATCATTAATCCTTCCCATAGGTTTCTTAATAGTAGAATCCGCAAGATGCAAATTTAAAGAACAATCATCGAGCTCTTGGAAACCTAACAAATCACACAAAGTTTTTGGGATAGTGGAAACACTTGCACCCAAATCACACAAAGCAAAGCATTCGTGATCCTTAATTTTAATTTTAATAGTAGGTTCCCATTCATCATAAAGCTTTCTAGGGATAGAAACTTCTAGTTCAAGTTTTTCTTCATAAGATTGCATCAAAGCATCAACTATGTGTTTGGTAAAAGCTTTATTTTGACTATAAGCATGCGGAGAATTTAGTACGGATTGCAACAAGGAAATACAATCAATCAAAGAGCAATTATCATAATTGAATCCCTTGAAATCCGTAGTGGGTTCATCACTATGCAAAGTTTTAATCTCTTCAATCCCACTTTTAACAATTTTAGCATCAAGACCTAAAAAATCCGAATCATTGGGACGCCTTTTAATTAAAGTAGACTCATCTCCAGTCCCATCTTTATCAAGATTCATACTAGAAAACAAGGATCTAATAGGAGACACATCAATAACTTTCAGATCTTCATCCTTATTTTCATGAAAACTAGAAGAACACGCTTTTATAAAGCACTCCTTTTTAGCACGCATCCTAGCGGTTCTTTCATTACATTCATCAATGGTAATTTTCATGGCTTTGCGAGACTCATTGATATCATGCTTAGGTGGAATAGATCTAAGTTTCAAAGAATCAACATCAAGAGTAATTCTATCCATGCTTCTAGCCAATTCATCAATCTTAAGCAATTTTTCTTCAAGCAAAGCATTGAAATTCTTTTGTGAATTCATAAACTCTTTAACACTAGTTTCAAATTTAGAAGGCATCTTTCCATAAGAGTTATTGTAGGAAGTACCATAATTATTAGAGGAATTACTAGGAAAAGGCCTAGGATTAAAGTTTCCTCTATAAGCATTGTTACCAAAATTATTCCTACCAACAAAATTCATATCCAAAGATTCATTATTATTTTCAATCAACGTGGATAAAGGCATATCATTAGGATCAGAAGAAGCACTCTTAGCAGCAAATAATTTCATAAGTTCATCCATCTTTCCACTCAAAACACTAATCTCTTCAATAGCATGCACTTTTTTACTAGTAGATATTTCGGTGTGCCATTGATAATAATTAACCATAATATTATCTAAGTGCCTCCTGCGGCCGAATCTAATAGATTTCTAGAAGAAAAATTCAAGCCAACATAAAAGTTTTGTATAATCATCCATAAGTTCAAACCATGTGTAGGGCAATTACATATCATTAATTTCATTCTCTCCCAAGCTTGTGCAACATGTTCATGATCTAGTTGCTTAAAATTCATAATATTGTTTCTAAGAGAGATAATCTTTGCAGGGGGAAAATACTTAGAGATAAAAGCATCTTTGCACATATTCCACGAATCAATACTATTTCTAGGCAAAGAGGAAAACCAAGTTTTAGCACGATCTCCATGTGAAAACGGAAATAGCTTCAGTTTAACAATATCATTATCTGTATCCCTTTTCTTCTGCATATCACACAAATCAACAAAGTTGTTTAGATGGGTAGCGGCATCTTCACTAGGAAGGCTAGAAAATTGGTCTTTCATGACAAGATTGAACAGAGCAGCATTGATCTCACAAGATTCAGCATCGGTAATAGGAGCAATCAGAGTGCTAATAAAATCATTATTGTTGGTATAGTAGAAGTCACACAATTTGGTATTGTTCTGAGCCATAGTGACAAGCAAGCAATCCAACACACAAGGAAACAAGAAGCAAGCAAATGGTAAACACACGGCAAAAAGAAGGGCAAATAAAACGGCAAGGGTGAAGTGGGGGAGAGGAAAACGAGAGGCAAAAAAATGTAATGCGAAGGATAAGGGTTTGTGATAGGTACTTGGTATATGTCTTTTGTGTAAGCCTCCCCGGCAACGGCGCCAGAAATTCTTCTGCTACTTCTGGAGCTTGCGCTGTATTCCCTCAAAGAGGAAAAGGTGATGCAGCACAGTAGCGTCAGTATTTCCCTCAGTTTTTGAGAACCAAGGTATTAATGCAGTAGGAGACCACGCGGGAGTCCCTCGCACCTGCACAAATAAATAAGAACTTCGCAGCCAACGCAATAAGGGGTTGTCAATCCCTTTACGGTCACTTACGGAAGTGAGATCTGATAGATAGGATAGTTTGATATTTTTTGGTATTTTTGGATATAAGAACAGAAAGTAAAAACAGCAAAGTAAAGTAGATTGTAGATTGATATGTTGAGAATAGACCCAGGGGCCATACGTTTCACTAGTGGCTTCTCTCATGATAGCAGAATTCTACGGTGGGTGAAAAATTATTGTCGAGCAATTGATAGAAAAGCGAATAATTATGAGAATATCTAGGCATGATCATTATATATGGGCATCACGTCCGAGACAAGTAGACCGAAACGATTCTGCATCTACTACTATTACTCCACACATCGACCGCTATCCAGCATGCATCTGGAGTATTAAGTTCGTAAGAACAGAGTAATGCGTTAAGCAAGATAACATGATGTAGAGGGATAAACTCAAGCAATATGATATAAACCACATCTTTTTATCCTCCATGGCAATTATACAATACGTGCCTTGCTGCCCCTACTGTCACTGGGAAAGGACATCGCAAGATTGAACCCAAAGCCAAGCACTTCTCCCATTGCAATAACTATAGATCTAGTAGGCCCAACCAAACCAATAATTCGAAGAGACTTGCAAGGATATTATAATCATACATAAAAGAATTCAGAAAAGAACCAAATATTTCTCATAGATAATCTTGATCATAAACCCACAATTCATCGGATCTCGACAAACACACCGTAAAAGGATTACATCGAATAGATCTCCTCGAAGACCGAGGAGAACTTGGTATTGAGATCCAAAAAGAGAGAAGAAGCCATCAAGTTACTAACTATGGACCCAAATGTCTATGGTAAACTACTCACAACTCATGGTGAGGCGATGGTGTTAATGTAGAAGCACTCTGTGGAAGATCCCCCCTCCGGCGGAGCTCTGGAACAGTCCCCAAGATGGGATCTCACGGGAATAGAAGGATGCGGCCGTGGAATTATGGTTTTCTCTGTTTCTTCGATGTTTTCAGGGTACATGGGTATATATAGGAGGAAGGAGTACATCGGTGGAGCAACGTGGGTCCCACGAGGGTGGGGGGCGTGCCCAGGGGGAGGGGGCGCGCCCTGGACCCTCATGGGCACCCCGTGTCTCGTCTGCCTTGGTGCTCAAGTCTCTCGTGAAGATATCATTCCACAAATAACTCTCCCGAAGGTTTCATTCCATTTGGACTCTGTTTGATATTCCTTTTCTACGAAACCCTGAAATAGGAAAAAAAACAATATAGACTAGGCCTTTAGGTTAATAGGTTAGTCCCAAAAATAATATAAAAGTGTATAATAAAGCCCATTAAACATCCAACACAACATATATAATAGCATGGAACAATAAAAAATTATAGATACGTTGCAGACGTATTTTCTACTTCTCGAGCTTGCATTGTATTCCCTCGAAGAGGAAAGGGTGATGCAGCATAGTAGCGTAAGTATTTCCTTCGGTTTTTGAGAACCAAGGTATCAATCCAGTAGGAGACCACGCGCGTGTCCCTCACACCAGCACAAACAAATAAGAACTTCGCAGCCAACACGATAAGGGGTTGTCAATCCCTTTACGGTCAGTTACGAAAGTGAGATCTGATAGATAGGATAGTTTGATATTTTTGGTATTTTTGGATATAAGAACAGAAAGTAAAAAACAGCAAGGTAAAGTAGATTGTAGATTGATATGTTGAGAATAGACCCGGGGGCCATAGGTTTCACAAGTGGCTTCTCTCATGATAGCAGAATTCTACGGTGGGTGAACAAATTACTGTCGAGCAATTGACAGAAAAGCAAATAATTATGAGAATATCTAGGCATGATCATTATATATAGGCATCATGTCCAAGACAAGTAGACCGAAATGATTCTGCAACTACTACTATTACTCCACGCATCGACCGCTATCCAGCATGCATCTAGAGTATTAAGTTCATAAGAACAGAGTAACGCTTTAAGGAAGATGACATGATGTAGAGGGATGAACTCAAGCAATATGATATAAACCCCATCTTTTTATCCTCGATGGCAACAATATAATATGTGCCTTGCTGCCCCTACTGTCACTGGGATAAGACACCGCAAGATTGAACCAAAGCCAAGCACTTCTCCTATTGCAAGAACTATAGATCTAGTAGGCCAAACCAATCCAATAATTCCAAGAGGCCTGCAAGGATATTATAATCATACATAAAAGAATTCAGAAAAGAACCAAATATTTCTCATAGATAATCTTGATCATAAACCCACAATTCATCGGATCTCGACAAACACACCGCAAAAATATTACATCGAATAGATCTCCTCGAAGACCGAGGAGAACTTGGTATTGAGATCCAAAAAGAGAGAAGAAGCCATCTAGGTACTAACTATGGACCCGAAGGTCTGTGGTAAACTACTCACAACTCATGGAGAGGCAATGGTGTTGACGTAGAAGCACTTCGTGGACGATCCCCCCTCCGGCGGAGCTCCGGAACAAGCCCCAAGATGGGATCTCACGGGAACAGAAGGTTGCGGCGGTGGAATTAGGGTTTTCTCTGTTGCTTCGATGTTTTCAGGGTACATGGGTATATATAGGAGGAAGGAGTACGTTGGTGGAGCAACGTGGAGCCCACGAGGGTGGGGGCACGCCTAGGGGGAGGGGGCGCGCCCTGGACCCTTGTGGGCACCCCCGTGTCTCCTCTGCCTTGGTGCTCAAATCTCTCGTGAAGATATCGTTCCAAAAATAACTCTCCCGAAGGTTTCATTCTGTGACGCCCTCAGAATCTTCTGACGAAGCAGTTGACCTTCTGACGAAGCACAAGGGTCTCGGGAAAATATCGAGGGATACCTTCAGAATCTTCTAACGAAGCAGTTGATCTTTTGGAATGAGGGCTCTCCGGGAGAAATAGTTATGAGAACCTAGAGTCGGAGTTAGTAAAATCTTTTAACCCGAATAGAAGAGAGATCAGAGTCCCAGAGTATAGAAGAGGAATAAAAGATCCTAACAGCGCCCATTGGTGTTGTGGGCCCGTAAGCCACACAACAAATTAGTAAATTTGTTTTTCAAAGACTAGACTCACCTTCGGGCAAGGAGTTGGAAAGGGGATTCCTACATGCAGTCGGCTCTGATACCAACTTGTGATGCCCCCGATTTGTCCGTACACTAATCATGCACGCAAATGTGTACGACCAAGATCAGGGACTCACTGGAAGATATCACAACACAACTCTAGACACAAATTAAAATAATACAAGCTTTATATTACATGCCAGGGGCCTCGAGGGCTCGAATACACAAGAGTCAGCGGAAGCAATAATATATGAGTACAGACATAAGTTAAACAAGTTTTCCTTAAGAAGGCTAGTACAAAAGTAACAACGATCGAAAAGGCAAGGCCTCCTGCATGGGACCTCCTAACTACTCCTCGAAGCCGAACTCCATGTAGAAACATCATCGGGATCCTCTGGCTCCTGGACTCCACCGATCTGGTTGCATCAACCAGAAAGAAGAAAGAAGGGGGAAAAGGCGGAGCAAAGCAACCGTGAGTACTCATCCAAATTACTCGCAAGCAAGGATCTACACTACATATGCAATGGTATCTGTGTAAAGGGGTAATATATGTGAATTAAACTACAGAATGCCATAATAAGGGGGGGATAGCTAATCCAATCGAAGCTACGCTTCTGGCCACCTCCATCTTGCAGAAGTAGAAGAGAGAAGATGGAAAAGTAACAAGTATCAAAGCTTCTAGAAGCCTCCGTCTTGACTAGCTGAAGAGTTCACCAAGTAACATCGCATAGCATAATCCTACACGACGATCCTCCCCTCGTCGCCCTGTGGGAAAGCGATCACCGGGTTGTATTTGGAACTTGTCTGGGTGTGTTTTATTAAGTATCCAGTTCTAGTTCTCATGAGGTCAGAGTACAACTCTGGGTCGTTCTTTTACCTAGGGACACGGCTATTCGAATAGATTAACTTCCCTGCAGGGGTGCACCACATAACCCAGCACGCTTGATCCCATTTGGCCGGACACACTTTCCAGGGTCATGCCCGGCCTCGGAATATCGACACGTCGCAGCCCTACCTAAGCACAACAGAGAGGTCAGCACGCCGGTCTAAGTCTTAAGCGCATAGGCGTCTGGGCCCATCGCCCAATGCACACCTCCATGTTGCGAGGGCGGCCGGTGAGCAGACCTAGCAACCTCCATTCCTAAGGAAGTTACGTTACGCGGTACAACCCGGCGCGCGCCGCTCAGTCGCTGACATCAAGAAGACTTCGGCTGATACCACGACATCGAGTGCCCATAACTATTCCCACATAGCTGGTTAGTGCGTATCGGCCAATGGCCAGACTCAGATCAAATGCCAAGATCTCGTTAAACGTGTTATTATGAAATAACTGCGGCCAACGACCAGGGCCAAGCCCACCTGTCTCCAAGGTGGTCACAACCTGCCCTGTCGCTCCGCCACAAAGTAACCATCAGGGGGCTACCGGGAACCCAGGCCCACCACTACCTGTGTGGAACCACCTGCCCCTTCAGCCCCCATCTCTGAATCATCATCATGTGTATGTAATAGTATAGTATATACCCGTGATCACCACCCGAGTGATCACGGCCTTCATAGTATAGCATGGCAGACGGACAAGAATGTAGGGCCACTGATGGAATACTAGCATCCTATACTAAACATTAGGATAGCAGGTAAAGGTATCAAAACTTGTAGCAACAATGATAGGCTATGCAACAGAATAGGATTATTCGATAGCAGTAACATGCTACACTACTCTAATGCAAGCAGTAGAGAGAAGAATAGGCGATATGTGGTGATCAAGGGGGGCTTGCCTGGAAGCTCAGCCGAGAAGGAGCGGTCGTCAACACCGTAGTTGTACTGGGTAGCAGCAGCGTTGGTCTCGATGTCTAACGAGAGAGGAGGGGGAATAAACAATAAATATAATGCAGACAGATGCATATCGATGCATTACATGACAAGTAACGGTGCCAGGTGTGCCCTAACGCGACAGTAGGTAATACCGACGAAGGGGTAAAACATCCGGGAAAGTATCCCCGGTGTTTCGCGTTTTCGAACAGATGAGCCGAAGGGGGAAGGTTGCGTGTTTGCTATGCTAGGGACGAGTGGTGGACGAACGGACTGTGTATTCGGATTCGTCTCGTCGTTCTGAGCAACTTTCATGTACAAAGTATTTTCATCCGAGTTACAGATTATTTTATATTAATTTTTAAAGGTTTTTAGTCATTTTTAGAATTAATATAATTAATTTAAATAGAAAATGTAATTACGACATCAGTGTGATGTCAGCATGATGTCAGCTGGACCAACAGTTGACTAGGTCAACCCTGTCAGGTGGGTCCCGTTCGTCATAGGCTCAGACTATCTAATCAGGGTTAATTGGCTTAAGTACTTTATTAGGTTAACTTATTTTAATTAGTTTAGTTAAACATGATTAATTAATTAACTTAAATAATTGATTAATTAATTATCAAATTATTTATTATACCTTTTTTTATTCTGTTTTAAACAAATGTTTCTGGGGACTGGCCCCACTTGTCATTGGGCCAGAGGCCATTGCGGGTTCGGGCTGGCAGTTTTCGGGCAGCAGGCGGGTCCGCAGGCGACGGGCGTGGGCGCCGGGTCGCGGGTCTCGGGCGCTGGATGGCCGGTGGCCGCGGCAGGGCGGCCACAGCTGGGCGAAGCGGCGGGCTGTGGCGTGTGGCTGGGGGAAGGCGGAGCTACGCTTCAGCAGCGCCGCAGGAGGCTCAGGGGCCGCGGCTAGGCGGCTCGGCGGCTGCGGCAGCACCGAGACATGGGAGGTGTCTGGAGTTGCCGACGGAGGCGGGCGCAGGGCAAGGGCGGCCGACGTGCGCGGGCAGAGGGAGCAGCCGGCACCGGCGGCGAGGAGCGCCGCACCGGGAGGCGCGGCCGGATGGCCGATGCGGCAGCGGAAAGCAAGAATGGGGGGGAGGAGGCTATGGGCCTCACAGGCGATGGAGATAAGAGGGGCGGCGTGGCTCGTTGGCGGCCAGCGGGGAGGAGGACGGGGACGGGTCGGCGACGGAGAGGACGATGGCGATGGCGTTCGACAACGGCGGTTCGGGCAGCATTGAGGTCATGCCCCGATCCACCAATCCAGTTCTGGATCGCGGAGGGGGTGAGGATGGGGAGGTGGGCGATGGGGTCGAGGGGGCGATGACGAGGCGGCGCCGTAGACGCCGAGCGGCGTCGATGCCAGCAGGAGGTGGGGCACGGGCGTGAGGCGCCTCGCCACTGGGTGTGCGGTGGCGCAAGGAAGAGGGTGAGGGAATCGTGCGGGGGGAAGTGGGGAGCGTGGGTACTAGGCCAGGGGGGGCGGTTAAGCTGGGACTGGGGGGCCGGCCTAGCGGCCCACAGGATAGTTGGGCCGAAGCCTAGTGGCCATGGGGGTCTTTTCCTTTCCTTTTGTTTTCTATTTCTTTTATGTTTTATTTTATTTTCTACTTACTATAGTTTAACAAAATAAAAAATGAGTTCCTAAATTAGTGTTACTACTTATTATAATGCCACAATAGCTTGGGCACCCAAATAATTTAGTCTAATATTTTACACATTACAAAAGGCATTTAATTAATTATTTTAGCCACTGCTTTTAATTATAAAAATGCACTTAAACTCTTTATAAACGTGTGGTCTCTCCACCAATTATTACATATGATTTATTTGTCATTTTTAGAACATTTTAGTTTTGACTTTTGAAAACTTTAAATGTTTGCCTCGATCCTAAATTTGAAACTCGAACAGGATTTGAATCGTCGCAAGATTAACAACAGTAACCGTGGTGACGTGTAACATCCCAAATTTTCAATTTGGAATGTTATACATAGATCATATTGCATTTCATGCTTTTTGCATTTTTGTTTGTGGCTTTCCTCGAAATTCTAAGCAACTCAAGGACCTACGGAGAGAGTTGGGAATTTTACCGTTTTCGTATTTGAGTTCGCTCGAATACCGGTACGAGGACAGTGTGATTCTAATTATTTTTCTCTCCTAAAAATATTTCTAAATACAAAATATGAGCGGAGATAATACGACTTCTCCAAAATAACAGAAATATTGGAGGAAAAATATTAAAATAACTTTTGGTAATTTTATGGATTTATTTGCGATTTTATTTGCATAGGAAAAATGCGCGTTTTTCAAAATTGCAGTTAGGTCCGGGAAAATTTTCACTTTGTCCTAAATATTATTAGAGGACGGTGAAAATTTATTTCGGGATTTTTGGAGTCCGTTTAGTATTTCTTTCGTTAGTTTTTCAGCGCCAGGACTCTATTTAAAAAAAACGCGCAACCGACTTGGAGTCGAACTAGCCCAGGACTCTGGGCTTTATAAGTCGCCTGAGCCGGCCCAAGCCAGCCCGCCAGCCCCGCGCCTCCCCTGCCCTAGCCGCGCTAGCGCCTCCGCCGCACTTCGCCCCGCCGCCGCCCGCACCGCCGCCTCACCGCCTCGCCGCGCCGCCCCGCAACACGCCGCCGCACCGCCCGCCTCGCCCGCCAGACCACCGCCGCCGCCGGAGCGTCGGATCTCGCCGGAGTTTGCCGTGGAGGTAGTTATCGGTTTTTTTAAAGAACCGCTCGGTTTTTGTAAAACCGTAGATCTGTTTTTTTTAGATTAGATCGGTTCGGTTTTCATCGGTTTAGTTATTTAGCGGACGTTCGTCCGTACGTTCGTTTTAACGAACGGTTTTCGTCTGTTAGCCACAGACAGCGAGCGTTCTTTCGTTAGCCTGTTCGTCCGTTTCTTTTTCGCGGTATTTATCCGCGATTATTCCGATCGTGATTTCTGCCCTGATCTTATTTTCGTTTTTCTTTTCGCTCGAGAGTCGGAATTAGGTGATTCAAAATCCCAGATCTTCGTCTCGATGCCCTCTTTATGTTTAATCAACTTGAACAAGGTTTTGGCTACTGTAAAATTTGACTTTAGGCAAATTAGCAAACCGGAGCTCGTTTCTTTTGCAGTTTGAGTTTCGTTGCTTCTTTCGAGTTGATTCTTTTTGCAAACCGGAGTTCTTAAGTTGAACTTTCTAGTTAGATCTCTTATTTGAGTTTTACCCGTGCATTAGTTAAGTACTTATTGTGTGCTTGTTTGTTTGCGATAGAGTACCCGGAGTGCGCCGCTTGCTACTTTGAATCTCTAGGTTTCGCGGATCATCAGCAAGGCAAGTAACACTTTGATCATACTTTCCAATTACCCAGTTTTCATTGCATTAGTCCAACCCTCACACATTGCATGAGTAGGATCTAATAACTTGTGGGACTGGGAAGTAGATTGAGGTAGTTCCTATTACCTGCATTACATTCAAACCTTTGGGAGTTACTTCTACGTTTGCTGTTAGGACATGTTATGCTCGTAGACGTGGATTGGGTGAGTGTATCCATGACAGATGTGAGTTTGTTAATTAATGGTTCAACTTAAGGTGGCAACTTTAATACACACTTGGGTGGATTGACGCATCTGGGTATTCCAGTGATTGCCTGTTTTTCTTTTGGACCGCCACCCAGGCTCAAAGGGATCATGAGATTTTTCATACTAGAAACTTCCGTGTGCAGCCACATGCCAATATGGGCTCTGGCATAGTTGAGTAAGTTATGGGAAACCTTTCCATGATGAGCAAGTAGATGTAGAGGGTTTGTAGGTGTACCGGCCTATCTATCTGGTTAAGGCGACCTCTTCGGAAAGACTGTGTCTCGGTCATCCGTTTCTCAAACACCATGCAGTGCGAGAAACCAAACGGAAGCGATCGAGTCTTGTGGGAAAAGTGCACAAACCTCTGCAGAGTGTACAAACTGATCATGATTAGCCGTGTCCCCGGTTATGGACGTCTTGAGTATCTAGTACTTGGATTATCATGTGAATCTCATCATGTTACTTTAATTAATATTGTTGGGTTAAATGATGAATTTTTAATTGGGGTTGAGTGGATGTCTATCTTCTCAACGATGTTTCAACTACCATGATAGTTAATTAAAATCTATTCCTTTGAAGTAGGGAAAAATTGTCTTTACGCAAAAACTTAACCATAGAGCTTTCCACCAGCCAAATATGCATGTAGTATAGCCTTTATTCTGTTACTTGCATTCTCTTGTGTTATCTTGCCCGCATATTCCATGTGCTGACCCGTTTTCGGGCTGCAACGTTTCATGTTGCAGACTTTTCAGACGACGAGTAAGGTGCCTTTTAGGTCACGGTTCTATACTCAGTGATGCCGTTGGAGTTGATGGACTCACTTATCTTCCAAGCCTTCCGCTATTATTGTGTTAGATGGCCTTCAGCCATATTTATTGTAATAAGATCATCGATGGAACTATCGATGTAATAAGTGTGTGATTGCTACTCTGTAATAAATCCTTCAAGTACTGTGCGTGTCAGCATTACGGATCCAGGGATGACACTGATGCACAGAGATCAGACTGTTTGAGGTCTGGTCGCTACACGATGGTATCAGAGCACATGCTGACTGTAGGACACGACCACTAAGCCAAAACCCTATAGCACTATTCACTCTTCTCTTTTCTGACTCCTCATCTTTTCTACTCTTTTAGGATGGTGGATGCAAAGAACAAGTTCACGCAACCGGATGATGATACACCATTTGGACGACACCTGAAGGAAGTCACCAGATATCTAAACATTGGACTACCAAGTTTCACCGGAACCTACAATGCCACTCTACCTAAGGAGAAGCGTTGGTTGATTCAAGCCCAAGCTCCAGGAAGGACGTTCAAGCCCGTCACCGCACTCATAGCATTTTCTTTTAATACGCCTACATGGAGCCTAGGCAGGAGCATGGCAGCCCACATTGCTATGGGAAGGATCAGAGAAGTCTACAAGTAGGAGCTGAAGGACACCATCTACCAGATTTGTGGACGCCGAGATGAGAACTGGGACATGATCAGCACCCGGAAGGATAGGTCCATTGCAGCTTTCATCCAGGAGTTGAACCATCACATTCATCGTCGGGAGCACCAGATGTGTGCAGGGATGATGGATTTGAAGAAAGCCCTAAATAGGAATTTGGAGCTAGAGGAAGAACTCAAGTCTACACGCGACGGATACGAGGAGGAGATGCTAATACTTGTGGAGAAGAATGATGACTTGACACGGAAGTTAGGGATACTCATGGGAGAAGAAGACGAGGAAGAAGAACCCAAGGAGATTCCACCGGAAGACTACATTATCATCGACGACACGGAGTCGGAAGCTGAGGATAGCAAGGACGAAGACTATCAAGATGAAGCTGGAGCAGATATCATGGAATCCTCTGCCGATCAATATTTTTAGATGACCACCCTGTGACTAGTAGTTTACCTCCATATATTAGTTCTAGAGCACTTTTGTAACGTTAGTTAGATTTGTAAGATCTTGCTTGAAATTGATTGGTGTGATATGATTGTGTGTTTGCCTCATGTGCATATGGATAGTGATTTTCCCTTAGACCTCTTTTCTATTATAGTCTCTTCCCTCTACACCCATCAGATGCCTCCAAGACGTGAGCCCGGATTTGAGTTTCCCCCTGAGCTCACCTAGTTGATCCAGTAGCAGAACACCCTGATGCAACTTCTTGTCCAGAACACTCAAAATAACCAGAACAACAACAACAACCCTCCACCACCACAACCCGTGGACAACCTGACACGTTTCTTAAGGTTGCAACCACCCGTGTTTGCTAGCAGCATCGAACCAATAGTGGCTGATGACTGGCTACGCAAGATTGGAAGGGATTTGACCACCGCCAATTGCTCAGATGCTGAAAAGGTGCGATTTGTCGCACACCAGTTGTCTAGACCAGCCGCGGCATGGTGGGAGAATTACACAGCCACTTATCTCGTAGCCAATGTAACTTGGGATCAGTTTCAGCAAGATTTTCGTACCGCCCATGTCTCAACTTGAGCTATGAGTATGAAGAAGCAGGTGTTTCGCAATTTGCACCAAGGCAACCGTACTGTGGCCCAGTACGTGGATGAGTTTAGTACCCTATCTCGTTATGCCCCAGATGATGTGGCCACAGATGCCGCTAAGCAGGAGAGATTCATGGAAGGGCTGAATGATGAGATGAGCGTACAGTTGATGGTGGCAACTTCCAATAACTACCAGGAGCTGGTTGATCGCGCCCTAATGATTGAGAGGAAGCATCAATAGATTGAAAGTCGCAAGAGGAAGTATGGGCAAGGAAAGTATAATTCTGGAGGTCAGCAGAAGCCCCGTTTTACCCCTAAAATGGTAGGACAGTTTCAACTTACCCATGGAGGAGGTAGCTCGCACAATCACAATGGCCCCAAGAATGGAAATGGAAATGGAAATGGAGCAAATGGTAATCAGAGCCGCCCTACACCGTCCACACCCACCAAGAGGGATTTCAGCCATGTCACCTGTTACAAGTGCGGGAAGAATGGACATTATGCCAATGAATGCCCAGAAGCTGAATGGGAATGGAAGCGCCGTGAAGAAGCCAAACCCGTTCAACAAAGGACAAGTGAACCACGTGACTGTGGAGGAGGTAGAAGAGCAACCAGATGCTATTGTCGGTAAGTTTTTGGTTAAGACATTTACTGCAATAGTTCTTTTCGATACTGGTGCATCGCATTCATATATTTCAAGGGGATTCGTAAATAGACATACGATGTCCACCCGAGTTCTTAAGACCCCCATGTTAGTAAGTTCACCTGGAGCAGATTATATGGCACACCAAGGATGTTTTCAGACGCCATTGATCATAGGACGCCATACTTTCCCCTCTGACCTAATAGTCCTCGAATCACAAGGATTGGATGTGATATTAGGTATGGATTGGTTATCGAATCATGGAGGTAACATTGACTGTGCCAGTAAGTCAATTTTGCTCACCACCCCGGAGGGAAAAAGGATTAAGTATGTATCTAGGCATTTGCCTATAAGGACTCAAGTACATTCTCTCACGGGAGTTGTTCAGGAGGAAGTGCAAGTAGTGAAGGATTATCCAGATGTGTTTCCAGAGGAGTTACCTGGCATGCCACTGGATAGAGATATAGAGTTTTTGATTGAACTTTTGCGAGGCACCGGGCCAATTTCTAAGAGACCATATAGGATGCCCGCAAAGGATTAGGAGGAGATTAAGAAACAGATTAAGCAGTTACTGGATAAAGGATTCATACGCCCAAGTTCTTCGCCTTGGGGTTCGCTAGTACTTCTACTGGAGAAGAAGGATGGATCGTTAAGAATGGTTGTTGATTACCGAGGGTTGAATGAAGTAACGATCAAGAATAAGTACCCACTGTCGATGATCAATGATCTGTTCGATAGATTGCAAGGAGCTAAGATATTTTCCAAGATCAATCTGCGATCAGGGTACTATCAATTGAAGATCCGAGAGCAGGATATACCTAAGACGGCCTTTACCACCAGGTACGGGTTGTACGAGTATACCGTTATGTCTTTTGGTCTGACTAACGCACCGGCATACTTTATGAACCTGATGAACAAAGTGTTTATGGAGTATTTGGATAAGTTCATCGTAGTGTTCATAGATGATATATTGATCTTCTCGAAGGATGAAGAGGAGCATGCAGAGCATTTGCGTATGGTATTGGAGAAGCTCAGAGAACATCAGTTATATGCCAAGTTTAGCAAATGCGAGTTTTGGTTGAAGGAAGTCGGATTTCTCGGACACGTTATATCTGGAGAAGGTATAGCAGTAGATCCCGCTAAGGTGGACACTGTGACCCATTGGGAAGCACCAACAACAGTTGGAGAGATCCGGAGTTTTCTTGGACTTGCAGGATACTACCGGAGATTTATTGAGAATTTCTCGAGGATTGCAAAGCCAATGACGGAGTTGTTAAAGAAGGACACCAAGTTCAGTTGGACAGAAGAATGTGAAGCCAGTTTCCAGGAATTAAAGAAAAGGTTGGTTTCATCCCCTGTGTTGATTCTATTAGATCAACATAAGGATTATGACATGTACTCCGATGCTTCACGTCGAGGACTTGGAGCAGTTCTTACGTAGGAAGGAAGAGTTGTTTCGTATGCTTCACGACAGCTAAAACCTCATGAGTTGAACTATGCCACCCACGATTTGGAGTTAGCAGCTGTAGTGCATGCATTGAAGATGTGGAGACATTTTCTTATTGGAAACCATTGTGAAGTATATATGGATCACAAGAGTTTGAAGTATATATTCACTCAGAAGGAGCTGAATCTCAGGCAAAGGAGATGGCTGGAACTCATCATGGATTACGACATGAGATTGCATTATCATCCCGGAAAGTCTAACGTAGTAGCCGATGCGCTAAGCCGTAAGAGCCATGTCAATACCCTAATGATGGAGGAATTTCCAAAGGAGTTAGCCGAGGACCTACGAGAACTACGTTTGGAGATAGTTCCGAGAGGCTACATAGCAACACTAGAAATCCAGTCTACCCTGATGGATAAAATCAGAGAAGCTCAGAAAACTGACGAGGAGGTTGCCTCTATAAAGGAGAGGATGAGCGAAGGAAGAGCTAAAGGTTTTCGTGAGAATGAACACGACACCTTATGGTTTGAGGACCGTGTTTATGTGCCTAATGACCTAGAGATCAGGAAGTTGATTCTACAAGAGGCACATGATTCACCATACTCGATTCACCCAGGAAATACTAAGATGTATTTGGATTTGAAGGACAATTTCTGGTGGACCGGTATGAAGAAAGATATCACGGAGTATGTAGCAGTTTGTGATGTATGTTAGAGAGTAAAGGCAGAACATCAGAAGTTAGCAGGATTGTTACAACCTATGTCGATACCCGAATGGAAGTGGGAGAAGCTTGGCATGGATTTTATCACCGGATTGCCCAGGACCAGAGCAGGATATGATTCAATCTGGGTAGTAGTGGACCGATTGACGAAGGTAGCCCACTTTATCCCTGTGAAAACCACATATACCAGTGCAAAGTTGGCAAAGATATACATGACCAGAATTGTATGTCTGCATGGAGTTCCGAGGAGCATCGTATCAGATAGAGGAACCCAGTTTACCTCAAAGTTCTGGAATCAGTTACATGAAACTTTAGGTACCAGACTAGAGTTTAGCACAGCATTTCACCCACAGACAGATGGATAGACTGAGAGAGTCAATCAGATTTTGGAAGATATGCTGAGAGCCTGTGCACTGGATTATGGATCTAGTTGGGATGACAATTTGCCCTACGCGGAGTTCTCATACAACAACAGTTACCAAGCCAGTTTGACGATGGCACCATTCGAGGCATTGTATGGAAGTAGATGCCGAACACCGTTAATGTGGGATGAAGTTGGAGACCGACAGTTGTTTGGACCAGACTTAATCAAAGAGTCTGAGGAGAAGGTGAAGTTGATTCGAGATAGATTGAAGGTAGCTCAGTCCAGGCAGAAGAGTTAGGCAGACTCGAAGCGCAAGGAGATAGCCTATGAGATCAGAGATAGAGCGTACTTGAGAGTATCGCCTCTGTGAGGAGTTAAACATTTCGGAGTTAAAGGGAAGTTAGCCCCGAGATTTGTGGGACCTTACCGTGTTTTGGAACGCATGGGAGAGGTTGCCTATAAGTTGGAGTTGCCCGAGGGATTGTCAGGACTGCACGACGTGTTTCACGTTTCACAGCTTAAGAAGTGCCATGCGGAGATGGCCGATATACCGCTTAGAGACACAGTACCCCTGGAAGCAATTCAGTTTGACAGTGATCTGACCTACGAGGAGAAGCCTGTTAAGATTCTTGAATTTTCGAGCAAAGTCACCCGCAGTAAGGTTATCAAGTTTTGCAAAGTTCAGTGGAGTCACCACACCGAGGAAGAAGCCACCTGGGAACGAGAAGATGATCTACGCAAGGACCACCCACACCTGTTCTCTAGCCAAGTCGAATCTCGAGGGCGAGATTCATTCTAAGGGGGTAGGTTTGTAACATCCCAAATTTTCAATTTGGAATGTTATACATAGATCATATTGCATTTCATGCTTTTTGCATTTTTGTTTGTGGCGTTCCTCGAAATTCTAAGCAACTCAAGGACCTACAGAGAGAGTTGGGAATTTTACCGTTTTCGTATTTGAGTTCGCTCGAATACCGGTACGAGGACAGTGTGATTCTAATTATTTTTCTCTCCTAAAAATATTTCTAAATACAAAATATGAGCGGAGATAATATGACTTCTCCAAAATAACAGAAATATTGGAGGAAAAATATTAAAATCAATTTTGTTATTTTTCTGGATTTATTTGCGATGTTATTTGCATAGGAAAAATGCGCGTTTTTCAAAATTGCATTTAGGTCCGGGAAAAATGTTCACTTTGTCCTAAATATTATTAGAGGACGGTGAAAATTTATTTCGGGATTTTTGGAGTCCATTTAGTATTTCTTTCGTTAGTTTTTCTGCGCCAATACTCTTTGAAAAAAAAACGCGCAACCGACTTGGAGTCGTACTAGCCCAGGACTATGGGCTTTATAAGTCGCCCGAGCCGGCCCAAGCCAGCCCGCCAGCCCCGCGCCTCCCCTGCCCTAGCTGCCCTAGCGCCGCCTCGCCGCACCGCCTCGCCGCACCGCCGCGCCGCCGCCGCCCCGCAACACGCCGCCGCGCCACCCGCCTCCCCCGCCGGACCACCGCCGCCGCCGAAGCGCCGGATCTCGCCGGAGTTTGCCGTGGAGGTAGTTATCGGTTTTTTTTAAAGAACCACTCGGTTTTCGTAAAACCGTAGATCTGTTTTTTTAGATTAGATCGGTTCGGTTTTCGTCGGTTTAGTTATTTAGCGGACGTTCGTCCGTATGTTTGTTTTAACGAACGGTTTTCGTCCGTTAGCCGCAGACAGCGAACGTTCGTTCGTTAGCCTGTTCGTACGTTTATTTTTTGGGGTATTTATCCGCGATTATTCCGATCGTGATTTCTGCCCTGATCTTGTTTTTCGTTTTTCTTTTCGCTCGAGAGTCGGAATCAGGTGATTCAAAATCCCAGATCTTCGTCTCGATGCCCTCTTTACGCTTAATTAACTTGAACAAGGTTTTGGCTAATGTAAATTTTGACTTTAGGTAAATTAGCAAACCGGAGCTCGTTTCTTTTGCAGTTTGAGTTTCGTTGCTTCTTTCGAGTTGATTCTTTTTGCAAACCGGAGTTCTTAAGTTGAACTTTCTGGTTAGATCTCTTATTTGAGTTTTATCTGTGCATTAGTTAAGTACTTATTGTGTGCTTGTTTGTTTGCGATAGAGTACCCGGAGTGCGCCGCTTGCTACTTTGAATCTCTAGGTTTCGCGGATCATCAGCAAGGCAAGTAACACTTTGATCATACTTTCCAATTACCCAGTTTTCATTGCATTAGTCCAACCCTCACACATTGCATGAGTAGGATCTAATAACTTGTGGGACTGGGAAGTAGATTGAGGTAGTACCTATTACCTGCATTACATTCAAACCTTTGCGAGTTACTTCTACGTTTGATGTTAGGACATGCTATGCTCGTAGACGTGGATTGGGTGAGTGTATCCATGACAGATGTGAGTTTGTTAATTAATGGTTCAACTTAAGGTGGCAACTTTAATACACATCTGGGTGGATTGAGGCATCTGGGTATTCCAGTGATTGCCTGTTTTTCTTTTGGACCGCCAAACAGGCTCAAAGGGATCATGAGATTTTTCATACTAGAAACTTCCGTGTGCAGCCACATGCCAATATGGGCTCTGGCATAGTTGAGTAAGTTGTGGGAAACCTTTCCATGATGGGCTAGCAGATGTAGACGGTTTGTAGGTGTACCGTCCTATCTATCTGGTTAAGGGGACCTCTTCGGAAAGACTGTGTCTCGGTCATCCGTTTCTCAAACACCATGCAGTGCGAGAAACCAAACGAAGGCGATCGAGTCTTGTGGGAAAAGTGCACAAACCTCTGCAGAGTGTACAAACTGATCATGATTAGTCGTGTCCCCGGTTATGGACGTCTTGAGTATCTAGTACTTGGATTATCATGTGAATCTCATCATGTTACTTTAATTAATATTGTTGGGTTAAATGATGAATTTTTAATTGGGGATGAGAGGATGTCTATCTTCTCAACGATGTTTCAACTACCATGATAGTTAATTAAAATCTATTCCTTTGAAGTAGGGGAAAATTGGCTTTATGCAAAAACTTAACCATAGAGCTTTCCACCAGCCAAATATGCATGTAGTATAGCCTTTATTCTGTTACTTGCATTCTCTTGTGTTATCTTGCCTGAAGGAAATATGCCCTAGAGTCAATAATAAAGTTATTATTTATTTTCTTATATCATGATAAATGTTTATTATTCATGCTAGAATTGTATTAACCGGAAACTTAGTACATGTGTGAATACATAGACAAAACAAAGTGTCCCTAGTATGCCTCTACTAGACTAGCTGATTGATCAAAGATGGTTATGTTTCCTAGCCATAGACATGAGTTGTCATTTGATCAATGGGATCACATCATTAGGAGAATGATGTGATGGACAAGACCCATCCGTTAGCTAAGCATTATGATCGTTTAGTTTTACTGTTATTGCTTTCTTCATGACTTATACATGTTCCTATGACTATGAGATTATGCAACTCCCGAATACCGTAGGAACACCATGTGTGCTATCAAACGTCACAACGTTACTGGGTGATTATAAAGATGCTCTATAGGTGTCTCCGAAGGTGTTCGTGGTGTTGGCATAGATCAGGAATAGGATTTGTCACTCCGAGTGTCGGAGAGGTATCTATGGGCCCTCTCGGTAATACACATCATAATAAGCCTTGCAAGCAAATGACTAATGATTTAGTCACGAGATGATGTATAACGAAACGAGTAAAGAGACTTGCCGATAACGAGATTAACTAGGTATGGTGATACCGACGATCGAATCTCGGACAAGTAACATACCGATGAAAAAAGGAACAACGTATGTTGTTATGCGGTTTGACCGATAAAGATCTTCGTAGAATATGTAAGAGCCAATATGAGCATCCAGGTTCCGCTATTGGTTATTGACCGGAGATGAGTCTCGGTCATGTCTACGTAGTTCTCAAACCCGTAGGATCCGCACGCTTAACATTTGATGACGATCGGTATTATGATTTTATGTGTTTTGATGTACCGAAGGTAGTCCGGAGTCCCGGATGAGATCGGGGACATTACGAGGAGTCTCGAAATGGTAGAGACGTAAAGATCGATATACTGGACGACTATATTCGGACATCGGAAAAGTTGCCAGTGATTCGGGTAATTTTCGGAGTACCGGAGAGTTACGGGAATTCGCCGGGGAGTATATGGGCCTTATTGGGCTTTAGGGGAAAGGGAGAGAGGAGGCTGTGCCCCTCCCATGGCTTGGTCCGAATTGGACTAGGGAGAGGGGCTGCGCCCCCTCCTTCCTTCTCTTCTCTTTCCCTTTCCTTCTCTGCTACTCCTACTACTTGGAAGGTCTCCTAGTTCTACTAGGAAAGGTGGAATCCTACTCCCGGTGGGAGTAGGACTCCCCTAGGGCGCGCCATAGAGAGGGCCGGCCCTCCCTCTCCTCCACTCCTTTATATACGGGGGTAGAGGCACCCCATAGACACACAAGTTGATCAGTTGATCTCTCCCAACTGTGTGCGGTGCCCCCCTCCATAGTAACACACCTCGGTCATATCATTGCAACGCTTAGGCGAAGCCCTGCGACGGTAACTTCATCATATCCATCACCACGCCGTCGTGCTGACGAAACTCTCCCGTGAAGCTCAACTGGATCAAGAGCTCGTGGGACATCATCAAGCTGAACGTGTGCTGAACACGGAGGTGCCGTACGTTCGGTACTTGATCGGTTGGATCGCGGAGAAGTTCAACTACATCAACCGCGTCACTAGATGCTTCCGCTTCCGGTCTATGAGGGTATGTAGACACACTCTCCCCTCTCATTGCTATGCATCTGGTAGATAGATCTTGCGTGATCGTAGGAAAATTTTGAAAATACTACGTTCCCCAACATTGCCAGCATATTCCATGTGCTGACAGGTTTTCGGGCTACAACGTTTCATGTTGCAGACTTTTCAGACGACGAGTAAGGTGCCTTTTAGGTCATGGTTCTATACTCAGTGATGCCATTGGAGTTGATGGACTCACTTATCTTCCAAGCCTTCCACTGTTATCATGTTAGATGGCCTTCAGCCATATTTATTGTAATAAGATCATCGTTGGAACTATCGATGTAATAAGTGTGTGATTGCTACTCTGTTATAAATCCTTCAAGTAATGTGCGTGTCAGCATTACTGATCCAGGGATGACACTGATGCACAGAGATCAGACTGTTTGAGGTCTGGTCGCTACATGACGTGGCATCATTAACGTGGGATTATTGTAGTTTAATTACCCGGGCGTCACAATTCTCCTCCACTACAAGAAATCTCGTCCCGAGATTTAAGCGGTGGAGCACGGGGGGGGGGGGGGGGATGTCTTGGTAGCGAAAACCTAACGAGTCTTCTCGGTCTTGGCTGCCCTTACGAAGAGGCTGATCTCTTTCGTTGATGTCTTCATTTCTCCGCTTCAAGTCATCGCGATGAAGTCGTCATCCTTTCCTCGGGATATCCATCATCCTACGAACACGACCAGGGGGGAAACTCCGGAAGAACGCATCTCCGCAAAGATGGGCATCTGACGGTGAACTCATTGGGGAGTACACGAGGTACCCCACGAGTTGTATTTCAGTGAATTCTTTGAGTGCAATATACGATGGTACCAAAGTTTCAAACGGGTACACAATCATTCGATGCCTAGACAGAAGTTGGAATGGGGGCTTGAACAACGAAAATATCATGGTGTTAGATTCCAGGATAATAATGGTATAGAATTTAGCTCGTGAATCGCATACGAAGCCAGGTGGAAAGGATACATTACAATCCGGGTTGTAAAGAAGAGTCATGTTTCGATCCAGTGGACCTGTGGGTTATGGGCCCACCATGTGGATTGAAAGTAGGAAGGGTGGTGACATCTTGCACAGCCGCAACAGGGAGGCATGTCAGTGGATAGCTTGTCAGCTATGTCGCCAACAATGTCGGTACCAAGGACGGGGAATGAAGAGAACCATTTTCCCGCCCGTTGAAGGGCTCAGCGACAATTCTTCGAGAATTCCATACGGATGGATTTCCAAAATAATGTCAACAAGAAGATGATACTTGTCAATTCAAATGATATAATGTTGTATGCTGGAGGAAAACATACACCATTAATCATTAGTTGAAAGTGCGCCCGAAATATGACCTTAGGCAGCAAGATCAATGTTAGAGTGATGATTCAATAACCAACAGTCTAAGAACGAACGGTCCATCGTTAACTTCGAAGCAATAGGGTTGCTAGAAGTGCAGAACTCAAGCAGCGCATCGTTAGCATATTGGTATCCCGGTTAACAACAACACGAGGACCAAGGAAGAATGGTGATGGTGAGAAGTATCATCATACCGAGAATTTCTAAGAGGTGGAGCAATCCCCACAACATTCTTGACATAAAAGATAGTAATACTTAAATGCAGAACACAACACTAGTTGGAGAGCAAGTTGTATTCATAATGTGGACAAGTTCGCGATGAAAGGAAGTCAAGGGTGTTGCCGATGATAATGAAAATCATCGTGGGCAAGGAGGGTATTTCTCATCATGAACACAGTTGACATCTCGGAAGAAGTCAAAGAGTTGAAGGTGATCCGACATATTTGCCGGGAGGTTTCAACAGGATGCAATCAAACAACAATGGCAACAAGCAAGGGAATGACGAAGTAGCAAGTTATAGGATCAATATATAAGATGCTAGCTCGGGACCAAAGTTGCCTTTCAAGACAAGCAACATGATGTTGAAAGCTCGACGTAAGCCGTGCTCACACACTGAAGAATTCGTGCACCAGAGAAGGACGAGGTAGCACGGTCATAGATAGAAAGACCAGGATGCAGCCGATAGTCTAGGAATGACTAGACCGAGTTCAGAATTTCCCAGTAAAAATACTAGGGGTATTTGATTTGTAGTGCGGAATAATTTCACTAGTCGGTGTCCTCGATTGACAACAACCCAGAACCCATAGAGTGATTACGACAAGGAAAGACATTACTTCAATAAAGTTAGTAAGATGTGGTGCAATGGCAAGATATCTTTGAGATACCAGGGGGTAATACTCGAAGGTAGAACATGATAGAAGTAGAACCGGGTCATTGACCTATGACTGTAGATACTTCAACCTTGCCAAAGTAGACGAGGCACGAGAATGAATTCCCATCGGATATATCAGATCAGGACAGCATGATCGGAACCATAACTGTAAGGATTCAATTCAAGAATATCGAAGAAATCATACAGCTGGATTATCATTTTGCAAGAAGCTGCCGAGACGGTCTACATCATTTTCATGGGCATGAACACAAAGTTCAAGGTCGACTCCCACTTCTTTAATGCATATCATTTCATTCACCTCTCGCCTTGATAAAACTGTAGTGTTGGGATTTTATCTGGTAGAACACCAGAAGAGTATGACTTGTGAAAACTTTCGGGTTCTCACGGATTAGGGGAAGGCATAGGTTCAACCCATCGGGCATCTTAGTAACATATACCACAACTTTCAAGTAAATATCACCAGCTCAAAATCAGAGCATGGTTGGCCAAGCAGAGGGTACAATTTACCAAAGGCATTATGTATCAGGGGGAGAACTCACAAGGTGAACGACTATGAATGACACTGTCAGATAACAATCCAACAATGGATCGGGCGATCCACAACGGAGCTGCTGTGAGTATCTGTACTCACTCAGAGGAAGAAAGAATGTAGAGGCACCAGATTCAAGAATCACCTGATTAGTCTGATGGCTAAATAGAAAGAAATTATGGTTTCCAAAATGAAGGCTCAGAAGCAGACGCTCTGATCAAGGACGGATAAGTCGGAAACACTTAGTTGGACAATCAATAAAGGTTTGAATTGTCGAGAACCAACTCATGTCCGGAATGACGTCTGAGTCAGAAAGATAATTTTGTAAAGGGTAACCTGATGATTGTGTGCATACACACACATTGAATCAATAGGCTCAAAATGGCTAAGACAAGGGATGTTAACGAAGACTGCTAGTCATATGGAATTAAAAATAATGCAAGCAGGCAAGAATTTTAAGAGTAACAGGCTGCAAAGGATTTTCGAAAGATCAAAAAGTATTCCGAAGAATATTGTTAGACACATGAACAATCGAGAAGAACGGATTCTCGATAAATGTGAGGAAATAACCGTAAGGGTTTTCATGTGAAATAAAACTACAAGACAGTAAACTCAAAGGATTCTCGGGACAACGGAGAATATTTCGAGGCATCTTGTAACAACAAGAGCGACGAGGAATGATCATGAGAGTGAAAAGTGCATGCAGATATCCATAGGGACATATCGGTGGCAGTGAATTGCAAAGGCGATGAGCACAAGGGTCTCGGGAAAATATCGAGGGATACCCTCAGAATCTTCTGACGAAGCAGTTGATCTTCTGGAATGAGGGCTCTCCGGGAGAAATAGTTACGAGAACCTAGAGTCGGAGTTAGTAAAATCTTTTAACTCGAATAGAAGAGAGATCAAAGTCCCAGAGTATAGAAGAGGAATAAAAGATCCTAACAGCACCCATTGGTGTTGTCGGCCCGTAAGCCACACAACAAGTTAGTAAATTTGTTTTTCAAAGACTAGACTCAACTTCGGCTAAGGAGTTGGAAAGGGGATTCCTACAGGCAGTCGGCTCTGATACCAACTTGTGACGCCCCCGATTTGTCCGTACACTAATCATGCACGCAAATGTGTACGACCAAGATCAAGGACTCACTGGAAGATATCACAACACAACTCTAGACACAAATTAAAATAATACAAGCTCTATATTACAAGCCAGGGGCCTCGAGGGCTCGAATACATAGTTCGAATACACAAGAGCCAGCGGAAGCAATAATATATGAGTACAAACATAAGTTAAACAAGTTTTCCTTAAGAAGGCTAGCACAAAAGTAACAACGATCGAAAAGGCAAGGCCTCCTGCCTGGGACCTCCTAACTACTCCTCGAAGCCGAACTCCATGTAGAAACATCATCGGGATCCTCTGGCTCCTGGACTCCACCGATCTGGTTGCATCAACCAGAAAGAAGAAAGAAGTGGGAAAAGGGGGAGCAAAGCAACCGTGAGTACTCATGCAAAGTACTCGCAAGCAAGGATCTACACTACATATGCAATGGTATATGTGTAAAGGGGTAATATATGTGGGTTAAACTATAGAATGCCAGAATAAGAGGGGGATAGCTAATCCAATCGAAGACTACGCTTCTGGCCACCTCCATCTTGAAGCAGTAGAAGAGAGAAGATGGAAAAGTAACAAGTATCAAAGCTTCTGGCAGCCTCCGTCTTGAGTAACTGAAGAGTTCACCAAGTAACATCGTATAGCATAATCCTACCCGGCGATCCTCCCATCGTCGCCCTGTGGGAAAGCGATCACCGGGTTGTATCTGGAACTCGTCTAGGTGTGTTTTATTAAGTACCCAGTTCTAGTTGTCATGAGGACAGAGTACAACTCCGGGTCGTCCTTTTACCGAGGGACACGGCTATTCGAATAGATTAACTTCCCTGCAGGGGTGCACCACATAACCCAGTACGCTTGATCTCATTTGGCCGGACACACTTTCCAGGGTCATGCCCGGCCTCGGAAGATCAACACCTCGCAGCCCTACCTAAGCACAATAGAGAGGTCAGCACGCCGGTCTAAGTCCTAAGCGCACAGGGGTCTAGGCCCATCGCCCAATGCACACCTGCATGTTGCGAGGGCGGTCGGTGAGTAGACCTAGCAACCTCAATTACTAAGGAAGTTACGTTACGCGGTCCAACCCAGCGCGCGCCGCTCAGTCACTGACCTCAAGAAGGCTTCGGCTGATACCACGACGTCGAGTGCCCATAACTATTCCCACGTAGCTGGTTAGTGCGTATAGGCCAATGGCCAGACTCAGATCAAATTCCAAGATCTCGATAAACGTGTTATTATGAATTAACCAAGGCCAACGACCAGGGCCAGGCCCACCTATCTCCTAGGTGGTCGCAACCTGCCCTGTTGTTCCGCCACAAAGTAACCATCAGGGGGCTGCCGGGAACCTAGGCCCACCACTACCTGTGTGGAACCACCTGCCCCTTCAGCCCCCATCTCCGAATCATCGGCATGTGTATGTAATAGTATAGTATATACTCGTGATCACCACCCGAGTGATCACGGCCCGATAGTATAGCATGGTAGACGGACAAGAATGTAGGGCCACTGATGGAATACTAGCATCCTATACTAAGCATTAGGATAGCAGGTAAAGGTATCAAAAGCTGTAGCAACAATGACAGGCTATGCAACAGAATAGGATTATTCGATAGCAGTAACATGCTACACTACTCTAATGCAAGAAGTAGAGAGAAGAATAGGCGATATCTGGTGATCAAGGGGGGGCTTGCCTGGAAGCTCAGCCGAGAAGGAGGAGTCGTCAACACCGTAGTTGTACTGGGTAGCAGCAGCATCGGTCTCGATGTCTAACGAGAGAGGAGGGGGAAGAAACAATAAAGATATTGCAGACAGATGCATATCGATGCATTACATGACAAGTAACGATGCCAGGTGTGCCCTAACGCGACAGTAGGTAATACCGGCGAAGGGGCAAAACATCCGGGAAAGTATCCCCGGTGTTTCGCATTTTCGGACAGATGAGCCGGAGGGGGAAGGTTGCGTCTTTGCTATGCTAGAGAGGAGTGGTGGACGAACGGACTGTGTATTCGGATTCGTCTCGTCGTTCTGAGCAACTTTCATGTACAAAGTATTTTCATCCGAGTTACAAATTATTTTATATTAATTTTAAAGGTTTTTACTCATTTTTAGAATTAATAGAATTAATTTAAATAGAAATTGTAATTACGACATCAGTGTGATGGCAGCATGATGTCAGCTGGACCAACAGTTGACTAGGTCAACCCTGTCAGGTGGGTCCCGTTCGTCATAGGCTCAGACTATCTAATCATGGTTAATTGGATTAAATACTTTATTAGGTTAACTTATTTTAATTAGTTTAGTTTAACAGGATTAATTAATTAACTTAATTAGTTGATTAATTAATTATCAAATTATTTATTATACCTTTTATATTCTGTTTTAAAAAAATGTTTCTGGGGACTAGCCCCACTTATCATTGGGCCAGAGGCCATTGCGGGTTTGGGTTGGCAGTTTTCGGGCGGCAGGCGGGTCCGCGGGCGACGGGCGTGGGCGCCGGGTCGCGGGTCTCGGGCACTGGATGGCCGGCGGCCGCGGCAGGGCGGCCACAACTAGGTGAAGCGGCGGGCTGTGGCGTGTGGCTGGGGGAAGGCGGAGCTGCGCTTTAGCAGCGCCGGAGGTGGCTCAGGGGCCGCGGCTAGGCGGCTCGGCGGTTGCGGCAGCACCGCGACAGGGGGGGGTGTTGGGAGTTGCCGACGGGGGCGGGCGCAGGGCAAGGGCGGCCGACGTGCGCGGGCAGAGGGAGCAGCCGGCACCGGCGGCGAGGAGCGCCGCAGCGGGAGGCGCGGTCGGATGGCCGATGCGGCAGAGGAAAGCAAGAAGAGGAGGAGGAGGCTATGGGCCTCACCGGCGATGGAGAGAAGAGGGGCGGCGTGGCTCGTTGGCGGCTGGCGGGGAGGAGGACGCGGACGGGTCGGCGACGGAGAGGACGGTGGTGATGGCGTTCGACGACGGCGGTTCGGATAGCATTGAGGTCGTGCCCCGATCCACCGATCCAGTTCTGGATCGGGGAGGGGGTGAGGATGGGGAGGCGAGCGATGGGTCCGAGGGGGCGATGACGGGGCGGCGCCTTAAACGCCGAGCGGCGTCGATGCCAGCGGGGGGTGGGGCTCGGGCGTGAGGCGCCTCGCCACTGGGTGTGCGGCGGCGCGAGGAAGAGGGTGAGGGAATCATGCGGGGGGGAAGTGGGGAGCGTGGGTACTTGGTCACGGGGGGATGCGGTTAAGCGGGGACTGGGGGGGCGGCCCACAGGCTAGTTGGGCCGAAGGCCAGTGGCCATGGGGGGTCTTTTCCTTTTAGTTTTATTTTATACTTCTTTTGTCTTTTTCCTTTCCTTTTATTTTCTATTTCTTTTGTGTTTTATTTTATTTTCTACTTACTATAATTTTACAAAATATAAAACGAGTTCCTAAATTAGTGTTACTACTTATTATAATGCCACAATAGCTTGGGCACCCAAATAATTTAGTCTAATATTTTACACATTACAAAAGAAATTTAATTAATTATTTTATCCACTGCTTTTAATTATAACAATGCACTTAAACTCTTTATAAACATGTGGTCTCTCCACCAATTATCACATATGATTTATTTGTCATTTTTAGAACATTTTAGTTTTGACTTTTGAAAACTTTAAATGTTTGACTCGATCCTAAATTTAAAACATGAACAGGATTTGAATCATCGCAAGATTAACAACAGTAACCGTGGTGACATGGCATCATTACCATGGGATTACTGTAGCTTAATTACCCGGGCGTCACACATTCCGTTTGGACTCCGTTTGATATTCCTTTTGTGCGAAACCCTGAAATAGGCAAAAATCAGCAATCTGGACTGGGCCTTTGGGTTAATAGGTTAGTCCCAAAAATAATATAAAAGTGTATAATAAAGCCCATTAAACAACCAAAACATCATATATAATAGCATGGAACAATAAAAAATTATAGATACGTTGGCGACGTATCAAGCATCCCCAAGCTTAATTCCTGCTCGTCCTCGAGTAGGTAAATGACAAAACAGAATTTTTGATGTGGAATGCTAACCAACATAGTTTTTCAATGTGATTTCTTTATTGTGGCATGAATGTTCAGTTCCGAAAGATTGAAGAGAAAAGTCTATATTGACATAAGAAATAATAATACTTCAAGCATACTAACAAAGAAATCATGTCTTCTCAAAATAACATGGCCAAAGAAAGGTATCCCTACAAAATCATATAGTCTGGCTATGCTCCGACTTCATCACTGGAAATATTCATATCATGCACAACCCCGGTTTCAGCCAAGCACTTGTTTTCATACTCAATTTTTTTAACCCTTTCAACTTTCACGCAATACATGAGCATGAGCCATGGATATAGCACTATGGGCGGAATAGAGTGGTGGTTGTGGAGAAGACAAAAAAAGAGGAGGATTGTCTCACATCAACTAGGCGTATCAACGGTCTATGGAGATGTCTATCAATAGATATCAATGTGAGTGAGTAGGGATTGCCATGCAACGGATGCACTAGAGCTATAAATGTATAAAAGCTCATCAAAAGAAACTAAGTGGGTGTGCATCCAACTTGCTTGCTCGCGAAGACCTAGGTCATTTGAGGAAGCCCATCGTTGGAATATACAAGCCAAGTTCTATAATGAAAATTACCACTAGTATATGAAAGTGACTAAACAAGAGACTCTCTATCACGAAGAACATGGTGCTACTTTGAAGCACAAGTATGGAAAAAGGATAGTAGCATTGTCCCTTCTCTCTTTTTTGGAGGGGCTTTCTCTTTTTTTAGCACCTCTCTCTATATATTTTTTGGGCCTTCTCCTTTTTATTTTTTTTATTTGGCCTTTCCTCACATGGTACAATGCTCTAATAATGAAGATCATCACACTTTTATTGATTTACAACTTGATATTACACCTCGATACTAGAACAAAGTATGACTCTATATGAATGCCTCCGACGGTGTACCAGAATGGGCAATGAATCAAGAGTGACATGTATGAAAAATTATGCATTGTGGCCTAGAGACAAATAGAATGTCAACTACATGATCATGCATGTCAATATTACAATATGAAGCGTGTCATATGAACGGAACGGTGGAAAGTTGCATGGCAATATATCTCGGAATGGCCATGGAAATGCCATGATAGGTAGATATGGTGGCTGTTTTGAGGAAGGTATATGGTGGGTGTATGGTACCGACGAAAGTTGCGCGGTACAAGAAAGGCTAGCAATGGTGGAAGGGTGAGAGTGCGTATAATCCATGGACTCAACATTAGTCATAAAGAACTCATATACTTATTGCAAAAATTTGTGAGTCATCAAAACAAAGCAATCAACGCATGCTCCTAGCGGGGAGGTTGGTAGGCGTTAACCATCGCGCGCCCCCGACCTCCACACAAAGGATGACACTCTACAAATACCTCATGCTCTAACTTCGTCACATAGCGGTTCACCATACGTGCATGCTATGGGAATCACAAACTTTAACACAAGTATTTCTCAAATTAAAAATTACTCCACTAGCATGACTCTAATATCACTATCCACATATCTCAAAACAATCATCAAGTATCAAACTTCTCATACTATTCAATGCACTTTATATGAAAGTTTTTATTACATTCATCTTGGATGCCTATCATATTAGGACTAGTTTTCTAACCAAAGCACATTACCGTGCTGTTCTAAAAGACTCTCAAAAGGATATAAGTGAAGCATGAGAGATCAACAATTTCTACAAAATAAAATCACCACCGTGCTCTAAAGGATATAAGTGAAGCACTAGAGCAAAACTATTTAGCTCAAAAGATATAAGTGAAGCACATAGAGTGTTCTAACAAATTCTAGACCATATTTATCTCTCTCAAAAAGGTGTGTCCAGCAAGGATGATTGTGGCAAACTAACAAGCAAAGACTAAAATCATGCATGACGCTCCAAGCAAAACACATATCATGTGGTGAATAAAAATATAGCCCCGAGTATACTTACTGATAGATGAAGACAAAAGAGGGGATGCCTTCCCGGGGCATCCCCAAGCTTAGGCTTTTGGTTGTCCTTCAATTTTACCTTGGGGTACCTTGGGCATCCCCAAGCTTAGTCTCTTGCCACTCTTTGTTCCATAGTCCATCCAAGCCATACTCAAAACTTCAAAACTTCACAACACAAAACTTAGCCAAAAATCTTGTGAGCTCCGTTAGTATAAGAAAACAAACCACCACTCAAACGTACTGTAATGAACTCATTCTTTGTTTATATTGGTGTTAAACCTACTGTATTCCAACTTCTCTATGATTCATATCCTCCAATACTACTCATAGATTCATCAAAATAAGAAAACAACACATGAAAAACAGAATCTGTCAAAAACAGAACAGTCTGTAGTAATCTGTAACTTTCGCATACTTCTGTCACTCCAAAAAAATTGAAATAAATTGGTAAACGTGAGGAATTTGTCTATTAATCATCTGCAAAAAGAATCAAATAAATAGCACTATCTAGTAAAATCTGCTGACTATTCTAGTGAGCGCTAACGTTTCTCCCTTTTACAGTAGGATCATATAAATTTCACACAAGTCTTCCCAAAGGTTCTACTTGGCACAAACACTAATTAAAACACAAAACCACATCTAAACAGAAGCTAGATGCAATATTTATTCCTAAACAGAAGCAAAAAACAAATAAAATAAAATTGGGTTGCCTCCCAACAAGCTCTTTCTTTATAGCCATTAAGATAGGCTTGAGAATTCAATGATGCTCACATGAAAGATAAGAATTGAAGCACAAAGATAGCATCATAGAACATGTGACAAACACATCTAAGTCTAACGTAATTCCTATGCATAGGAATTTTATAGGAAAACAAATTAGCAAGACAAGCAAAATCTAGCATATGCAAGGAAGAAAAAGAAACAAGATCAATCTCAACATGAAGAGAGGTAATTTAGTAACATGAAGATTTCTACAACCATATTTTCCTCTCTCATAATAATTGCATGTAGGATCATAAGCAAATTCAACAATATAGCTATCACATAATATATTCTCAACATGATCCATATGCATGCGAAGTTGACACTCTTCCAAAATAGTGGGATTAACATTAACTAAAGTCATGACCTCTCCAAACCTACTTCCAATATTATTGCAAACATAATTATCAATCTCATATATATCATTGGGCTTAAATACGTTTTCAAGATCGTAAGAAGCATCACCTCAAACATGATCATTGCAACAAGTAGTGGTCATAGCAAAATAAGCATCCCCAAGCTTAGGGTTTTGCATATCATTAGCACAATTGACATTAATAGAATTTATAATAACATCATTGCAATCATTCTTTTTATTAAAAGATCTATCGTGAATCACTTCATAATTTTCTGTCAATACTTCATCACAATTTTCAGATTCACAAATTTCAAGAAAAATCTCATAAAGATAATATAGTACACTAAACTCACTAGCAATTGGTTCAACATAATTCGATGTCTTAAAAAGATTAGCAAGTGGGTGAGGATCCATAATTTAGCAAGCGAATAAAGGGCACATACCAACACAAGCAAACAGAAAGTTGAACGGAAAAAGGGCGAATAAAACGGCAAGGGTGAAGTGGGGGAGAGGAAAACGAGAGGCAAAAAATGTAATGCGAAGGATAAGGGTTTGTGATAGTTACTTGGTATATGACTTTTGCATAAGACTCCCCGGCAACGGCGCCAGAAATTCTTCTTGCTACTTCTCGAGCTTGCGTTGTATTCCCTCGAAGAGGAAAGGGTGATGCAGCACAGTAGCGTAAGTATTTCCCTTAGTTTTTGAGAACCAAGGTATCAATCCAGTAGGAGACCACGCGCGAGTCCCTCGCACCTACACAAACAAATAATAACTTCACAGCGAACGCGATAAGGGGTTGTCAATCCCTTTACGGTCACTTACGAAAGTGAGAACTGATAGATAGGATAGTTTGATATTTTTTGGATATAAGAACAAAAAGTAAAAACAACAAAGTAAAGTAGACTCTAGATTGATATGTTGAGAATAGACCTGGGGGCCATAGGTTTCACTAGTGGCTTCTCTCATGATAGCAGAATTCTACTGTGGGTGAACTAATTACTGTCGAGCAATTGATAGAAAAGCGAATAATTATGAGAATATCTAGGCATCATCATTATACATAGGCATCACGTCTGAGACAATTAGACTGAAATAATTCTACATCTACTACTATTACTCCACACATCGACCGCTATCCAGCATGCATCTAGAGTATTAAGTTCATAAGAACAGAGTAATGCTTTAAGCAAGATGACATGATGTAGAGGGATAAACTCAAGCAATATGATATAAACCCCATCTTTTTATCCTCGGTGGCAACAGTACAATACGTGCCTTGCTGCCCCTACTGTCACTGGGAAAGGCCACCGCCAGATTGAACCCAAAGCCGAGCACTTCTCCCATTGCAAGAACTATATATCTAGTAGGCCAAACCAAACCGATAATTCAAAGAGACTTGTAAGGATATTATAATCATACATAAAATAATTCGGAAAAGAACCAAATATTTCTCATAGATAATCTTGATCATAAACCCACAATTCATCAGATCTCGACAAACACACCGCAAATAGATTCCATCGAAAAGATCTCCTCGAAGACCGAGGAGAACTTGGTATTGAGATCCAAAAAGAGAGAAGAAGTCATCTAGGTACTAACTATGGACCCGAAGGTCTGTGGTAAACTACTCACAACTCATGGTGAGGCAATGGTGTTGATGTAGAAACACCCCATGGAAGATACCCCCTCCGGCGGTGCTCCGAAACAGGCCCCAAGATGGGATCTCACGGGAACGGAAGGTTGCGACAGTGGAGTTAGGGTTTTCTCTGTTGCCTCGATCTTTTTAGGGTACTTGGGTATATATCAGAGGAAGAAGTACGTTGGTGGAGCAACGTGGGGCCCACGAGGGTGGGGGGCGCGCCCAGGGGAGGTGGCGCGACCTGGACCGTCGTGGGCACCATGTGTCCCCTCTGCCTTGGTGCTCAAGTCTCTCGTGAAGATATGGTTCCAAAAATAACTCTCCCAAAGGTTTCATTCCGTTTCGACTCCGTTTGATATTCCTTTTCTGTGAAACCCTGAAATAGGCAAAAACGTCAATCTGGAATGGGCTTTTGGGTTAATAGGTTAGTCCCAAAAATAATATAAAAGTGTATACTAAAGCCCATTAAACAATATATAATAGAATAATAAAAAATCATATATAATAGCATGGAACAATAAAAAATTATAGATATGTTGGAGACATATCAAGCATGGTGTGGCGCCAGAAAAGAGCTTGATGTCTGCTACGCAACCTTCTTCTTGTAGACGTTGTTGGGCCTCCAAGTGCAGAGGTTTGTAGGACAGTAGCAAATTTCCCTCAAGTGGATGACCTAAGGTTTATCAATCTGCGGGAGGCGTAGGATGAAGATAGTCTCTTGATAACCCACAAGTGTAGGGGATCAGCTGTAGCCCCTTTTGATAAGTAAGAGTGTCGAACCCAACGAGGAGCTAAAGGCAGAACAAATATTCCCTCAAGTTCTATCGACCACCGATACAACTCTACGCACGCTTGACATTTACTTTACCTAGAACAAGTATGACACTAGAAGTACTTTGTAGTTTTTGTTGTATAGGTTTGCAAGAATATAAAGAGCACATAAATAAAGAGTACGGGATGTTAAGATAAAGACACAACTAAACTTAATAATAGTGAGTGTGGAAAAGTGGTGGTAGGAGTTGCGAAATTGCCCCTAAGCAATTGACTACGTTACTAGACCGATATCAAGTTTTATGTGGGAGAGGCCACTGCTAGCATGTCATCCCTTACTTGGAATTCTATGCACTTATGATTGGAACGATTAGCAAGCATCAGCAACTACTAACGTTCATTAAGGTAAAACCCAACCATAGCATTAAGATATATTGGTCCCCCTTCGATCCCGTATGCATCAATTTCTACTCTAGGTTGAAGCTTCTGTCACTCTTGCCCTCCAATATGTAGTCCTATCAACATACAACTAACCCTATGGTGTGATCCACGCGCGCGCTCATATGATGGGCACCAAAGGACAGCAACATAACCACAGGCAATTTAAATCAATCATCGCAATTCACCAATCATCGATAGGACAACAATAATCTACTCAGGCATCATAGGGTGGCAACACATCATTGGATAATAATATGAAGCATAAAGCCCCATGTTCAAGTGGAGGGTACAACGTGTTGTGGGAGAGTGGACTGTTGTAGATAGATGGGGGAAGGTGATGGACATGTTGGTGAAGATGACGGAGGTGTTGGTGTAGATCGCCGTCACACGATGCTGGCCCCGGTGGCACTCCGGTGCCACCAGAAGCGAGGGGGAGAGAGCCACCCTCCTTCTTCTTCTTCCTTGACCTTCTCCCTAGGTGGGAGAAGGGTTTCCCCTCTGGTCCATGGCCTCCATGGCGGCGGAGGGGCGAGAGCACCTCCGAGATTGGATCTGTCTCTTTGTCTCTCTCTGTTTCTCCGTTCCCCGATTCTGGCCCTTCACCGTTTCTTATATTCCCGGAGATCCGTAACTCCGATTGGGTTGATTTTTTGACATGATTTTTATCCGGATATTAGCTTTCTTTCGGCAAAAGAATGGCATCAACCGCCTTATGGTGTGATAACGAGGGGCCAGGGTGCGCCTGCCCCTAGTGGGCGCGCCCCCTGCCTCGTGGCCCACTCGAGCATCGTCTCATATTGGTTCCGCTTCCCAAAATTCACATATATTCCAAAAAAAATCTCCGTCCGTTTTTATTCCGTTCGGACTCTGTTTTATATGGATATTCTACGAAACAAAAAAACATGCAACAAAAAGGAACTGGGACTGGCACGGGATCAATATGTTAGTCCCAAAAAATAGTATAAAAAGTTGCCAAAAGTATATGAATGTTGTAGAATATTGGCATGGAACAATCAAAAATTATAGATACGACGGAGACGTATCAGCATCCCCAATCTTAATTCCTGCTCGTCCTTGAGTAGGTAAATGATAAAAAAGATAATTTTTGATGAGGAATGCTACCTAGCATAATCTTGATCATGTAATCTAATCATGGCATGAATATTAAGATATGAGTGATTCAAAGCAATAGTCTATCATTTGACATAAAATAATTTAATACTCGGTCATCCCAACAAACAATCAAGTCTTTCAAAATATCAATACTAAAGAAAGTTATCCCTACAAAATCATATAGTATTTTTATGCTCCCTTTTCTTAACACAAGGTACCCCTCATGCCCATCCCGGTGTCAGCCAAGCAATTGTTTTCATACTTTACTTTTTTGAACTTTTTCAACTCTTCATGCAATACATGAGCGTGGGCCATGGACATAACACTATGGGTGGAATAGAAGGTGGTAGTAGACAAAAGTAGGGAGAAAGTCTCACAACGACTAGGCGTATCAATGGGATATGGAGATGCCCATCAATAGATATCAATGTGAGTGAGTAGGGATTGCCATGTAACAGATGCATTAGAGCTATAAGTGTATGAAAGCTCAAAAGAAAACTAGTGGGTGTGCATCAACTTGCTTGCTCATGAAGACCTAGGGCATTTGAGGAAGCCCATCGTTGGAATATACAAGCCAAGTTATATAATGAAAATCCCCACTAGTATATGGAAGTGACAACATAGGAGACTCTCTATCATGATGATCATGGTGCTACTTTCAAGCACAAGTGTGGAAAAAAAGATAGTAGCATTTTCCCTTTTTTATTTTTTTGGCCTTCCTTTTTTTTATTTCGCCTTTTTGGCCTTTTTTCAAGGGACAATGCTCTAATAATGATGATCATCGCACTTCTATTTACATACAACTCGATATTACAACTCGATACTAGAACAAAAATATGACTCTATATGAATGCCTCCGGCGGTGTACCGGGATGTGCAATGATCTAGCGTAGCAGTGACATCAAAAAACGGAAAAAGCCATGGAAACATCATGCTAGCTATCTTACGATCATGCAAGGCAATATGACAATGATGGTGCGTGCCATAATAAACGGAACAGTGGTGTTACATGGTAATATATGTCTAAATGGCTATGGAAATGCCATGATAGGTAGGTATGGTGGCTGTTTTGAGGAAGGTATATGGTGGGTGTATGGTACCGACGAAAGTTTTGTGGTACAAGAGAGGCTAGCAATGGTGGAAGGGTGAGAGTGTGTATAATCCATGGACTCAACATTAGTCATAAAGAACTCACATACTTATTGCGAAAAATCTATTAGCCCTCGAATAAAAAATACTATGACGCATGCTCCTAGGGGGGAGGTTGGTAGGAGTTAACCATCGCGCGCCCCCGACCTTCACGCAAAGATAAACAAGCAAAATACAATGCGCGCCAATTTGGTTACATAGTTAGGAGACCATACGTGCATGCTTCGGGAATCACAAATCTTAACACCAATATTTTTACTAGACCACAATCATTCACTAGTACCTCCCACATATTAGCATCTCTATATCGCAAAACTATTGCAAGGAATCAAACATATCATATTCAGCGATCTAAAAGTTTATGTAGGATTTTATGACTAACCATGTGAATGACCAATTCCTGTCAACTCTCTAAATAGAAATAAGTGAAGCAAGAGAGTTTTAACTCTTTCTACAAAAGTTATTCCCGCGCTCTAACAAATATAAGTGAAGCAAAAGAGCATTCTACAAATGGCAGTTTTCTATGTGAAGAGAAACATGCAATCCAAACTTCAAATGATATAAATGAAGCACATGAAGCATTCAATAAAGCCATACTCAAAAGATATAAGTGAAGTGCAAAGAGCATTCTATAAATCAACCAAAGACTATCTCATACCAGCATGGTGCATTTATTAAAAGAAAAATAAAAAACACATGATGCTCCAAGAGTTTACGCATATCAGGTGAACAAAACGAATCCGAAAACATACCGATACTTGTTGAAGAAAGATGGGATGCCTTCCGGGGCATCCCCAAGCTTAGACGCTTGAGTCTCCTTGAATATTAACTTGGGGTGCCTTGGGCATCCCCAAGCTTGAGCTCTTGCCTCTCCTCCTTCTTCTCACATCGAGACATCCTCGGTCTTTGAACACTTCATCCACACAAAACTTACCCGAACTTTGAGTGGCAGGGTTAGTGCATATGATCAATAAAATCCCATCATGTACTGCTCTAACATTATTGTATAATTATAAGCAAACATTACCCATTGTATGCTACCATAATTCTATGGCCCCAAGTCAAGGAGGCATTAATAAGAATTCAAACATATGCAAATAATGAAGCTATAATAGCAATCTGTGAAAACAGGACAGTCTGTAGTAATCTGAACATTAACCATACTTCTGTAACTCTAAAAATTCTGGAAAAAATAGGAAAAAGTCAACAGTTTGTATAGCAAGACTTTGCAAAAAGTTTCAGATCCTTTCGACGTTCCAGCAAAAATGTAAAATCACGCACTATAGCCAAAGTTTCTATTTTTGCACCGCACAAACCAACAAGCAGTTTAATCATCCTAAAGGAAACTTTTGGCACATTATTTTTATAATACAATGGAATTGTACAAGGGGATAATTATTTTTGTTGAAAAGTTTCTGTAATTCAAGATTTGCAATGTTTCCATGGGCATGAACAATGTTCAAGGAGCTCCCCCATTTCAACGGTGCTCGTCCTTCTTACTTTCATTTTTCTTTTTGAAAAAGTTTTAGGTTCCCCTCTTTATTTTTTTGTTTTTAAACTTTATAAAAGCACACAACAGAAATAAATGACTCTCTAAAACTTCCGGGTAGTCCTGGCAGCTCTTTCTTTAAAGCCATTAAGCTGGACATATTGTGCTCAAGTAATGGATCCACCCGGATCCCAAGGTATATCAAAGCCAATTTTAATTAGCAATGATTTGGCATTTAGTAGTGAGCACAAAGTGATATGTGTCAAGCAAGAATGAAGTCTATCTCTCTTCCTATGCATAGGCATGCCATACAAGAACAATTCATGCACATCAAGTAAAGGCCAATGCATAGTATAAGCAGTTTCTTGCAATTTTATCATGTTGGAAACATAGAGAGGCGGAGATGTAGTTCCTCTCTCATAATAATTGCAATTAGGAGCAGAAAGCACATGCATATTATATTCATCAAAATCATCATGTGTAATGGAAAAAGGCAACCCATCAATATAATCCTTAATAAGTGCATAGTGTAGTTCGGAGAACTCAGAAAGATAATAGGACTATCATGCATGGGTGCAATAGCAACAATCTAATGTTTAACATAAGGAACTATAGCAAGTTCATCTCCAAAAGCATAATTCATATTGGCATCTTGGGCACAAGCATAGCAAGCATCATCAAAAAGGGATATTTCCAAAGAATCAATGGGATCATAGCAATCATCCTTCAGTAAGCACGAAGGGAAATTAAACAATGTATGAGTTAAAGAGTTACTCGCATTAGAAGGTGGGCATGGGTAGCTAATCCGCTCTTCCTCCTTTTGTTCTTCGCTCTCCTCCTCATATTTTTCATCCAATGAGCTTACAATGTCATTAATTTCTTCTTCCATAGACTCCTGCAAAATATTAGTCTCTTCTTGGACAGCGGAGGAGTCCTCAAGATATGGTTTAACATAGGCATTAGAAGCATAATTATCATAACAATATTTAAATATGGCAAAATTTTCAGATTTGTAAAGAGTAGCATCATACTTTTCAATCAAAGAAGCAATTTCATAAGCACCCTTAAAAGCAACAAATTCTTCAATATGTTGAACATCATAGTAACTATAAACACCCTTAGCATACGAAGATACGATTCCATTATAACTAAACTCACATTGGTAGGGAAGGTGTTTCGTAGGGTCTTCAGAACAACAAGTAAAATCATAAATTTCACATAAACCCCTAGCATAGCATTGAAAACGATGAATTTGATCCCGTAAAAGTTTCCATTTTTCAGATATGCGGTGTCGCATATAACAAGCATGCTCATCTAAAGATTTTCCCTCAACTAAGCTAGTCGGGGTTTCAGCCCGAGCACATAGGGATCAAAGATGATCCAAGTAATAAGCTTCAGCACTTGGAGGCCCAACAACGTATACAAGAAGAAGGTTATGTTGTAAACATCAAGCTATGTCTACTACGCAACCTTCTTCTTGTAGACGTTGTTGGGCCTTCAGGGGTAGAGGTTTGTAGGACAGTAGCAAATTTCCCTCAAGTGGATGACCTAAGGTTTATCAATCCGTGGGAGGCGTAGGGTGAAGATGGTCTCTTTCAAACAACCCTGCAACCAAATAACAAAGAGTCTCTTGTGTCCCCAACACACCCAATACAATGGTAAATTATATAGGTGCACTAGTTCGGCGAAGAGATGGTGATACAAGTGCAATATGGATGGTAGATATAGGTTTTTGTAAACTAAAAATATAAAAACAGCAAGGTAGAAAGTGGTAAAATTGAGCATAAACGGTGTTGCAATGATAGGAAACAAGACCTAGGGTTCATACTTTCACTAGTGCAATTTCCCTCAACAATAATAACATAACTGGATCATATAACTATCCCTCAACATGCAACACAGAGTAACTCCAAAGTCACTAATAGTGGAGAACAAACAAAGAGATTATGGTACGGTACGAAACCACCTCAAAGTTATTCTTTCTGATCGATCTATTCAAGAGTCCGTAGTAAAATAACACGAAGCTATTCTTTCCGTTCGATCAATCATAGAGTTCGTACTAGAATAACACCTAAAGATACAAATCAACCAAAACCCTAATGTCACCTAGATAGTCCATTGTCACCTCAAGTATCTGTGGGCATGATTATACGATATGCATCACACAATCTTAGATTCATCTATTCAACCAACACAAAGAACTTCAAAAAGTGCCCCAAAGTTTATACCGGAGAGTCAAGACGAAAATGTGTGCCAACCCCTATGCATAGATTCCCAAGGTCACAGAACCCGCAAGTTGATCACCAAAACATACATCAGGTGGATCACGTGATGTCGGTGTACTAAGATAGGGGTACCTTAGTACCCCAACTTGTGCACGGGCAGTAGCAGCTTCCCGCGGCGGGGTTTACCACGTGCTCGCCAAGTACCTTTCCGGTCCTTATGAAGCCATTCAAAAACAAAGTATACGAGTCAGAAGATCAAGGCCCCGGCAAGAGGAGCTTGCCGGGAAGGCCACACCAGGCCCAAGGATATCACTTTAGTACAAGACCCTGGCAAGAGGAGCTTGTCAGGAAGGCTAAGGATCACATATCTCAAGAAATGCCTCGGCGCATCTTGCGCCCCGGCAGGACCCGAGGAGCGACAGGCTTCCGGGCCCGGCAAGATCACTACCCCGGCAAGGTGCTTGCCGGGGGAAACTTATGTTGTGTGCCCGCGCTCCAGCTCATCGACCCACGCGTCGCCTTGGGGCCCTTCCAAGGGCACGTGGCGGATGGCTGTGCAGCCTGGGGTACACGGTGGCGAGCCACGGTGACGAGGCTACCGTCGTGGCGAACGGAGGAGCATGGACGGACACTTTTTGGGGTCGACGGTGACGGGCATTTAATGCCCTTGTCCCCCACTGTCAAGGTTAGGTGGAGACCACTGTTCATCCACTGTTCACGCACTATTCCTGCACTGTTACAACTACCACCAAAATTACATTTTTACCCTCCTCTACGTTGACACCTGTCGGTGACCCCTTGAGCTATAAAAGGAGGCCCATGCACAACGTAGAAAGGGTTCGGAACCTAGACAACTCTTCCGCTCAGTGTAGCTAGCTCTTCAAGCTCCCGAGCTCAAGAACTCAATACAATCCAAGCAGGAGTAGGGTTTTACGCGTCCGCGCGGCCCAAACCTGGGTAAACTGCCCGCGTGTGCTCCTCGATCTGCTCTCCGTGCTCCTTTCGCTCCCTTACCGCAACGTAGAAGGGGCTCCGGTCCCATAGGTGCTCGTGGGAGGACAGTTTCCCCCGACATCTTTGGCGCGCCAGGTAGGGGGCGTCGAGGTTGTGCGAACCTGATCCGGCGCTCACGCGGGCGCATTCTTCATCAACCTCTCTAGCTTTATCAACTTCACCAGCTGCAACAACATGGCCCCAAAGAAGAAGGCTTCGGAGGTCGGAGGCCCGTCTGCGTCGATTCCACCGCCACCAGAACCAACGGTTGGTGGAGGAGATGCCGGCGGAAGGGTGATCGCCGGCGAGGAAACTCACGGCGCCACCAAGTCCAAGGACAAGACGGATGACCGGGCAAATTCCAAAGCCTCGGTGTCCGTGGACGCACCGCGTCTCTCTCAGCAGACGCCAGGCCAGCAGCGCTGTGGTACAGGAGGTACCATTCGCTTGCTGGGGCAAGGACAAACCGGAGGATCGCGGGACGCTCAAGGCCACCGTCCTGGTACGAGCAAGGCGTGGTCGCCGGGGCGAGAAACTGCTCCTTCTAACCCTGTTAGAAGTCCGAGCATATCTCGCTCCTCGCACCGCTCGCCTCCGCTCCCCTCCTCTCCAGCAGAAGCTCTAGCAAGAGCACAACTGCTCCTCGATTTCCCTCCAGCGGCAGATAAAGCCAAGGACTGGAGGGCGACTATCCAAAGCCTCATCGCCTTCGCCAACAACGACACGCCGTAGCAGCCGGCGACATCACGGCCACGACAAGTCGACCAGACGAAGGCCGATGGCGACAAGACCGCCGGGGGTGCGACCACCGTGCACTCCCTGCCACGGAAGCAGAAGACGCCACCCCGCCGGATCAACGTCGACGACGACTCCACGGCGTCGTCGGACCCGCGGGCTCGTCGGGACCAGCGCCAAGTCCTCGACGATCGGCGACAAGAAGATGCTCGGACGCGCATCGAGCGCCGACGAGAAGCCCGGCGACAATCGGATCAGCGCGCTGGGACCGCTGTCGACGCGCACGCGCCCGGTGAACCAGGCGACTTGCCGTACGCGACAGGTTGCCCTGCGTTCACCCGTGAGCTGCGACGCGTCCAGTGGCCCAGCATGAAAAACTTCAAGCCCGACGTACCCGAGAAGTACGACAGCAAGACGCACCCCTCGGAGTTCCTCAGCATCTACACCATCGCGGTGCAGGCTGCCGGGGGACGCGACGAGAAGATACTAGCCAACTACTTCCCGCTAGTGCTTAAGCCGAACGTCCGTTCTTGGCTTATGCACTTGCCGGAGGGCTCCATTTCTTCGTGGGCGGATCTGTGCCACCAATTTGTTGGCGCCTTCACGGGCGGCCACAAACCCCACGGCCAGGAGAGTGATCTCCACATCTTGGCCCAGAAGGAGGGAGAATCCCTGCGAAAGTATATCCAGAGATTCAGCCGCGTGCAACACAACATTCCCGACGTCCACCCCGCCGCGGTTATCAGCGTGTTCCACCAGAACGTGCGTAACCGCCGCATGAGGGAAGAGATGGCCATGACCAAGATCCGGGATGTCAGCGAGCTCTACGCTCTGGCTGACAAGTGCGCGCGCGCCGAAGAGGGGAGGAGACTCCCCGGAGAGGATGCTGGCGCAGGAGGAAGCGACAGTGAGGATGCCGCCCCGGCAAGGAAGAGCCGACGGCAGAACAACAGGAAGAAGAAGAGCAAGGAGGTGCTAGTCGTCGAGCAGTCCGGCAAGGAGGCTCCCGCCAAGAAGGCGCAGGCCGACAGCTCCGGCAAGGAGCCTGCCCCTGTAGTGGCAGCCGACAAGCAGGACGGCTCCGACAATCAATACTGCAAGATCCACCGCACCAAGGGCCACGATCTTCAGAATTGCAAGCGAGTCGAGTACCTCGTAGAACAGCAGAAGGCTGAATACGAGCGTCGCGGCAAGGAGAAGGCTCAAGGTGGCGGAGGAGAACCCAGCAAGAAGCGGCCGTTCAATGGCCGGGGAGGACGCCGCGGCAAGGCCAAGCAGCGGCAAGGTGATAGACCTCCCCCGGGCCGCGACAAGGATGAGGAAGAAGACGACGACGACGACATGGAGGAAGGAGATAACAGCGAGCAGGAGTTCCAGAAGGCCACAGAAGTTCTGTGTGTCGACGGAGGCGCCTCTCTGCACACTTCCCACCGCCAACTCAAGCAGTGGGTGCGGGAAGTAAACGCAGCTGAGCCGCCCGTCGAGTCACGCAGGCTGCTGAAGTGGTCCAGCACGCCCATCATTTTTGACCTTGAGGACTACCCAGACCGCACAACGGCGGTCGGGTGCTTGCCGATGTTGGTCTCACCAACTATCCGCAACCTCAAGGTCACCAAAATGTTGGTTGACGGCGGGGCCGGCCTGAACTTGATCTCCTCAGCTGTGATCAAGAAACTCCAGATCCCAGACGGTGAGCTCGAAGAAACCGGGTCGTTCCATGGAATAAACCCGGGAAGGAGCAAGCCGAAGGGGAAGATTACACTGCCTGTGACCTTTGGCGGGGAGTTCAACTTCAGGACGGAGAGGATAACCTTTGACGTGGCCGATATCCCATTGCCATACAATGGGATACTTGGACGTCCTGCCCTCGCCAAGTTCATGGCAGCTTCCCACTATGCCTACAATGTACTCAAGATGCCGGGGCCGATAAGCGTCATCTCTGTCCCTGGTGACAAGAAGGACGCGCTTATCTGCGCCGACGAGATCTACCGGGATGCAGCAGCCGCAGCAGAAAGCAACACACTTGCCGCTGAAGCTCTCGGGGGGAAGACCAAGACCAAGTCCGGCAAGAGATCTGGGGCCCACTCCGGCAAACGCACCTCTTCGGAGTGCTGCGCTGCCGTCGAGGACGCACCATCGAGCTCCACCGGCAAGTGTAAGAAAGGAATGGCAGCTCCACCGGCAACCAAGAAGGTGTCCGCCAAGGAGGACGGCACTGGTGGTACTTTCACCATCAGTGCTACACTCGATGACAAATAGGAAAGCGCGCTCGTTGCCTTCCTGCGGGCGAATGTCGATGTGTTTGCATGGCAACCATCTGACATCCCCGGCGTTCCCAGGAAGGTAATTGAGCACAAGCTTGCTGTTTGTCCTCATGCGCGGCCCGTCAAACAGAAGGTCAGGAAGCAAGCCGTGGAGCACCAAGAGTTCATCGCTGAAGAGATAAAGAAGCTAGAAGCAGCAGGCCTGGTTAGAGGCGTGATCCATCCTACGTGGTTAGCAAATCCTGTTGTCGTACGCAAGTCCAATGGGAAGTGGAGACTTTGTATAGACTTCACTGATGTGAATAAAGCATGTCCTAAGGATCCATTTCCCTTGCCGCGTATTGACCAGATTGTTGACTCCACCGCGGGATGTGAGCTGCTTTCCTTCCTTGATGCATACTCAGGTTACCACCAGATTTTCATGGCCAAGGAAGACGAAGAGAAGACTGCATTCATTACTCCATGTGGCACATATTGCTTCATACGCATGCCCTTTGGATTGAAAAATGCAGGCTCCACGTTTGCAAGGGTGGTGCACACTGCTTTTGAGCCGCAGATACACAGAAATGTAGAAGCCTACATGGATGATATAGTGGTCAAGAGCAAGAGCAAAGATACCCTGATCCAAGACTTAGAAGAAACCTTTGAGAATCAGCGCAAGATCCAGCTCAAGTTGAACCCCGAGAAGTGCGTCTTCGGAGTCCCCTCCGGCAAGCTTCTCGGGTTCTTTGTGTCCCAGAGGGGGATTGAAGCCAATCCCGACAAGATAAAAGCCATCGAGCAGATTGAAGCCCCAAAGCGCGTCAAAGACGTAAGGAGGCTTGCTGGTTGTATGGCTGCCCTCAGCAGGTTCATTTCAAAATCTGCAGAATGCGCCCTGCCTTTCTTTAAAATTTTGAAGAAGGCAGGTCCTATGAAATGGACTCCGGAAGCGGAGGCAGCGCTGCAGGATTTGAAAGGATACCTGTCCTCCACTCTAATACTTGTCGCACCTAGACCACAAGAGAAGTTGCTGCTGTACTTAGCGGCAACCAATCAGGTGGTTAGTGCTGCGTTGGTAGCGGAAAGGGAGGCAGAGGAAGAGCCCACACCTCCGGCAAGCAAATCCAGTGACAAGCAGGGGGCTCCACCAGCAAGCTTTGGCCCCGACAAGGACAACTCTGCGCAGGAGCTAGGAGAAGTGCGAAGGAAGATGGTGCAGCGCCCAGTGTATTTTGTAAGTTCCCTATTACAGGGGGCTAGATCAAGATACTCTGGGGTGCAGAAATTGCTGTTCGGCCTCCTCATGGCCTCAAGAAAGCTGCGCCATTACTTTCAAGCACACGAGATAACAGTGGTCACTCGCTTTCCATTGAAGAGGATATTGCAGAATCCAAAAGCAACATGTAGGATCATCGAGTGGGCATTGGAACTGTCAAGCTTTGGTCTCAAATTTGAAAGTACTTCAACCATACAGAGCAGAGCTTTGGCAGAGTTTATAGCTGAATGGACCCCAACGCCAGATGAAGAAGTTCCAGAGACAAGCGTCCCCGTCCAAGAAGCAAGTAGCGAATGGGTAATGTACTTTGATGGTGCTTTTTCGCTGCAAGGCGCCGGTGCCGGCGTGGTACTCATAGCGCCCACCGGAGAGCACCTCAAGTATGTTGTCCAGATGCACTTTCCCAAGGAACAAGCGACAAACAATACTGCTGAGTATGAAGGCTTGCTTGCCGGCCTCAGAATTGCGGCCGAGCTTGGGATCAAGAAGTTGATTGTGCGGGGAGATTCACAGTTGGTGGTCCGGCAAGTAAACAAGAGTTACCAGAGCCCTTTGATGGAAGCTTATGTTGATGAAGTGAGGAAGCTTGAAGAACACTTTGAAGGCCTGGAAATGGAACATGTCCCAAGAGCTCAGAATGATATTGCTGATGGCCTCTCAAAGTGTGCTGCAATGAAGTTACCTGTGGAACCAGGGACCTTCCTGCTCAAGCTAACTCAGCCATCCGTTACACCATCAGTTGGGCAGAACAAGAAGAGAAAGTTAGTCTCCGGCGACTACTTGCCGGCGGATCTTCCTGAAGCCGCTGCCAAGGTCCCCAAGATTGGCAGTCAGAACGCTGAGGAACAGCTTGCTCCTGCAGATCCAAGGGTCTGTACAGTTGAAGCAAGCGTTCCCGACAAGCCTTGCCCTGGCAGGCTTGCCGGGGGACCATCAGCTCCGGCAGAACCGGAGGTTCTTGCCGTAGAAGCTGGGGTTCCCACAGCAGCCCTCATGCCTTTAGTCCTCGCCGTTGAGCCTCAGGCTCCGGCATGGGCACAGCAGATCGTCCGTTTTCTGCAAACTGGAGAACTTCCCGACAAACCAGAAGAAATAGAGAGAATAACCAGGCAGTCAAGTATGTACCAGTTCGTCGACAATGAACTGTACAGAAGAAGACTCAATGGTGTTAGGTTGAAGTGCATCTCCAGAGAAGATGGACAGAAGCTGTTGGCAGAGATACATGGAGGCATATGTGGCCACCACATTGGCGCAAGGGCACTTGCCGGGAAGGCGTTCCGGCAAGGGTTCTTTTGGCCAGAAGCCCTCCAAGATGCAACTGCACAAGTAACCAAGTGTGAAGCGTGCCAGTTCCATGCCAAGCAAATTCATCAGCCAGCTCAAGCTCTCCAGACGATCCCTTTGTCCTGGCCCTTCTCGGTCTGGGGGCTCGATATCCTCGGCCCCTTTCCCCGTGCTGTCGGGGGCTTTGAGTACTTGTACGTAGCAATCGACAAGTTCACAAAGTGGCCAGAAGTGGAACCAGTGAGAAAGGTGACAGCACAGTCAGCAGTCAGGTTCTTCAGGTCAATTGTTTGCCGTTTCGGGATCCCTAACAGGATCACCACCGACAACGGCATGCAGTTTACAAGTCGCACCTTCATGCAGTACGTCCAAGACCTTAGCGCCAAGGTCTGCTTCGCTTCTGTTGCTCACCCGAGGAGCAATGGTCAAGCGGAGAGGGCCAATGCTGAAGTGTTGCGCGGGCTCAAGACAAGAACCTTCGACAGGCTGCGCAAGTGCGGAAGAAACTGGATAGAGGAGTTACCGGCGGCTCTTTGGTCAATCAGGACGACACCAAGTCGAGCCACCGGACAGACACCCTTTGCTCTTGTCTATGGAGCAGAGGCAGTTCTCCCCACGGAACTCGTATACGGATCTCCTCGAGTGCTCGCTTATGATGAGCTTGAGCAAGAGCAACTGCGACAAGATGATGCATTGCTCCTTGAGGAGGAACGTCTCCAGGCTGCTGTACGAGCTGCTCGATACCAGCAAGCCTTGCGCCGCTATCATAGCCGCAAGGTCAAGGCCAGGAGTCTCGAGGAAGGCGACCTTGTTCTTCGGCGTGTTCAGTCCGCCAAGAATTCCAACAAGTTGACGCCGAAGTGGGAAGGCCCTTATCGGGTGAGACAAGTCACAAGGCTCGGAGCTGTCCGCCTTGAGACCGAAGAAGGCTTACCGGTGAGCAACTCCTGGAACATAGAGCATCTTCGAAAGTTTCACCCATAAGGCGCGGTTGCCGTGATCCGCTCCGGCAACCACCTTTTGTACAAGTCTTGCCGCTGTTGCATGTAAACCTTTGTACAAAGCCGGGCGCAGACCCCGTGCATCAGTAAAAATTTTGTGCTCCGCACTATTTGCCATTTCCATGCTTTTCTTTGTTATTTGCATGCATTGTTTGGCACCTTGTGCAACGCACATCCCCGGTAAGCACTAGCAAGCCGAGAGGCTATATACTTGTTTTCCCTCCTCTTTTTCTTTCCCTCTTAAGCAGAAGGAACATTCCTCGCGCACAAGTTTGCCGGGGGGGAAGGAGGTGGAGGATCAACCAAGTGCTGTTCAAGAAAGAGAAGCCTTGTCGGGGAACAAGCAATTTATGAAAGCTAAGTTACCAAAGTTTGAGTAATTCAAATTTTTAAAATTTTAGTTGTCTTCCTTGAACAACCACACTTTGTATGGAAAACCTGTGCGCGGAGGAACCTACCCGTGGCTAGCCGCGCCCTTACTCTGTTTCGAGCACGCTCAACGGCTTAAGTGAGCTGCGACAAGTGTCGCGCCCTTACTTCGTTTTCGAGTTCGCTCAGCAGTTTAAGTGTGCTGCGACTAGCTGCGGCAAGGTTACTTGCCGACGAGGTCTTTTGCCAGCAGGCTGCTAAGAGTCCAGCACTCAGCGCTCGTGGCAAGAGACCCTTGTCGGCAAGTCCCCTGAAAGTGTAGGGTAAAAAGCATACAAAGTGAAGGACCAAAACCAAGGGAGATAACGCAGCATTAACTGATCAAAATAAGATAGTATATTACAAAGATAACTTGCCGCGATACTAATAGATTCTTGTCTATAACATGCCTTGCAGCAGCAAGGAAAACAGAAAGGAAGAAATCTAATCTACGCGGTCGCCTTCACGCCTTGTGATCTTGTTCACCTTGGCGACGATGTGGGCAACCTGCGCCTTCAACACCTCCTTATCAGCGTCGTCCGGCAAGGTGCGGAGGACGTTGACAAGGTTGATGCCGGGGTTGCGGTAGACGATCTTCGTCAAGACGCGCTCCAAGGTGCCCATGCAGAGCCGACGCGCCTCATCGGCGAGCTGCACGGGGATCTTCTCCTGCAGCCTCGCAAGTGCCGGTGCTATTCCCCTGAAGAAGAGACTCAACTTGGCGCTGTGGGGGAGGTTCTCGTCCGGAGAGTACGCGAGATGCTCCGCCCTCAGCGCCACCATCTCCTTGTCGATATTGGCAGCGGAGGTGACCAGATCGTCAGTCCACTGCTCCACTGCCCGGCTGAAGTTGTTCGCTGAGACGGCGGCGCTCTCCACCATGTTCGCTCCTTGCGGAGCTCGTCCTTCAGCTTCGTCTCGCGGTCCTGGGCGGCGTCGAGCGAATCAGTCAGAGTGGAGACCTTCAACTCTAAGTCAGCAATCGTGTCCTTGGCGGCAGTAAACTCGTCGCCCTTCTTGGAGAGACGTACCTGCAAGTCAGAGTTGGTGTGGGCATCTTTCTCCCGCTCCACATTGAGCGCGGTGATCCTGTCCGCACTCGCCTTCAGGTACCGCTCCAGCTGCTCCACCTTGGCCTCGAGATCCTTCTTGGCGGTCTCCGCGGTGGCTGCGGTGGCCTTCGCTTCCTTCAGGGCCCCGCCAATGGCCTGCTCCCGGGCGGTGAGGTCGTCCTCGTGGGCGTCGAGGTCGACCTTCCGCTGGTTGAGCACTCCTTCTCGCCGGGACAGCTCCTCGGCGGCCAACCGTTGCTGCTCGTCCACCTCGGCCTTCTCCAGGAGGAAGGCTTGCTGCGCTTCGGCGAGCTCGTCGCGCTCCTCAGCCAGGTGGCGGAGAGCTGCTTGGATGTCAGCGCGGAGCTCCGCGGCGCGCTTCTCCAAGTCAACTCCAGCCTTGGCGGCAAGAGCTTCCCGAGACTCCAGCTTCGCCTGCCTGGCCCGGTACAGAGCCAGGAGCCGGCGAAGGAGTTGCTCCTCTTCGGGCTCGTCGCTGCCGCCGGGCTCTTCAACGACCTTCAACCCCGCGGAGGCGAGGACCTCTCCGTCAAAGGTTTCTCCCTCCATGGGTGCTCGAGATGAGGACGCCCAGGGGACTTGTATAAAGATCCCGTTGGGGGCCTCAAGATAGACACCCGACCGCTCCGTGGTGGCGGAGGGGTCGGCGGCCGGTGCAGCGCTTGTCGCTCCTGCTGCCTCCGGGCCAGCAGTGTGGTCGCCGGCCTCTTCCCCAGCCGCGGTGTCGGCGGCCGGGGCGGTCTCTGCGGCGGTTGGCTCATCAGCGGCAGTGGTGTTGCCGTCGCCGCCGTGCACCTCCTCCTCGACGGTGGCTTCCGTCTCCATCCGCTCTGGGGCGGGAGGATCTAGCAGAAGAAAAAGAAAAGAAAAAGTCAAGCAAATATCCAAAAAGACAAGTCCAAGGAGAAAAAGCTACAAGACTTACCTTCGCGGACTTCTTCGACGACAGGCTCCCTCGCCGGGGAATCCACCCTTGGCGGCGGAGTGGTGGCCCCTGCTGGCGGAGGGCCACCCGCGCCCTCCCTTGGCGGGGTGCTCACCCTTGTCAGGCTGCTCACCCTTGGCGGGGTGCCCGCCCTTGGTGGGGTGCCCGTCCTTGGCGGAGCATTCTCCCTCGCCGGGGAGTTCACCCTTGGCGGTGAGGGTGGAACAGGCAGCTCTTCGGGGGTGACCTCCGGTTGCTCCTGCGGCTGCGGCTCCACTTCTGCACAAGACAAACAAAACATCAAGATATCAGTTCAAGCGACGACCTCAAGCGCGCCCGTCAAGCAGAAGGTCAAAGACCAGACTTACGCTGGGGGCTGCGTTGGGGGCTACTCCTCGGAGCAGCGGGTTGATCCGGCAAGCTTGCCGCTGGCGCATCTCCAGTCGCCACGACGGGCGAGTCGTCTTCAACCTCGACCACAGGGATCTTGGCCCTCTTCGCCATCCGCTGGGCCAGGGTCCTGAAAGCAAAGCAAAAACAAGATCAGAATCAACAAGGAAGATCTAGACAAAATCAAAGAAATTACAAGTTGCAAGTACTTACTCCTCTTCCTCGTCGTCGGAGCTGAGGGCGGAGAAGTCGAAATCCGCCTGAGGTGCTCTCGCGCGAGGAGCGGGAGGAGAAGGCTCCCTCGGGCGCTTGGCGGTCTCCGGGGCTGAGGGCTGCGAAGACCCAGCCTCCGTCGTCGCCAAGGGCCGAGGAGCAGAAGGGGCGGCCGTTCCGCTCCGGGAGGATCCCCCTCCGCTTGGCGCTGGTGCGCGGGGCGCCTCCTGGACGACTTTGCTCGTCCTGGAGGCGCGCGTTGCACGGCGCGCCGGCTGCTGTCGGGGCGCCTGCGGCCTCGCCGTCTCAGCCGTCTTGCGGGGGCGCTTCTTCGTTTGCTGCTTGGGACTTGCCGGAGGCGGGGAGTTCTCTGAGGACGAAGAGGCATCGTCGTCAAGCCCCAGAGACCCACCAGAGTCTTCGTCAGCTTCGACGTCCTCCTCCTCCTCCTCCTCCCCGGCAGGCCCGCTGGACCCAGCACCATGCCCGGCGGCCCCGCTCCCTCCGGCAACCTCGCTCCTTCCGGCGACCTCGTCCTCTCCGGCGACCTCGCTCATCCCGGCAAACTTCAGGGTAGGCACCCCGGCAAACTCATCGGGCGGAAGCTTGAGCAGCCTGAGGATTTCAGCCTCCTCTGCTTGGCTCACCTCGTCCGCGGCCTGTGCCTCCTCCATAGTATACCCGAACTCTCCCGCCGCTGCGGCTGCAGCGGCCTCCTCCATCCTGGAAGCGATGTAAGCTATGTCCCTCGCCGTAGTGGCCCGGGTGAGGCCCTTGTTCTCCTCGGCGTTCTTGGGCGTCTCGACCAAGTTGTCGAAGAAGCTCAGCACGGTGTCCGGCGGAGGCTCGATCCAGGTGGGGACGACGCCATGGGAGTCGCACGCAGGCATCATTGTGCGCAAAGAATCCCGGGCAGTGCTGTTGCACAGCGGCACCACTCCCCGGGGAGGTCTGAACCACTCCGGGTGGGCCGGGTCGTGCCTGAAAAGCTCCCGGACCATCCCTTTCAACTCCAAGGCAGTAAAATTGTAGTTCAACCCAGGGCGCAGCCTCATGATATCCGCCGCGTTGCCAAATTCCCATGCGGGCCTTTTCCTTTCTTGTAAAGGGGCAATGCGGCGGCGGAGGAAATCTGCCCCTACCTCTCCGATGGTCAGTTTGGCTACCCTGAGACGAATAATCCTGACGAGGGCAATACTGAGCTTGTTGTCCTCCGGGGCCAATTCGCTCCAATTCCTGCCGCGCACTATGGCTGTTGTGCGCCGCGCAGTGAAGGGCTCCGGCTTGTCCTCCACCACCCAACACCAATCTGCTCTCCACTCCTCCCACTTGCCGCGGAGTTCTCCCTTCAGGTACGAATCCTTCTTGTTCAGCCTGAAGATCCAGGAGATGCCGCCGGAGAGGGGAGCGCCAGCCTCTACTCTAGGCATGAAGAAATGGCGAAAAAGGGCTACGTTTGGATGAATCCCAACATAGTTTTCGCACAGATGTGCGAAAATGGCCATCGTAAGGATGGCGTTGGGAGTGAAATCTAGGAGGTGGAGGTTGTATGTGTTCATGATGTCACAAAAGAACTCCGAAAACGGAGGGCACAGTCCACAGTGGAAGAACACAGCAAAGAAGAAATACCCGTCGGGGAACATATCTTTGGCGACGGCGGGGAAGACTCTGGTGCGGGGATGGGCTTTGGTCTCCCTCGCCCAGAATAGATAGTACTTGTTCCGCAGCTCCCTCGCGCCAAGCCTCGGCGCGAAGACCACGTTCCTCTTCCGCAGGGCGGCCAGCTTCGCCGCCTACTCAGACTTCTCTTTCTTGGCCTTGTCGTTCTTGGCCTTGTCGCTCTTCGCCTTGTCGCTCTTTGGAGCCATGGCGGAGGCGGCGAGGGAAGAAGCGAGGAGCTCGACGGCGCCGCGGATGCGGAAGATGGCGGAGGAGGGGCGGATGCAAGAAGCAGCGGAGGTTTCTAGAGGAGAGAAGCGTAATGAAGACAAAGGAGAGGAACTGCCCCTGCTTCCTCTGCTTTTAAGGGGGAAGTGGGGGACGTTCCGCATTTCCCATTAAAGAACGAGGCCACGATCTCCCCCACGACGCCGCAATCGACGCGAGTCGTTTGGGGGGGATGCGGCGGATACGGAAGGAGATACGGCGTGCCGTGGGCCGCGCGTGCCCATGCACTGTCTTGGGCCTGGCCCAACAGCGCTCGGCACCGTGTGTGGCCCAGGCCCGGGGGCTCCTGTCGGTGTACTAAGATAGGGGTACCTTAGTACCCCAACGTGTGCACGGGCAGTAGCAGCTTCCCGCGGCGGGGTTTACCACGTGCTCGCCAAGTACCTTTCCGGTCCTTATGAAGCCATTCAAAAACAAAGTATACGAGTCAGAAGATCAAGGCCCCGGCAAGAGGAGCTTGCCGGGAAGGCCGCACCAGGCCCAAGGATATCACTTTAGTACAAGACCCTGGCAAGAGGAGCTTGTCAGGAAGGCTAAGGATCACATATCTCAAGAAATGCCTCGGCGCATCTTGCGCCGCGGCAGGACCCGAGGAGCGACAGGCTTCCGGGCCCGGCAAGATCACTACCCCGGCAAGGTGCTTGCCGGGGGAAACTTATGCTGTGTGCCCGCGCTCCAGCTCATCGACCCACGCGTCGCCTTGGGCCCCTTCCAAGGGCACGTGGTGGATGGCTGTGCAGCCTGGGGTACACGGTGGCGAGCCACGGTGACGAGGCTACCGTCGTGGCAAACGGAGGAGCATGGACGGACACTTTTTGGGGTCGACGGTGACGGGCATTTAATGCCCTTGTCCCCCACTGTCAAGGTTAGGTGGAGACCACTGTTCATCCACTGTTCACGCACTATTCCTGCACTGTTACAACTACCACCAAAATTACATTTTTACCCTCCTCTACGTTGACACCTGTCGGTGACCCCTTGAGCTATAAAAGGAGGCCCATGCACAACGTAGAAAGGGTTCGGAACCTAGACAACTCTTCCGCTCGGTGTAGCTAGCTCTTCAAGCTCCCGAGCTCAATAACTCAATACAATCCAAGCAGGAGTAGGGTTTTACGCGTCCGCGCGGCCCGAACCTGGGTAAACTGCCCGCGTGTGCTCCTCGATCTGCTCTCCGTGCTCCCTCCGCTCCCTTACCGCAACCTAGAAGGGGCTCCGGTCCCATAGGTGCTCGTGGGAGGACAGTTTCCCCCGACACGTGATATCCCATTGTCACCACAGATAAGCACATGCAAGACATACATCAAGTGTTCTGAAATCCTTAAAGACTCAATCCGATAAGTTAACTTCAAAGGGAAAACTCAATTCATCACAAGAGAGTAGAGGGGGAGAAACATCATAAGATCCAACTAGAATAGCAAAGCTCGCGATACATCAAGAATGTGCCATCTTAAGAACACGAGAGAGAGAGAGAGAGGTCAAACACATAGCTACTGGTACATACCATCAGCCCCAAGGGTGAACTACTCCTCCCTCGTCATGGAGATCGTCGGGATGATGAAGATAGCCATCGGAGAGGGATTCCCCCTCCTGCAGGGTGCCAGAACGGGTCTAGATTGGTTTTCGGTAGAAAAAGAGGCTTTCGGCGGTGGAACTCCCGATCTAGGTTATTTTCCGGAGGTTTCAGTATTTATTGGAATTTTTGGCGTAGGTCTCACGTCAGGGGGGTCATCGGGCTGTCCACGAGATAGGGGGGCGCAACCACTTGGAGTGGGCGTGTCCCCCACCCTCGTGGGAAGCCCTTGACTCTCCTGGCCCAACTCTTTTATTTCGGGGTCTTCTTTTGGTCCAGAAAAAATCATCAAAAATTGGCACGTCAATTGGACTCCGTTTGCTATTCCTTTTCTGTAAAACTCAAAAACAAGGAAAAAACAGAAATTGGCACTGGACTCTAGGTTAATAGGTTAGTCCCAAAAATCATATAAATGTGTATATAAAAGCCCATAAAACATCCTAGAAGGATAATATAATATCATGGAACAATAAAAAATTATAGATACGTTGGAGACGCATCAAGCATCCCCAAGCTTAATTCCTGCTCGTCCTTGAGTAGGTAAATGATAAAAACAGAATTTTTGATGTGGAATGCTACCTAACATAATTCTCAATGTAATTCTTTTTACTGTGGCATGAATGTTCAGATCCGAAAGATTCAAGATAAAAGTTTATATTGACATAAGAATTATAATACTTCAAGCATACTAACAAAGCAATCATGTCTTCTCAAAATAACATGGCCAAAGAAAGTTATCCATACAAAATCATATAGTCTGGCTATGACCCCTCTTCATCACACAAAATATTCATATCATGCACAACCCCGATTTCAGCCAAGCAATTGTTTCACACTTTAATTTTTTCAAACCATTTAACTTTCATGCAATACATGAGCGTGTGCCATGGATATAGCACTATAGGTGGAATAGAGTGGTGGTTGTGGAGAAGACAAAAAGGAGGAAGATAGTCTCACAACAACTAGGCCTATCAATGGGCTATGGATATGCCCATCAATAGATATCAATGTGAGTAAGTAGGGATTGCCATGAAATGGATCCACTAGAGCTATAAGTGTATGAAAGCTCCATAGAAACTAAGTGGGTGTGCATCCAACTTGCTTGCTCATGAAGACCTAGGTCATTTGTGGAAGCCCATCGTTGTAATATACAAACCAAGTTCTATAATGAAAATTCCCACTAGTATATGAAAGTGACAAAACAAGAGACTCTCTATCATGAAGATTATGGTGCTACTTTGAAGAACAAGTGTGGAAAAGGATAGTAGCAGTGTCCCTTCTCTCTTTTCCCTCATTTTTTTGGAGGGGCTTTCCTATTTTTTTAGCCCCTCTATTTTTTTGGGCCATCTCCATTTTTTGGCCTTAATCTTTTTTCTGTTTCCTCACATGGTACAATGTTATAATAATGATGATCATCATACTTTTATTGACTTACAACTCAAAGATTACAACTCGATACTAGAACAAAGTATGACTCTATATGAATGCCTCCGGCGGTGTACCGGGATGTGCAATGAATCAAGAGTGACATGTATGAATGAATTTTGATGGTGGCTTTGCCACAAATACGATGTCAACTACATGATCATGCATGGCACTATGATAATGTGAAGCGTGTCATATGAACGGAATGGTGGAAAGTTGCATGGAAATATATCTCGGAATGGCTATGGAAATGCCATGATAGGTAGGTATGGTGGCTGTTTTGAGGAAGGTATATGGTGGGTGTATAGTACCGGCGAAAGTTGCGCGGTACAAGAGAAGCTAGCAATGGTGGAAGGGTGAGAGTGCGTATAATCCATGGACTCAAGATTATTTATAAAGAATTCATATGCTTATTGCAAAAATCAAAGAGTCATCAAAACAAAGCATTCAACGCATGCTCCTAGGGGAATGGTTGGTAGGAGTTAACCATCGCGCGATCCTGACCTCCACACAAAGGATGACAATCAATAAATACGTCATGCTCTAACTTCGTCACATAGTGGTTCACCATACGTGCATGGTACCGGAATCACAAACTTTAACACAAGTATTTATTGAATTCACAACTACTCTACTAGCATAACTCTAATATCATCATCCTCATATCTCAAAACAATCATCAAGTATCAAACTTCTCATCATATTCAATGCACTTTATATGAAAGTTTTTACTATACCAAAATTGGATGCCTATCATATTAGGACTAGTTTTATAACCAAATCACATTACCATGCAGTTCTAAAAAGACTCTCAAAATAATATAAGTGAACCATGAGAGTTCATCTATTTCCTCAAAATAAAACCACCGCCGTTCTCTAAAAGATATAAGTGAAGCACTAGAGCAAACAACAAACTACTCCAAAAGATATAAGTGGAGATCAATGAGTAGTTGAATAATTATGTAACTATGTGAAGACTCTTTAACATTTAAGAATTTCAGATCTTGCGATATTATTCAAACAGCAAGCAAAACAAAATAAAACAAGTTGATGCTCCAAGCAAAACACATATCATGTGGTGAATAAAAATATAGCATCGAGTAAAGCTACCGATAGACGAAGACGAAAGAGGGGATGCCTTCCCGGGGCATCCCCAATCTTAGGCTTTTTTTTGTCCTTGAATATTACCTTGGGGTGCCTTGGGAATCCCCAAGATTAGGCTCTTGCCACTCCTTATTCCATAGTCCATCGAATCTTTACCCAAAACTTGAAAACTTCACAACACAAAACTCAACAGAAAACTCGTAAGCTCCGTTAGTATAAGAAAATAAAACCACCACTTAGGTACTGTTATGAACTCATTATAAATTCATATTGATGTAATATCTACTGTATTCCAACTTATCCATGGTTCATACCCTCCGATACTACTCATAGATTCATCAAAATAAGCAAACAACACATAGAAAAACAGAATCTGTCAAAAACATAACGGTCTCTAGCAATCTGTAACTTTCAAATACTTTTGTAAGTCTAACAATTCTCAAATAAATTGTTAGACCTGAGGAACTTTTCTATTAATCATCTGCAAAAAGAATCAACTAAAACCACTCTTCTGTAAAAACATGGTAGCTAATCTCGTGAGTGCTAAAGTTTCTGTTTTTTACAGCATGATCGCATAAACTTCACACAAGTCTTCCCAAAGGATCTACTTGGCAAAAACACTAATTAAAACACAAAACCACATCTAAACAGAAGCTATATGCAATATTTATTCCTAAACAGAAGCAAAAGCAAATAAAATAAAATTGGGTTGCCTCCCAAAAAGCGCTATCGTTTAACGCCCCTAGCTAGGCACGATACAAGGATAGATCTAGGTATTGCCATCTTTGGAAGGCAATCCATAAGTGGCTCTCATAATGGATTCATAAGGTAATTTGATTTTCTTTCTAGGAAAGTGTTCCATGCCTTTCCTTAATGGAAATTGGAATCTAATATTTCCTTCCTTCATATCAATAATTGCACCAATCGTTCTAAGGAAAGGCCTACCAAGAATAATAGGACATGAAGGATTGCAATCTATATGAAGAACAATGAAATCTATGGGCACATAATTCCTATTGGCAAAAATAAGAACATCATTAATCCTTCCCATAGGTTTCTTAATAGTAGAATCTACAAGATGCAAATTTAAAGAACAATCATCAAGCTCATGGAAATCTAACAAATCAAACAAAGTTTTTGGGATAGTGGAAACACTTGCACCCAAATCACACAAAGCAAAGCATTCATGATCCTTAATTTAAATTTTAGTAGTAGGTTCCCATTCATCATAAAGCTTTCTAGGGATAGAAACTTCTAGTTCAAGATTTTCTTCATATTATTACATCAAAGCATCAACTATGTGTTTGGTAAAAGCTTTATTTTGACTATAAGCATGCGGAGAATTTAGTACGTATTGCAATAAGGAAATACAATCAATCAAAGAGCAATTATCATAATTGAATCCCTTGAAATCCAAAGTAGTGGGTTTATCACTATGCAAAGTTTTAATCTCTTCAATCCCACTTTTAACAATTTTAGCATCAAGATCTAAAAACTCCAAATCATTGGGACGCCTTTTAATTAAAGTAGACTCATCTCCAGTCCCATCTTTATCAAGATTCATACTAGAAAACAAGGATCTAATAGGAGACACATCAATAACTTTCAGATCTTCATCTTTATTTTCATATTCTTCCGGTTTAGCAGCCATCTTATTAACAAAGGTCGATTGCTTGTCCGAAATTTGAGCTATTAAGTTCTCAAGATGAGCAAACTCAGATTTCAAACCATAAAATTCCTCAGACATATCATCAAGCTCTTTATTCATGTATTCAATAAAGTTTTTTTGTTCTTTAAGCTCGTTTTTGAAGAAATCATTGTGCTCAAATTGCACAGACATAAAATGTCTAACATTATTTTTGATCTCCTCCAACCTCTTGAGGTGGGGGTCAACACTGATAGGGTTATCCATAGTGACAAACAAGCAATCCAACACACAAGCAAACAAGAAGCAAGCTAACGGTAAGCACACGGCAAAAAGAAGGGCAAATAAAACGACAAGGGTGAAGTGGGGGAGAGGAAAACGAGAGGCAAAAATGTAATGAGAAGGATAAGGGTTTGTGATAGGTACTTGGTATATGACTTTTGCGTAAGCCTCCTCGGCAACGGCGCCAGAAAAGAGCTTGATGTCTACTACGCAACCTTCTTATTGTAGACGTTGTTGGGCCTCCAAGTGCAGAGGTTTGTAGGACAGTAGAAAATTTCCCACAAGTGGATGACCTAAGGTTTATCAATCTCTGGGATGCGTAGCGTGAAGATGGTCTCTCTCAAACAACCCTGCAACCAAATAACAAAGAGTCTCTTGTGTCCCCAACACACCTAATACAATGGTAAATTGTATAGGTGCACTAGTTCGGCGAAGAGATCGTGATACAAGTGCAATATGGATGGTAGATATAGGTTTTTGTAAACTGAAAATATAAAAACAGCAAGGTAGCAAGTGGTAAAAGTGAGCATAAACGGTGTTGCAATGATAGGAAACAAGGCCTATGGTTCATACTTTCACTAGTGCAAGTTCTCTCAACAATAATAACATAACTGGATCATATAACTATCCCTCAACATGCAACAAAGATTCACTCCAAAGTCACTAATAGCGGAGAACAAACGAAGAGATTATCGTAGGGTACGAAACCACCTCAAAGTTTATCTCTCTGATGGATCTATTCAAGAGTCCGTAGTAAAATAACACGAAGCTATTCTTTTCGTTCGATCAATCATAGAGTTCGTACTCGAACAACACCTTAAGATACAAATCAACCAAAACCCTAATGTCACCTAGATACTCCATTGTCACCTCAAGTATCCTTGGGCATGATTAAACAATATGCATCACACAATCACAGATTCATCTATTCAACCAACACAAAGAACTTCAAAGAGTGCCCCAAAGTTTCTACCGGAGAGTCAAGACGAAAACATGTGCCAACCCCTATGCATAGATTCCCGAGGTCACGGAACCCGCAAGTTGATCACCAAAACATACATCAAGTGGATCACGTGATATCCCATTGTAACCACAGATAAGCACATGCAAGACATACATAAAGTGTTCTCAAATCCTTAAAGACTCAATCCGACAAGATAACTTCAAAGGGAAAACTCAATTCATCACAAGAGAGTAGACGGGGAGAAACATCATAAGATCCAACTATAATAGCAAAGCTCGCGACACATCAAGATCGTGCCATCTCAAGAACACGAGAGAGAGAGAGAGAGAGACATCAAACACATAGCGTCTGGTACATGCCCTCAGCCCCGAGGGTGAACTACTCCTCCCTCGTCATGGAGAGCGCCGGGATGATGAAGATAGCCACTGGAGAGGGATTCCCCCCTCCGGCAGGGTGCCAGAATGGGTCCAGATTGGTTTTCGGTGGCAACAAAGGGTTTCGGGGGCGGAACCCCCGATCTAGGTTATTTTCCAGAGGTTTCAGTATTTATATGAATTTTTGGCGTAGGTCTCACGTCAGGGGGGTCTCCGGGCCGTCCACGAGATAGGGCGGCGCAATCACTTGGAGTGGGCACGCCCCCCACCCTCGCGGGCAGCCCATGACTCTCCTGGCCCAACTCTTTTACTTCGGGGGCTTCTTTTGGTCCTGAAAAAATAATAAAAAATACGCACGTCAATTGGACTCCGTTTGGTATTCCTTTTCTGTAAAACTCAAAAACAAGGAAAAAACAGAAACTGGCACAGGCTCTAGGTTAATAGGTTAGTCCCAAAAATCATATAAATGTTTATATAAAAGCCCATAAAACATCCTAGAAGGATAATATAATAGCATGGAACAATCAAAAATTATATAACGGTGCCAGAAATTCTTCTTGCTACATCTCGAGCTTGTGTTGTATTCCCTCGAAGAGGAAAGGGTGATGTAGCACAATAGCGTAAGTATTTCCCTCAGTTTTTGAGAACCAAGGTATCAATCCAGTAGACGACCACGCGTGAGTCCCTCGCACATGCACAAACAAATAAGAACTTCGCAGCTAACGCGATAAGGGGTTGTCAATCCCTTTATGGTCATTTACGAAAGTGAGATCTAATAGATAGGATAGTTTGATATTTTTGGTATTTTTGGATATAAGAACAGAAAGCAAAACAACAAAGTAAAGTAGATTGTAGATTGATATGTTGAGAATAGACCCGGGGGCCATAGGTTTCACAAGTGGCTTCTCTCATGATAGCAGAATTCTACGGTGGGTGAAGAAATTACTGTCGAGCAATTGATAGAAAAGTGAATAATTATGAGAATATCTAGTCATGATCATTATATATAGGCATCACGTCCGAGACGAGTACACCAAAATGATTCTGCATCTACTACTATTACTCCACACATCGACCACTATCTATCATGCATCTAGAGTATTAAGTTCATAAGAACAGAGTAATGCTTTAATCAAGATGACATGATGTATGAGGGATAAACTCAAGCAATATGATATAAACCCCATCTTTTTATCCTCGATGGCAACAATACAATACGTGCCTTACTGCCCCTACTGTCACTGGGAAAGGACACCGCAAGATTGAACCCAAAGCCAAGCACTTCTCCTATTGCAAGAACTATAAATCTAGTAGGCCAAACAAAACCAATAATTCGAAGAGACTTGCAAGGATGTTATAATCATACATAAAAGAATTCAGAAAAGAACCAAATATTTCTCATAGATAATCTTGATCATAAACCCACAATTCATCGGATCTCGACAAACACATAGCAAAAATATTGCATCGAATAGATCTCCTCGAAGACCGAGGAGAACTTGGTATTGAGATCCAAAAAGAGAGAAGAAGCCATCTAGGAACTAACTATGGACCCGAAGGTTTGTGGTAAACTACTCACAGCTCATGGTGAGGCGATGGTGTTGATGTAGAAGCACTCCGTGGAAGATCCCCCCCTCTGGTGGCGCTCCAGAACAGGCTCCAAGATGGGATCTCATGGGAACAGAAGGTTGCGGCGGTGGAATTAGGGTTTTTTCTGTTGCCTCGATGTTTTCAGGGTACATGGGTATATATAGGAGGACGGAGTACGTCGGTGGAGCAACGTGGGGCGCACGAGGGTGGGTGGTGCACCTAGGGGGAAGGGGCGTGCCCTGGACCCACGTGGGCACCACGTGTCCCCTCTGCCTTGGTGCTCAAGTCTCTCATGAAGATATCGGTACAAAAATAACTCTCCCGAAGGTTTCATTCCGTTTGGACTCCGTTTGATATTCCTTTTCTGCGAAACCCTGAAATAGGCAAAAAACAGCAATCTGGACCGGGCCTTTGGGTTAATAGGTTAGTCCCAAAAATAATACAGAAGTGTATGATAAAGCCCATTAAACATCCAAAACATCATATATAATAGCATGGAACAATCAAAAATTATAGATACGTTGGAGACGTATCAAGCATCCCCTCTTTTGTCTTCATCTATCAGTAACTATACCCGGGACTATATTTTTATTCACCACGTGATATGTGTTTTTCTTGAAGCGTCATGTATGATCTGAGTATTTGCTTGTTAGTTTGCCACAATCATCCTTGCTGGACACACCTTTTTGGGAGAGATAAATATGGTCTAGAATTTGTTAGAACAGTCTATGTGCTTCACTTATATCTTTTTAGCTAAATAGTTTTGCTCTAGTGCTTCACTTATATCTTTTAGAGCATGGTGGTGATTTTATTTTGTAGATTTTTTTATCTCTCATGCTTCACATATATATTTTTGAGAGTCTTTTAGAACACCATTGTAATGTGCTTTGGTTATAAAACTAGTCCTAATATGATTGGCATCCAAGATGAATATAGTAAAAACTTTCATACAAAGTGCATTGAATATGATGAGAAGTTTGATACTTGATGATTATTTTGAGATATGAGGATGGTGATATTAGAGTCATGCTAGTAGAGTAATTTGTAGAGGTGCCAGAGCCCGAAGCTTGATACGTCTCCAATGTATCTATAATTTTTGATTGTTCCATGCTATTATATATGATGTTTTGGATGTTTAATGGGCTTTATTATACACTTTTATATTATTTTTGGGACTAACCTATTAACCCAAAGTCCCAGTCCAGATTGTTGTTTTTTCCCTATTTGAGGGTTTCGTCGAAAAGGAATATCAAACGGAGTCCAAAAGGAATGAAAACTTCGGGAGAGTTATTTTTGGAACGATATCTTCACGAGAGACTTGAGCACCAAGGCAGAGGAGACACGGGGTGTCCACGAGGGTCCAGGGCGCGCCCCTCCCCCTGGGCGCGGCCCCACCCTCGTGGGCCCCACGTTGCTCCACCGAGGTACTTCTTCCTCCTATATATACCCATGTACCCTGAAAACATAGAAGCAACAGAGGAAACCCTAATTCCACCGCCGCAACCTTCTGTTCCCGTGAGATCCCATCTTGGGGCCTGTTCCGGAGCTACGCCGGAGGGGGGATCTTCCACGGAGTGCTTCTACATCAACACCATCGCCTCACCATGAGTTGTGAGTAGTTTACCACAGACCTTCGGGTCCATAGTTAGTACCTAGATGGCTTCTTCTCTCTTTTTGGATCTCAATACCAAGTTCTCCTCGGTCTTCGAGGAGATCTATTCGATGTAAGTTTTTTGCGGTGTGGATATCGAGATCCGATGAATTGTGGGTTTATGATCAAGATTATCTATGAGAAATATTTGGTTCTTTTTTGAATTCTTTTATGTATGATTATAATATCGTTGCAAGTCTCTTCGAGTTATTGGTTTGGTTTGGCCTACTAGATCTATAGTTCTTGCAATGGGAGAAGTGCTTAGCTTTGGGTTCAATCTTGCGGTGTCCTTTCCCAATGACAGTAGGTTCAGCAAGGCATGTATTGTATTGTTGCCATCGAGGATAAAAAGATAGGGTTTATATCATATTGCTTGAGTTTATCCCTCTACATCATGTCATCTTCCTTAAACCATTACTCGTTTCTTATGAACTTAATACTCTAGATGCATGCTGGATAGCGGTCGATGTGTGGAGTAATAGTAGTAGATGCAGAATCGTTTCGGTCTACTTGTCTCGGACGTGATGCCTATATATAATGATCATGCCTAGATATTCTCATAATTATTCGCTTTTCTATCAATTGCTCGACAGTAATGTGTTCACCCACCGTAGAATTATGCTATCATGAGAGAAGCCACTAGTGAAACCCATGGCCCCCGGGTCTATTCTCAACATATCAATCTACAATCTACTTTAATTTTTTGTTTTTACTTTCTGTTCTTATATCAAAAAAATACCAAAAATATAAAACTATCCTATCTATCAGATCTCACTTTTGTAAGTGACCGTAAAGGGATTGACAACCCCTTATCGCGTTGGCTGCAAAGTTCTTATTTGTTTGTGCAGGTGCGAGGGACTCAGGCGTGCTTTTCTACTGGATTGATACCTTGGTTTTCAAAAACTGAGGGAAATACTTACGCTACTGTGCTGCATCACCCTTTCCTCTTCGAGGGAATACAACGCAAGCTCGAGAAGTAGCAAGAAGAATTTCTGGCGTCGTTGCCGGGGAGGATTAAGCAAAAGTCATATACCAAGTACCTATCACAAACCCTTATTCTTCGCATTACATTTTGTGCCTCTCGTTTTCCTCTCCCCCACTTCGCCCTTGCCATTTTATTCGCCCTTTTTCCGTTCAACTTTCTGTTTGCTTGTGTTGTTATGTGCCCTTTATTAGCTTGCATCTTCGCTTGCTTAATTATGGATCCTCATCCACTTGCTAATCTTTTTAAGAGATCCAATTATGTTGAACCAATTGCTAGTGAGTTGAGTGCACTAGATTATCCTTATGAGATTTTGCATGAAATTTGTGAATCTGAAAATGGTGATGAAGTATTGAAAGAAAATTATGAAGTGATTGACGTTAGCTCTTTTAATAAAAATCATGATTGCAATGATGCTATTATAAATTCTGTTAATGTCAATTGTGCTAATGTTATGCAAAACCCTAAGCTTGGGGATGCTTATTTTGCTATGCCCACTACTTTTTGCAATGATCATGATTGGAGTGATGCTTCTTACGATCTTGAAAACTTATTTAAGCCCCATGATATATATGAGATTGATAATAATGTTTGCAATAATATTGAAAGTGGGTTTGGAGAGGTCATGACTTTAGTTAATGTTAATCCCACTATTTTGGAAGAGTGTCAACTTCGCATGCATGTGGATCATGTTGAGAATATATTATGTGATAGCTATATTGTTGAATTTGCTTATGATCCTACATACAATTATTATTAGAGAGGAAAATATGGTTGTAGAAATCTTCATGTTACTAAATTACCTCTCTTCGTGTTGAGATTCATCTTATTTTCTTTTTCTTCCTTAGATATGTTAGATTTTGCTTGTCTTGCTAATTTGTTTTCCTATAAAATGCCTATGCATAGGAAGTATGTAAGACTTATATGTGTTTGTCACATGTTCTATGATTCTATCTTTGTGCTTCAATTCTTATCTTTCATGTGAGCATCATTGAATTCTCAAGCCTATCTTAATGGCTATAAAGAAAGAGCTTGTTGGGAGGCAACCCAATTATATATTTTTTGCTTCTATTTAGGAATAAATATTGCATCTAGCTTTTTTTAGATGTGGTTTTGTGTTTTAATTAGTGTTTGTGCCAAGTAGAACCTTTGGGAAGACTTGTGTGAAATTTGTATGATCCTGCTATAAAAGGCAGAAACGTTAGCGCTCACTAGAATAGTCACCAGATATTACTGGATAGTGCTATTTAGTTGATTCTTTTTGCAGATGATTAATAGACAAATTCCTCATGTTTACCAATTTATTTCAATTTTTTTTGGAGTGACAGAAGTATGCGAAAGTTACAGATTACTACAAACTGTTCTGTTTTTGACAGATTCTGTTTTTCATGTGTTGTTTGCTTATTTTGATGAATCTATGAGTAGTATTGGAGGATATGAATCATAGAGAAGTTAGAATACAGTAGGTTTAACAGCAATGTAAAAAAAGAATGAGTTCATTACAATACCTTTGAGTAGTGGTTTGTTTTCTTATAGTAACGCAGCTCACGAGATTTTTGGCTAAGTTTTGTGTTGTGAAGTTTTCAAGTTTTGAGTATGGCTTTGATGGACTATGGAACAAAGAGTGGCAAGAGCCTAATCTTGCGGATGCCCAAGGCACCCCAAGGTAAAATGCAAGGACAACCAAAAGCCTAATCTTGGGGATGTCCCAGGAAGGCATCCCCTCCTTTGTCTTCATCTATCCGTAACTATACTCGGGACTATATTTTTATTCACCACATCATATGTATTTTGCTTGGAGCGTCATGTATGATTCGAGTCTTTGCTTGTTAGTTACCCACAATCTTCCTTCCTGGAGACACCTTTTTGATAGAGATAAATATGGTTTAGAATTTGATAGAACACTCTATGTGCTTCACTTATTTCTTTTGAGCCAAATAGTTTTGCTCTAGTGCCTCACTTATATCCTTTAGAGCACGGTGGTGATTTTATTTTGTAGAAATTGTTGATCTCTCATGCTTCACTTATATCTTTTTAAGAGTCTTTTAGAACAGCATGGTAATGTGCTTTGGTTATAAAACTAGTCCTAATATGATAGGCATCCAAGATGAATGTAGTAAAAACTTTCATACAAGGTGCATTGAATATGATGAGAAATTTGATACTTGATGATTGTTTTGAGATATGAGGATAATGATATTAGAGTCATGATAGCGGAGTTATTATGATTTTGAGAAATACTTGTGTTAAAGTTTGAGATTCCCGTAGCATGCAGATATGGTGAACCACTATGTGACGAAGTTAGAGCATGAGGTGTTTATAGAGTGTCATCCTTTGTTTGGAGGTCGGGGGCGCGCGATGGTTAACTCCTACAAACCTCCCCACTAGGAGCATGCGTTGATTGCTTTGTTTTGATGACTCGTAAATTTTTGCAATAAGTATATGAGTTCTTTATGACTAATGTTGAGTCCATGGATTATACGCACTCTCACCCTTCCACCATTGCTAGCCTCTCTTGTACCGCGCAACTTTCGCTGGTACCATACACCCACTATATACCTTCCTCAAAACAGCCACCATATACCTTCCTCAAAACAGCCACCATACCTACCTATCATGGCATTTCCATAGCAATTCCGAGATATATAGGCATGCAACTTTCCACCGTTCCGTTCATATGACACGCTTCATATTGTCATATTGCCATGCATGATCATGTAGTCGCATCATATTTGTGGCAAAGCCACCATGCATAATTTCTCATACATGTCACTCTTGATTCATCGCACATCCCGGTATACTGCCGGAAGCATTCATATAGTGTCATACTTTGTTCTAGAATCGATTTGTAATATCGAGTTGTAAATCAATATAAGTGTGATGATCATCATTATTAGAGCATTGTCCCAAAGAAAAAAAAAGAAGGAAAGGCCAAGAAAAAGAAATGCCCAAAAAAAAAGAAAAAAATGGACAATGCTACTGTCTTTTATCAACACTTGTGCTTCAAAGTAGCACCATGTTATTCATGATAGGGAGTCTCATGTTTAGTCACTTTCATATACTAGTGGGAATTTTCATTACAGAACTTGTCTTGTATATTCCAACGATGGGCTTCCTCAAATGCCCTAGGTATTCATGATCAAGCAAGTTGGATGCACACCCACTTAGTTTCTTTTACGGCGCCACAAGTGTTGGGGATCGCAACAATTTTCGAGGGTAAAGTATTCAATCCAAATTTATTGATTCGACACAAAGGAAGCCAAAGAATACTCTTAAGTATTAGCAGCTGAGTTGTCAATTCAACCACACCTGGAAACTTAGTATCTGTAGCAAGGTAGTTTAGTAGCAAAGTAATACGGTAATAGTGGTAACAGCAATAAAAGTAACGATAGTGTTTTTGTAGTTTTTGTAACAGTAGCAGCGGAAAAGTAAATAAGCAACAAGCAATATGTGAAAAGCTCGTAGGCATTGGATCGGTGATGGGGAATTTTTTCGGATGCAATTCATCATGTAGAAGTTATAACCTAGGGTGACACAGAACTAGCTCCAGTTCATCAATGTAATGTAGGCATGTATTCCGAATATTGTCATACGTTCTTATGGAAAAGAACTTGCATGACATCTTTTGTACTACCCTCCCGTGACAGCGGGGTCCTAGTGGAAACTAAGGGCTATTAAGGCCTCCTTTTAATAGAGTGCCAGACCAAAGCATTAACACATAGTGAATACATGAACTCCTCAAACTACGGTCATCACCGGGTGTGGTCCCGATTATTGTCACTTCGGGGTTGCCGGATCATAACACATAGCAGGTGACTATTGACTTGCAAGATAGGATCAAGAACACACATATATTCATGAAAACATAATAGGTTCAGATCTGAAATCATGGCACTCGGGCCCTAGTGACAAGCATTAAACATGGCAAAGTCCTAGCAACATCAATCTCAGAACATAATGGATGACGATGGGATTACATGAGAACTTTTTATGACACGCTTCATATTCTGAGAACTTTTTATTTCTGCACACATATATTCATATGACAGGCTTCATATTCTGAGAACTTTTTATTTCTGCACAAAAACAACACCATGGCAATTCTGCTAAAAACAGCGCCAGTCCGGGTTAGTTCCATTCAAATCATGCAAGTTAGAGTCGAAAACAAGGTCAAAAGTGTTTGGAAAAGTAGATACGTTGGAGAATTGTTTATGATAAAAAAGTTTAGTAGCGTTGGTGCAACAAAGGTACAAGCTCGTGGACAAGGTGTGGCCCCCCTGGCGTAGATCTTCCCGCAGATAATTTTTATATTTTCCAAAACAATTCTCCGTGGATTTTCAGGTCATTAGTATGTGGAATTCTAACAAATTCGTTGGAATTTTTGATGTGGAATGCTAACCAACATAATTTTCAACGTGATCTCTTCGTTGGGGCATGAATGTTCAGATCCGACAGATTAAAGACAAAAGTCTATATTGACATAAGAAATAATAATACTTTAAGCATACGAACAAAGCAATCATGTCTTCTCAAAATAACATGGCCAAAGAAAGTTTTCCCTACGAAATCATATAGTCTGGCTATGCTCCCTCTTCATCACACAAAATATTCATATCATGCACAACCCCGGTTTTAGCCAAGCAATTGTTTTCATACACAATTTTTTCAAACCTTTCAACTTTCATGCAATACATGAGCGTTAGCCATGGATATAGCACTATGGGTGGAATAGAGTGGTGATTGTGGAGAAGACAAAAAGGAGGAAGATAGTCTCAAATCGACTAGGCGTATCAATGGGCTATGGAGATGCCCATCAATAGATATCAATGTGAGTGAGTATGGATTGCCATGCAACGGATGCACTAGAGCTAAAAATTTATGAAAGCACAACAAAAGAAACTAAGTGGGTGTGCATCGAACTTGCTTGCTCACGAAGACTTAGGGCATTTGAGGAAGCCCATCGTAGGAATATACAAGCCAAGTTCTATAATGAAAATTTCCCACTAGCATATGAAAGTGACTAAACATTAGACTCTCTATCATGAAGAACATGGTGCTACTTTGAAGCACAAGTGTGGAAAAAGATAGTAGCATTGTCCCTTTTCTTTTCTTTCCCTTTTTTTTATTTTTATTTTTTTGGGCCTTTCTTTTTCTTGGCCTTTGCTTTTTTTTTCTTTGGGACAATGCTCTAATAATGATGATCATCACACTTATATTGATTTACAACTCGATATTACAACTCGATACTAGAACAAAGTATGACTCTATATGAATGCCTCGGGCAGTGTACCGGGATGTGCAATGAATCAAGAGTGACATGTATGAAAAATTATGCATGGTGGCTTTGCCACAAATACGATGGCAACTACATGATCATGCATCACAATATGACAATATGAAGCGTGTCATATGAACGGAATGGTGGAAAGTTGCATGGAAATATATCTCGGAATGGCTACGGAAATGCCATGATTGATAGGTATGGTGGCTGTTTTGACGAAGGTATATGTTGGCTGTTTTGAGGAAGGTATATAGTGGGTGTATGGTACTGGCGAAGGTTGCGCGGTACAAGAGAGGCTAGCAATTGTGGAAGGGTGAGAGTGTGTATAATCCATGGACTCAACGCATGCTCCTAGGGGGGTGGGGGGTTGGTAGGATTTAACCATCGCGCGACCCCGACCTCCACACAAAGGATGACACTCTACAAATACCTCATGCTCTAACTTCGTCACATAGCGGTTCAACATATGTGCATGCTACAGGAATCACAAACTTTAACACATGTATTTCTCAAATTCATAATAACTCCACTAGCAGGACTCAAATATCACTATCTTCATATCTCAAAACAATCATCAAGTATCAAACTTCTCATCATATTCAATGCACTTTGTATGAAAGTTTTTACTACATTCATCTTGGATTTCAATCATATTAGGACTAGTTTTATAACCAAAGCACATTACCATGGTGTTCTAAAAGACTCTCAAAAAGATATAAGTGAAGCATCAGAGATCAACAATTTCTATAAAATGAAATCACCACTGTGCTCTAAAAGATATAAGTGAAGCACTAGAGCAAAACTATTTAGCTCAAAAGATATAAGTGAAGCACATAGAGTATTCTAACAAATTCTAGACCATATTTATCTCACGCAAAAAGGTTTGTCCAGCAAGGATGATTGTGGCAAACTTAACAAGCAAAGACTCAAATCATACATAACGCTCCAAGCAAAACACATATCATGTGGTGAATAAAAATATAGTCCCGAGTATAGTTACCGATAGATGAAGACAAAAGAGGGGATTCCTTCCCGGGGCATCCCCAAGCTTAGGCTTTTGGTTGTCTTTGAATTTTACCTTGGGGTGCCTTGGGCATCCCCAAGCTTAGGCTCTTGCCACTCTTTGTTCCATAGTCCATCAAATACATACTCAAAACTTGAAAACTTCACAACACTAAACTTAGCCAAAAATATCGTGAGCTCCGTTAGTATAAGAAAACAAACCACCACTCAAAGGTAGTGTAATGAACTCATTCTTTGTTTATATTGGTGTTAAACCTACTGTATTCCAACTTCTCTATGATTCATATCCTCCAATACTACTCATAGATTCATCAAAATAAGCAAACAACACACGAAAAACAGAATTTGTCAAAAGCAGAACAGTCTGTAGTAATCTGTAACTTTCGTATACTTCTGTAACTCCAAAAAATTGAAATAAATTGGTAAACGTGAGGAATTTTTCTGTTAATCATCTGCAAAAAGAATCAACTAAATAGCACTCTCCAGTAAAAAATGGTAGCTAATCTCGTGAGCGCTAAAGTTTATGTTTTTTTGGTGATGATTAATATAAAAATTCCTCACGTCCACCAATTTATTTCAGAATTTTTAGAGTTATAGAAGTATTCGACAGTTACAGATTGCTACAGACTGTTCTGTTTTTGATAGATTCTGTTTTCTATGTGTTGTTTGCTTATTTTGATGAATCTATGAGTAGTATTGGGGAGTATGAATCATAGAGAAGTTGGAATACAGTAGGTTTAAAACCAATATAAACAAAGAATGAGTTCATTACAGTACCTTTGAGTGGTGGTTTGTTTTCTTATACTAACGGAGCTCATGAGATTTTTGGCTAAGTTTTGTGTTGTGAAGTTTTCAAGTTTTGAGTATGGCTTTGATGGAATATGGAACAAAGAGTGGCAAGAGCCTAAGCTTGGGGATGCCCAAGGCACCCCAAGGTAAAATTCCAAGACAACCAAAAGCATAAGCTTGGGGATGCCCCGGGAAGGCATCCCCTCTTTTGTCTTCATCTATCGGTAACTATACTCGGGACTATATTTTTATTCACCACATGATATGTGTTTTGCTTGGAGTGTCATGTATGATTTGAGTCTTTGCTTGTTAAGTTTGCCACAATAATCCTTTCTGGACACACCTTTTGAGAGAGATAAATATAATTTAGAATTTGTTAGAATACTCTATGTGCTTCACTTATATCTTTTGAGCTAAATAGTTTTGCTCTATTGCTTCACTTATATCTTTTAGAGCAAAGTGGTGATTTCATTTTATAGAAATTGTTGATCTCTCATGCTTCACTTATATCTTTTTGAGAGACTTTTAGAACACCATGGTAATGTGCTTTGGTTATAAAACTAGTCCTAATATGATTGAAATCCTAGATGAATGTAGTAAAAACATTCATATAAAGTGCATTGAATATGATGAGAAGTTTGATACGTGAAGATTGTTCTGAGATATGAGGATGGTGATATTAAAGTCATGCTAGTGGAGTAATTATGAATTTGAGAAATACTTGTGTTAAAGTTTGTGATTCCCATAACATGCACGTATGGCGAACCGCTATGTGACGAAGTTAGAGCATGAGGTATTTATTGAGTGTCAACCTTTGTGTGGAGGTCAGGGTCGCGCGATGGTTAACTCCTACCAACCTTCCCCCTAGGAGCATGCGTTGATTGCTTTGTTTTGATGAATCGTAAATTTTTGCAATAAGTATATGAGGTCTCTATGACTAATGTTGAGTCCATGGATTATATGCACTCTCACCCTTCCACCATTGCTAGCCTCTCTTTGTCACAACCCTAGTTCTGGTATGCACTAGGTTAGCTCTTGTGGTTTGCATCATGTTTAAATTTCAAATGAAATTGAAATGAGGACTTGTGAAACCCTCAGAAACCCTATTGAAAATGACCCAAATAAAAGTTGCTCCAAAAAGGTCCAAGAAAATGTTCATGTGGCCCTCTAAAAATATTGGTCAGAGATAAAAATCAAACCAATATTATTAGGAGCTCATAAGTATTCATTTTGGGCATTTGGAATTAATGCAATAGTTATTTGCATTGGATATATATATATATATTATATATTTTATATATGTCCAAAATTCTGGTTCTTTATTTTTAGGGGCTTGGGTTAATTTCTAGGTCCCTGCAAAATAAATATGTCAGAAGAAATAAATGATTTAGTTTAGAAATTAAATCAAAACAAATGTCAGAAGAAAATAGAAAAGAAAAATAAAAAGGGCAGCTTACCTGTGCCGGCCCAGCACAGCACGGCCTGGCCGGCCCAGCTGGCCAGCCCAGCCCGCTCCTCCCTGTCGTCTTCCTCCTCGACAGAAGGACGAGCGTGTGCACATCGCGCGCCGGCCACGCGCCGCGCCACCTCCTGCTTCCGCCGCTGCCGACGCGCCTGGACGTCTCTGGACGACGCCACGCAGCCTCCCCGACCCTCCCGTACTCTTCTGGACGCCTCCCCTCTCTTCTTTCTCCCTCTCGAGTCCGCTCCCGAGCGCCGCCGTCGCCGCCGATCGCCGTAGTCGTAGCCACCGTCTCCCCCACGCCCAGCCAAGGTGCCCAAGAGCTCCGCCGCATCATCCCCGACCTCCTCGACGAATCACACATCGCCGGACGCCCTGATGCCTCGACCCCGACCTCTTCTTCATCGCCGGCCGCCGGAGATCCCCTCCGCCGCCCTGCTTGCTCCTGTCCTCCTCCGAGCCCTCCGCCTGCACCGCTGCGATCGCCGTAAGCTCCTGGCCATGCTCCCCCTCTCCGTTCTCCCCCTCGCAGGCCGTAGCTGCCGCTCCATGATCACCCGCACGCGCCGCCGCCCGCGCTCGTCGCCGGTGGTGCTCCGGTGACCTTTTGGTCCCGGGCGTGCGACCAACACGCTCCCCGCGTCGCGTAGATGTCGTAGCTGCTAGCGCTGCCCCGCCTAGGCCACCACAGCCCCGAGCCCGAGCTCGACCGAACTCCGGCGCCGCCGCGAGCTCGTTTCCGGTGAGCTCCGGCCGCCCCAGCTGCTGCCGCTGGCTGGGATGGATGCGGGTGAGCTTCAGCTCCCCGTAGATGACCTCCGCTGCCCAAATGACCGACGGAGGCGAGTTTCCGATGCCCTCCGCCGCATTCGGCCTCGCCGGCGGCTAACCGCCGGTTGGATTTGACCCAAACCCACTGGGTTTGACTTCCCTGAGCCTATGACATGTGGGGCCACCTTTGACTAATTTTTAGTTTAGGGTTTAATTAACTTTTAATTACTGACATTAATCTAATTAGACACTGACATGTGGGTCCTTGTCTAATTAGTTTAGTTTTAAACTTTAGTTATTTAAATGAGTCACTGACCAGTGGGACCCCACTGTCAGGTTTGACTCTGGATAGCCCCTTTGACCTGCTGACGTCATGCATGTGTCATGCTGACGCAGTAATCCAGTTTTGGTTTTTAAATAAATCTTAAATGATTTATTTATTTCAGAATTTGGCCTAAACTTCAAAAAATCATAGAAATTCAACCGTAGCTCAGAATGAAATAATTTATATATGAAAAATTATCAGAAAAATTCAATCTATCCATCTGTACAATTTTCATGCATGACAAATGAAGTTAAACCTACAGTTTATTTGAAAACACATATTTGGCATTTAGAATGCTTATTTTAAAATTGCATTTGAACCCTTGGTTCAAATGGACTTCTTTCAAATTGAATGCTAGTTGCACTAGCCCAAACAACATCATAACTTCATGCTATATTCATGCATCATATTGTTTCATATTCTTGTGTTTGATTGTCGGCACCGTTCTTCTCGATAGGTCCAGCTCCGGAGACCGATCCAGAGTACCTGTCAGAGGAGCAGTGTTCTGCACGTTGTTTTACCAGGCAAGCAAACCCCCTTGTTCATTCCGATACAATCCCTCTCTCACTCCTGCTCCCTGTTTTTTTGCATTAGGACAACAACGATCTCAACTGCTACTTTATGCTGCGGTAGTTGAACCCATTCCTCTGCATGACCTGTCTTTCCACAGTAAATAGTTGAAACCCACTACCATGTGTAGGAGTTGATTGAAGCCATGATGTGATCTTACCATGCCTTGCTTGCTATTGCTTAGAGTGTGTCAGGTCTGATTCATCGGGAATGAATTAGAGTGAAATGATATGTTCTGATGCTGAGGGTTAAGTGTGTGAACACGATTTGGTAAAGGTAGTGGTGAGAGGCCATGTAGGAGTACATGGTGGGTTGTCTCACTGGAACCGTCCCTAAGAACTGAGTTCTGTGTATGTTGTCCAATGATCAGCTACTACCACGCATTGGAATGCTTAAGTGCCCCTCTCGACTTATTAATCAACATGATCTCTGTCCAGGAGTTGCAACTAGTTTCTGGCGTTTGTAGGTAGTGTTATTTCTCTACCAGGTGGCACCCGGCAGGGTGGGCTTGGGACAGACTAGGCACACGTGGCCCGGTGTACCGAGTGGCACCCGGATGGTGGGCTCGGGAACCCTGTACACATCGTTTGGGTCCGTGATGGAAACCTCGGCCGGACTCCCTTGCGGATGGAACCCGAATAGGCGATAAACCTGGACGAGAGACTTGTGTGGTTAGTCAGGTCGTGGCCGACACCCTCGCCAGGCTTCCGCTTGAAGGATGCCGAGATACACGACGTGTACCTGGCGGTAAGTGGCGAGAGCGTGTGTGAAGAAGTACACCCCTGCAAGGTTAACATAATCTATTCGAATAGCCGGGTCCGCGGATATGGACTTCTTGGATGCTTACGTGGTACATAGACAACTTGAAATGGACACTCTAAAATACTCAAGACAAGTGTGAGTGCTATGGATGGCCTTCTCGTAGGGAGACGTGGATGAATCCATAGTGGTGTATTGTGTGGTGCTTAGTGGACTCGTGTGCGCCACCTCAAAAGAGTTACCAGCAATCATAGAATAGGATAGCCACTGAGTCAAAGCTGGCTTGCTGCAACTAAACCCCACTTTGCCTTCTTGATACAAGTGCATGTATGATAGGATCTGATGTAAGTCTTGCTGAGTACCTTTGTACTCATGTTTGCTTAATTTATGTTTTGCAGATAGGATTGATGTTTCACTAGTAGTTCCGCTTGGACTTCGACAAGTAGCTTGATACCTCAGCTACGATCTTGGACGAGTGTTGTAGATAGTCAGGCTCTTCAGCCTTTTTCATTTGTAGATGTCTGTACTCAGACATGTAGTGCTTCCGCTTGTTGCTTGTATGCTCTGAATGTTGGGTCATGAGACCCATGCTTGTAATACTTGGCTCCTCGGAGCCTAATGAATAAATACTTTGTTTATTAGAGTCTTGTTGTGATGCCATGTTGTATTTGCACATATTGAGCATATTGCGTGTATGATATTGAAATGCTTGGTATGTGTGGGATCCGACACCTAGTTGTTTACCCTTGGTAGCCTATCTTACAGGGAAAAGTCTCCTAGTGTTTTCCACTGAGCCTTGGTAGCTTGCTACTGCTCCGGAACACTTAGGCTGACCGGCATGTGTCCTTCTTCGTTCATGTGTCTGTCCCTTAGGGGAAATGTCACGCGTTGATCCTTTAAGTCCTTGTAGCTTGCTACGACTTGGGTTCATACGTTGATGACCGACACGTTCGTTGCTGGGTCATGGAGCCTGTCTCTGTAATTTAGTGCCACTTTTGGTTTATAACTGGTCATGTCGGCCCGGGTTCTCTGTCATATGGATGCTAGCGACACTATCATATACGTGAGCCAAAATGCGCAAACGGTCCCGGGCCAGGTAAGGTGGCACCCGTGGGGATACCGTGCGTGAGGCCGCAAAGTGATATGGTGTGTTACATGCTAGATCGGTGTGACTTAGGATCGGGGTCCCGACAGCGTTGGTATCAGAGCCTGACTGCCTGTAGGATTACCAAGCCAAAATGGTCGAAGTTGAGTCTAGAAATTCCTTAGTTATATAAGGGAATTGATTGTGGAAGGGAACGTAAGGCTCTTTTTACTCCTTTTACCTCATGTCTTCTGATCCGAGTCATCTTACCTTTCCTACGGGGTTAAGGAACTAGGCTTTCTTTTCCGTCTATCAGGATCACGAGTTACTACTCCGTAGTCCCTTAGGATTGGTTGATCAGAGTCCTAATTTTGCTCCAAGTTTTTCCGGTGCAGTTGTTTTAGTACTATCACAGTACTTTGAGTGATGATGTTGAGTTGTTGTACTACCTTTTTCTAGCAGGATGTCTCATTCTGAGCATTTTACTGCCGTTATGCTGCCGGAATTATCCTAGTAGTTCGAGAGATACTAAATCCTTGTTCTACCTTTATGCATCCTATAGTTGTTGATGTTTCCGTCTTCGGTTTCGCTTCTCAGGATGTCTTCAGTTAAGTGAAGCTCAGCTGCTCGTAGACAGAACCCCGGAAGTGGTAGGGATAAGGAGGATCCTCCCGACCAGCCTTCGTTGGCAGAGTTAATGTTAGAGATGGAGAGAAACAAGCGTGAGTCTAACCGCTTGTTGGCACGTATTGAGGAGAACACCGCACATCAGTGCAAGGAATCGGCAACCATCCATGACTTCATTCGTCTGAAACCACCCACCTTCCATCATCCCATTGAGCCACTCGACGCAGATGACTGGCTCCGTAGTATCACTCACAAGCTGCGTTCTGCAAACGTAGCTAAAGATGACAAGGTCATCTATGCCACTTATCACCTGGAAGGTCCTGCTAGTCTTTGGTGGCAGAACTATGAGGCCATGATTCCAGCTGGCCAGATTCCTACCTGGAGAGTTTTCACCGAGGCTTTTCGTGAGCATCATATTCCTCAAGCCCTTATCGATCGTAAGAGAGAAGAGTTCTGTAGTCTTACACAGGCTAAGATGGCTGTTGATGCTTATAGTCGAGAGTTTGAGAACCTCGCCCGCTATGCTACAGAAGAAGTGTCCACGGACGCCAAGAAGCAGGCTAGGTTCCGGAAGGGTCTCAACCCCAAACTGCGTCGTGATCTCCATTTGCATCATTGCAACACGTTCCAGGCTCTTGTGAACAAGGCCATCAATGCAGAGACAGCTCAACTCACTTACGAGGAGTCTCGTAAGCACACCCTTGATTTGGGATCTTCCTCGGGTACTAGATCCCAGAAGCGCCGGATTTGAGTTTCGAACTCTGTTCTTCCACCCACTTATCCTCCGAGGCCATCTTGTGTGGTACCTTATCCAGCTCAGTCTGATGCTCCACCCAAGCCTATTGGCAAACCGCTTGTCAATGCGGGTCCACGCTCAGGGACTTGCTTTACATGCGGAAAGCCAGGACACTATGCACGTGACTGTTCTCAGGCCAGTCTTGCTCCACCCCAGCCCGAGAAGTCCGTTCTTCATAGTAAGACACCACGCAAGACTATCATTGCCAATCCAGCTCCCACTAAACATGGACGTGTGCATCACATCTCAGCTAAAGACGCTCATGATGATCCAAATGTCGTTCTTGGTACACTCCTTGTCAATTGTCATCCGGCTTCGGTTCTGTTCGATACCGGAGCATCTCACTCCTTTATCTCTGAAGGCTATGCTCGTTTGCACGACATGTCATTTTGTGACATGCCAACTCCGCTCGAAATCCAAACCCCGGGGTCTAGATGGCAAACTACCAGACTAAGCCATGGTAATGGAATCCTTGTTGACAAACTTGTATTCCTTGCCTCACTCATAGCCCTCAAGTCTTCAGATATTAACATCATCTTGGGTATGGACTGGATGACAGCTCATCATGCCAAGATTGATTGTTACACTAGGTCTGTCCAGCTTACACACCCATCTGGTAAGATAGTCACTGTCTCCACTAGAGTTGCAAAGCGTCAACTCTATTCTCTTAATGCCAGCCCCCTTCCAGACCTTGAAGATATCCCGGTAGTCCGAGACTTTCCGGATGTCTTTCCAGAAGAACTACCAGGTGTTCCACCTGATAGGGATGTAGAGTTCGTCATAGATCTTATCCCAGGAACTGTTCCAATTTCTAGGAGACCTTATAAGATGGCACCCCTAGAACTAGTTGAGCTTAAGAAACAACTTGATGAGTCCTTGCAAAAGGGTTTTATTCGTCCTAGTTCCTCTCCTTGGGCTTGTCCCGTCCTCTTCATCAAGAAGAAGGATGGCACGGAACGGATGGTTGTAGATTATCGCCCCGTTAATTTGGTCACGATAAAGAACAAGTATCCGCTCCCCAGGATCAACGACCTGTATGATCAGCTCGCTGGATCCTCAGTCTTCTCCAAAATGGATTTGAGTTTAGGCTACCATCAAATCAAAATTAAAAACGGAGACATTCCTAAGACGGCTTTTGTCACTCGTTATGGCCAGTACGAGTACACCGTCATTTCTTTCGGTTTAACCAATGCTCCAGCCACTTTCTCCCGCTTGATGAACTCGATCTTCATGGAGTATTTGGATAAGTTCGTCGTGGTTTACCTCGATGATATTCTTATTTACTCGAAGAACGAGGAAGAGCATGCCGAACATCTTAGACTTGTTCTAGAAAAACTCAGAGAGCACCGCCTTTATGCCAAGTTCTCCAAGTGCGAATTTTGGTTGCCAGAATTGACCTATCTTGGCCACGTAATCTCAGGGAAGGGCATTGCTGTCAACCCCGAGAGAGTTCAGGCCGTCCTTGATTGGACTCCGCCTGAAACAGTTAAACAAGTTAGGAGTTTCCTTGGTCTAGCCAGCTATTGTCGCCGCTTTGTTGAAAACTTCTCGAAAGTGGCCAAACCCCTCACAGAACTTCTTAAGAAAGATAAAAAGTTTGAGTGGTCCCCACAGTGTGAACACAGTTTTCAGGAACTGAAAAGACGCCTGACCTCTGCTCCCATACTTGTGCCACCGGATTTCACTAAGGACTTTGTTATATACTGTGATGCCTCACGACAGGGACTAGGTTGCATTCTTATGCAGGATCGTCGTGTGATTGCCTATGCATCTCGACAGTTGCATCCACATGAGGAAAATTATCCTACACATGATCTAGAGCTTGCAGCTGTGGTCTATGCACTTAAGACCTGGCGGCATTACCTCCTTGGTAATCGTTGCGAGATCTACACCGATCACCAGAGTCTCAAGTATATCTTCACCCAACCAGACTTGAACCTTAGGCAAAGACGTTGGTTGGAGTTGATCTCAGATTATGACTTAGGAATTACCTACACCCCAGGCAAGGGAAATGTCATGGCTGATGCGCTAAGTCATAAGACCTATTGCAACAATCTCATGTTGCAGCAGGGCCAACCACTTCTCCATGAGGAACTATGTAAGCTTAACCTTCACATTGCTCCTCGCGGATTCCTTTCTACCTTGGTGGCGAAACCTACTCTTGAGGATCAGATCATTTCTGACCAGAAGTTTGATAGGGGTGTTGTCCGCATCAAGAGAAACATTAAAAAGGGAGTTGGTGGATGTTTCTCTATGGATGATCGAGGTGTTGTTTTCTTCGAGAATCGCCTGGTGGTTCCCAAGAATCAACATCTGCGACAATTGATCCTAAAAGAGGCTCATGAATCTCCTCTCACGATTCATACCGGTAGTACTAAGATGTATCAGGACCTACGCCAGAGGTTCTGGTGGACTAGGATGAAGAGAGAAATTGCTGAGTTCATTGCTAAATGTGACGTTTGTCGTCGCGTTAAGGCAGAACATCAAAGACCTGCTGGCACCCTTCAGCCTCTAGCTATTCCTGAGTGGAAATGGGATAAAGTTGGTATGGACTTCATCACCGGCTTTCCCAGGACCATGAGAGGGAATAATGCTATCTTCGTAGTCATTGATCGTCTCTCCAAAGTGGCTCACTTCCTACCTGTTCGAGAGAGTATCACTGCTAGTCAGCTTGCTGACTTGTATATTTCTCGAATAGTGTCACTTCATGGTGTCCCACTAGAGATCAATTCAGAACGTGGTAGTCTTTTCACTTCTCATTTCTGGGAGAGTTTCCAGACTGCCATGGGCACCCATCTTTCTTTCAGTACCGCTTTCCACCCTCAGTCAAGTGGTCAAGTGGAACGGGTTAACCAAATTCTTGAAGACATGCTTAGAGCTTGCGTTATCTCTTTCGGTATGGATTGGGAGAAATGTCTTCCTTTCGCCGAGTTTGCTTATAACAATAGCTATCAATCTAGTCTCAAACAAGCTCCTTTTGAAATACTCTATGGACGAAGATGTCGAACACCTTTGAACTGGTCAGAAACCGGCGAAAGACAATTCTTTGGACCGGATATGATCCAGGAAGCAGAAGAGCAAGTTCGTATCATTCGCGAGAATTTGAAATCAGCCCAGTCTCGTCAAAAGAGCCAGTATGATCGTCATCATAAGGAAGTGGCTTACGAGATTGGTGACAAAGCTTATCTTCGGGTTACTCCTTTGAGGGTACCCATCGTTTCGGTATCAAGGGCAAGTTGGCTCCTCGTTACATTGGTCCTTTTCGCATTCTTGCTAAACGAGGAGAGGTTGCCTACCAATTGGAACTACCCCCACATCTTTCTCGAGTTCATGATGTCTTCCACGTCTCTCAACTCAGGTGTTGCTTCTCGGATCCCATCCGCGGAGTGGACCGCGAAACGCTTGATTTCCAAGATAACCTCACATATCGAGAGTATCCCGTTCGCATTCTGGATCAAGCAGAGCATGTCACTCGACGTCATAACATCAAGTTTCTCAAAGTTCAGTGGTCCCATCATTCCGAGAGAGAAGCTACTTGGGAGCGAGAAGATCGTCTCCGACTGGAGTACCCCACCTTCTTTCCGCCTACTCCTGAATCTCGGGACGAGATTTTTTCGAGTGGAGGCGAGTTGTCACAACCCTAGTTCTGGTATGCACTAGGTTAGCTCTTGTGGTTGGCATCATGTTTAAATTTCAAATGAAATTGAAATGAGGACTTGTGAAACCCTCAGAAACCCTATTGAAAATGACCCAAATAAAAGTTGCTCCAAAAAGGTCCAAGAAAATGTTCATGTGGCCCTCTAAAAATATTGGTCAGAGATAAAAATCAAACCAATATTATTAGGAGCTCATAAGTATTCATTTTGGGCATTTGGAATTAATGCAATAGTTATTTGCATTGGATATATATATATATTATATATTTTATATATGTCCAAAATTCTGGTTCTTTATTTTTAGGGGCTTGGGTTAATTTCTAGGTCCCTGCAAAATAAATATGTCAGAAGAAATAAATGATTTAGTTTAGAAATTAAATCAAAACAAATGTCAGAAGAAAATAGAAAAGAAAAATAAAAAGGGCAGCTTACCTGTGCCGGCCCAGCACAGCACGGCCTGGCCGGCCCAGCTGGCCAGCCCAGCCCGCTCCTCCCTGTCGTCTTCCTCCTCGACAGAAGGACGAGCGTGTGCTCGTCGCGCGCCGGCCACGCGCCGCGCCACCTCCTGCTTCCGCCGCTGCCGACGCGCATGGACGTCTCTGGACGACGCCACGCAGCCTCCCCGACCCTCCCGTACTCTTCTAGACACCTCCCCTCTCTTCTTTCTCCATCTCGAGTCCGCTCCCGAGCGCCGCCGTCGCCGCCGATCGCCGTAGTCGTAGCCACTGTCTCCCCCCACGCCCAGCCAAGGTGCCCAAGAGCTCCGCCGCATCATCCCCGACCTCCTCGACGAGTCACACATCGCCGGACGCCCTGAGGCCTCGACCCCGACCTCTTCTTCATCGCCGGCCGCCGGAGATCCCCTCCGCCGCCCTGCTTGCTCCGGTCCTCCTCCGAGCCCTCCGCCTGCACCGCTGTGATCGCCGTAAGCTCCTGGCCATGCTCCCCCTCTCCGTTCTCCCCCTCGCAGGCCGTAGCTGCCGCTCCACGATCACCCGCACGCGCCGCCACCCGCGCTCGTCGCCGGTGGTGCTCCGGTGACCTTTTGGTCCCGGGCGTGCGACCAACACGCTCCCCGCGTCGCGTAGATGCCGTAGCTGCTAGCGCTGCCCCGCCTAGGCCACCACAGCCCCGAGCCCGAGCTCGACCGAACTCCGGCGCCGCCGCGAGCTCGTTTCCGGCGAGCTCCGGCCGCCCCAGCTGCTGCCGCTGGCTGGGATGGATGCGGGTGAGCTTCAGCTCCCCGTAGATGACCTCCGCTGCCCAAATGACCGACGGAGGCGAGTTTTCGATGCCCTCCGCCGCATTCGGCCTCGCCGGCGGCTAACCGCCGGTGGGATTTGACCCAAACCCACTGGGTTTGACTTCCCTGAGCCTATGACATGTGGGGCCACCTTTGACTAATTTTTAGTTTAGGGTTTAATTAACTTTTAATTACTGACATTAATCTAATTAGACACTGACATGTGGGCCCTTGTCTAATTAGTTTAGTTTTAAACTTTAGTTATTTAACTGAGTCACTGACCAGTGGGACCCCACTGTCAGGTTTGACTCTGGACAGCCCCTTTGACCTGCTGACGTCATGCCTGTGTCATGCTGACGCAGTAATCCAGTTCTGGTTTTCTAATAAATCTTAAATGATTTATTTATTTCAGAATTTGGCCTAAACTTCAAAAAATCATAGAAATTCAACCGTAGCTCAGAATGAAATAATTTATATATGAAAAATTATCAGAAAAATTCAATCTATCCATCTGTACCATTTTCATGCATGACAAATGAAGTTAAACCTACTGTTTATTTGAAAACACATATTTGGCATTTAGAAAGCTTATTTTAAAATTGCTTTTGAACCCTTGGTTCAAATGGACTTCTTTCAAATTGAATGCTAGTTGCACTAGCCCAAACAACATCATAACTTCATGCTATATTCATGCATCATATTGTTGCATATGCTTGTGTTTGATTGTCGGCACCGTTCTTCTCGATAGGTCTAGCTCCGGAGACCGATCCAGAGTACCTGTCAGAGGAGCAGTGTTCTGCACGTTGTTTTACCAGGCAAGCAAACCCCCTTGTTCATTCCGATACAATCCCTCTCTCGCTCCTGCTCCCTGTTTTTTTGCATTAGGACAACAACGATCTCAACTGCTACTTTATGTTGCGGTAGTTGAACCCATTCCTCTGCATGACCTGTCTTTCCACAGTAAATAGTTGAAACCCACTAGCATGTGTAGGAGTTGATTGAAGCCATGATGTGATCTTACCATGCCTTGCTTGCTATTGCTTAGAGTGTGTCAGGTCTGATTCATCGGGAATGAATTAGAGTGAAATGATATGTTCTGATGCTGAGGGTTAAGTGTGTGAACACGATTTGGTAAAGGTAGTGGTGAGAGGCCATGTAGGAGTACATGGTGGGTTGTCTCACTGGAACCGTCCCTAAGAACTGAGTTCTGTGTATGTTGTCCAATGATCAGCTACTACCACGCATTGGAATGCTTAAGTGCCCCTCTCGACTTATTAATCAACATGATCTCTGTCCAGGAGTTGCAACTAGTTTCTGGCGTTTGTAGGTAGTGTTATTTCTCTACCAGGTGGCACCCGGCAGGGTGGGCTTGGGACAGACTAGGCACACGTGGCCCGGTGTACCGAGTGGCACCCGGATGGTGGGCTCGGGAACCCTGTACACATCGTTTGGGTCCGTGATGGAAACTTCGGCCGGACTCCCTTGCGGATGGAACCCGAATAGGCGATAAACCTGGACGAGAGACTTGTGTGGTTAGTCAGGTCGTGGCCGACACCCTCACCAGGCTTCCGCTTGAAGGATGCCGAGATACACGACGTGTACCTGGCGGTAAGTGGCGAGAGCGTGTGTGAAGAAGTACACCCCTGCAGGGTTAACATAATCTATTCGAATAGCCGGGTCCGCGGATATGGACTTCTTGGATGCTTACGTGGTACATAGACAACTTGAAATGGACACTCTAAAATACTCAAGACAAGTGTGAGTGCTATGGATGGCCTTCTCGTAGAGAGACGTGGATGAATCCATAGTGGTGTATTGTGTGGTGCTTAGTGGACTCGTGTGCGCCACCTCAAAAGAGTTACCAGCAATCGTAGAATAGGATAGCCACTGAGTCAAAGCTGGCTTTCTGCAACTAAACCCCACTTTGCCTTCTTGATACAAGTGCATGTATGATAGGATCTGATGTAAGTCTTGCTGAGTACCTTTGTACTCATGTTTGCTTAATTTATGTTTTGCAGATAGGATTGATGTTTCACTAGTAGTTCCGCTTGGACTTCGACAAGTAGCTTGATACCTCAGCTACGATCTTGGACGAGTGTTGTAGATAGTCAGGCTCTTCAGCCTTTTTCATTTGTAGATGTCTGTACTCAGACATGTAGTGCTTCCGCTTGTTGCTTGTATGCTCTGAATGTTGGGTCATGAGACCCATGCTTGTAATACTTGGCTCCTCGGAGCCTAATGAATAAATACTTTGTTTATTAGAGTCTTGTTGTGATGCCATGTTGTATTTGCACATATTGAGCATATTGCGTGTATGATATTGAAATGCTTGGTATGTGTGGGATCCGACACCTAGTTGTTTACCCTTGGTAGCCTATCTTACAGGGAAAAGTCTCCTAGTGTTTTCCACTGAGCCTTGGTAGCTTGCTACTGCTCCGGAACACTTAGGCTGACCGGCATGTGTCCTTCTTCGTTCCTGTGTCTGTCCCTTAGGGGAAATGTCACGCGTTGATCCTTTAAGTCCTTGTAGCTTGCTACGACTTGGGTTCATACGTTGATGACCGACACGTTCGTTGCTGGGTCATGGATGCCTGTCTCTGTAATTTAGTGCCACTTTTGGTTTATAACTGGTCATGTCGGCCCGGGTTCTCTGTCATATGGATGCTAGCGACACTATCATATACGTGAGCCAAAATGCGCAAACGGTCCCGGGCCAGGTAAGGTGGCACCCGTGGGGATACCATGCGTGAGGCCGCAAAGTGATATGGTGTGTTACATGCTAGATCGGTGTGACTTAGGATCGGGGTCCCGACACTCTTGTACCGCGCAACTCTCGCCGGTACCATACACCCACCATATACCTTCCTCAAAAAAGCCACCATATCTACCTATCATGGCATTTCCATAGCCATTCCGAGATATATTGCCATGTAACTTTCCACCATTCCGTTCATATGACACGCTTCATCATTGTCATATTGCCATGCATGTTCATGTAGTTGACATCGTATTTGTGGCAAGGCGACCATGCATAATTCAGCATACAAGTCACTCTTGATTCATTTCACATCCCGGTACATCGCCGGAGGCATTCGTATAGAGTAATACTTTGTTCTAGTATCGAGTTCTAATATCGAGTTGTAAATCAATAGAAGTGTGATGATGATCATTATTAGAGCATTGTCCCAAAGAAAAAAAAAGAAAAAAGAGGAAAAAAAGAATGAAAGGCCAAAGAAAAAAGAAAGGCCCACTGAAAAGAAGAAGAAAAGGAGAAAAAGGAAAGAAAAGGGACAATGCTACTATCTCTTTCCACACTTGTGCCTCAAAGTAGCACCATGATCTTCAGATAGAGAGTCTCTTGTTTAGTTACTTTCATATACTAGTGGGAATTTTCATTATAGAACTTGGCTTATATATTCCAACGATGGGCTTCCTCAAAACGCCCTTGGTCTTCATGAGCAAGCAAGTTGGATGCACACCCACTTAGTTTCTTTTGTTGAGCTTTCATACACTTATAGCTCTAGTGCATCAGTTGCATGGCAATCCCTACTCACTCACATTGATATCTATTGATGGGCATCTCCATAGCCCGTTGATACGCCTAGTTGATGTGAGACCAACTTCCTCTTTTGTCTTCTCCACAACCACCACTCTATTCCACCTATAGTGCTATATCCATGGCTCACACTCATGTATTGCGTGAAAGTTGATAGGTTTGAAAAAATTTGAGTATGAAAACAATTGCTTGGCTGAAACCGGGGTTGTGCATCATATGAATATTTTGTGTGATGAAGAGGGAGCATATCCAGACTATATGATTTTGTAGGGATAACTTTCTTTGGCCATGTTATTTTGAGAAGACATGATTGCTTTGTTTGTATGCTTGAAGTATTATTATTTCTTATGTCAATATAGACTTTTGTCTTGAATCTTTCGGATCTGAACATTCCTGCCACAATAAAAGAGATTACATTGAAAATTATGTTGGTTAGCATTCCACGTCAAAAATTCAATTTTTATCATTTACCTACTTGAGGACGAGCAGGAATTAAGCTTGGGGATGCTTGATACATCTCAAACGTATCTATAATCTTTTATAGTTCCATGCTATTATATATGATGTTTTGGATGTTTAATGGGCTTTATTATATACTTTTATATTATTTTTGGGACTAACCTATTAACCCAAAGGCCCACTCCAGATTGCTGTTTTTTTTGCCTATTTCAGTGTTTCGTAGAAAAGGAATATCAAATGGAGTCCAAACGGAATGAAACCTTCGGGAGAGTTATTTTTGGAATGATATCTTCACGAGAGATTCTAGCACCAAGGAAGAGGGGACACGTGGTGCCCACGAGGGTCCAGGGTGCACCCCCTCCCCCTGGGCGCGCCCCCCACCATTGTGGGCCCAATTTGCTCCACCGACGTACTCCTTCGTCCTATGTGTACCCATGTACCATGAAAACATCGAGACAATAGCAAAAACCCTAATTCCATCGCCGCAACCTTCTTTTCCTGTGAGATCCCATCTTGGGGCCTGTTCCGGAGCTGCACCGGAGGGGGGATCTTCCACGGAGTGGTTCTACATCAACACCATCGCCTCACCATGAGTTTTGAGTAGTTTACCATAGACCTTCGGGTCCATAGTTAGTACCTAGATGGCTTATTCTCTCTTTTTGGATCTCAATACCAAGTTCTCCTCGGTCTTCGAGGAGATCTATTCGGTGTAATCTTTTTGCGGTGTGTTTGTCGTGGTCCGATGAATTTTGGGTTTATGATCAAGATTATCTATGAGTAATATTTGGTTCTTTTCTGAATTCTTTTATGTATGATTATAATATCCTTGCAAGTCTCCTCGAATCATCGGTTTTGTTTGTCCTACTAGATCTATAGTTCTTGCAATGGGAGAAGTGCTTGGCTTTGGGTTTAATCTTGCGGTGTCCTTTCCCAGTGACAGTAGGGGCAACAAGGCACGTATTGTATTGTTGTCATCGAGGATATCCCTCTACATTATGTCATCTTGCTTAAAGATTTACTCTGTTCTTATGAACTTAATACTCTAGATGCATGCTGTATAGCGGTCGATGTGTGGAGTAATAGTAGTAGATGCAGAATCGTTTCGGTCTACTTGTCTCGGACGTGATGTCTATATATAATGATCATGCCTAGATATTCTCATAATTATTCGCTTTTCTATCAATTTCTCGACAGTAATTTGTTCACCCACCATAGAATTCTGCTATCATGAGAGAAGCCACTAGTGAAACCTATGGCCCTGGGTCTATTCTCAACATATCAATCTACAATCTACTTTACTTTGCTAGTTTTACTTTATGTTCTTATATCCAAAAATACCGAAAATATTAAACTATCTTATCTATCAGATCTCACTTTCGTAAGTGACAATAAAGGGATTGAAAACCCCTTATCATGTTGGCTACGAAGTTCTTATTCAGGTGTGAGGGACTCATGCGTGGTCTCCTACTAGATTGATACCTTGGTTCTCAAAAACTGAGGGAAATGCTTACGCTACTGTGCTGCACCACCCTTTCCTCTTTGAGGGAATACAATGCAAGCTCGAGTAGTAGCATGGCCAAAAGTTGCGGCGGCGTAAATGATAAAAACAGAATTTTTGACGTGGAATGCTAACCAACATCCATATGATTTTGTAGGGATAACTTGCTTGCTCTCGAAGACCTAGGGCATTTGAGGAAGCCCGTCGTTGGAATATACTAGCCAAGTTCTATAATGAAAATTCCCACTAGTATATGAAAGTGACAACATAGGAGACTCTCTATCATGAAGAACATGGTGCTATGATGAAGCACAAGTGTGGTAAAAGGATAGTAACATTGTCCCTTCTCTCTTTTTCTCTCATTTTTTTTGAAGGGGTTTTCTTTTTTTCTTTTTTAGACCCCTCCTTTTTTTGGGCCATCTCTTTTTTTGCCTTTCTCTTTTTTTTTCCTCACACGGGACAATGCTCTAATAATGAAGATCATCACACTTTTATTTACTTACAACTCAAAGATTACAACTCGAAGCTAGAACAAAATATGACTCTATGTGAATGCCTCCGGCGGTTTACCGGGATGTGCAATGATCTAGCGTCGCAATGACATAAAAAACGGACAAGCCATGGAAACATCATGCTAGCTATCTTACGATCATGCAAGGCAATATGACAATGACGGTGCATGTCATAGTAAACGGAACGGTGGAGTTACATGGCAATATCTCTCGGAATGGCTATGGAAATGCGATGATAGGTAGGTATGGTGGCTGTTTTGAGGAAGGTACATGGTGGGTGTATGGTACCGACGAAAATTGCGCGGTACAAGAGAGGCTAGTGATGGTGGAAGGGTGAGAGTGCATATAATCCATGGACTCAACATTAGTCATAAAGAACTCACATACTTACTGCAAATATTTATTTGCCATCGAAACAAAGTACTACATGCATGCTCCTAGGGGAAGGGTTGGTAGGAGTTAACCATCACGCGATCCCGACCTCCACACAAAGGATGACAATCAAAAAATAAATCATGCTCTCACTTCGTCACATAACGGTTCACCTTACGTGCATGCTTCGGGAATCAAAAACCTCAACAGAAGTATTTCTACAATCCATAACAACCCACTAGCATGAATCTAATATCACCATCTTTATATCACAAAACTATTGCAAGGAATCAAACATATCATATTCAGCGATCTACAAGTTTATGTAGGATTTTATGACTAACCATGTGAATGACCAATTCCTGTCAACTCTCTAAATAGATATAAGTGAAGCAAGAGAGTGTAAATTCTTTATACAAAAGATATGCCCACGCTCTAACAAATATAAGTGAAGCAAAAGAGCATTCTACAAATGGCGTTTTTCTATGTGGAGAGAAATAGGCAATCCAAACTTCAAATGATATAAGTGAAGCACATGAAGCATTCTATAAAGCCATACCCAAAAGATATACGTGAAGTGCAAAGAGCATTCTATAAATCAACCAAGGACTATCTCATACCAGCATGGTGAATTTATTAAAAGGAAAAATGGAAAGCACACGACGCTCCAAGAGTTTACGCATAACACGTGAATGATACGAATCCGAAAACATACCGATACTTGTTGAAGAAAGATGGGATGCCTTCCGGGGCATCCCCAAGCTTAGATGCTTGAGTCTCCTTGATTATTTACTTGGGGTGCCTTGGGCATCCCCAAGCTTGAGCTCTTGCCTCTCCTCCTTCTCCTCATATCGAGACCTCCTCGATCTTCGAACACTTCATCCACACAAAACTTAACTGAACTTTTAGTGGCGGGGTTAGTGCATATGATCAATAAAATCCCATCATGTACTGCTCTAACATTATTGTATAATTATGAAAAAACATTACCCACTGTATGCTATCACAATTCTATGGCCCCAAGTCAAGGAGGCTTCAATAAGAATTCAAACATATGCAAATAATGAAGCTATAACAGCAATCTGTGAAAACAGGACAGTCTGTTGTAATCTGAGCATTAACCATACTTATGTAACACTAAAAATTATGGCAAAATTAGGAAAAATCAACAATTTTTATAGCAAGACTTCGCAGAAATTTTTATAGCAAGACTTTGCAAAAAAATGTAAAATCGCGCACTACAACCAAAGTTTCTGTTTTTGCATCGCACAAACCAATAAGCAGTTTAATCATCCTAAAGGAAACTCTTGGCACATTATTTTTATAATACAATGGAATTGTACACGGGCATAGTTATTTTTACTGAACTGTAATCAAGGTTCACAACATTTCCATAGGCATGATCAAAGTTCAAGGCTAGCTCCCACTTTAAAAATGCTCGTCTTTCTCACTTTCGCTTTTCTTTTTGAAAAAGTTTTAGGTTCCCCTCTTAAATTTTTTTGTCGGACGTGATGCATATATATAATGATCATGCCTAGATAGTCTCATAATTATTCGCGTTTCTATCAATTGCTCGACAGTAATTTGTTTACTCGCCATAGAATATCGCTATCATGAGAGAAGCCACTAGAGAAAACTATGGCCCTCGGGTCTATTCTCAACATATCAGTCTACAATCTACTTTACTTTTCTACTTTTACTTTCTGTTCTTATATCCAAAAATACCAAAAATATCAAATTATCATCACTATCAGATATCACTTTCCTAAGTGACCGTAAAGGGATTGACAACCCCTTATCGTGTTGGTTGCGAAGTTCTTATTTGTTTGTGCAGGTGCGAGGGACTCGGGCGTGGTCTCCTGCTGGATTGATTCCTTGGTTCTCCAAAACTGAGGGAAATACTTACGCTACTATGCTGCATCACCCTTTCCTCTTCGAGGGAATACAACGCAAGCTCGAGAAGTAGCAGTAGCTAATCCTCTCTTCCTCCTTTTGTTATTCGCTCTCCTCGTCATCTTTTTCATCTAGTGAGCTCACAGTGTCATCAATTTCTTCTTCCATAGACTCTTGCAAAGTATTAGTCTCTTCTTGGACAGTGGAGTATTCCTCAATATATGGTTTAACATAGATATTAGAAGCATAATTATCATAACAATATGAAAATATGGCAAAAAAATTAGATTTGTAAAGAGTAGCATCATACTTTTCAATCAAAGAAGCAATTTCATAAGCACCCTTAAAAGCAACAAATTCTTCAATTTGTTAAACATCATAGTAACTATAAACACCCTTAGCATACAGAGATATGATTCCGTTATCACTAAACTGTAATCAAGGTTCACAACATTTCCATAGGCATGATCAAAGTTCAAGACTAGCTCCCACTTTAACAATGCTCGTCTTTCTCACTTTCGCTTTTCTTTTTGAAAAAGTTTTAGGTTCCGCTCTTAAATTTTTTTGTTTTAAACTTTATAAAAGCACACAACAGAAATAAATGACTCTCTAAAACTTCCGGGTTGTCTCCCTGGCAGCGCTTTCTTTAAAGCCATTAAGCTAGGCATATAGTGCTCAAGTAATGGATTCACCCGGATCCCAAGGTATATCAAAGACATTTTTAATTAACAATGATTTGGCATTTAGTAGTGAGCACAAAGTGATATGTGTCATGCAAAAGCAAAGTCTAACTCTCTTCCTATGCATAGGCATGTCATACAAGAACAATTCATGCACATCAAGTGAAGGCCAATGCATAGTCTAAGCAGTTTCTTGCAATTTTATCATGTTGGAAACATAGAGAGGCAGAGATGTAGTTCCTCTCTCATAATAATTGCAAGTAGGAGCAGCAAGCACATGCATATTATATTCATCAAGAAAATCATGTGCAACGGAACAAGGCAACTCATCAATATAATCCTTAATAAGTGCCAACTTCTCCAATATAGTGTAGTTTGGAGAATTCAAAAAGCTAATAGGACTATCAGGTGTTGGTGTAATAGCAACTATCTCATGTTTATCATAAGGAACAATAGCAAGTTCATCTCCATAAGCATAATTTATATTGGCATCTTGGCCACAAGCATAGCAAGCATCTTCAAAAAGGGATATTTCAAGGAATCAACGGGATCATAGCAATCATCATAGCATTCGTCCTTCGTTAAGCACGAAGGGAAATTAAGCAATGTATGAGTTGAAGAGTTACTCTCATTAGAAGGTGGGCACGGGTAGCTAATCCGCTCTTCCTCCTTTTGTTCTTCGCTATCCTCATTATCTTTTTCATCCAATGAGCTCACAATGTCATTAATTTCTTGTTCAATAGACTCCTGCAAAATATTAGTCTTTTCTTGGACAGCGGAGTAGTTGATACGTCCAAAACGTATCTATAATTTCTGCTTGCTCCATGCCTCTTTTGTGTGATATTGCTATGATATTTATGCACTTCCATACACTTTTGATCATATTTGGACTAACCTATTAACTCAGTGCACCCCAGTGCAAGTTTCTGTTTTCTGCTGTTTTTGTATTTCAGGTTTTCCCATTACGTAAACTGCCAGAAAAATTCCGGGCAAAATATATAAAAAATCAGCGTTCCGGAAGATTCCATGCGGCCAAAGTAGGGCCGAAGGGGGGCCACCAGGGCTCCAGGCGGCCAGAGGGCGCGCCCCCCCTCCTGGCCGCGTCGCCGGGGCGCCTGGGCCCCCCTGGCCTCCTCTGACGCCCCCCTTTGGCATATATTTACACCGTGTCCCGAAACCCTCGAGGACGGAACCCTTTTTCGCGATCTCATCTCTGTTCCACCGCCGCCGCGCTTCCAAGATTGGGAGCACCAGGAGAACTCTTCCTGGCACCCTGCCGGAGGGGAGGATCACCACCGGGAGCCTCTCCACCACCATGGACGCCTCCCGGATGAGTTGTGAGTAGTCTCCCTTGGACCATGGGTCCACGACCAGTAGCTATGTGATGTTCTCCTCCCCTCTTTGTTCTTCACCGATTAGACCTCGTGAGCTGGCCTACATGATCGAGGCACATATGTAATCCTTATGCTGTTGCTATGATGAGTTTGCTGGGATCCGATGGATTATGAGATTATGTTCAGATTGTGTGTGAGTAATATATTTGATTTACCTCTTTTATATTTATGTTCTTGAGTAATTCTTGCATGTTCTCCGTTGCTGTTTATTGCTTTGGCCAAGTAGTAGGTAGTAACTCCAAGAGGGAACGTTATGCTTGATTGTGGGTTCATGCCCCTCGATGACTAGCTTGATTGACAGAAACATGACTCTAGGGGATGTCTTGTTGCCACAAGGGGGAAAATAACGGTGCTTGTACTCGCGGGTGCAAGGATTGTTTACTTTACGCAAAGTTCTTTTAATGCAGTTGTCTGTTGCTTTGAGTTTACACTATGGGTGGGACACGCAACTTAATACCAGCGAAATGTTCTGGATAGATATCTGAAGGTGGATGATTAGTAGTAGATGCAGATGGATTTCGGTCTACTTACCTTGGCGTACCGCCCATGCTTTTGAGCCTCTACCTTTCTTTGCAGCATAGTTAGCATTGGTTTGCGCACATAATCCTGTCAATTGCCCAGCTGTAATTCGTTTACCTCGCTTAGCTGTTTTATCGTCTTTTGGGAGAGAGACATCACTAGTGAACATCATGGGACCCCGGTCCATATTACCATCACTGATCACATCCGCTATTTACTTTCAGTCCTTACTTACTAGTTGCAGTCATACCTATCACTATTATCTCTTGCGTTTGATCCTTTGTAAACGACAAGGCCGGAGGGATTGACAACTTCTCTGTACTCGTTGGGAACAAACTTATTTGTATTTGTGTGCAGGTCCGGTCAATCGCTAGTTGCTCCGCTAGCAGTTGACACCTTCTTGTTGAACCTCGGAGTCTCAGGGGATTCGATCCTTGGTATCTTTGCCAAGGGAAAACTACCGCTACACTACATCTCAAACCTTCCACTTGGGGTAACCAACGAGGGGCGAGAAGCCATCAAGCAAAGTTTTCTGGCGCCGTTGCCGGGGACTCCACTCTTCAAGATAGGGGAGTTGCACGCTATCTTTTACCTTTGCTTTTTAGTCTTGTTAGTTTACCTTTCAGTTTTTGCTTTAGTATCTTTTATCAAAAATCACAAAAATAGTTATCTTGCTTGCTTGCTGCTATGGGTTCCACCGAGAACACCAAGTTGTGTGACTTCACTAGTCATAACAACGATGACTTTATCTGCACGCCTATCACTACACCTGCCACTTCAGCACCTTCTTATGAAATTAAACCTGCTTTACTGAACCTAGTTATGAAAGATCAATTCTCCGGTGATGGAGATGATGCTGCTTTACACTTAAACAATTTTGTTGAACTCTGTGATATTCAAAAGTACGAAGAAATAGATGGTAATATTGTTAAGCTCAAGCTTTTTCCTTTCTCCTTGAGAGGAGGAGCTAAAATTTGGTTTCAATCTTTGCCTAGAAATAGCATTGATTCTTGGGACAAGTGCAAGGATGCCTTTATAGGAAAGTACTATCCACTTGCTAAAATTATCCAACTAAGGAGTAACATAATGAATCTCAAACAATTGGATAATGAACACGTTGCCCAAGCTTGGGAACGCATGAAATCTCTTGTCAAGAACTGCCCTACTCATGGTTTGACTACTTGGATGGTTATCCAAACTTTTTATGCAGGCTTGAACTTTACCTCGCGGAACTTGTTAGATTCGGCCGCGGGAGGAACCTTTATGTCAACTACACTTGGTGCTGCCACGAAGCTTCTCGATGAGATGATGACCAATTATTCCCAATGGCTCACCGAACGCGCTCCAACAGGTAGGAAGGTAAACTCTGTCGAGGAGATTTCCTCCCTAAATGAAAAAGTTGATCTGATCATGTCTCTACTTTCCAAGCAATCTTCTATTGATCCTCGTGATGTTCCTTTAAATTCTTTGATTGCTCAAGAACAAGTAGATGTGAACTTTATCTCTAGAAACAATTTCAATAACAATGCTTATAGGAGTAATTTTGGTAGCAATCCTAGACCGTTCCCCTCTAATTCCTATGGGAACAACAATGCTTATCCTAGCACCAAGAACTCCACTTCTGAACTAGAGATTATGCTTAAAGATTTCATCACTACCCAAAAAGCCTTCAATAAGAGTGTAGAAGAAAAACTAAACAAACTAGATAATCTCTCTTCGAAGGTAGACAATTTAGCCCATGAGGTAGAGTTGCTTAAAATTAGAACTTCCCCTCTTGAGGAGAGGAAGACCACTCCTATGAATGCTATCGAAGTGCAAATTAATGAAAACATTAGGATGTTGGCTAAACTTAAAGATAGATGGGCTAGAGAAAAGGAGGAAGAAGATAGAATTAAGAACCTTCCTACCCACCACACTGTTGCTACTATCCAAGTTGTTGAGGATATCCAAACTCTTAGCACCCAATGCACTCCTGGTCCTGTTGGACCTATTAATGGTGATGCTATGACCATAGAAACTACCAAACAAGTGAGCCTAAAGGACACCACTACCACTTTACTTGATAGTAGTGACCTTGATTTTGATAATTGCACCCTTATCGAAGTTATTGATTTCCTTCACAAGATGTCTAAAGATCCCCGCACTAGCACACTTAACCTTGCCTTCACAGAGCATATCACTAATGCTCTCATCAAAGCTAGGGAGGAGAAACTTAGGGTAGAAGCCTCCATACCTAGAAAGCTAGAAGATGGTTGGGATCCTATGATTAAAATTAAGTTGAATAACTTCTCTTGCTATGCATTATGTGACGTTGGAGCTAGTACCTCTGTTATGCCCAAAAGAATATATGATATGCTTAAATTGAAACCTTTTGATTCTTGCTCTTTTGGTGTTCGTCTTGTTGATTCTTCCATAAAGAAACCCTTGGGGAGGATCGACGATGTTCTTATCATTGTCAATGACAATTATGTTCCCGTTGATTTTACTATTATGGATATTGAATGTGAACCTTCTTGTCCAATTATTTTGGGACGTCCTTTTCTTCACACCGTAGGTGCTATCATTGACATGAAAGAGGGGAATATAAAATTCCAATTTCCTCTCAAGAAAGGGATGGAACACTTCCCTAGAAAGATGATTAAGTTACCTTTTGAGTCCGTTATACGGGCTAGCTATTCTTTTACTCTTGATAAAACTTGATCTCTTTGCATTATGCCTAGCTTAAAGGCATAAAAGAAAGCGCTTTTGGGAGGCAGCCCACAATGAATAAAATTTTATTTTGCTTTTGTTGTGTCTTGATGTTGTTACTACAGTAGCATCATCATTGTATCTTTACTTTTCAGCTTTGTGCCAAGTGTAGCCTCTGATTGCAAGAAAGTTCAAAAGTTGTGACGTGCTGTCCAGGAAACAGATTCTGTCCTTGGACAGAAAAATTCGTATAAAATCACCAGATAATCTTTTTGGTCTGAATTGTTTCGACAGCATGCTCTATACAATTGGCTTTCCGGCGTCTTTTCTGAGTTTTTTGATTTGAGTTGCAGAAGTGCCCCGAAAAAATTATTTACTACCTGCTGGTCTGTTTTTCACAGATTCTGTCCTGTTTTGCCTTTCCTTCGTTTTGCAAACCTTGAGCTTGCTTTTTCTTTGAAAAAACCTTTTGGCAATCTTGAGAAACAGTAGACCTTCAAGAATATCCTTATTTCCAGCAAGGAAAAATTATTTTATTAAGGGTACTAACCTCGCTAATCAGATTATGATGAGTTATGTATGAAGGGAGTTTTCAAGTGTGCGAGGGAAGATGATAAAAAGATTTAGGAGTGTCAAATGCTCAAGCTTGGGGATGCCCCCGTGCACCCCGAGAAATATTCAAGAAGACTCAAGCGTCTAAGCTTGGGGATGCCCCCGTGCATCCCCTTCTCCATCAACAATTATCAGTTCGTCTTTCGTTCCACTATATTTTTATCACTTCATGTGTTATGTGCTATGCTTGGAGCGTCTTGCTTTTAGTTTCCTTTTTAGTTTTCTTTAGCTTTGCTTGCTGTTCATAACGAGTTGGAACTCAGCTTTCTTTGTGTGGGAGATAAACACGCTCCACTTCAACCTAGAACATAACATAGAATTTTCATGTCTATCCTTGCTGTGTGTGTTCTTTGTCTTTCAATAGCTACTATCATGTTCAGCTCTTAGTTTTCATGCTTTACTTTTTGAAGAGCTTTTGTTTAGTTGGTCGCTGGAACTCTCTTTAGTTATCATGCTTATCTTGTTAAGAGAGTTGGCTTCTGTTGCACTGGTGGATATGTCTATGATAAAAATGCTATGTGCATAATGGTGCTTAGTAGTTCATGTTTTCTTATGGTTAGTCTCAAATAGCTGGGGGGTTCTTAATGTGTTATTGAAGTACCAACATGATTTGTTTGCCTATGATGTGGTATGGTTTAGTGGTATCTTCCTCCAAGAATTTATTTTGATTGACTTGGCATATGCTCACGCATATTTAAGACTGTAAAGAAAGTCTATCAAGCCTTGATGATCTTTAATTTCTTAGTAGCGATATAACTTCCATGCCCGATTCAATGTTGCTCTGTTGCTCTACATGATTATGACCGTCATTGCTCTTTTAGTTGGTCGCTCCCAGTCTTTTGCTAACCTTCGCCTGTACTAAGCGGACTGACTGCTTGTGCATCCAAAATCATTTAAACCAGTTATGCCATATGAGTCCACCATACCTTCCTATACATGGTATTTACCTGCCATTCCTAACGAAGACTTTCATGTACCATCTCGAAATTATTCAAAAAAGGCATTTCTCTTTTGTGCCTCTGTTTTAGCTCATGAAGAAGTAGTAGTTAATTCATGATCTTTTTAAGTTGGACAAGCTTCACCCCGGGATTGCATGTCTAATGTGCAAACCCATAATACGAGAAGGAACTGGCAAAGAGTGCGCCCGGCTCATTAAACAATATACAACAAACAAACCCTCCTTCACGCTTTGTTCATGAGAAATCAGAAAACTTTGGCAGTGATAAACAAAGGTGATTAAGAGGATGTGATCGTCCTCATGCGGGAGCCGTTCCTCGAAACTTGTCCAGCTCAAGAAGTGATTGAGTTATCTGCTAGCATTCGTTGACGAAACATGCATATTCTAAAAAATAATTATTACCTCTGTTTTTAAAACCAAGAGCTCTGGTACACGTTTAGTTTTTGTTTCCGACCACGGGTTTTCAACCTTGCCAACAAAAGCCACGGTTCGAAAGTCTCCACCTTCTTTCTTTAAAAGAACCAACTATTGAGAGCATGATTGTCATTCTGAGTGTAATGTGAATTGCCCCAAAGTACCATTGTCTTTTGCATGACTATGATATCATTTATTCTGAAATCATTGTATCTAGTCGTCACTTAAACTTTGGAGGTGCCCCTGCATTTATGTTTTGCTTCACTAAAGGGGGCAAGCGAGATATCACTTTGTCATGTTTGCACACCATGCTCACTACAAATCTATTGAGTGTTTCAGTATCATATTGGAAAACTTTCAGTTCTTTGTGATATTCTCATGAGGCAACTTAACTACTACAAATTCATTGTCTCAGTAAGCATTTGTCATGTGACTCTGAAAAGTTCTTATATGGTTAATATCATGTCACCACAGAAATTATGCTTGTTATCATTTACCTACTCGAGGACGAGCAAGAATTAAGCTTGGGGATGTTGATACGTCCAAAACATATCTATAATTTCTGCTTGCTCCATGCCTCTTTTGTGTGATATTGCTATGATATTTATGCACTTCCATACACTTTTGATCATATTTGGACTAACCTATTAACTCAGTGCACCCCAGTGCCAGTTTCTGTTTTCTGCTGTTTTTGTATTTCAGGTTTTCCCATTACGTAAACTGCCAGAAAAATTCTGGGAAAAATATATAAAAAATCAGCGTTCCGGAAGCTTCCATGCGGCCAAAGTAGGGCCGGAGGGGGGCCACCAGGGCTCCAGGTGGCCAGAGGGCGCGCCCCCCCTCCTGGCCGCGCCGCCAGGGCGCCTGGGCCCCCCTGGCCTCCTCTGACGCCCCCCTTTGGCATATATTTACACCGCGCCCCGAAACCCTCGAGGACGGAACCCTTTTTCGCGATCTCATCTATGTTCTGCCGCCGCCGTGCTTCCAAGATCGGGAGCACCAGGAGAACTCTTCCCGGCACCCGGCCGGAGGGGAGGATAACTACCGGGAGCCTCTCCACCACCATGGACGCCTCCCGGATTTGTTGTGAGTAGTCTCCCTTGGACCATGGGTCTATGACCAGTAGCTATGTGATGTTCTCCTCCCCTCTTTGTTCTTCACCGATTAGACCTCGTGAGCTACCCTACATGATCGAGGCACATATGTAATCCTTATGCTGTTGTTATGATGAGTTTGCTGGGATCCGATGGATTATGAGATTATGTTCAGATTGTGTGTGAGTAATATATTTGATTTACCTCTTTTATATTTATGTTCTTGAGTAATTCTTGCATGTTCTCCGTTGCTGTTTATTGCTTTGGCCAAGTAGTAGGTAGTAACTCCAAGAGGGAACGTTATGCTTGATTGTGGGTTCATGCCCCTCGATGACTAGCTTGAGTGACAGAAACATGAGTCTAGGGGATGTGCTGGTGCCACAAGGGGGGAAACAACGGTGCTTGTACTCGTGGGTGCAAGGATTGTTTACTTTACGCAAAGTTCTTTTAATGCAGTTGTCTGTTGCTTTGAGTTTACACTATGGGTGGGACTCGCAACTAAATACCAGCGAGATGTTCTGGATAGATATCTCAAGGTGGATGATTAGTAGTAGATGCAGATGGATTTCGGTCTACTTACCTTGTCGTACCGCCCATGCTTTTGAGCCTCTACCTTTCTTTGCAGCATAGTTAGCATTGGTTTGCGCACATAATCCTGTCAATTGCCCAGCTGTAATTCGTTTACCTCGCTTAGCTGTTTTATCGTCTTTTGGGAGAGAGACATCACTAGTGAACATCATGGGACCCCGGTCCATATTACCATCACTGATCACATCCGCTATTTACTTTCAGTCCTTACTTACTAGTTGCAGTCATGCCTATCACTATTATCTCTTGCGTTTGATCCTTTGTAAACGACAAGGCCGGAGGGATTGACAACCTCTCTGTACTCGTTGGGAGCAAAGTTATTTGTATTTGTGTGCATGTCCGGTCAATCGCTAGTTGCGCCGCTAGCAGTTGACACCTTCTTGTTGAACCTCGGAGTCTCAGGGGATTCGATCCTTGGTATCTTTGCCAAGGGAAAACTACCGCTACACTGCATCTCAAACCTTCCACTTGGGGTAACCAAGGAGGGGCGAGAAGCCATCAGTAGTCCTCAATATATGGTTTAACATAGGCATTAGAAGCATAATTATCATAACAATATTTAAGTATGGCAAAAATTTCATATTTGTAAAGAGTAGCATCATAGTTTTCAATCAAAGAAGCAATTTCATAAGCACCCTTAAAAGCAACAAATTCTTCAATTTGTTGAACATCATAGTAATTATAAACACTCTTAGCATACGAAGATATGATTCCATTATCACTAAACTCACATTGGTAGGGAAGGTGTTTCGTAGGGTCTTTAGAACAACAAGTAAAATCATAAATTTCACATAAATTCCAAGCATAGCATTGCAAATGATGAATTTGATCTAGTAAAAGTTTCCCTTTTTCAGATACGCTGTGTCGCACATAACTAGCATGCTCATCTAAAGATTTTCCCTCAACTAAGCTAGTTGGGGTTTCAGCCCGAGCACATAGGGATCGAAGATGATCCAAGTAATAAGCTTCAGTAGTGTGATAGATTTTGAGTGGTTCTTCAACCATTGGTTCGGTAGGCACCACTTATTTTTTGGTATTTTGGGTTTCCTACCCATAACTAAAGATAGAAAACAACTTAGAACAACAAATAACTACTTAGTGATAAAGCAAACAAGCACACACGAGAATATTCACCCCACGCTATTGCTCCCCGGCAACGGCGCCAGAAAAAGGTCTTGATATCCCACAAGTGTAGGGGATCATTTGTAGCCTCTTTCGATAAGTACGAGTGTCGAACCCAATGAGGAGCTAAAGGTAGAACAAATATTCCCTCAAGTTATATCGACCACTGATACAACTCTACGCACGCTTGACGTTCACTTTACCTAGAACAAGTATGAAACTAGAAATACTTTGTGGTTTTTGTCGGATAGGTTTGCAAGAATATAAAGAGCACATTAATAAAACTAGGGGCTGTTAAGATAAAGACACAACTAAATTAGTTTTAGTAGAGAGCTTTTTGTCACGAGAAAGTTATTTGTCCCTAGGCAATCGATAACTAGATCAGTAATCACTATTACAATCTTATATGAGGGAGAGGCATAAGCTAACATACTTTCTCTTCTTGGATCAATGCACTTATGATTGGAAATCTAGCAAGCATCCGCAACTACTAAAGAACTTTAAGGTAAAACCCAACCATAGCATTAACGTATCAAGTCACCTTTATTCCCATACGCAAACAACCTACTTACTCGGTCTGTGCTTCTGTCACTCACACCACCCACCATAAGCAAATCATGAACATATTGCAAACCCTATAGCAGGGATCCCTCACGTTTGCGCAACATGGAGAGCACCATACGACAGCACAATTAATAAAACATGCAACTCAAACCAATCACGATCATCAATTAACCCATAGGACAAAACGGGTCTACTAAAACATCATAAGATAGCCATACATCATTGGGAAATAATATATAGCGTTGAGCACCATGTTTAAGTAGGGATTACAGCAAGTAGAAGAGGGGTTACACCGCTGCATAGAGAGGGTAGAGTTGGCGATGACGACGGTGAAGTTGTTGGTGTAGATTGCGGTGACGAAGATGGCCTCGGCGGCACTCCGGTGCCACCAGAAGCGAGGGGGAGAGAGCCCCCCTCCTTCTTCTTCTTCCTTGACATTCTCCCTAGATGGGAGAAGGGTTTCCCCTCTGGTCCATGGTTTCCAGGGCGTGGCAGGGGCGAGAGCCCCTCCAATATTGGATCTATCTCTCTCTGTTTCTGCGTTCCCAGATTCTGGCCCTTCACCGTTTCTTAAATTCCCGGAGATCCTTAACTCCGATTGGGCTGAATTTTTGACACGATTTTTATTTGTATATTAGCTTTCTTGCAGCGAAAGAATGACAGCAACTGGCTTATGGAGTGGACACGAGGGCCCGGGGCGCGCCTGCCCCCCTGGGGGCGCCCCTCACCCTCGTGGGCCACTCGGGCATCATCTCATGTTGGTTCCGCTTCCCAAAATTAACATATATTCCAAAAAAATCTACGTCCGTTTTTATCCCGTTTGGACTCCGTTTGATATGGATATTTTGCAAAACAAAAAACATTCAACAAACAGGAACTGGCACTGGGCACTGGATCAATATGTTAGTCCTCGAAGATATCGAGATTCTTGGTTGCTATGTTCACAATGAGAGTATACCGCTCAAAATCTTATTCATCTCTATTTAAAAATAGAGCTCTGGCACCTCCAATTCCCTGCTTCCCTCTGGGAAGGGCCTATCTATTTACTTTTATGCTGAGTCATCATCCTCTTATAAAAGAGCACCAGTTGGAGAGCACCTCTGTCATTTCCATGTATTACTATTAATTTGCATTGAGTATGATCATGACTGGATCTCTTTTACCATGAATTACAATGTCTAGTCAGTCCTTGATCTTTAAAGGTGCTATGCATTTATGTTTTGTGGTCTCAGAAAGGGCCAGTGAGATACCATCTTGTTATATCATATCAAGATTGTTTTGAGAAAGTGTTATCATCCGAGGTTTCTTATTATTGCTCGCTAGTTGATTATGCCATTGATATGAGTAGACATGAGACCTGAAAGTTGTTGTGAATGTGGTTAGTTCATGATCTTTGCTGAAAACTTGAATGCTGGCTTACATATTTACAACAAGAACAGCAAATAGAGTTTGTCAAAGTTTTTCTTTATCACTTTTAGTTTATCAACTGAATTTCTTGAGGACAAGCAAATGTTTAAGCTTGGGGGACTTGATAACCCACAAGTGTAGGGGATCAGTTGTAGCATCTTTCGATAAGTAAGAGTGTCGAACCCAACGAGGAGCTAAAGGCAGAACAAATATTCCCTCAAGTTCTATCGACCACCGATACAACTCGACGCACGCTTGACGTTTACTTTACCTAGAATACTTTACCTAGAATATGTATGAAACTAGAAGTACTTTGTGGTTTTTGTGGGATAGGTTTGCAAGATAATAAAGAGCGCCTAAATAAAAAGTAGGGGCTGTTAAGATAAATACACAACTAAATTAGTTTTATTAGAGAGCTTTTTGTCACGAGAAATTTATTTGTCCCTAGGCAATCGATAACTAGACCGGTAATCACTGCTGCAATCTTATTTGAGGGAGAGGCATAAGCTAACATACTTTCTCTTCTTGGATCATATGAACCAATGATTGCAACTCTAGCAAGCATCCGAAACTACTAAAGATCATTAAGGTAAAACCCAACCATAGCATTGAAGTATCAAGTCCTCTTTATTCCCATACACAAACAACCTACAAACTCGGGTCTGTGCTTCTGTCACTCACGCCACCCGCCATAAGCAAATCATAAAAATATTGAAAACCCTACAGCAAGGACCCCTCACGCTTGCGCGACACGGAAAGCACCATAGGACAGCACCAATAATAAAACATGCAACTCAAACCAATCACGATCATCAATTAACCCATAGGACAAAACAGATCTACTCAAACATCATAGTATAGCCATACATCATTGGGAAATAATATATAGCGTTGAGCACCATGTTTAAGTAGATATTACAGCGGGTAGAAGAGGGGTTACACCGCTGCATAGAGGGGGGAGAGTTGATGATGACGGTGATGCAGTTGTTGGTGTAGATTGCGGTGACGATGATGGCCCCGGCGGCACTACGGTGCCACCGGAAGCGAGGGGGAGAGAGCCCCCCCCCTCCTTCTTCGTCTTCCTTGACCTTCTCCCTAGATGGGAGAAGGATTTCCCCCTCTGGTCCATGGTCTCCATGGCGTGGGAGGGGCGAGAGCCCCTCTGAGATTTGATCTGTCTCTCTCTGTTTCTGCGTTCCCAGATTTTGGCCCTTCACCGTTTCTTAAATTCCCGGAGATCCGAAACTGCGATTAGGCTGATTTTTGGACACAATTTTTATCCGGTTATTAGCTTTCTTGCGGCGAAAGAAGGGCATCAACTGCCATATGGAATGTCCATGAGGACCCAGGGCGCGCCCCTCACCCTCGTGGGCCACTCGGGCATCATCTCACATTGGTTCCGCTTCCCAAAATTCACATATATTCCAAAAAAAATCTCCGTCCATTTTTAACCCATTTGGACTCCGTTTGATATGGATATTCCGCGAAACAAAAAACATGCAACTAACATGAACTGGCACTGGATCAATATGTTAGTCCCACAAAATAGTATAAAAAGTTGCCAAAAGTATATGAAAGTTGTAGAATATTGGCATGGAACAATCAAAATTATAGATACGACGGAGACGTATCAGCATCCCCAAGCTCAATTCATGCTCGTCCTCGAGTAGGTAAATGATAAAAAAAGGTAATTTTTGATGTGGAATGCTACCTAGCATAATCTTGATTATGTAATCTAATCATGGCATGAATATTAAGACACGAGTGATTCAAAGCAATAGTCTATCATTTGACATTAAGACAATAATACTTCATGCATACTAATGAAGAAATCATGTCTTTTCAAAATAACATGGCCAAAGAAAGTTATCCCTACAAAATCATATGGTCTGGTTATGCTCCATCTTCACCACACAAAGTATTTAAATCATGTACAACCCCGGTTTTAGCCAAGCAATTGTTTCATACTTTAGTATTCTCCAACTTTTTCACTTTCACGTAATACATGAGCGTGAGCCATGGACATAGCACTATGGGTGGAATAGAAGGTGGTGATAGACAAAAGGAGGGAGAAAGTCTCACATCAACTAGGCAAATCAATGGACTATGGAGATGTCCATCAATTGATATCAATGTGATTGAGTAGGGATTGCCATGTAACGGATGCACTAGAGCTATAAGTGTATGAAAGCTCAAAAATAAAACTAGTGGGTGTGCATCACTCGCTTGCTCATGAAGACCTAGGGCATTTGAGGAAGCTCGTCGTTGGAATATACAAGACAAGTTCTATAATGAAAATTCCCACTAGTATATGAAAGTGACAACATGGGAGACTCTCTATCATGAAGAACATGGTGCTATGATAAAGCACACGTGTTGTAAAAGGATAGTAACATTGTCCCTTCTCTCTTTTTCTCTCAATTTTTTTGGAGGGGCTTTCCTTTTTTTCTTAGCCCCCCTCCCTTTTTTGGGCCATCATTTTTTTATTTGGCATTTCTCTCTTTTTTTTTGTTTCCTCACATGGGACAATGATCTAATAATGAAGATTATCACACTTTTATTTACTTACAACTCAAAGATTACAACTCGACGCTAGAACAAAATATGACTCTATGTGAATGCCTCCGGCAATGATCTAGCGTAGAAATGACATCAAAAAAAAAGACAAGCCATGGAAACATCATGCCAGCTATCTTACGATCATGCAAGGCAATATGACAATGATGGTGCGTGTCATAATAAATGGAACGGTGGAGTTATATGGCAATATATCTTGGAATGGCTATGGAAATGCCATGATAGGTAGGTATGGTGTCTGTTTTGAGGAAGGTATGTGGTGGGTGTATGGTACCGGGGAAAGTTGCGCGGCACAAGAGAGGCTAGCAATGGTGGAAGGGTGAGAGTGTGTATAATCCATGGACTCAACATTAGTCATAAAGAACTCACATACTTTTTGCAAAAATTTATTAGCCATCGAAACAAAGTACTACACGCATGCTCCTAGGGGAAGGGTTGGTAGGAGTTAACCATCGCGCAATCCCGACCTCCACACAAAGGATGACAATCAAAAAATAAATCATGCTCCGACTTCATCACATAATGGTTCACCTTATGTGCATGCTTCGGGAATCACAAACCTCAACACAAGTATTTCTACAATCCACAACTACCCACTAGCATGAATCTAATATCACCATCTTTATTTCGCAAAACTATTGCAAGGAATCGAACATATCATATTCAGCGATCTACAAGTTTATGTAGGATTTTATGACTAACCATGTGAATGACCAATTCCTGTCAACTCTCTAAATAGATATAAGTGAAGCAAGAGAGTTTTAATTATATATACAAAATATATGCCCACACTCTAACAAATATAAGTGAAGCAAAAGAGCATTCTATGAATGACAGTTTTCTATGTGAGGAGAAATAGGCAATCCAAACTTCAAATGATATAACTGAAGCACAAGAAGCATTCTATAAAGCCATACTCAAAATATATATGTGAAGTGCAAAGAGCATTCTATAAATCAATCAAGGACTATCTCATACCAGCATGGTGTATTTATTAAAAAAGAAAAGAAAAAGCACACGACGCTCCAAGAGTTTACGCATATCATGTGAACGAAACAAATCCGAAAACATACCGATACTTGTTGAAGAAAGATGAGATGCTATCCGGGGCATCCCCAAGCTTGGACGCTTGAGTCTCCTTGAATATTTGCTTGGGGTGCCTCGGGCATCCCCAAGCTTGACCTCTTGCCTCTCCTCCTTCTTCTCACATCGAGACCTCCTCGATCTTCGAACACTTCATCCACACAAAACTTAACCAAACTTTTAGTGGTGGGGTTAGTGCATATGATCAATAAAATTCCATCATGTACTGCTCTAACATTATTGTATAATTATAAACAAACATTACCTATTGTATGCTATCACAATTCTATGGCCCCAAGTCAAGGAGGCATCAACAAAAATTCAAACATATGCAAATAATGAAGCTATAGCAGCAATCTGTGAAAACAGGACAGTTCGTAGTAATCTGAACATTAACCATACTTCTGTAACCCTACAAATCCTGGCAAAATTCGGAACAATCAACAATTTGTATAGCAAGACTTTGATAAAAGTTTCAGATCCTTTTGTCGTTTCAGGAAAAAATGTAAAATCGTGCACTACAACCAAATTTTCTATTTTTGCACAGCACAAACCAACAAGCAGTTTAATCATCCTAAAGGAAACTCTTGGCACATTATTTCTATAATACAATGAAATTGTACAAGGGGATAATTGTTATTTTTGAAAAGTTTCTGTAATCAAGGTTCACAAAGTTTCAATGGGCATGAACAAAGTTCAAGGCTAGCTCCCACTTTAACAATGCTCGTCTTTCTCACTTTCGCTTTTCCTTTTGAAAATGTTTTAGGTTCCCCTCTGATTTTTTTTTAAACTTTATAAAAGCACACAACTGAAATAAAAGACTCTCTAAAACTTCTGGGTTGTCTCCCTGGCAGCGCTTTCTTTAAAGCCATTAAGCTACGCATATAGTGCTCAAGTAATGGATCCACATGGATCCCAAGGTATATCAAAGCCAATTTTAATTAGCAATGATTTCACATTTAGTAGTGAGCACAAAGTGATATGTGTCATGAAACAACGAAGTCTAACTCCCTTCCTATGCATAGGTATGTCATACAAGAACAATTCATGCACATCAAGTAAAGGCCAATGCATAGTATAAGCAGTTTCTTGCAATTTTATCGTGTTGGAAACATAGAGAGGCGGAGATGTAGTTCCTCTCTCATAATAATTGCAAGTAGGAGCAGCAAGCACATGCATAATATATTCAACAAAAACATCGTGTGCAATGGAAAAAGGCAACCCATCAATATAATCCTTAATAAGTGCAAACTTCTCCGATATAGTGCAGTTTGGAGAATTTAATAAGATAATAGGACAATCATGTGTGGGTGCAATAGCAACTATCTCATATTTAACATAAGGAACTATAGTAAGTTCATCTCCATAGGCATAATTCATATTGGCATCTGGGCCACAAGCATAGCAAGCATCATCAATAAGGGATATTTCAAACGAATCAAAGGGATCATGGCAATCATCATAGCAATCATCCTTCAGTAAGCACGAAGGGAAATTAAACAATGCATGAGTTGCAGAGTTACTCTTCTTAGAAGGTGGGCACAGGTAGCTGACATGTCTCCAACGTATCTATATCTTTTTTATTGTTCCATGCTATTATTTATGATGTTTTGGATGTTTAATGGGCTTTGTTATACACTTTTATATTATTTTTGGGACTAACCTATTAACCCAAAGGCCCAATCCAAATTGCTGTTTTTTTGCCTATTTCAGGGTTTTACAGAAAAGGAATATCAAACAGAGTCCAAATGGAATGAAACTTCGAGAGAGATATTTTTTGAGAAAAATACGCATAGGAGACTTGAGAAGCACGGAATACGGCACACGTGGCGTCCACGAGGGTGGGGGCGCCCTTCTACAGGGTGCCCCCTGCCTCGTGGGCCCCACATTTGGCCCCTGGTGCCCCCCTTCTTCCTATAATATCTACATACCCCGAAACCATCAGAAGAACGGAGAAAAACCTACTTCCACCGCCGCAACCTTCTGTTCCCGTGAGATCCCATCTTGGGGCCTGTTCCGGAGCTCCGCCGAAGGGGGATGTACCGCGGAGTGCTTCTACATCATCATCATCGCCTCACCACGAGTTGTGAGTAGTTTACCACAGACCTTCGGGTCCATAGCAAGTATCTAGATGGCTTCTTCTATCTCTTTAGATCTCAATACCAAGTTCTCCTCGGTCTTCAAGGAGATCTATTCGATGTAATCTCTTTTTGCGGTGTGTTTGTCGAGATCCGATGAATTGTGGGTTTATGATCAAGATTATCTATGAGAAATATTTGGTTCTTTTCTGAACTCTTTATGTATGATTATAATATCCTTGCAAGTCTCTTCGAATTATTGGTTTGGTTTGGTCAACTAGATCTATAGTTCTTGCAATGGGAGAAGTGCTTGGCTTTGGGTTCAATCATGCGGTGTCCTTTCCTAGTGTCAGTAGGGGCAGCAAGGCACGTATTGTATTGTTGCCATCGAGGATAAAAAGATGGGGTTTATATCACTATGTTTGAGTTTATCCCTCTGCATCATGTCATCTTGCTTAAGGCGTTACTCTATTCTTATGACCTTAGTACTCTAGATGCATGCTGGATAGCGGTCTATGTGTGGAGTAATAGTAGTAGATGCAGAATCGTTTCGGTCTACTTGTCTCGCACGTTATGCCTATATATAATGATCATGCCTAGATAGTCTCATAATTATTCGCTTTTCTATCAATTGCTCGACAGTAATTTGTTTACCCGCCATAGAATATCGCTATCATGAGAGAAGCCACTAGAGAAAACTATGGCCCCGGGGTCTATTCTCAACATATCAATCTACAATCTACTTTACTTTTCCGCTTTTACTTTCTGTTCTTATATCCAAAAATACCAAAAATATCAAACTATCATCTCTATCAGATCTCACTTTCGTAAGTGACCATAAAGGGATTGACAACCCCTTATAGCGTTGGCTGCGAAGTTCTTATTTGGTTGTGTAGTGACCACGATCCGAATGGACCGAAGTCTCTGTGTTCTGTGTCATCCCTGGACCGGTATGCTGACATACACAGTACTCGAGGATTTATAACAGAGGTAAATCACATGTATGAAGTAACATAAATAGTATTACCTCAACCGATCATAGCGGAAGAAACAAAGGTTGTGGATTCCCATCAACACCAACGGCAAAGTTGAGTGTAGGAATCGTAACCCTAACGTATCACTTACTCGTCGTAAGATAATCCTGCAACATGAGACGTTGCAGCCACAAAGGGTCAGTACATTGAATGTACTGGCAAATTCACACTGTAATGATAATGATGAATAAGGCCTACAACTACATGCATATTTGGCTGGTGGAGGCTGTAAGGTTAAAGTTTTTGCATAAAGCCAATTTTTCCCTACTGCAAAGGAATAGATTTTAATTAACTATCATGGTAGTTGAAACATCGTTGAGAAGATAGACATCCTCTCAACCCCAATTAAAGTTCATCATTAAACCCAACAATATTAAATTAGAGAGTGATGAGATCAGCAAATAATCCACTTCTAGATACTCAAAGATGTCCATAACCGGGGACACGGCTACTCATGAATAATTTGTACACTCTGCAGAGGTTTGTGCACTTTTCCCACAAGACTCGATCGCCTCCGTTTGGTTTCTCGCACTGCATGGTGTTTGAGAAACGGATGACCGAGACACAGTCTTTCCGAAGAGGTCCCCTTAACCAGATAGATAGGCCGTACCACCTACAATCCCCCTACATCTGCTAGCCCATCATGGAAAGGTTTCCCACAACTTACTCAACTATGCCAGAGGCCATATTGGCATGTGGTTGCACATGGAAGTTTCTAGGCATGAAATATTATATGATCCCTTTGAGCCTGGGTGGCATTCCAATAGGACAATCACACGGAAACCCCGGGATTTCCTAGGACAACACTGGCATCACCAGGTGTCCGGCCAATCCACTGGTTCACTCCCAGGGTGCCCCAAACCAATCTACCCATATGTGTTTTCAAGTAACCACCTTAAGTTGAACCATTAACAACTCACATCTTTCATGGATTTCACTCAAACCCAAACCACGTCTACGAGCATTGCATGACCTAACAGCAAACGTAGAAGTAACTCCCAAAGGTTTGAATGTAATGTAGGTAATATGTTCTACCTCAATCTACTTCCCAGTCCCACAAGTTAAAAGATCCTACTGATGCAATGTGTGTGAGGATATAACTAATGCAATGAAAACTGGGTATTGGAAAATATGATCAAAGTGTGAACTTGCCTGCAATGTTGATGAAGATGATTCACACTCAAAACTCTTGATAGATCTACTCGTCACACTCCGGTCAATCTATCGTAAGCAAGCAATAGTAACCACACATAAGCAATCACTCAGAAAGATCGGACAGAACGAATGAACACTTCGGAAAACTTCGAAAACACATGAATGACTCTTGAAACACAAAACAATTTCCAACAATACCAAAATTATGTGAATTTGGCCTTGTCAGAAAGTTTAGGTCAAGAGCTTCGATTTGCAAAAAGAATCAACTAAATCAGAGTTACGAAACTCAAGTTATGATCAAACGTAGTTCAAATCTAAAACTAGGTGAATTCAAATTTTAAATTTTTCAAAAACATGTTCAAGTTGTATTACTGGAAAGAGGGGACCGTAACGAAGACGTGGGCGTTGGTTTAGTTGGATTTGGACCAACAGGTAAAAAGTTATGGCCGAAAGAAGAATAGGGGCTAAACTGTAAATAAAGTATTTACAGAGAGGTCCCTGGCCGAAACTAAAAGAAAAAGAAAAAGATTACCGGGCGAGCGCTCACTTTTTAAGCCTAACTAATGAACGTTCACTAATTAGCTAGACCTAAAAAAACTAAACCGATCTGTAAAAATAAACCCTAATTAAAAGGAAAAACCGAGCGATTTTACCTATGGGGTTTTCCGACGGAAAACCGCCGGTTCGGCGAAGAAAACCGGCCGACGGTTCGGGCGCGGACCGGTGTGGGTCGGGCTCAGACCCGGCCGACGGTGAGCTCCGGCCGGCGAGGCGGGGCAAGCGGCGGCGGGATGCGGCACGGGGCAGGGCGGCGAGCGAGGCGGAGGGCAGAGGGCGAGGCGCGGCTGCGTCGGTGAGCAAGGGCAGCGGCGGAGGCGCAGGTAGCTGCGAGCAGCAGCAGCTTTGCGGCGGCGGCGGGCGAAATGCGGCGGCGGCGGCGCAAAGCGAGGCGAGAGGAGGGACGGGGCGGCGGCGGCGGGCTTTATAGGGGGCAGGGGGTCGGGCTTTGCTTGGGGGAGGGGAAAGAGGGAGGCGGTGGCGAAGCCGTGCGGGACACAGACGCCGAGGCGGCGGCGGGAGGCCGTGCAGGAGGAGGACAGCGACGGGACGAGCTGGCTGGGCTGGCCTGGCAGTGGCTGGGCCGGCCTAGTCGACGAAGGAACATTTTTTTTAAACAGACAAGAAAACGAATAAAAGCAAAAATAATCCTATAGGCATATAATATATCTATATTTGCAGAAAAATAAGCCCTACAACCTGAACATTTTACTACTGTCAAATAAAATGCCCACAAAATCTACTAAATAAAAAGGTCCTACTAAAGCAAATAAAAACCAATAAAAATCATACTAAAATGCCAAAAAGAATTCAAATACATTTATCTCCAATTTTCTGCTGTAGGGAATCATGTTACCCTATTTTCCATGTATTTTATTTTTTTTGGAGAAAAATAATTTGAATAAAACCCAAATAACTCAATATTTGAAATTGAGTTGCAGAAAATTTCAGAAAACCTCCAACTCATATTTCCTATATTTTGAAGAAGTCATTTTATCTTCTCTCGGGAAAATCATTGAGTTGCTTAAAGTTTCTGAATTTGAAATATTGCGAGGATGAAATTCAAAATCCTTTCAAAGCCCTTTATCATTTAATAATAAATGGAAGAAGTCATACTATCTTCACTCTAGGGTTTTGTTTTGAAAAGAATTTGAATTCCCTCGGAGATCTAAAGCAAAGTGAAAGTTTCGGGAAAGTCATTTTATTCCCTCTCATCTAACTTTCAAAAGTTTCAAATTCCACTCAATTTCACACAGCACATCGAACAACAATCAAATCTATCTATTTAGTATAACATTCCAAAATTTAGAAATTTTGGGATGTTACAAACCTACCACACTTAAAATGAATCTCGTCCTCGAGATTCGGAGAGGCTAGCAAGAAATAGGTTAGGGTTTGCGGGTCTTCTAACAAATCCATTGATTGGTAAGGTGTAGTGTGCTACCACACTTTGAAGCATGGATATGGTTCCATCAAAACTCAGGTACTCCATCCTTTGGGTTGACGGCGTCGGTCTTCTCAAATCTTCAGGGTATTTCCTTCTCTGGGGCTCTTCCGGTAGTGGCATAACCTTTGCCCTCAATTCTTGTATCCCTTCATCTTGGTAAGGCTCTTTCTGTGACTAGCTCTTCTTAGCTGACAGGTCTGGCGCCAATACTAAACAAATATAGATATCTCATGGTGGTCATGAAACAATTTATTTTGGGTTCCTGCAGAAAATGGGTCTGGGCTTCATCCTCACCGTATATCCTACGGTTGGCAACAGCATGCCGTGTACGGGGAAAATTTTATATACCATTCTAAGGTTTAAACAAAGTTTTTGACATCGTCGTCTCTCTACTATAGGTAAGTCACTCAGATTTACCATCCGTATAACAAAGGCGAATAATAAGAGTAAGTCGGTATGGTGATCAATCCACCCCGCACACAATTCATTACCTTGTATATGGTTTAGTGAATCTCGTATTCTAACACTCGGTCATCCTCACAAGCATTGCAGGATTTTCTCTTGTCAACGAACTAAGTTCGGATAAACCCATTGATTCTGCAAGCCAAACAACCATCTATCGTATTTTCACAACCCTCGGGTTTAACGTAACCTCCTATAAGATTGTCTGTTGGAAGGTCGTAACTTCTACCAGGGTTTTTCCTTCAGCAAGAATGTGCTTGCTTCCTTGACAGGTCCTGGGGCCTGTGGGTTATGGCTCATCTCACCACTAGCAACACTTGGTCTTATCCTCGGGTTGCAAATGCTCATACTTCCAACATCCAACTTCCTTGGTTTTTCTTATATCCATCCAATTATACCTTACTTCTCTATGGGTAAAACTACGATGTAATTACTCAAACTCATCCTTGGGCAGTCCATTCCAAGTCTGACGTAACCAACCACTAGCTAGTGTATTCGGGTAACGGTGTTGGATTCTACCACACTTAAAATGAATAACACTAGTTTTCTTCAAAATCTTATTCCATGCATCATGTCTTCACTCATCACTATAGAGTAACAACTCATAAAATCCAAAATCAATACCAGGCTGCTAACTTCACCAATTCTCAACTTGCTACAGTCTACTGCATTTCCATTGCATGCTTCAACTCCAATATTTAGCACAAAACTCCTTCTTCTTGGTATAATCTATGGCAAAATGCACTGCTTTACTACAGCAGATACACATAACTATTGACAAGTCTCGTGGTTCCCTTGTGATTATGTAGCCTCCTTAGGTCCTCGGCTAAAGGGTCCATGTCAGAACTTGTATATCCATAACTCAATCCTTGGGGTCACTATAGTTCCATACTCCAGCCTTACACCCTCTTAAAAATCCAATTGTACTTCTTTCCTTCATACTCTTGGGGTAAGCCTCATATCAAAATAAACTCCAACTTATTTCTGCAAACTCTACTCCTTGGAGCAACACTTTCCTTTCTATTGGTCTAGGGTTCACTCCGTAAGGTTCAACTAAACAAAATGCACTGGTTCATCCATAATCCATATTCTCCTCATATCAAATATCTTATTATATCCTGAACCATTATTCATCACTCCAATTACAAAGGTGCTTCACTACAAATGTTGCCATCCACATAGTGGGGTATGGTCAAACATTCCTCTCATCTTTATTCCTTTGTCCTAGCTAATGACACTTCAGTCCCACTGGAATTGTGCAACGTGATTCTTAAAATCATCAATCTTTTGCTTCATACTACTGGTTGTGTGCTTCATCTCCACCATCTCTGCATGCATCATACTCAGGCATCCCTGGGTATAACGAAGTCTTGCTTCGAGTATTTCTCCAATATGATGTATGGCCTCCATAGCAGCTTCACGAACAGAGTCAAAGAATGTTGGTCGTGGTACTCGAGAGATGAAAAAGTATTGACCCATAGTCTTTGGGCAAACTCCTTTCACACGGTGGAGGTGTACCTCCACGTACCAAAGTTCAACTCCATTCTCCATGAAGGGATAACCCTTGTAAACTGCATCTCCTTCCAGGTGAATATGATTCATCATGTCCTTCAAGATCTTTGGACAATCTTCATCTCTAGTCAGGGTCATGATGGTTTCTGGGCCTTTGAGAAAAGACTCGTAAAGGGTTGTCATCTATAGGTATAAGATAAAAGGGGTTCTTAGGTCAACATACGGACATCCTTGGGTAAAATGGGGTCGTTTGTCCGAGAAAGTTTGGGGTCAACTGGTCCATGGGTTCTAGGTTTTGGTCGGGGTGAGATAGCAAGAGAGGCATTCACAATCATCCAACAACTCATAACTATGAGATTCCAAACATCTCAACTTCCATTGCTTCACGAACTATTACAATGTTATTTCCATACTCAACTCAACATTGTAAAAGGGTGTTCCACATTTAGCTACATGCTTCATTCTAATTTCCAGATCTCAACTACTCTGATCATCCTTCCGGCGGTCTGAAACTTCTCTGGCAAAATGCCCTACTTCCTTGCAGCGTAAACTAATGACATAAGACAAATCTAGGGACTTCATGGTTACTATCCTAGTTCACTGGATTCTCCGCTTCCTAGTTGGGCAGTTGCTAGCATAATGACCTAAATCCTTGCACCGGTAACATGTGATGTCACTCAGGTCCTTTTCCGCAGAAATTGGGTTGCTCTGGGGACACATGCTCTTTCTCTTCTTCGACTTCTTCGTTCCTATCAATTCTTCTATCTTTTGTGGATCAAACTCCACTTCTTCTGTCAGGAAGTCTCCCAGATACTCATGGCTTTCCTTCGTGCAATACTGTTAAAGATGTCCTTTTTCTCCACATGAGTAGCAGGCACGAGAGTAATATCTGTCTAGTCCTTCTCCATCAGGGTCGTCAATATCTTCCTCCATCGCAAATTCCCTTAGGGTTTCCACGATTGCTTCTTTCATTGCTTCTTTCTTCTGCTGGATAGTTCGTTGCACCATGGGAAAAATGTGGCACTGAGCAGGGCAGTGGATAGTCCCTTCACACAAGAAACAAGTAATCTGCCTAGTTGGGTATTCTTCAGCTAGGTGACTTCCTTCACAATTAGGGCATTCATCCTTATGCTCCTCCTGGGTGTGTCCTATTTCTCCGCAAATCCTACAGGCACAAAGTTTCTTCTTCGGGTTGTCACCATGCTTTCTGATGAGACGGGATCTCAACAGAGTCTTCTTGAATTCCACACCACTTTCTGCTCCATTACATCCTTGTATGGCTTGATGCATCTTCCACCATGTTGCAGCACTTTTTGTAAAGTACTGAAGAGCGTATTGAACTTCATACTTCCTTTCAACTAATTTTTTCCTGAAGTGATCCTCCATGTTTTGTATCCATAGTTCTGCCTCCGGTTGGGTCATCAGTCCAGAGACTTCAAGTCTATCTTCAATCATCCTCTATTGGTCCAAGGGTTTTGGGGTGAGATTATGAAGGTGGGGAGAGATACACTCAATAAAAACAATAGTTTTAAAAAGACGGTTTTAGTTTGTGGCCGTCGGAAAACATCAAACAACTGACGGCTCACAATCGTCGCATCTAACGTAAGTACATAACAGGGGTTTGGTCTTCTAAAGGTCTTCATCTCCTCAAAGTTGCCAACTCTTCAAATCTTCGGAGTATCCATTGTTGTAGCTTCAACACTTCCAATGCATGGTAAATTCATCTTTACTCCGAAGTGGTCCAAATGGTAAAGGGTATTGTCTAACTATTTAAGGTCAATGGGAAGGTTTGACAAAGCTCAGAAAAGAAGAGAGATAAGAATATTTTTGAAAACGATAGTTTTAAAGAAAACTTTTCATATGGTCTGGCTAGTTTCTAGGGTCACGTCCTATAGTCAACATGTGCTCTGATACCATCTTGTAGCAACCATGATCCGAATGGACCGAAGTCTCTGTGTTCTGTGTCATCCCTGGATCGGTATGCTGACACACACAGTACTCGAGGATTTATAATAGAGGTAAATCACATGTATGAAGTAACATAAATACTATTACCTCAATCGATCATAGCGGAAGCAACAAAGGTTGTGGATTCCCATCAACACCAACGGCAAAGTTGAGTGTAGGAATCGTAACCCTAACGTATCACTTACTCGTCGTAAGATAATCCTGCAACATGAGACATTGCAGCCACAAAGGGTCAGTACATTGAATGTACTGGCAAATTCACACTGTAATGATAATGATGAATAAGGCCTACAACTACATGCATATTTGGCTGGTGGAGGCTGTAAGGTTAAAGTTTTTGCATAAAGCCAATTATTCCCTACTGCAAAGGAATAGATTTTAATTAACTATCATGGTAGTTGAAACATCGTTGAGAAGATAGACATCCTCTCAACCCCAATTAAAGTTCATCATTAAACCCAACAATATTAAATTAGAGAGTGATGAGATCAACAAATAATCCACTTCTAGATACTCAAAGATGTCCATAACCGGGGACACGACTACTCATGAATAGTTTGTACACTCTGCAGAGGTTTGTGCACTTTTCCAACAAGACTCGATCGCCTCTGTTTGGTTTCTCGCACTGCATGGTGTTTGAGAAATGGATGACCGAGACATAGTCTTTCCGAAGAGGTCCCCTTAACAAGATAGATAGGCCGTACCACCTACAATCCCCCTACATCTGCTAGCCCATCATGGAAAGGTTTCCCACAACTTACCCAACTATGCCAGAGCCCATATTGGCATGTGGTTACACATGGAAGTTTCTAGGCATGAAATATTATATGATCCCTTTGAGCCTGGGTGGCATTCCAATAGGACAATCACACGGAAACCCCTGGATTTCCTAGGACAACACTGGCATCACCAGGTGTCCGGGCAATCCACTGGTTCACTCCCAGGGTGCCCCAAACCAATCCACCCAGATGTGTTTTCAAGTAGCCACCTTAAGTTGAACCATTAATTAACAACTCACATCTGTCATGGATTTCTCTCAAACCCAAACCACGTCTACGAGCATTGCATGGCCTAACAGCAAACGTAGAAGTAACTCCCAAAGGTTTGAATGTAATGCAGGTAATAGGTTCTATCTCAATCTACTTCCCAGTCCCACAAGTTAAAAGATCCTATTGATGCAATGTGTCTGAGGATATAACTAATGCAATGAAAACTGGGTATTGGAAAATATGATCAAAGTGTGAACTTGCCTGCAATGTTGATGAAGATGATTCGCACTCAAAACCCTTAAAAGATCTACTCGTCACACTCCGGTCAATCTATCATAAGCAAGCAATAGTAACCACACATAGGCAATCACTCAGAAAGATCGGACAGAACGAATGAACACTTCGGAAAACTTCGAAAACACACGAATGACTCTTGAAACACAAAACAATTTAAAACAATACCAAAATTATGTGAATTTGGCCTTATCAGAAAGTTTAGGTCAAGAGCTTCGATTTGCAAAAAGAATCAACTAAATCAGAGTTACGAAACTCAAGTTATGATCAAACGTAGTTCAAATCTAAAACTAGTTGAATTCAAATTTTAAATTTTTCAAAAACATGTTCAAGTTGTACTACTGGAAAGAGGGGATCATAACGAAGACGTGGGCGTTGGTTTCGTTGGATTTGGACCAACAGGTAAAAAGTTATGGCCGAAAGAAGAATAGGGGCTAAACTGTAAATAAAGTATTTACAGAGAGGTCCCTGGCCGAAACTAAAAGAAAAAGAAAAAGATTACCGGGCGAACGCTCACTTTTTAAGCCTAACTAATGAACGTTCACTAATTAGCTAGACCTAAAAAAATAAACCGATATGTAAAAATAAACCCTAATTAAAAGGAAAAACCGAGCGATTTTACCTATGGGGTTTTCCAACGGAAAACCGCCGGTTCGGCGAAGAAAACAGGGCAACGGTTCGGGCGCGGACCGGTGTGGGTCGGGCTCAGACCCGGCCAGCGGTGCGATCCGGCCGACGAGGCGGGGCAAGCGGCGGCGGGATGCGGCACGGGGCAGGGCGGCGAGCGCGGCGGGGGGCGGAGGGCGAGGCGCGGCTGCGGCTATGAGCAAGGCCAGTGGCGAAGGCACACGCAGTGGCGAGCAGCAGCAACTTTGCGGCGGCGGCGGGCGAAATGCGGCGGCGGCGGCGCAAAGCGAGGCGAGAGGAGGGACGGGTAGGCGGCGGCGGGCTTTATAGGTGGCAGGGGGTCGGGCTTTGCTTGGGGGAGGGGAAAGAGGGAGGCGGTGGCGAAGCCGTGCGGGACACGGACGCTGAGGCGGCGGCGGGAGGCCGTGCGGGAGGAGGACAGCGACGGGACGAGCTGGCTGGGCTGGCCTGGCAGTGGCTGGGCCGGCCCAGTCGACGAAGGAACATTTTTTTTAAACACACAAGAAAACGAATAAAAGCAAAAAAAATCCTATAGGCATATAATATATCTGAATTTGCAGAAAAATAAGCCCTACAAACTGAACATTTTACTACTGTCAAATAAAATGCCCATAAAATCTAATAAATCAAAAGGTCCTACTAAAGCAAATAAAAACCAATAAAAATTATACTAAAATACCAAAAAGAATTCAAATATATTTATCTCCAATTTTCTGCTGTAGGGAATCATGTTACCCTATTTTCCATGTATTTTATTTTTTTGGAGAAAAATAATTTGAATAAAACCCAAATAACTCAATATTTGAAATTGAGTTGCAGAAAATTTCAGAAAACCTCCAACTCGTATTTCCTATATTTTGAAGAAATCATTTTATCTTCTCTCAGGAAAATCATTGAGTTGCTTAAAGTTTCTGAATTTGAAATATTGCGAGGATGAAATTCAAAATCCTTTCAAAGCCCTTTACCATTTAATAATAAATGGAAGAAGACATACTATCTTCACTCTAGGGTTTTGCTTTTAAAAGAATTTGAATTCCCTCGGAAATCTAAAGCAAAGTGAAAGTTTCGGGAAAGTCATTTTATTCCCTCTCATCTAACTTTCAAAAGTTTCAAATTCCACTCAATTTCACACAGCACATCAAACAACAGTCAAATCTATCTATTTATTATAACATTCCAAAATTTAGAAATTTTGGGATGTTACAGGTTGTGTAGGTGCGAGGGACTTGCGCGTGGTCTCCTACTGGATTGATACCTTGGTTCTCAAAAACTGAGGGAAATACTTACGCTACTGTGCTGCCTCACCCTTTCCTATTCGAGGGAATACAACGCAAGCTCGTGAAGAATTAAGTAGAATTTCTGGCGGCGCTATCGTGGAGGCTTACACAAAAGTCATATACCAAGTACCTATCACAAACCCTTATCCTTCGCATTACATTTATTTGCCTCTCGTTTTCCTCTCCCCCACTTCACCCTTGCCGTTTTATTTGCCCTTCTTTTGCCATGTGTTTATCGTTCGCTTGCTTCTTGTTTGCTTGTGTGTTGGATTGCTTGCTTGTCACTATGTCTCAGAACAATACCAAATTGTGTGACTTCTCCAATACCAACAATAATGATTTTATTAGCACTCCGATTGCTCCTATTACCGATGCTGAATCTTGTGAGATCAATGTTGCTCTGTTGAATCTTGTCATGAAAGATCAATTTTCCGGCCTTCCTAGTGAAGATGCCGCTACCCATCTAAAAAAAATGTTGATTTGTGTGATATGCAAAATAAAAGGGATACGGATAATGATATTGTTAAATTGAAGTTATTTCCGTTTTCACTTAGAGATCGTGCTAAAACTTGGTTTTCCTCTTTGCCTAGAAATAGTATTGATTTGTGGAATAAGTGCAAAGATGCTTTTATCTCTAAGTATTTCCTTCCTGCTAAGATCATCTCTCTTAGAAATGATATCATGAATTTTAAGCAACTAGATCATGAGCATGTTGCACAAGCTTGGGAGAGAATGAAATCAACGATACGTAATTTCCCTACGCATGGTTTGAACTTATGGATGATTATTCAAAACATTTATGCTGGCTTGAATTTTGCTTCCAGAAATCTTTTAGATTCGGCCGTAGGAGGCACTTTCATGGAAACTACCTTAGGAGAAGCTACCAAACTCTTAGATAATATTATGGTTAGTTATTCTCAATGGCACACTGAAAGATCTACTAGTAAAAAAGTACATGCTATTGAATTAGTGTTTTGAGTGGAAAGATGGATGAACTTATGAAATTATTTGCTGCTAAGAGTGCTTCTTCTGGTCCTAATGGTATGCCTTTGTCTATGTTGATTTAAAATAATAATGAATCTTTGGATGTGAATTTTGTTGGTAGGAATAATTTTGGTAACAATGCTTATAGAGGAAACTTTAATCCTAGGCCTTTTCCTAGTAATTCCTCTAACAATTATGGAAATTCCTACAATAACTCTTATGGAAAGATGCCTTCTCAATTTGAAACTAGTGTTAAGGAGTTTATGAATTTGCAAAAGAATTTCAATGCTATGCTTCAAGAAAAATTGCTTAAGATTGATGAATTGGCTAGAAGTGTGGATAGAATTACTCTTGATGTTCACTCTTTGAAACTTAGTTCTATCCCACCTAAGCATGATATCAATGACTCTCTCAAAGCTATGAGAATTTCCATTGATGAATGCAAAGAATGGACCGCTAGGATGCGTGCTAAAAAAGAGAATTATATAAAAGCGTGTTCTTATAGTTATCATGAAAATAAAGATGAAGATGTGAAAGTTATTGATGTGTCTCCTATTAGATCCTTGTTTTCTAGTATTAATCTTGATAAAGATAGGATTGGAGATGAGTCTACTTTAAGGTGTCCCAATGATTCGGAGTTTTTAGATCTTGATGCTAAAATAGTTAAAAGTGGGATTGAAGAGATTAAAACTTTGCATAGTGATGAACCCACTACTTTGTATTTCAAGGGACTCAATTATGATAATTGCTCTTTGATTGATTTCATTTCCTTGTTGCAATCCGTACTAAACTCTCTGCATGCTTATAGTCAATAAAGCTTTTACCAAACACATAGTTGATGCTTTGATGCAATCTTATGATGAAAAACTTGAATTGGAAGTTTCTATCCGTAGAAAGCTTTATGATGAGTGGGAACCTACTATTAAAACTAAAATTAAAGATCATGAATGCTTTGCTTTGTGTGATTTGGGTGCAAGTGTTCCACTATCCCAAAAACTTTGTGTGATTCGCTAGGTTTCCATCAGCCTGATGATTGTTCTTTAAATTTGCATCTTGCGGATTCCACTATTAAGAAACGTATGGGAAGGATTAAAGATGTTCTTATTATTGCCAACAGGAATTATGTGCCCATAGATTTCATTGTTCTTGATATAGATTGCAATCCTTCATGTCCTATTATTCTTGGTAGACCTTTCCTTAGAACGATTGGTGCAATTATTGATATGAAGGAAGGAAATATTAGATTCCAATTTCCGTTAAGGAAAGGCATGGAACACTTTACTAGGAAGAAAATTAAATTACCATATGAATCTATTATGAGAGCCACTTATGGATTGCCTTCCAAAGATGGCAATACCTAGATATATCCATGTATCGTGCCTAGCTAGGGGCGTAAAACGACAACGCTTGTTGGGAGGCAACCCAATTTTATTTTTAGTTTTTTTTGTTTTTGCTTCTGTTTATGAATAAGTATTGCATATAGATTCTGTTTAGATGTGGTTTTGTGTTTTAATTAGTGTTTGTGCCAATTAGAACCTTTGGGAAGACTTGTGTGAAGTTTATATGATCTTGCTGTGAAAAACAGCATCATTAGCGCTCGCTAGAATGGTCACCAGGTTTTACTGGAGTGTGATATTTTGTTGATTCTCTTTGTAGATGATTAATAGACAAATTCCTCACGTTTACCAATTTATTTCAATTTTTTTGGAGTTAAAAAAGTATGTGAAACTAACAGATTACTACAGTCTGTTCTGTATTTGACAGATTCTGTTTTTCGTGTGTTGTTTGCTTATTTTGATGCATCTATGGGTAGTATTTGGAAGTATGAATCATAGAGAAGTTGGAATAAAGTAGGTTTAACACAAATATAAACAAAGAATGAATTCATTACAGTACCTTTGAATAGTGGTTTGCTTTCTTATACTAACGGAGCTCACGAGATTTTTGTCTAAGTTTTGTGTTGTGAAGTTTTCAAGTTTTGAGTATTGCTTTGATGGACTATGGAACCAAGAGTGGCAAGAGCCTAATCTTGGGTATGTTCAAGGCGCCTCAAGGTAAAATTCAAGGATAACCAAAAGCCTAAGCTTGGGGATGCCCCGGAAGGCATCCCCTCTTTCGTCTTCGTCTATCGGTAACTATACTCGGAGCTATATTTTTATTCACCACATGATATGTGTTTTACTTGGAGCGTCATGTATCATTTAAGTCTTTGCTTGTTAGTTTGCGACAATTATCCTTGCTTGACACACCTTTTTGAGAGAGATAAATATGGCCTAGTAATTGTTAGAACACTCTATGTGCTTCACTTATATCTTCTAAGTTGAGTAGTTTTTTCTCTAGTGCTTCACTTGCATCTTTTAGAGCACGGTGGTGATTATATTTTGTAGAATTTGTTGATCGCTCGTAATTCACTTATATCCTTTTGAGAGTCTATTAAAACAGCATGGTATTTTTCTTTGGCTATAAAACTAGCCTTCACATAATAGACATCCAAGATCAATGTAGTAAAAACTTTCACACTAAGTGCATTGAATATGATGAGAAGTTGGATGCTTGATAATTGTTTTGAGACATGAGGATAGTGATATTAGAGTCATGCTAGGGGAGTTATTATGAAATTGAGAAATGCTTGTGTTAAACTTAGTGATTCTCGTAGCATGCACGTATGGTGAACGGCTATGTGACAAAGTTAGAACATGAGGTATTTGTAGAGTGTCATCCTTTGTGTGGAGGTCGGGGGCGCGCGATGGTTAACTCCTACCAACCTCCCCCCTAGGAGCATGCGTTGATTCCTTTGTTTTGACGACTCGTAATTTTTTGCAATAAGTATATGAGTTCTTATGACTAATGTTGAGTCCATGGATATTACGCACTCTCACCCTTCCACCATTGCTAGCCTCTCTTGTACCGCACAACTTTCGCCGGTACCATACACTCACTATATATCCTTCCTCAAAACAGCCACCATATATCTTCCTCAAAACAGCCACCATACCTACCTATCATGGCATTTCCATAGCCATTCCGAGATATATTGCCATGCAACTTTCCACCGTTCCGTTCATATGACATGCTTCATATTGTCATATTGCCATGCATGATCATGTACTTGACATCGTATTTGTGGCTAGGCCACCATGCATAATTTTAAATACATGTCACTCTTGATTCATTGGACATCCCGATACACTGTCGGAGACATTCATATAGGGTCGTACCTTGTTCTAGTATTGAGTTGTAATATCGAGTTGTAATTCAATGAAAGTGTGATGATCATCATTATTAGAGCATTATCCCATGTGAGGAAAGGCTAAATAAAGAAAGCCCCTCCAAAAAAAAGGAAGGAAAGGCCAAAGAAAAAAAAGAAAGGCCCAAAATAAAAATAAAAAAAGAAAAACAAAGAAAAAAAGGGACAATTGCTATTCTCTTTTTCCACACTTGTGTTTCAAAGTAGCACCATGTTCTTCATGATAGAGAGTCTCATGTTTAGTCACTTTCATATACTAGTGGGAATTTTCATTATAGAACTTGGCTTGTATATTCCAACGATGGGCTTCCTCAAATGCCCTAGGTCTTCATGAGCAAGCAAGTTGGATGCACACCCACTTAGTTTCTTTGGAGCTTTCATACACTTATAGCTCTAGTGCATCCATTTCATGGCAATCCCTACTTACTCACATTGATATCTATTGATGGGCATCTCCATAGCCCATTGATAGGTCTAGTTGTTGTGAGACAATCTTCCTCCTTTTTGTCTTCTCCACAACCACCACTCTATTCCACCTATAGTGCTATATCCATGGCACACGCTCATGTATTGCATGAAAGTTGAATGGTTTGAAAAAATTAAAGTGTTAAACAATTGCTTGGCTGAAATCGGGGTTGTGCATGATATGAATATTTTGTGCGATGCAGAGGGAGCATAGCCAGACTATATGATTTCGTACGGATAACTTTCTTTGGAAATTTCGTACGGATGGGTTTCTTTTGTTGAGCTTTCATACATTTTTAGCTCTAGTCCATCCGTTGCATGGCAATCCCTACTCACTCACATTGATATCTATTGATGGGCATCTCCATAGCCCGTTGATACGCCTAGTCGATGTGAGACTATCTCCCTCCTTTTTGTCTTCTCCACAACCACCACTCTATTCCACATAGTGCTATATCCATGGCTCATGCTCAATTATTGTGTGAAAGTTGAAAGGTTTGAAAGAATAGAGTATGAAAACAAGTGCTTGGCTGAAACCGGGTTTGTGCATGATAGGAATATTTTGTGTGATGAAGAGGGAGCATAGCCAGACTATATGATTTTGTAGGGATAAATTTCTTTGGCCATGTTATTTTGAGAAGACATGATTGCTTTGTTTGTATGCTTGAAGTATTATTATTTCTTATGTCAATGTAGACTTTTGTCTTGAATCTTTCAGATCTGAACATTCATGCCACAATTAAGAGAATTACATTGAAAAACTATGTTGGTTAGCATGCCACATCAAAAAATTGTTTTTATCATTTACCTACTCGAGGACGAGTAGCAATTAAGCTTGGGGATGCTTGATACATCTCCAACGTATCTATAATTATTGATTGTTCCATACTATTATTTATGATGTTTTGGATGTTTAATGGGATTTTTTATACACTTTGTTATTATTTTTGGGACTAACCTACTAACCCAAAGGCCCAGTCTAGATTGTTGTTTTTTTGCCTATTTCAAGGTTTTACAAAAAAGGAATATCAAACAGAGTCCAAACGGAATGAAACTTCGGGAGAGATATTTTTGGAGCAAAATACGCACGGGAGACTTGAGAACCACGGAATAGGGCACATGTGGCGTCCATGAGGGTGCGGGCGCCCCCCCCCCTACAGGGTGCGCCCCCTTGCCTCGTGGGCCCAACGTTTGGCCCCCGGTGCCCCCCTTCTTCCTATATATATGTACGTACCTCGGAACCATCAGAAGAACAGAGAAAACCCTAGTTCCACCGCCGCAACCTTCTGTTCTCGTGAGATCCCATCTTGGGGCATGTTCCGGAGCTCCGCCGGAGGGGGGATCTACCGCGGAGTACTTCTACACTATCATCATCGCCTCACCATGAGTTGTGAGTAGTTTACCACAGACCTTCGGGTCCATAGCTAGTATCTAGATGGCTTCTTCTTTCTCTTTGGATCTCAATACCAAGTTCTCCTCGGTCTTCGAGGAGATCTATTCGATGTAATATCTTTTTGTGTTGTGTTTGTCGAGATCTGATGAATTGTCGGTTTATGATCAAGATTATCTATGAGAAATATTTGGTTCTTTTTTTGAAATCTTTATGTATGATTATAATATCCTTGCAAGTCTCTTCGAATTATTGGTTTGGTTTGGCCTACTAGATCTATAGTTATTGCAATGGGAGAAGTGCTTGGCTTTGGGTTCAATCTTGCGGTTTCCTTTCCCAGTGACAGTAGGTACAGAAATGCACGTATTGTATTGTTGCCATCGAGGATAAAAAGATGGGGTTTATATCACTATGTTTGAGTTTATCCCTCTACATCATGTCATCCTGCTTAAGGCATTACTCTGTTCTTATGAACTTAATACTCTAGATGCATGCTGGATAGCGGTCGATGTGTGGAGTAATAGTAGTAGATGCAGAATCGTTTCGGTCTACTTGTCTCGGACTTGATGCCTATATATAATGATCATGCCTAGATAGTCTCATAATTATTCGCTTTTCTATCAATTACTCGACAGTAATTTGTTTACTCGCCATAGAATATCGCTATTATGAGAGAAGCCACTAGAGAAAACTATGGCCCTCGGGTCTATTCTCAACATATCAGTCTACAATCTACTTTACTTTTCCGCTTTTACTTTCTGTTCTTATATCCAAGAATACCAAAAATATCAAACTATCATCACTATCAGATCTCACTTTCGTAAGTGACCGTAAAGGGATTGACAACCCCTTATCGTGTTGGCTGCGAAGTTCTTATTTGTTTGTGCAGGTGAGAGGGACTCGCACGTGGTCTCCTACTGGATTGATTCCTTGGTTCTCAAAAACTGAGGGAAATACTTACGCTACTATGCTGCATCACCCTTTCCTCTTCGAGGGAATACAACGCAAGCTCGAGAAGTAGCAGTAGCTAATCCGCTCTTCCTCCTTTTGTTATTCGCTCTCCTCGTCATCTTTTTCATCTAGTGAGCTCACAGTGTCATCAATTTCTTCTTCCATAGACTCTTGCAAAGTATTAGTCTCTTCTTGGACAGTGGAGTATTCCTCAATATATGGTTTAACATAGATATTAGAAGCATAATTATCATAACAATATTAAAATATGGCAAAAAAATTAGATTTGTAAAGAGTAGCATCATACTTTTCAATCAAAGAAGCAATTTCATAAGCACCCTTAAAAGCAACAAATTCTTCAATTTCTTAAACATCATAGTAACTATTAACACCCTTAGCATACGGAGATATGATTCCGTTATCACTAAACTGTAATCAAGGTTCACAACATTTCCATAGGCATGATCAAAGTTCAAGGCTAGCTCCCACTTTAACAATGCTCGTCTTTCTCACTTTCGCTTTTCTTTTTGAAAAAGTTTTAGGTTCCCCTCATAAATTTTTTTGTTTTAAACTTTATAAAAGCACACAACAGAAATAAATGATTCTGTAAAACTTCCGGGTTGTCTCCCTGGCAGCGCTTTCTTTAAATCCATTAAGCTAGGCATATAGTGCTCAAGTAATGGATTCACACGGATCCCAAGGTATATCAAAGCCAATTTTAATTAACAATGATTTGGCAATTAGTAGTGAGCACAAAGTGATATGTGTCATGCAAAAGCAAAGTCTAACTCTCTTCCTATGCATAGGCATGTCATACAAGAACAATTCATGCACATCAAGTGAAGGCCAATGCATAGTCTAAGCAGTTTCTTGCAATTTTATCATGTTGGAAACATAGAGAGGCAGAGATGTAGTTCCTCTCTCATAATAATTGCAAGTAGGAGCAGCAAGCACATGCATATTATATTCATCAAGAAAATCATGTGCAACGGAACAAGGCAACTCATCAATATAATCTTTAATAAGTGCCAACTTCTCCAATATAGTGTAGCTTGGAGAATTCAAAAAGCTAATAGGAGTATCATGTGTTGGTGTAATAGCAACTATCTCATGTTTATCATAAGGAACAATAGCAAGTTCATCTCCATAAGCATAATTTATATTGGCATCTTGGCCACAAGCATAGCAAGCATCTTCAAAAAGGGATATTTCAAGGAATCAACGGGATCATAGCAATCATCATAGCATTCGTCCTTCGTTAAGCATGAAGGGAAATTAAGCAATGTATGAGTTGAAGAGTTACTCTCATTAGAAGGTGGGTACAGGTAGCTAATCCGCTCTTCCTCCTTTTGTTCTTCGCTATCCTCGTTATCTTTTTCATCCAATGAGCTCACAATGTCATTAATTTCTTCTTCAATAGACTCCTGCAAAATATTAGTCTTTTCTTGGACAGCGGAGTAGTCCTCAATATATGGTTTAACATAGGCATTAGAAGCATAATTATCATAACAATATTTAAATATGGCAAAAATTTCATATTTGTAAAGAGTAGCATCATAGTTTTCAATCAAAGAAGCAATTTCATAAGCACCCTTAAAAGCAACAAATTCTTCAATTTGTTGAACATCATAGTAATTATAAACACCCTTAGCATACGAAGATATGATTCCATTATCACTAAACTCACATTGGTAGGGAAGGTGTTTCGTAGGGTCTTTAGAACAACAAGTAAAATCATAAATTTCACATAAATTCCAAGCATAGCATTGCAAATGATGAATTTGATCTAGTAAAAGTTTCCCTTTTTCAGATATGCCGTGTCGCACATAACTAGCATGCTCATCTAAAGATTTTCCCTCAACTAAGCTAGTTGGGGTTTCAGCCCGAGCACATAGGGATCGAAGATGATCCAAGTAATAAGCTTCAGTAGTGTGATAGATTTTGAGTGGTTCTTCAACCATTGGTTCGGTAGGCACCAATTTTTTTTGGTATTTTGGGTTTCCTACCCATAACTAAAGATAGAAAACAACTTAGAACAGCAAATAAAATCTACTTAGTGATAAAGCAAACAAGCACACACGAGAATATTCACCCCACGCTATTGCTACCTGGCAACGGTGCCAGAAAAAGGTCTAGATAACCCACAAGTGTAGGGGATCAATTGTAGCCTCTTTCGATACGTAAGAGTGTTGAACCCAATGAGGAGCTAAAGGAAGAACAAATATTCCCTCAAGTTCTATCGACCACCGATACAACTCTACGCACGCTTGACGTTTACTTTACCTAGAACATGTATGAAACTAGAAGTACTTTGTGGTCTTTGTGGGATAGGTTTGCAAGATAATAAAGAGCGCGTAAATAAAAAGTAGGGGCTGGTAAGATAAAGACACAACTAAATTAGTTTTAGTCGAGAGCTTTTTGTCACGAGAAAGTTATTTGTCCCTAGGCAATCGATAACTAGATCGGTAATCACTATTGCAATCTTATTCGAGGGAGAGGCATAAGCTAACATACTTTCTCTTCTTGGATCATATGCACTTATGATTGGAACTCTAGCAAGCATCCGCAACTACTAAAGATCATTAAAGTAAAACCCAACCATAGCATTAAAGTACCAAGTCATCTTTATTCCCATACGCAAACAACCAACTTACTCGGGTATGTGCTTCTATCAATCACGCCACCCACCATAAGCAAATCATGAACATATTGCAAACCTACAGCGAGGATCCCTCACGCTTGCGTGACACGGACATCACCATAGGACAGCACCAATAATAAAACATGCAACTCAAACCAATCACGATCATCAATTAACCCATTGGAAAAAATGGATCTACTCAAACATCATAGGATAGCCATACATCATTGAGAAATAATATATAGCGTTGAGCGCCATGTTTAAGTAGATATTAAAGCGGGTAGAAGAGGGGTTACACCGCTGCATAGAGGGGGGAAGAGTTGGTGATGACGGCGGTGAAGTTCTTGGTGTAGATTGCGGTGACGATGATGGCCCCGGCGGCACTCTGGTGCCACCGGAAGCGAGGGGGAGAGAGCCCCCCTCCTTCTTCTTCCTCCTTGACCTTCTCCCTAGATGGGAGAAGGGTTTCCCCTCTGGTCCATGGTCTCCATGGCATGGGAGGGGCAAGAGCCCCTCCGATATTGGATATGTCTCTTTGTCTCTCTCTGTTTCTGCCTTCCCAGATTCTGGCCCTTCACCGTTTCTTAAATTCCCGAAGATCAGTAACTCCGATTGGGCTGATTTTTGGACACGATTTTTATCTGGATATTAGATTTCTTGCGGTGAAAGAAGGGCGTCAACCGCCTTACAAAGGGGCCATGAGGGCCCAGGGCGCTCCCCTCACCCTCGTGGGCAACTCGGGCATCGTCTCACGTTGGTTCCGCTTCCCAAAATTCACATATATTCCAAAAAAATCTCCGTCCATTTTTATCCCGTTTGGACTCCATTTGATATGAATATTCTACGAAACAAAAAACATGCAACAAACAGGAACTGGTACTGGGCGCTGGATCAATATGTTAGTCCCAAAAAAAGTATAAAAAATTGCTAAAAATATATGAAAGTTGTAGAATATTGGCATGGAACAATCAAAAATTATAGATACGACGGAGACGTATCACACTGCCAGCAGAAAGAGGTACTCCTCTTACCTTGTTCGTGCAAACCTTACATCTCTGCTCACACCATATACATCCCACAAAAGAAATTAGTTGAGTGCTTCTTACTGCATCTTCTTCTTGATACTAAATGCACAAGGTTTCCTCCCTTTACTATTTCACCTTTGCTAGAGGTCAGTAGCCCGCCTGGATTTCAATTCAGGGTCAGTCGAACCGCAATTAAAAGAAGCAGCACCCGCTTAGGCGCGCGGAGCACCTAGTCCGCATGTTCATCGGGGAAGCGGCGCATCGATGTCTATCATTGGGGTGTGGGGCGCAGGAGCTGCTTGCGCCCGATCTGGAGGTCGGCGGGGCTTGAATGGATTGTCGGGGAGGCGGTGCCAAGCACGATGGTGCGGTGAGGTCGAGGGGAGGGCGCAGGCAGGGGACTGGGCCGGTGGTCGCTGTCGTTTCAAGGAAGATTGTCAACACTGACTGGCTAGAGGTAGATGAAGGTGATCTACCCGTTCTATGTACATCGGACGATGCAGAAAAAATGGACTGACAATTTTTTCAGTCGAAGGTTATTTTCATAGAATCATGTAGTAATTTAGTGTGCCATGCATGTTGTAGAGCTATCATATGTCACCCGTCATTTATTTCTCACCGACCTGCTATCTGCTACCTTTAGATTGTACTAATTGTGCACACACTTCACCCATACTCACACTATTGTTTTTTTATGCATGGGTATTTCACACTCTGACACAGTGTTGATGAATGCTAAAAATAAAAGACAGAAGTCGCTCTAGTGTAATTCGAAGATAAGCACTAAGCGTTTCAGTGCTCTAAAGGATGCAGTGTCAGCAGTTGGAGACAGTAAACGTAGCTCTGTAGTTGATGATCTCAATTGCCACACACAACCATCCCAGGTGCTTGCTTTAACTTCGCGTTGTCAAATGTGGTTGCATGTTGCATATGGTGTCTATCTTGTATTGCTTCCAGTTTGGTTAAATTGCATCTGCTTACTTTACACAATATACCTTTGATAATGACATGCCTTCCTGTTTTTGATACATACTACATATGTCTATAAAACCATGTTCATACATCAAACTAATGCTCTTTTGTATCCCTCGTCAATCACTTATGATGAGACAGTCACCCAGGTTGGTTACTGTGAGACGCCATACTCGTTTAAAGAGTGCAGTGTCATCCTCAACACATGATTCTCAAGAAACAGCAAGGCTAAATGCAGATAGTTAATGTAGCTCTCTAGTTGATGACCGCAATTCCCCCACACCACCATCACAGGTGCTTGCTCTAACTTCGCAGTGTGATATGTGGTTGCATGTTGCATACGGTGTCTAGCTTGTAATGCTTCTAATTAGGGTAAATTGCATCTGCGTAGTTTACACATTAGACCTGTGAATATGACATGCCTTCCTATTTTTGGTACACACTACATATATGTGTTAAGCTTGTTCTTACATGAAACTACCTCTCTTCTGTATCCTGCATCAATCACTTATGATGAGTCACCTTTATTCGTTGCATATTGCATATTATTTCTAGCATGTTGCCATGTATTGCTTCTAATTTTGTCAAATACATTTGTAAGGGCACCCTTTCAATTTGGCAGAGTAATATTGTTTCATCTTTCATATGGTTTATAGCTGTTATTGATTCTAACAAGTTCAAGCACCTTATGCTCAGTTTACACTTTATACATCATACATGTCAATATGTCACGTCGTCCTATTTTTCATACATATTCCATCCTCCTATCATGCGAGTGCCTTACATGAAAGTAGTGTTTGTCAGTATCATGCATCAATGAGTTCCGAAGAGCAAATTTTATTCCTTTTTCTTGTGGGTTTGACTTGACAAGGCAAAATCAAGAAAGAGGAAGGAAAAGAGTAAGGATGGTGATGATGGTGGTCCTCTGCTGCAACATAAATGGAGCATCTGTACCAATTCTCCTTGTACTAATAGTGCATTACAAGGTCCAAATCTCCGCTCCCCTACTCCACCCTCCAAGGTGCTTGCTCTAACTTGGCAGTGTGATATCTGGTTGCATGTTGCATATGGTTTCTAGCTTGTATTGCTCCTAATTAGTGTAAACTGCATCTGCATAGCTTACACGTGATACGAGTGAATATGACACGCTTTCCTGTTTTTGGTACATACTATATCTGTCTATCACACCATGTTCTTACATGAAACTACTCTTCTTGTGTATCCTGCATCAGTCACTTATGATGGAACACCTTTAAATTGGCAGTGTGATATTGGTTTGCATCTTGAATATGATTTCTAGCATGTATTTCTTCTAGTTTGATGAACGCCACCTATGACGAGACAGTTTTATCTTGGCAGAGTGATATTGATTGCACCTTTCATATGGTATCTAGTTTGTAGTGCTTCTAATTTGTTGAAGTGCCTTCTGCTGAGTTACCACATCATAGGTGTGAATATGTCAAGTCGTCCATTTTTTCGTACATATTACATTCTCGTATCATGACTTTGCCTTTCATTAGAGTAGTGTTCGTCAGTATCATGCATTAATGAGTTCTAAAGAGAAAATTTTATTCCTTTTTCTTGTGGGTTTGACTTGACAAAGCAAAATCAAGAAAGAGGAAGGAAAAAAGTAACTAAGGCGATGATGGTGGTCCTCTGCAGCAACGTAAACGGAGCATCTGTACCGATTCTCCTTGTACTGATAGTGCATTACAAGGTCCAAGCCTCCGCTCCCCTACTCCACCATCCAAGGTGCTTGCTCTAACTTGGCAGTGTGATATCTGGTTGCATGTTACATATGGTGTCTAGCTTGTATTGCTCCTAATTAGTGTAAACTGCATCTGCTTAGCTTATACATGATACGTGTGAATATGACACGCTTTCCTATTTTTGGTACATACTATTTATGTCTATCACACCATGTTCTTACATGAAACTACTCTTCTTGTGTATCCTGCATCAGTCACTTATGATGGAACACCTTAAAGTTGGCAGTGTGATATTGGTTTGAATCTTGAATATGATTTCTAGCATGTATTGCTTGTAGTTTGATGAACACCACCTATGACGAGACAGTTTTAACTTGGCAGAGTGATATTGATTGCACCTTTCATATGGTGTCTAGTTTGCAGTGCTTCTAATTTGTTGAAGTGCCTTCTGCTTAGTTACCACATCATAGGTGCGAATATGTCAAGCCGTCCATTTTTTCGTGCATATTCCATCCTCGTATCATGACTTTGCCTTTCATGAGAGTAGTGTTCGTCAGTATCATGCATCAATGAGTTCTGAAGAGGAAGGAAAAGAGTAAGGAATACTCATGACTTTTTCTTGTGGGTTTGACTTGACAAGGAATACTCATGAAAGAGGAAGGAAAAGAGTAAGGAAGGCGATGATGGTGGTCCTCAGTAGCAACGTAAACAGAGCATCTATACTGATTCTCCTTGTACTGATAGTGCATTACAAGGTCCAAGTCTCCACTCCCCTACTCCACCATCCAAGGTGCTTGATCTAACTTGGCAGTGTGATATCTGGTTGCATGTTGCATATGGTGTCTAGCTTGTATTGCTCCTAATTAGTGTAAACTGCATCTGTTTATCTTACACATGATACGTGTGAATATGACACGATTTCCTGTTTATGGTACATACTATATCTGTCTATCACACCATGTTCTTACATGAAACTACTCTTCTCGTGTATCCTGCATCAGTCACTTATGATTGAACACCTATAAGTTGGCAGTGTGATATTGGTTTGCGTCTTGAATGTGATTTCTAGCCTGTATTGCTTCTAGTTTGACGAACACCACCTATGAGGAGATAGTTTTAACTTGGCAGAGTGATATTGATTACACCTTTCATATGGTGTTTAGTTTGTAGTGCTTCTAATTTGTTGAAGTGCCTTCTGCTTAGTTACCACATCATCGGTGTGAATATGTCAAGTCGTCCATTTTTTCGTACATATTCCATCCTCGTATCATGACTTTGTCTTTCATAAGAGTAGTGTTCGTCAGTATCATGCATCAATGAGTTCTGAATAGAAAATTTTATTCCTTTTTCTTGTGGGTTTGACTTGACAAGGAAAAATCAAGAAAGAGGAAGGAAAAGAGTAAGGAAGGTGATGATGGTGGTCGTATGCAGCAAAGTAAATGGAGCATAACCAATCCTCCTTGTACTGATAGTGCATTACAAGGTCCTAGTCTCCGCTCCCCTACTCCACCATCCAAGGTGCTTGCTCTAACTTGGCAGTGTGATTTATGGTTGCATGTTGCATATGGTGTCTAGCTTGTATTGCTCGTAATTAGTGTAAACTGCATTTGCTTAGCTTACACATGATACGTGTGAATATGACACGCTTTCCTATTTTTGGTACATACTATATCTGTCTATCACACCATGTTCTTACATGAAACTAATCTTCTTGTGTATCCTGCATCAGTCACTTATGATGGAACACCTTTAAGTTGGCAGTGTGATATTGGTTTGTGTCTTGAATATGATTTCTAGCATGTATTGCTTCTAGTTTGATGAACACCACCTATGATGAGATAGTTTTAGCTTGGCAGAGTGATATTGATTGCACCGTTCATATGGTGTCTAGTTTGCAGTGCTTCTAATTTGTTGAAGTGCCTTCTTCTTAGTTACCACATCATAGGTGTGAATATTTCAAGCCGTCCATTTTTTCGTACATATTCCATCCTCGTATCATGAGTTTGCCTTTCATCAGAGTAGTGTTCGTCAGTATCATGCATGAATGTGTTCTGAAGAGTGAATTATATTCCTTTTTCTTGTTAGTTTGACCTCACAATGCAAAATCAATAAAGCTGAAGGAAATTGACAAGGCATTGGATGATGGTGGTCCTTCCGAGCAACTGAAACGGAGGTTCTCTACAGATTCTACCCCGCCATCCTCCCAAGAAGATTCACAAGACAACGCAAGGGTAGACAGTCAACGTAGCTGTGTAGATGATGAGCACATCTCCCCTACTCCACCATCACAGGTGCTTGCTCTAACTTGGCACTATTATATGTGGGATCATGTTATGTATGATGTCTAGCTTGTATTGCTTCTAAATTTGTTGAATTGGATCAGCTTACTTTACACATAATGCCTGTGAATATGACACGTGTTCCTGTTTCTAGAACATACGTGTACATGATGAGCACATCTCCTATGACGCCCCCGATTTGACCGTACACTAATCATGCACGCAAATGTGTACGACCAAGATCAGGGACTCACTGGAAGATATCACAACACAACTCTAGACACAAATAAAATAATAGAAGCTTTATATTACAAGCCAGGGGCCTCGAGGGCTCAAATACATAAGCTCGAATACACAAGAGTCAGCGGAAGCAACAATATCTGAGTACAGACATAAGTTAAACAAGTTTTCCTTAAGAAGGCTAGCATAAAACAACACGATCTAAAAGGCAAGGCCTCCTGCCTGGGACCTCCTAACTACTCCTGGTCGTCAGCTGTCTCCAAGAGGTAGTAGGCTTTGTCGGGGTAGTAGCAATCGTCAAGGGTGGCATCTGGCTCCTGGACTCCACCATCTGGTTGCATCAACTAGAAAGAAGAAAGAAGGGGGAAAAGGGGGAGCAAAGCAACCGTAAGTACTCATCCAAAGTACTCGCAAGCAAGGATCTACACTACATATGCATCGATATCAATGAAAAGGGTAGTATTTGTGGACTAAGCTGCAGAATGCCAGAATAAGAGGGAGAGAAGCTAGTCCTATCGAAGACTAGCATCTTCTTGAAACCACCATTCTTGCAGCAATAGAAGAGGGTACATAATAAATAATATAATTATCAAGCATGTTGTAGCAATCATGCCCAGAGATCCTTCCTCGACTCCCTACGAGGAAGCAATCCCGGAGCCACATATCCATTCATGTCTCAGTATCCAGTTCTAGTTGTATCAATCAGGATACAACTCCAAGTGTCCGTTACCGTAGCACAGGCTATCGCTAGATGTTTTCTTCCCTGCAGGGGTGCACCAACTTACCCACCACGCTTGCTTAACTCCGGCAGGACACACCATCAGGTCATGCCCGCCCTCGGCCAAACAATACACCGCAACCCGACCTAGGCTTAATAGAGAGGTCATGCACGCCGGACTAAACCCTATGCCCCCAGGGGTCATGGGCCAATCGCCTCGGGAACTCCAGCACGTTGCGTGGGCGGCCGGTGAGCAGACCCGGGCAACCTCCTTAAAAAGGTAGGTGCTTACGCGGTCCAACCCGACGCACGCCACTCAGTCGCAATGACGTCGGTTAAGCTTCGGCTGATGCATACGATGCAGAATGCCCATACTATGCCCACATGATGGTTAGCGCTATCAGGCCAGAGGCCCCTTGGATCAAATATCCAAGCCGTTTAGTGTCTTGGGAACACGGTAACGAGCAGAGACTCACGAAAGATGTGACCCTGTCGCCCCGTCTCGAGGACTTGCGGCAAGGGCTAAGAATGCCCGGCCACGCCTCGTACTCAACTCTCGGTACCCTCCAGGTCAACGCGTCTCCACATCACTCGCGGGTACCCCTCAGGGTCGACCCGCCTTTCCAAGTAACAGTTGTAAAGTCATAGTAACCATAGTAAATGTGTGTCTAACACCAAAAGGAAACCTGAGGAAATCACCCTCGATGGAATTCCACCTGATGTTTATTGTCAAGGTGAACGAAAGAGGAGTCACCCTCGAGGTGCACTCTTGAGGAGTTGCACGACAGTGTCGTTAACGGGAGTGGAGAAAGAGGAATCGCCCTCGATGACCACACCCGACGACATAACCTACAAGGTTCACATCAGAAGTGCTGATGAGGTGTCACCCTCGGCACTCGATAGTAACCCAGTATTGTCGAGCAACTAAGGGGAAAGTGATGTGCGGTGCCAGGGCCTCGTCTTCGATCCCGTTGATCGGGTCTTCTGATAATTCCAGCGGGGCAGTCGGGACAATGTGGGGGTCACTGGTGGATCTCTAACCAGCCTATACTAAGCAGTTTAGTATAAACATGTAAGTTATGAAAGTAGGTATCGACAATAGGCTATGCATTAGAATGGGATCATACAAAAAGCAGTTGCAGTTCTAATGCAACCATAAGAGAGAAGGGAATGGGCGATGTCGGAATGATCAAAGGGGGTTGGCTTGCCTGGTTGCCCTGACAAGAAGGAGAGGTCGTCAACACCGTAGTCGATCACCGAGGTAGCATCAGTCTCGCGGTCTACGGGACATAAGAGGGGGAAGAAACAATAAATACAAAGCATACAGATGCAACAGAGAAGCATGACATGTCAACACACATTGCTACACGATACCGGCGAAGGGGAATAACATCCGGGAAATACTCCCCGGTGTTTCGTGTTTTCGAACAGATGAATCGGAGGGGGAAAGTTATAGGTTCACTATGCTAGGGACGTGTAGCGAACAAACGGACCGCGTATTCGGATTCGCCTCGTCGTTCTGAGCAACTTTCATATATAAAACATATTCATCCGAGTTACAGATTATTTTATATAATTTTCTAAAGTTTTAACAATATTCTAAAATTATTATTAATTCGAAAATAAATAGCTAAATTCTATGGTTACCCAAAAATGTACCCAACAGTTTACAAATGGGGCTGACAGTGGGTCCAGGGGGTCCTAGTTGACCAGTCAACGTTTACTAGTCAATAGGGGGTGGGGGGGCCCTGTCATTGACTGTTTATTTTATTAATTAAAGTTTTCTACTAAACTAGTGATTAGTCTAATTAATCCTAGTTAATTAGGCTAATTAATTACCGAATTAATTAATTAATTTATATATTTTTAAAAACCTTTTTTAAGGACAGGGGCTGGGCGCTAGGGCCCGCTGGCAGTGGCCCAAGCCAGCGGGGCGGGGCGTGTTAACGGGGCGGGCGAACTTGCCCTAGGGAGGGCGCGGCCACGCTGGCTGGCGCTAGCCTCGGCGGTAGACGGCGGCGCGAGGAGGCCGGTGGCGGGGCGGAGTGGCGCCAGGGCGCGGTGGGGCCGGCAGGAGGTGCGTTGCCGGGGCGGCCAGTGGCCACGGCGGGGCAGGCGCGGTGGAGGGGCTTGAAGCGGGGCGCCGGCGGCTGCGGAGATGGCCGGCAGAGCGCGGCGGCTGCCGGAGAGGCGAGCAGCGAGTGAGGGGCGGGCAGGCGTGAGCAACGGCGGCGGGTGGAGGTGCGGGTGAGCCGGACTCGACGGCGGGGCGCGTGCGTCGCGGAGCAGCAACAACGCAACAGGCAGTGGCGGCAGCGCCGAGCGGGCTGGAGGCGGGCACGGTGCTGTGCAAGGGCGCGACCAGGGAATGCCCTGGGACGACCCGCACACGATGGGAGCGCGGTAGGATCAGGCATCGCCAGCCATGGCGGACAGCGGTGGTGGCTGCGTGTTAGCTCGATTTGAGTGGGCGAGCATGGATTCGACAATGCATACAACACACGCGCCTCCTGGGAGCACGAGATGCACGGTAGCCACCTTGGTTTTCTTTGGGACGGACCCCATCAACGACAACGTGATCGGCAGTGGTTCCATGGCCACGGTGGTGCACGAGCCCGTGGGGACGGCGACGGAAATGAGCAAACGAAAGGAGGGGAAACAGAGGGGAGCTCACGTCGGAGCACAGGGATGGCTCAGAGGCGTCGAGGTGGTCTGAGTGGTGTGGATCCGGCGATGGCGTCGGCGGGGCAGTGGAGGGGAACGACTTGATCCGCACATGTAAGGGCGTTGAGCTCGATCTTGTGGTCGTAGACGATGTACAGGAGGTCGGTGAAGCTCTTGAACAAGTGTTCAGGCGCCGGTGACAAGGGTGGGCGCATGTACGAGGTCGGCCATGGCGACGGTGCTTCGGTTGCGAGAGAGGGAGAGGAATGGCGCGGGCAGAGGGGAAAAATAAGCTAGGGTTCGACGAGGAGGCTCGGGGAGTCGTCTTAAGGGCGTCGGGGAGGCTGGGATGGGCGCCACGCACGGCCTAGCGACGCCATGGCCGGCGATGGCTGCCACGCCCTCCCCGTTCTTCTGTCGCGAGAGGAGGGGACGAGGTGAGATGGCTGGGCCGGCCTTAGTGGCAACTGGGCTAAGTGGCCCACAGGGAGGGGGAGATTTCCCCTGATTTGCTTTCTTTTTCTTTTATAGTTTTTACTTTCCTTTAGTTTATCTTTTAGTTTCACAAAACATAACACTAGCCCCTAAATCAACATTGGTAATTATGCCACTGCCTTAAACAGTTTTGTGTCAATATAATTTCATCTAATTTTTTTATATAAATGAGAATAGATTAATGGGGCTGTTTAGGGCACTGTTTTAAAAGGGTTAGGAGCAAATAAATACTTCAAATAATATTGGTCCCTCCAAGACAATTAGTTAGTGAATTTTTGCAACCCATCAAACATTTTTGTTTTACCGTTTGTAGAAATAATAATATGAAATTGAATTTTGAATTGGTTTGAATTGATTAGAATCTAACAACAGTAATCATGGCGACGTGGCATCATTAACGAAGGATTACTGTAGCTTAATTATCCGGGCGTCACATCTCCCCTACTCCACCATCATTGGTGCTTGCTCTAACTTGGCACTATTATATGTGGTTGCATGTTGCGTATGATATCTAGCTTGTATTGCTTCTAACTTTGTTGAATTGCATCTGCTTACTTTACACATAATGCATGTGAATATGACACATGTTCCTGTTTCTAGAACATACGTGTACATGATGAGCACATCTCCCCTACTCCACCATCACAGGTGCTTGCTCTAACTTCGAACTGTTATATGAGGTTGCGTTTTCCCTATGATGTCTACTTTGTATTGCTTCTGATTATGTTGAAATGCATTTGCGTAGCTTACAACTTATACCTGCAATGATCACTTACCCATAAGACACATTTAACTTGGGACTGTGATGTAGGTTGCATCTTGCATTGTCTTCTAGCATGTACTTCTTCTAATTTCTTGAAATGGCACTTACGACGAGACACTTTTTACCTGATAGAGTGATATTGGTTGCATGTCCATATGGTGCCTAGCTTTCATTTCTTCTAATTTTGTTGAAAAGCCTTCCGCTTACTGTTTTTCATACATATTCCATCCTCCTATCGTACACGTGAATATGAAACGCTGTCTTTTTTTGTATATATTCCATCCTCCTATCCTGTGCTTGCCTTACATCAAAGTTATGCTGAGCTAATTTTATTCACCTTCTTGTTTCATAAGGCAATATCAGAAAATATGAAGAAAAAGAGTAAATTAGGGGATGGTGGTGGTCCTCCGCACCGACGCAAATAGAGACTCTCTAGATTTGCCACTGCTACTTCTAGTGAAGTTGAAGTCCCAAGTCTACATGATGAGTTCATCTACCGTACTCCACCATCGCAGGTGCTTGCTCTAAGTTGACAGTGTGATAATTGGTTTCATGTTGCATATGTTGTCTAGCCTGTATTTCTTCTATTTTGATTAAATTGCACCTGCTGAGTTCATACATTATACATGTGCATATGACATGGCGTTCTGTGTCTAGAATATACTTCATCTATCTATCATACCATGTTCTGACATCAAAGTACTGCTGTTGTGTATCCCGCATCACTCACTCATGATTGGACACATTTAACATAGCAGTTTGATAATGGTTGCATCTGGCATTGATTTCTATGTTGCTGCTTCCAATTTTTCGAATTGCCACTTATGACAAGACACTTTTAACTTGGCAGAGTAATATTGGTTGCATCTTTCATATGGTGTCTAGCTTGAATTACTTCTATTTTCTTGAAAATCCTTCTGCTTAGTTTACACATCGTAGCTATGAATATGCCATGCCGTCCTGTTTTTCTTACATATGTGATACTTTCCATATATGTTAATAAAGCATTTATCATTTTGATCCTTGTCCTTTCCTTGGGGGTTATTGTCATTTATGCATTCTTTTGTTTTGCATTGTCATTTATATTTCTTATGCATACATGCATTGCTTCATCCTCACCATGGCATCATGTTCATCATAGCTTCATTTACTTGTCTTTGCTTGTGATGTGAGGTCACCTTGTTGGGTGTTGTGTGATGGTGGTGTCAAGCCATGCTTATGTTAATCCTAAACCCCCCCTCCTTCTTATTCACCTCTTCTCCTTCCTCCGTTTTCTTTCTTTCTTTAAGTTTTTTGCAAGTGACTAAACTCTTCTCCTTTATGTTCATATCCTCCCCATTTCCAAGTTACACTGTCCTAAGCCACCTTGCAAAGCTACACCTCTGTTGGAATTATTTTGGTTAGGTTTTAAAATGGCTCAAGTTTGAATTATTTTCAAACTTGAATTATTTTACTTCCTCTAAAAATGTCCAGAACAATTTTATAAAATAGAGCATCTTCACAGGAGTTTGGGGATATTTTTTATATTTTCCATGCCCCTCCCCTAAGTCCCTGAGCTTTTTCCTTTTTGTTTTCTTTTCTGTCTGGAGAAAAGAAAAGGAAAAAGAAGAGAACAGCGCAGCCAGCAGCAGCAGCCCTGCAGCACAACCGCTAGGCACAGCCAGCTCCTCCACGCGCGCAGCCCACCAGCGCACAGTCGCGTCGTCTCCCTCCCTCGCGCTGGGCCCGCATGTCAGCGTCTCCACCTCGACGCTCACCTTCCCCCCCCCCAGTCGTGTCGTGTCCTTCCCCTGCTTCAGAGCGTCGACGCTGTGAGCTCAACCTCATGGACGTCGAGGCCAGCCGTCGCCGCACCCCCCCTATTTAAAGCCGCAGCGCCTCCTCTAGGGTTCCTCAGCGCATCGCCGTCGCCGCCGTCCTTCGGTCGGGTCCAGCCACCAGTGTCGTGTCCTAATGCTTCCCCGGCGTCGACTACTTCCTCTCCATCATGGATTGGACGCCGCCTCGCCTTCGCAACGATGTCTTCTTCCTCCTCTGCTTCCAATGTCGCCTCGGCCAGAGTTCGCGCAGGAGTTCAGAGCTCGCATGCGTCACCGTAGTTCCGTCATCGCCCTCGTCTTCCTGTCGTAGGTATAGGAGGTACATCCAGCTCCCCTCCTGCTCCTTCCTGTCATCCTTAGAGCGCTAGCAACATCGCCAGATCCGAGTCTTGCCCACGCTCTCGATGCTCCGGCGGCTCTCTGAAACTTCCGAGAGAACCTGCCGCGTCGTGCTCGCCCGAACCTTTTTCTCGCGCTCACTGAACCCGCTGCTCGCTCGCGCCCGCACTTGACCACGCTCACGCACGCCCAAGCCCACGCGCCCTGTCTGCTTCGCCGCAGAGCCGTGCTGCTTCACCACCCGCAGCGCCACCATGGCCCGAGCCGAGCCGTTGCTCGTGCTCGAGCAACTCGACCTTCCCCTTGCGCCATCCACCTCCCGAGCTGCTCCGCAACCGAGTCCCGCACGCCGCAGCCACCGCAGTGCCCCGCCGTCGCCGTTGCGCTCGTCGGCGTAGACGATCCGTCTCTGTTCCAGGCAGATGAGGATCTGCACTGGCTGCAGATCACCTCAAGAGGACCATACCTCCTCTTCTATCAGCCGCACGCCTTCAGCCCACTGGCTCGTCACTTCGTCAATTAACCAGGAGATCCTGGGATCGAATCACAATGGGGGCAGTGGGATTATTCCCCCCATTTTTTGCGTTTCCTGTGACGCTGACAGGCAGGCCCCACCTGTCGGCCTCTCTACACCTTCCACCCACACACGCACCCACCGCTGCCATCTCAGTGCCTCTGGCCCCACGGGTTAGTGGTTGCGGCTAGACACAGCCTGGGTCAGTTTGACCTTTTTCTGTTGTTTTTCTTTTCTGTTTTATTTTTATTTTTGTTTTTCTGCATAAACTTTGCATATTTAATATCTTTTGAAATATGCATCTGATGAAAATAAGATATATATGAAAACTACTTATTTTTTCATGTAGAATATTAATATGCTGTGTGTTGCCATGTTTAAAACATTAAAAATGTTGTTTGAATTAATTTGTGTTTAAAAATGCTTACACTTGTAAAAATCATAACTAAATATCTACAACTCCAAATTTAACAAACTTTATATGCATTTGGGGTGGAAAAATGTGTAGATTAATGTGGTGTTGTTACTTTGCATGTTTAACAACTGTAAAGAGGAGTTTCTTAGATCTGTCCCAAATGCATTTAAATGAATATGGGAGTTTTCCGAAAATTGTTGTTTGTTCTTTCCGGCCCATTTAAAATGCTAGCATGTTGCTGTTTGTCCTAGTTGAACCCCTGGCCATGATAAACAACTAATAAAACTTGTTGGGTGCTTGTTTAAATAATCTACATAACCTTGTGGCCATGTTAGTTTTGTTCCTTTGCTTGTGATCCACATGTGTTGTGATCTTGTTATTGCCATGATGCTAATGCACTCTTCTTGTTCCTAGAAGTTGCATCATGTCCTACCCATGTACATATGCATCATATTCATCCATCATGTGTTTGAGAATTGCATGATGATTGATTGTGTTCCGGTGTTGCATTGTTGTGTTGGTTAGAGCCCGGTGATGATTCTGCGTTCAAGGTTCCTTTCGAGGCTGAATTGGAGGAGCAAGGTTACGATCCCTCGGTGGAATCAACATGCAAGATGACCATTCCCATATATCACATCTATCTTTGCCTATTCTAGATGTCTTGTTCTTTAGATATTGCCTCGATGCCTATTCATGTTTGTCAGCCGTCCTATTGTTGCCATGAAACTTTCTAACCACCTTCCTAGCAAACCATTGTCTGGCTAAGTACGCATCGCTCAGCCCCTCTTATAGCGTTGTTAGTTGCAGGTGAAGTTTTGAAGACCGCTCCTTGATGAACTTGTTATTGGGATATCACAATATATAAATACCTCTTAAACTAATTCACCTATATGTTTGGTAATGGGTGGAAGGCTAAGCCTTTCTGCTTGGTGTTTTGTTCCACTCATGCCACCCTAGGATCCGGTAAACCGGTGTTATGTTCCTTGATTTTGCGTTCCTAACACGGTTGGGGTTTATGGGACCCCCTTGATAATTCGCTCTGTTTAAAGCTTTTCCAGCAAGGCCCATCTTTGGTTTTACATTTTCCTAAACAACTAAAACATGCAAAGGGCGTTGCAAACCCGAGTTCTTAATCCACCCCTCGGGCCAGTGCTCCTCATGAGTGTTGGTCCAACCCAGAGTCGTGTGCGGTACCCCCTTGGCAACTTGGGTTTTGGTCACCGTACGTTGTGCTCACCCGGTCGTGGCCTGAGACGAGATACGCGTGGCTACTATCTGGGTGTCGGCACGCCGGGAGATCTTGCTGGATTAGTTTTACCTTTGTCGAAATATCTTGAGCACGAGATTCCGAGAATACTCGGGTCTTCCCACTTTGGAGTTGCGACTCCGTAGATCGTGAGCTTGTGATGGGCTAAGTTGGGACACCCCTACAGGGTTTTGATCTTTGATAGTCATGCCCGCGGTTATGTGGCAGATGGGAATTTGTTAATACCCGGTTGTAGATAACTTGACACCTTATTCATGAATACACTACCTGCGTGAGTAAATGTGATGGTCTCTTTTCGAAGGGCTTCAGGAAGTGAACACGGTGGGGTTATGTTTGATCGTGAGTAGTTAGGATCACTTCTTGATCAACTTGGCGATCATTGGCACTTGTTCTCTTCTCGCTCTAAACTCGTAAACTAGTGCTTAGTGCTTGGTGCAAACCTTGTTATAGCCTTTCCACACCTAAGGCTTTGGTAGTTTTGATACCCGGGAACGGGATTACTGAGTCCTCTGTGGCTCACAGACTCAACACACACCAGATGCAGGTACCACTGAGACCAATGCAGGAGATGATCCAGTGCTTTACTGGGAGTTCAATGAAGAGCATGGACGTTACTATGTGTCTTATCCCGACGATCAGTAGTGGTTCTTACTAGGAGGATCCGGGCTTGTGTTATTTATGGTATCTTTCTCGTTTGGATTTCGTCCTTAGTCAGACCCTGATGTTCTTTGGATGATGTATGCTATTGTATGCATTTGTGTGACGTGGCGAGTGTAAGCCAACTATCATTTGACAATTTCATCCCTGAATTTTACATGAGATGTGCAAAGATACCATACTTGAGATCATTCTAGTATGTGTTTATGTCCTTAAGTCGTGCCTCGACACGTGGGGGACATAGCCGCATACTGGCATTACAAGTTGGTATTTAGAGCCTTCTCCGACCTAGGAGCCCTTGATTGATCGAATCGTTGACGATTGAGTCTAGGCACACACACAAAATGTTTTGAGTCCTATATATATATCGGAGAGTAGGATTTCTTTTTACTCCTCATCCCTTCATTGCTCTGGTGAGGACTCCTGACGTTGTTCTATCTCCTCTACTCTCAAAAATTCACTAATTTTTTTTGGATCACGCGAGTATTGTTTGGATTGTTCCGATATCTTTCCGATGAGAACATTGTTCTCGATGCCTCCTGTCATTTAGGGGTTGTGGCAGTGTCCCGGGGAGTTGAGCTCCGAGGTGTTTTCGTCACAAATGTATCATAGCGGTTCAAGAATACTTAAGACGACCGACATCGAAAACTCTTCTATGCTTGTCTGGTGGTGAGATAACCCCGACGTCACACAGTACTGGGGAGATAGTTCGGGAGTATTGCAACAGCTAGTATGGCGGATGTGTTTCGATGGTCCGAGGTAAACAGTTTCCGAGAATGACTGGTTATGTGTTGATGGATGGATACAACTGGATGTAGGTTTAGAGTTGAGTGCGTGGTGCTTCCCCTGTATCCCCAACACTAGATTGCATAACCGGAAACCTTCGGGAATTAATAGGTGGGTTTTTCAAGTAGCTCGTAGGCATTCTTCCAACGAGTGCATGGTTTGAGGTTTGTGGTTCAACGTCGAGTGAAGAGGTTTCATGGGCGTTGTTCCAATTGGGAGTTGCATCTTAAAGGGTCCTTGGCTATGCTGATCCGGGGATAGCAACACCCTTTGTAACACGTTCCATGGGGCATTCAGCACGAACATGTGGGATGAAACTTCTATCATGTATTTGTTCCATCTGCACCTTGTTGTTTTTATTTTATCTTTTGTTCTCCCAAGTGACTTCTCGACAAGATTGTTGTACCATTAAACTATGGAAGTCATTCGTTCATTTTTGTTCAAATGTTCATTGTGACGACTTATGTTGCCAATTTCTAGCCATTGATTCAGCTTACCTGTTTTGCTCAATGGCTAACGGTTCTCATCATATTCAGAATGGCTCCTAAGAAGGTTCCCAACCCTAACCAAGAGGGCGAAGAGGAGAGTCCTCCTGAACATCCTCCTTCCCCTCCTCCTCCGTCTGAGGCATGGAGAGAAATTATGCAAGTGACCAACCAAAACACTCAGATGCTCATGCAAATGATGCAGAACTTTCAAGCCAACCAAGCAAATCAAGGCAATCATGGGAACCAAGGCCAAGGCAATCTGTTCAATCAACCTCACTTTGCGACACTGAACCAATTCCTGGCAAACCAACCAAAGTCGTTCAGTTACTATGTGGACCCGCTAGATGCTGAAGATTGGATCGCACACATCAAAAAGCACTTTGAATGCAGTAACGTGAGGCCTGAGGATTATGTCAAGTTTGCCGCTTTCCAACTCAAAGATCAAGTTGTTGATTGGTGGCAATAGTACAAAGACTCCAAAGGTGATTGTGAGATCTCGTGGACTGACTTCTGCAAAGATTTCCACTCTCACCAAATTCCAACCAGTGTTAATGAAGGCATGTGTGAGCAATTCCGCAACCTGAAGCAAGGCACCATGTCCGTCTATCAATACAATGTCAAGTTCTAGAATCTTGCCCGTTATGCGAAGCAAGACATCCCCGATGCCATGAGCAAGATATATCAGTTCTGAGGTGGTCTAAAAGATGAACTCCAACTTGCTCTCACCTTGTTCGAGTCGGATGAATTTGACCAATTCTACAATATGGCTCTCAAGCAAGAGGCAGCTCAACTCAAGAGTGAAACTCCAAAAAGAGGATTAGAGATGATGTTCACTCCTCCTCTTCCTCTCAAGTGGTTGCCAAGCAGAAGATGTTCTGGCTACCGCCTCCTCCAGTGCTCCGTCCTCCAAACAACAACATGCACTCAGGTGGTCGTGGTTTCTCCCACCCACCCAACCCAAGCAATCAATCCAAGCCTCAGTTCCAAGCTTCAAGATCAAGTGGTCTTTATCATCGGCCTCTTTTAGAAGTTACTTGCAACAAGTGTTCTCAGAAGGGTCACTATGCCAACAAGTGTCCCAACCCAAGGCGCCTTCTGCCTCCTCCACCTGTCAGCACTGCTATTGTCAAGCACAACCCCAAGTCAGCAAGAGTGAATTAATGAATGCAGCTCAAGCATAGAATTCTTCTGATGTGATAATTGGTAATCTTCCAGTTAACTCTATTCCTGCAAAAGTCTTGTTTGATTCAGGTGCATCACATTCGTTCATATCAAGACCTTTTGCATTGTCACATGATATGCCATTGCAAGCTTTGCCTAGTACAATGTCCGTGCTTTCTCCGGGTTTGCTAATGAACTCCAACAACTTTGTTCTGGATATATCTATTCATATGGGTGATTACAGTTTTATGGTTTCCCCGATTGTTCTCAGCAACTCCGACATTGATCTTATTCTTGGGATGGATTGGCTCTCCAATCATGATGCAAACAATGATTGTGCAAATAAGGAGGTCCAGCTATGTCGGTGTACTAAGATAGGGGTACCTTAGTACCCCAACTTGTGCACGGGCAGTAGCAGCTTCCCGTGGCAGGGCTTACCACGTGCTCGCCAGGAACCGTTCTGGTCCCTATGAAGCCATTCAAGAACAAAGTATACAAGTCAGAGGATCAAGGCCCCGGCAAGAGGAGCTTGCCGGGAAGGCCGCACTAGGCTCAAGGTTATCACTTTAGCACAAGACCATGGCAAGAGGAGCTTGCCAGGAAGGCCAAGGAACACATGCCTCAAGAGATGTCTCAGCACATCATGCGCCCCGGCAGGGCCCGGAAAGCGACAAGCTTCCGGGCCCGGCAAGATCACGACCCCGGCAAGGTGCTTGCCGGGGAAACCTACGCTGTGTGCCCACGCTCCAGCTCATCTGCCCACGCGTCGCCCTGGGGCCCTTCCAGGGGCACGTGGCCGGCGGCTGTGCAGCCTGGGGCACACGGTGGCAAGCCACGGTGACGAGGCTACCGCCGTGGCGAACGGAGAAGCATGGACGGACGCTTTTGGGGCGACGGCGATGGGCATTTAATGCCCTTGTCCCCCACTGTCAAAGTTAGGTGAAGACCACTGTTCATATACTGTTCATGCACTGTTGCAACTACCACCAAATTTACACTTTTACCCTCCTCTACGTTGACACCTGTCGGTGACCCCTTTGAGCTATAAAAGGAGGCCCATGCACAACGTAGAGGGGGTTCGAAACCTAGACAACTCTCTCGCTCGGTGTAGCTAGTACTGTAGATCTTCAAGCTCCCGAGCTCAAGAACTCAATACAGCCTAAGCAGGAGTAGGGTTTTACGCGTTCGCGCGGCCCGAACCTGGGTAAAACTGCCCGCGTGTGCCCCTCGATCTGCTCTCCGTGCTCCCTCCGCTCCCTTACCGCAACGTAGAAGGGGCTCCGGTCCCATAGGTGCTCGTGGGAGGATAGTTTTCCCCCGACATCTTTGGCGTGCCAGGTAGGGGGCGTCGAGGTTGTGCGAACCTGATCCGGCGCTCACGCGGGTGCATTCTTCATCAACCTCTCCAACTTCATCAGCTGCATCAACATGCCTCCGAAGAAGAAGGTTTCGGAGGTTGGAGGCCCGTCCGCATCGATCCCACCACCACCAGAGCCGACGGTTGGTGGGGGATGCGCCGGTGGGGACACTCACGGCGCCACCAAGTCCAAGGACAAGACGGACGACCGGGCTAACTCCAAGGCCTCGGTGTCCGTGCACGCACCACGTCCCTCTCAGGAGGTGCCAGACCAGCAGCGGCGTGGTACCGGAGGTACCATACGCTTGCTGGGACGTGGCCAAGCCGGCGAATCACGGGACGCTCAAGGCCACCGCCCCGGCACGAGCAAGGCGCGGTCGCCGGGACGGGAACGTGCTCCTTCTAACGCAGTTAGAAGTCCGAGCGTATCCCGCTCCTCGCACCGTTCGCCACCGATTCCCTCTTCTCCAGAAGAAGCCCTGGCCAGGGCCCAGCTGCTCCTCGACTTCCCTCCAGCGGCGGACAAGGCCGAAGACCTGAGGGCGACGATCCAGAGCCTCATTGCCTTCGCCAATAACGATGCGCCGCAGCAGCCGGCAACTTCACGGCCGCGGCGAGTCGACCAAGCGAAGGCCGATGGCGACAAGACCGCCGGGGGTGCAACTACCGTACACTCCCCGCCGCGGAAGCAGAAAACGCCACCCCGCCGGATCAACGTCGACGACGACTCCACGGCGTCGTCGGATCCATGGGCTCGCCGCGATCAGCGCCAAGTCCACGACGACAGGCGACAGGAGGACGCTCGGACCCGTATCGAGCGTCGACGAGAAGCCAAAAGACAATCTGATCAGCGCGCTGGGACCGCTGTTGATATGCACGCGCCCGGTGAACCAGGCGACTTGCCGTACGCGGCAGGCTGCCCTGCGTTCACCCGAGAGCTGCGGCAAGTCCAGTGGCCCAGCATGAAGAACTTCAAGCCCTACGTACCTGAGAAGTACGACGGCAAGAAGCACCCCTCGGAGTTCCTCAGCATCTACACCATTGCGGTGCAGGCTGCCGGGGGACGCGACGAGAAGATCCTAGCCAACTACTTCCCGCTCGTGCTTAAGCCAAACGTCAGGTCTTGGCTTATGCACTTGCCGGAGAACTCCATCTCTTCATGGGCGGATCTGTGCCACCAGTTTGTCGGCGCCTTCACAGGCGGCCACAAACCCCACGGCCAGGAGAGCGATCTCCACATCTTAGCCCAGAAGGAGGGAGAGTCCCTGCGCAAATACATCCAAAGATTCAGCCGCGTCCAGCACAACATTCCCGACGTCCACCCTGCCGTGGTTATCAGCGCGTTTCACCAGAATGTGCGTAACCGCCGGATGAGGGAGGAGATGGCCATGACCAAGATCCGGGATGTCAGCGAGCTCTACGCTCTGGCTGACAAGTGCGCGCGCGCTGAAGAGGGGAGGAGACTCCCCGGAGAGGATACTGGCGCAGGAGGAAGCGACAGCGAGGATGCTGCCCCGGCGAGGAAAAACCGGCGGCGGAATAACAGAAAGAAGAAGAGCAAGGAGGTGCTGGTTGTCGAGCAGTCCGGCAAGGAGGCTCCCGCCAAGAAGGCACAGGCTGGCGGTTCCGGCAAGGAGCCCGCCCCTGTAGCGGCAGCCGACAAGCAGGACGGCTCCGACAAGCAGTACTGCAAGATCCACCGCACCAAGGGCCACGATCTCCAGAACTGCAAAAGAGTGGAGTACCTCGTAGATCAGCAGACGGCTGAATACGAGCGACGTGACAAGGAGAAGGCCCAAGGAGGCGGAGGAGAGCCCAGCAAGAAGCGGCCGTTCAATGGCCGGGGAGGACGCCGCGGCAAGGCCAAGCAGCGGCAAGGTGACAGACCTCCCCGGGGCCGCGACAAGGATGAGGATGAAGACGACGATGATGACATGGAAGAAGGAGACAACAGCGAGCAGGAGTTCCAGAAGGCAACAGAGGTTCTGTGTGTCGACGAAGGTGCCTCTCTGCATACTTCCCACCGCCAGCTCAAGCAGTGGGTGCGAGAAGTGAATGCAGCTGAGCCCCCCGTCGAGTCACGCAGGCTGCTGAAGTGGTCCGGCACGCCCATCATCTTCGACATTGAGGACCACCCTGACCGCACCACTGAGGTCGGGTGCTTGCCGATGTTGGTCTCACCAACTATCCGTAACCTCAAGGTCACCAAGATGTTGGTTTACGGCGGGGCCGGCCTGAACTTGATCTCCTCAGCTGTGATCAAGAAGCTACAGATCCCAGATGGCGAGCTCGAAGAAACTGGGTCGTTCCAAGGGATCAACCCGGGAAGGAGCAAGCCGAAGGGGAAGATCACGCTACCAGTGACCTTTGGCGGAGAGCTCAATTTCAGGACGGAGAGGATCACATTTGATGTTGCTGATATCCCATTGCCATACAATGGGATACTTGGTCGTCCTGCCCTCGCCAAGTTCATGGCAGCTTCCCACTATGCATACAACGTACTCAAGATGCCGGGGCCGATAAGCATCATCTCTGTCCCCGGCGACAAGAAGGACGCGCTTATCTGCGCCGACAAGATCTACCGGGATGCAGCAGCCGCAGTAGGGAGCAACACACTTGCCGCTGAAGCTCCCGGGGGGAAGAACAAGACCAAGTCCGGCAAGAGCTCTGGAGTCCACTCCGGCAAACGCACCTCTTCGGAGTGCTGCGCTGCCGTCGAGGACGCACCATCGAGCTCCACCGGCAAGTGCAAGAAAGGAATGGCAGCTCCACCGACAACCAAGAAGGTGTCCGCAAAGGAGGACGGCACTGGTGGTACCTTCACCATCAGTGCTACACTCGACCCCAAATAGGAAAGCGCGCTCGTTGCCTTCCTGCGGGCGAATGTCGACGTGTTCGCATGGCAACCGTCTGACATCCCCGGCGTTCCTAGGAAGGTAATTGAGCACAAGCTTGTTGTTTGTCCTCATGCGCGGCCCGTCAAGCAGAAGGTCAGGAAGCAAGCCGTGGAGCGCCAAGAATTCATCGCCGAAGAGATAAAGAAGTTGGAAGCAGCAGGCCTGGTTAGAGGCGTAATCCATCCTACGTGGTTAGCCAATCCAGTTGTCGTGCACAAGGCCAAAGGGAAGTGGAGACTTTGTATAGACTTCACTGATGTGAATAAAGCGTGTCCCAAGGATCCATTTCTCTTGCTGTGTATTGACCAGATTGTTGACTCCACCGCCGGATGTGAGCTGCTTTCCTTCCTTGATGCATACTCAGGTTACCACCAGATATTCATGGCCAAGGAAGATGAAGAAAAGACTGCATTCATTACTCCATGCGGTACATATTGTTTCATACGCATGCCCTTTGGATTGAAGAATGCGGGCTCGACATTTGCAAGGGTGGTGCACACTGCTTTTGAGCCACAGATACACAGAAATGTAGAAGCCTACATGGATGATATAGTGGTCAAGAGCAAGAGCAAGGATACTCTGATCCAAGACTTAGAGGAAACCTTTGGGAATCTGCGCAAGATCCAACTCAAGCTGAACCCCGAGAAGTGCGTCTTCGGAGTTCCCTCCGGCAAGCTTCTCGGGTTCTTTGTGTCCCAGAGGGGGATTGAAGCCAATCCCGACAAGATAAAAGCCATCGAGCAGATTGAAGCCCCGAAGCGCGTCAAGGACGTAAGAAGACTTGCTGGTTGTGTGGCTGCCCTCAGCAGGTTCATTTCAAAGTCTGCAGAGCGTGCCCTGCCTTTCTTCAAAATTTTGAAAAAGGCAGGTCCCATGAAATGGACTCCGGAAGCGGAGGCAGCGCTGCAAGACTTGAAAGGATACCTGTCCTCCACTCCGATACTTGTCGCACCTAGGCCACAAGAGAAGTTGCTGCTGTACCTAGCGGCAACCAATCAAGTGGTTAGTGTTGCGTTAGTAGCGGAGAGAGAGGCGAATGAGGAACCCACATCCCTGGCAAGCAAATCCGGCGACAAGCAGGGGGCTTCCCCGACAAGCTCTGGCCCCGACAAGGACAAGTCTGCGCAGGAGCAAAGAGAAGTGCGAAGGAAGATGGTGCAGCGCCCAGTGTACTTCGTAAGTTCCCTTCTGCAGGGGGCTAGATCAAGGTACTCTGGGGTGCAGAAGTTGCTTTTCGGCCTCCTCATGGCCTCAAGGAAGCTGCGCCATTACTTCCAAGCACACGAGATAACGGTAGTCACTCGCTTTCCGTTGAAGAGGATATTACAAAATCCCGAAGCAACAGGCAGGATCGTCGAGTGGGCACTGGAGCTGTCAAGCTTTGGTCTCGAGTTTGAGAGTACTTCAACCATACAGAGCAGAGCTTTGGCAGAATTCATAGCAGAATGGACCCCAACGCCAGATGAAGAAGCCCCAGAGACAAGCATCCCCGTCCAAGAAGCGAGCAACGAGTGGATAATGTACTTTGATGGTGCTTTCTCGCTGCAAGGCGCCGGTGCCGGCGTGGTACTCATAGCGCCCACCGGAGAGCACCTCAAGTATGTTGTCCAGATGCACTTTCCCAAGGAGCAAGCGACAAACAATACTGCTGAGTATGAAGGTTTGCTTGCCGGTCTCAGAATTGTGGCCGAGCTTGGAATCAAGAAGTTGATTGTGCGGGGAGATTCACAGTTGGTGGTCCGACAAGTGAATAAGAGTTACCAGAGCCCTTTGATGGAGGCTTATGTTGATGAAGTGAGGAAGCTTGAAGAGCACTTTGAAGGTCTGCAAATGGAGCACGTCCCAAGAGCTCAGAATGATATTGCAGATGGCCTCTCAAAGTGTGCTGCAATGAAGGTACCTGTGGAACCAGGGACCTTCGTGCTCAAGTTAACTCAGCCATCCGTTACACCATCAGTTGGGCAAAACAAGAAGAGGAAATTGGTCTCCGGTGACTACTTGCCGGCGGATATTCCAGAAGCCGCCGCCAAGGTCCCCAAGATCAACAGCCAAGATGCTGAGGAACAGTTTGCTCCTGCAGATCCAAGGGTCCGTACAGTTGAAGCTAGCGTTCCCGACAAGCCTTGCCCCGGCAGGCTTGCCGGGGGACCATCAGCTCCGGCAGAGCCGCAGGTTCTTGCCGTAGAAGCTGAGGTTCCCGCAGCAGCCCTCATGCCTTTGGTCCTTGTTCTTGAGCCTCATGCTCCAGCATGGGCACATCAAATTGTCCGCTTTCTGCAAACTGGAGAACTTCCCGACGAGCCAGGAGAGATAGAGAAAATAACCAGGCAGTCGAGTATGTACCAGTTCGTTGGCAATGAACTGTACAGAAGAAGACTCAACGATGTCAAGTTGAAGTGCATTTCCAGGGAAGATGGACAGAAGCTGTTGGCAGAGATACATGGAGGCATATGTGGCCACCACATTGGCGCAAGGGCACTTGCTGGGAAGGCGTTACGGCAAGGGTTTTTCTGGCCAGAAGCCCTCCAAGATGCAACTGCACAAGTAACCAAGTGTGAAGCGTGCCAGTTCCATGCCAAGCAAATTCACCAGCAAGCTCAAGCTCTCCAGACAATCCCTTTGTCCTGGCCCTTCTAGGTCTGGGGGCTCGATATTCTCGGCCCCTTTCCCCCGCGCAGCTGGGGGCTTTGAGTACTTGTAGGTAGCAATCGAAAAGTTCACAAAGTGGCCAGAAGTGGAGCCAGTGAGAAAGGTGACAACACAGTCAGCAGTCAGGTTCTTCAGATCGATTGTTTGCCGTTTCGGAATCCCTAACAGGATCATCACCGACAACGGCACACAGTTTACAAGTCGCACCTTCATGCAGTACGTCCAAGACCTTGGCGCCAAGGTCTGCTTCGCTTCTGTTGCTCACCCGAGGAGCAATGGTCAAGCGTAGAGGGCCAATGCTGAAGTGCTGCGCGGACTCAAGACAAGAACCTTCGACAGGCTGCACAAGTGCGGAAGAAACTGGATAGAGGAGTTGCCGGCGGCTCTTTGGTCAATCAGGACGACACCAAATCGAGCCACCGGACAAACACCCTTTGCTCTTGTCTATGGAGCAGAGGCAGTTCTCCCCACGGAACTCGTATATGGATCTCCTCGTGTGCTCGCTTATGATGAGCTCGGGCAAGAGCAACTGCAACAAGATGATGCATTGCTCCTTGAGGAGGAACGTCTCCAGGCTGCTGTACGAGCTGCTCGATATCAGCAAGCCTTGCGTCGCTATCATAGCCGCAAGGTCAGGGCCAGGAGTATCGAGGAAGGCGACCTTGTTCTTCGGCGTGTTCAGTCCGCCAAGAATTCCAACAAGTTGACGCCGAAGTGGGAAGGCCCTTATCGGGTGAGACAAGTCACAAGGCCCGGCGCCGTCCGCCTTGAGACAGAAGAAGGCTTACCGGTGAGCAACTCCTGGAACATAGAGCATCTTCGCAAGTTTCACCCGTAAGGCGCGGTTGCCGTGATCCACTCCGGCAACCACCTTTTGTACAAGTCTTGCCGCTGTTGCATGTAAACCTTTGTACAAAGCCGAGCGCAGATCCCGTGCATCAGTAAAGCTTTTGTGCTTCGCACTATTTGTCATGTCCATGCTTTTCTTTGTTATTTGCATGCATCATCTGACACCTTGTGCAACGCACATCCCCGGTAAGCACTAGCAAGCCATGAGGCCCTATACTTGTTTTTCCTCCTCTTTTTCTTTCCCTCTTAAGCAGAAGGAGTATTCCTCGCGCACAAGTTTGCCGGGGGGGAAGGAGATGGAGGCATGAACCAAGTACTGTTCAAGAAAGAGAAGCCTTGTCGGGGAGCAAACAATCTATGAAAGCTAAGTTACCAAAGTTTGAGTAATTCAAATTTTTCAAATTTTTTAGTTGTCTTCCTTGAACAACCACACTTTGTATGGAAAACCTGTGCGCGGAGGAACCTACCCGTGACTAGCCGCACCCTTACTTTGTTTCGAGCACGCTCAACGACTTAAGTGAGCTGCGACAAGTGTCGCGCCCTTACTTCGTTTTCGAGTTCGCTCCGCAATCTAAGTGTGTTGCGGCTAGCTGCGGCAAGGTTTCTTGCCGGCAAAGGTATTGCCAGCAGGCTGCTAAGAGTCCAGCACTCAGCGCTCGCGGCAAGGGTCCTTGGCCGGCGAGTTCCCTGAAAACGTAGGGTGGAATGCATACAAAGTGAAGGGACCGAAGCAAGGGAGATAACACTGCATTGGTTGCTCAAAATAAGATTATATATTGCAAAGACGACTTGCCGCAATACTAACAGATTCTTGTCCGTAACATGCTTTGCAGCGGCAAAGGAAGCAGAAAGAAAGGAATATAATCTACGCGGTCGCCTTCACGCCTCGTGATCTTGCCCACCTTGGCGACGATGTGGGCAACTTGCGCCTTCAATGCCTCCTGGTCAGCTTCGGGCGGCAAGGAGTGGAGGACATTGACGAGGTTGATGCCGGGGTTGCGGTAGACGATCTTTGATAAGACCCGCTCCATGGTGCCCATGCAGAGCCGACGCGCCTCGTCGGCCAGCTACACGGGGATCTTCTCCCGCAGCCGCGCAAGTGCCGGCGCAATTCCCCTGAAGAACAGACTCAACTTGGCGCTGTGGGGGAGACTCTCGTCCAGGGAGTACACGAGATGCTCCGCCCTCAGCGCCATCATCTCCATGTCAATATTGGCAGCGGAGGTGACCAGCTCATCAGTCCACTGCTCCACTGCCCGGTTGAAGTTGTTTGCCGAGACGGCGGCGCTCTCCACCAAGGCCCTTTCCTTGCGGAGTTCGTCCTTCAGCTTCGTCTCGCGGTCCCGGGCGGCGTCTAGCGAGTCAGTCAAGGTGGAAACCTTCAGCTCTAAGTCAGCGATGGAGTTCCTGGCGTCAGAGAGCTCTTTGCCCTTCTCGGAGAGACATACCTGCAGCTCAGAGTTGGTGTGGGCATCTTTCTCCCGCTCCACGTTGAGCGCAGTGACCCTCTCCTCGCTCGCCTTCAGGTACAGCTCCGTCTGCGCCACCTTGGCCTCCAGGTCCTTCTTGGCGGTCTCTGCGGCGGCTGCGGCGTTCCTCGCCTCCTTCAGAGCCCCGCCAATGGCCTGCTCCTGGGCGGCGAGGTCGTCCTCGTGGGCATCGAGGTCGACCTTCCGCTAGTTGAGTACTCCTTCCCGCCGAGACAGCTCCTCGGCGGCAAATCGTTGCTGCTCCTCGGCCTCAGCTTTTTCAAGGAGGAAGGCTTGCTGCGCCCTGGCAAGCTCTTCACGCTCCTCCGCCAAGTTGCGGAGGGCCGCCTGGTTGGCGGCGCGGAGCTCCGCGGCGCGCTTCTCCAGATCAGCTCCAGCCTTGGCAGCCAGAGCCTCCCGAGACTCCAACTTCGCCTGCCTGGCCCGATACAAGGCCAGGAGCCGACGAAGGAGTCTCTCCTCTTCGGGCTCGTCGCTGCTGCCGGGCGCTTCAACAACCTTCAATCCGGCGGAGGCGAGGACCTCTCCGTCAAAGGTCTCTCCCTCCGCGGGTGCCCGAGACGAGGACGCCCACGGGACTTGACTAAAGACCCCGTTGGCGGCCTCCAAGTAGACGCCCGACCGGTCCGCGGAGGCGGAGGGGTCGGCGGCTGGTGCAGCGTCCGGCGCTCCCGCAGCCTCCGGGCCAGCGGTATGATCGCCGGTCCCTTCCCCAGCCGCGGCATCGGCGGTTGGGGCGGTCTCCTCAACGGCCGGCTCGTCAGCTCCAGCCACCTCCTCGGCGGTAGTGGTGTTGCCGCCGTCGCCATGCACGCCCTCCTCTCCGGTGGTCTCCGTTTGCATCCGCTCCGATGCAGGAGGATCTAGCAGAAGAAAAAGAAAAGAAAGAATCAAGCAAATATCCAAAAAAGACGAATTCGAGAAGAAGAAGTCACAAGGGTTACCTTTGCGGGCTTCTTCGACGACGGGGTCCCTCGCCGGGGAATTCTCCCTTGGCGGCGGAGTAGTGGCCCCTGCTGGCGGAGGGCCGCCTGCGCCCTCCCTTGGCGGGGTGCTCACCCTTGTCGGGCTGCTCACCCTTGGCGGGGTACTCACCCTTGGCGGAGTGCCCGTCCTTGGCAGAGCATTCTCCCTTGCCGGGGAGTTCATCCTTGGCAGGGAGGGTGGAGCAAGTGGCTCGTCGGGGGCGACCTCCTGGTGCTCCTGCGGCTGCGGCTCCACTTCTGCACAAGACAACAAGACATCAACCAAGATGATAACCTCAAGCGCGCCCATCAAGCAGAAAGATGAATACCAGACTTACGCTGGGGGCTGCTCCTCGGAACAGCAGGCTGATCCGGCAAGCTCGTCGCCGGCAAGTCGCTTGTCGCCGCGACGGGCTCGTCGTCCTCGATATTGACCACAGGGATCTTGGCACTCTTCGCCATCCGCTGGGTCAAGGTCCTGCGAAGCAAAACAAAAGCAAGATCAGAGCCAAGCAAGGAAAATCAAGACAAAATCAAAGAAACTAAAAGAATTGCAAGTACTTACTCCTCTTCCTCTTCGTCGGAGCTGAGGGCGGAGAAGTCAAACTCCGCCTGGTGTGCCCCCGCGCGAGGAGCTAGAGGAGAAGACTCCCTCGGGCGCTTGGCGGGCTCCGGGGCTGTGGGCTGTGAAGACCCGGCCCCCGTCGTCGCCGAGGACCGAGGGGCAGAAGGAGCACCCGTTCCGCTCCGGGAAGATCCCCCTCCGCTGGGCGCTCGAGCACGGGGCGCCTCCTTGACGACTTCGCTCGTCTTGGTGGCGCGCGTCGCACGGCGCGTCGGCTGCTGCCGAGGCGCCTGTGGCCTCGCCGTCTCAGCTGCCTTGCGGAGGCGCTTCTTCGGTTGCTGCGGAGGGCTTGGCGGAGGCGGAGAGTTCTCCGAGGATGAGGAGGCATCGTCGTCAAGATTCAGAGATCCACCAGAGTCTTCATCAGAATCTCCAGCCTCGGCGTCCTCCTCCTCCTCGGCAGGCCCGCTGGACTCAGTGCCATGCCCGACGGCCTCGCTCCCCCGGCAACCTCGCTCGTCCCGGCAAGCTTCACGGAAGGCTCCCCGGCAAACTCCTTGGGCGCAATCTTCAGCAGCTTGAGGATTTCCGCCTCCTCTGCTTGACTCACTGCGTCCGCGGCCTGTGCCTCGTCCACAGTGTATCCAAATTCGCCCGCAGCCGCAGCTGCGGCGGCCTCCTCCATCCTGGAGGCAATGTAAGCTACATCCCGGTCAGTAGTATCTCGGGTCAGGCCCTTCTTCTCCTCGGCGTTGCGGGGCTTCTCGACCAAGTTGTCAAAGAAGGTCTGCACGGTCTCCGCCGGAGGCTCCAGCCAAGTGGGGACGACGCCATGGGAGTCGCACTCGGGCATTATCGCGCGTATGGAATCGCGGGCAGTGCTGTTGCACAGCGGCACCACTCCCCGGGAAGGTTTGAACCACTCCGGGTGGGCAGGGTCATGCTTGAAGAGCTCCCGGACCATCCCCTTCAACTCCAAGACGGTGAAATTGTAGTTCAATCCAGGGCGCAGCCTCATGCAATCTGCCGCATTGCCGAATTCCTAGGCGGGCCTCTTCCTTTCTTGTAGAGGGGCGATGCGGCGGCGGAGGAAATCTGCTCCAACTTCTCCGACAGTCAGATTGGCGGCCCGGAGACGAAGGATCCTAATGAGGGCGATCTGAAGCTTACTGTCCTCCGGGGCCAAATCACTCCAATCCTTGCCGCGCACTATGGTAGTCTGGCGCGGCGAGGTAAAGGGCTCAGGCTCAGCTTCCAGCACCCGGCACCAATCGGCTCTCCACTCCTCCCACTTGCCGCGGAGCTCTCCCTTCAAGTACGCCTCCTTCTTGTTCAGCCTGAAGATCCAGGAGATGCCGCCGGAGAGGGGAGAACCGGACTCTACTCTAGGCGTGAAGAAGTGGCGGAAAAGAGCTACATTTGGATGAACCCCAACGTAGTTTTCGCACAGATGTGCGAAAACGGCCATCGTAAGGATGGCGTTGGGGGTGAAATCTAGGAGGTGGAGGCCATACGTATTCATTACATCACAAAAGAACTCCGAGTACGGAGGGCACAGACCACAATGGAAGAATGCGGCAAAGTAAAAGTACCCGCCGGGGAACATGTCGACAGCGACGGCGGGGAGGACTCTGGTGCGGGGATGAGCTTTGGTCTCCCTCGCCCAGAACAAATAGTATTTGTCCCGCAGCTCCCTCGCGCCAACCCTCGGCGCGAAGACCACGCACTTCCTCCGCAGGGCTGCCAGCTTTGCCGCCTGCTCGGACTTCTCCTTCTTGGCCTTGTCACTCTTCGCCTTGTCGCTCTTCGGAGCCATGGCGGGGGCGGCGAGGAAAGAGGCGAGGAGGTCGACGGTGCCGCGGATGCAGGAGACAGTGGAGGAAGGGCGAGGGCAAGAAGCGGCGGGGGTTTCTGGAGAATCAAGGCTCAATGAAGACAATGGAGGGGAACTGCCCCTGCTTCCTCTGCTTTTAAAGGGGGAAGTGGGGGACGTTCCGCATTTCCCATTAAAGAACAGGCCACGATCTCTTCCACGACGCCGCAATCGACGCGTGCCGTTAGGGAGGGATGCGGCAGATACGGAAGGGGATACGGCTTGCCGTGGGCCGCGTGTGCCCGTGCACTGTCTTGGGCCTGGCCCAACAGCGCTCGGCACCGTGTGTGGCCCAGGCCCGGGGGCTCCTGTCGGTGTACTAAGATAGGGGTACCTTAGTACCCCAACTTGTGCATGGGCAGTAGCAGCTTCCCGTGGCAGGGCTTACCACGTGCTCGCCAGGAACCGTTCTGGTCCCTATGAAGCCATTCAAGAACAAAGTATACAAGTCAGAGGATCAAGGCCCCGGCAAGAGGAGCTTTCCGGGAAGGCCGCACTAGGCTCAAGGTTATCACTTTAGCACAAGACCCTGGCAAGAGGATCTTGCCAGGAAGGCCAAGGAACACATGCCTCAAGAGATGTCTCAGCGCATCATGTGCCCCGGCAGGGCCCGGAAAGCGACAAGCTTCCGGGCCCGGCAAGATCACGGCCCCGGCAAGGTGCTTGCCGGGGAAACCTACGCTGTGTGCCCGCGCTCCAGCTCATCTGCCCACGCGTCGCCCTGGGGCCCTTCCAGGGGCACCTGGCCGGCGGCTGTGCAGCCTGGGGCACACGGTGGCAAGCCACGGTGACGAGGCTACCGCCGTGGCGAACGGAGAAGCATGGACGGACGCTTTTGGGGGCGACGGTGACGGGCATTTAATGCCCTTGTCCCCCACTGTCAAAGTTAGGTGAAGACCACTATTCATATACTATTCATGCACTATTGCAACTACCACCAAATTTACACTTTTACCCTCCTCTACGTTGACACCTGTCGGTGACCCCTTTGAGCTATAAAAGGAGGCCCATGCACAACGTAGAGGGGGTTCGAAACCTAGACAACTCTCTCGCTCGGTGTAGCTAGTACTGTAGATCTTCAAGCTCCCGAGCTCAAGAACTCAATACAGCCTAAGCAGGAGTAGGGTTTTACGCGTTCGCGCTGCCCGAACCTGGGTAAAACTGCCCGCGTGTGCCCCTCGATCTGCTCTCCGTGCTCCCTCCGCTCCCTTACCGCAACGTAGAAGGGGCTCCGGTCCCATAGGTGCTCGTGGGAGGACAGTTTTCCCCCGACAAGCTAACTCATCCTGATGAAGACGTGATTATCTTCGCAGCTCGAGATAAAACAATCAGGCTATTCTCTCTCAATGACAAGGGCGAGATTAATGCCATCTCTCACATTTCGCTGGTTCGTGAATATCAGGATGTTTTCCCTGAAGAGCTTCCAGGCTTGCCTCCCCACCGTCAAGTTGAATTCGTCATTGAACTCGAACCCGGTTCCGAGCCAGCATGTCGGTGTCCGTACAAGCTTGCTCCTGATGAGTTGAAGGAGCTGAAGAAACAACTCGACGAGCAAGAACGTATGGGTCTAATCAGACCAAGTACTTCTCCTTGGGGCTGTGGTGTTCTATTTGTCAAGAAGAAGGATGACACGGAACACCTTTGCGTTGATTACCGGCCATTTAACAAGAAGACAATAAATAATAAGTACCCGCTCCGCAATATCAATGAATTGTTCGAGCAGCTCAAAGGAGCAAAGGTGTTCTCGAAGCTCGATCTCCAGATGGGTTACCATCAGATTCGTATTCGTGAAGAGGATATTCCTAAGACCGCATTTAGAACGAGTTTTGGCTCCTATGAATACACGGTCATGTCTTTTGGCCTTGCAAATGCTCCACCCAGTTTCTCTCGGATGATGCACTTCATATTCAACCCCTACACCAATGAATTCGTTCTCGTCTATCTGGATGATATCTTGGTATTCTCCAAGAATGAAGAAGACCATGCCATACACCTCCGTTTGGTCCTTGACAGGCTCTGTGAGCACAAGTTCTATGCGAAGTTCTCCAAATGTGAATTATGGCTAGATAAAGTCCTCTATCTTGGCCATATTATCTCTGCCGAGGGCATTTCTGTGAACCCTGAGAAGGTTGAAGCTATTGTCAACTTGGAACCTCCACAGAATGTCAAGCAACTCCGAAGCTTCCTTGGTCTCGCTAGCTATTGCAGAAGGTTCGTTGAGAACTTCTCCAAGATTGCCAAGCCTCTTTCCAACCTGTTGCGGAAGAATGTCAAGTACTTGTGGACTCCTGATTGTGATGTGGCATTCAAGACACTCAAAGAGAAGCTCATTTCTGCTCTGGTTCTTACTCCTCCGGATGAGTCCAAGCCTTATGAAGTCTTTTGTGATGCTTCATTGCAAGGTCTTGGTGGTGTTCTCATGCAAGACAAGAAGATTGTGGCATACACTTCTCGTGAGCTGAAACCTAATGAGAAGAATTACCCCACACATGATCTTGAGCTAGCAGCGGTTGTTCATGCCTTGATCACGTGGAGACACCTTCTGTTGGGCAGAAAAGTGGACATCTTCACTGATCACAAGAGCTTGAAGTACATCTTCACTCAGCCAAACCTTAAACTTTGCCAGACTCGTTGGGTTGAGATGATTCAAGAGTACGATCCAAGTATTGAGTATACTCCTGGCAAGGCCAATGTCATTGCAGATGCCTTGAGAAGAAAGACGTATTGCAACAGTCTCCTTCTCAAACCGTTCCAGCCTGAACTTTGTGAATCATTCAGGAAGCTCAACCTCCAAGTTGTTCCGCAAGGCTTTCTTGAAAATCTTCAAGTTGCTCCTACCTTGGAAGATCAAATCCGTGAGGCCCAACTCAGTGATGCTATGGTGCAGAAAGTGAAACATGGTATTGCTAAGGGTACTCCCAAGTACAAGTGCTATCGCCTTGATGAGAAAGACACCTTGTTCTTTGAGGACAAGATTGTGGTTCCCAAAGGTGATCTCAGGAAGCTCATAATGAATGAAGCACATGACTCCCTCCTCTCGATACACCCAGGAAGCTCCAAGATGTACCAAGACCTCAAGCAATCGTATTGGTGGACTCGCATGAAAAGGGAGATTGCCCAATTCGTGAATGAATGTGATGTCTGCAGAAGAGTGAAGGCAGAGCATCAACGTCCAGCAGGACTCCTTCAACCTCTACCTATTCCTGAGTGGAAATTCGATCACATTGAGATGGATTTCGTCACTGGGTTTCCCAAGTCCAAGAAGGGAAATGATGCTATCTTTGTGGTGATTGACAAGCTAACTAAAGTAGATCATTTTCTTCCCGTCAAAGAATCCATCAACGCAGCTCAGCTGACAAAGTTGTACACCTCCAGAATTGTTTCTTTGCATGGCATTCCTCAACTGATATCCTCAGACCATGGAAGCTTGTTCACTTCCAAGTTCTGGGATTCTTTTCAGTCAGCCATGGGCACAAAGATTCGCTTCAGCACTGCGTTTCACCCTCAGACTAGTGGTCAAGTCGAAAGAGTGAACGAGATCCTCGAAGATATGCTAAGAGCTTGTGTCATCTCCTTCGGTATGAAATGGGAAGATTGCCTTCCATTTTCTGAATTCTCCTACAACAACAGCTTCCAAGCAAGTGCAGGCAAAGCTCCTTTTGAAATCTCTATGGCAGAAAGTGTCGTACCCCTCTCAACTGGTCCGAGATTGGTGAACGTCAACTCCTTGGAAATGATTTGATCTCAGAAGCCGAAGAAATGTGCAAAGTCATACGTGAGAAACTCAAAGCCGCGCAATCGCGTCAAAAGAGCTACTATGACGGCAAGCATCCTGACTTGGCTTTCGAAATTGGAGACCATGTCTATCTCCATGTTTCTCCCATGAAGGGCACTTAGAGGTTCGGTATCAAGGGCAAGCTTGCTCCAAGATACGTGGGCCCTTTCAAGATTCTTGGCAACAGAGGCGATCTAGCCTACCAACTCGAGCTTCCCTCCAACTTTGCAAATGTGCATGATGTGTTTCACGTGTCTCAACTCCGCAAGTGCTTCAGGACGCCTGAACGCACCATTTTGTTTGAAGAGATTGATCTTCAACAAGACTTGTCTTATCGTGAGCACCCTGTTGCTATTCTTGAAGAAACTAAGCACAAGACACGCGACAAGTCCATCAAATTCTTGAAAATGAAGTGGTCACACCATATCGACCGAGAAGCTACATGGGAACGAGAAGATCATATCCGTTCTGAGTATCCCTCCTTCTTTCAGTCCTAGATCTCGGGACGAGATCTTTTCGTAGTGGAGGAGAGTTTGTAACACCCCATATGTGATACTTTCCATATATGGCAATAAAGCATTTATCATTTTGATCCTTGTCCTTTCCTTGGGGGTTCTTGTCATTTATGCATTCTTTTGTTTTGCATTGTCATTTATTTTTCTTATGCATACATGCATTGCTTCATCATCACCATGGCATCATGTTCATCATAGCTTCATTTACTTGTATTTGCTTGTGATGTGAGGCCACCTTATTGGGTGTTGGGTGATGGTGGTGTCAAGCCATGCCCATGTTAACCCTAAACCCCCTCCTTCTTCTTCACCTCTTCTCCTTCCTCCTTTTTCTTCCTTTCTTTAAGTTTTTTGCAAGTGACTAAACTCTCCTCCTTTATGTTCATCTCCTCCCCACTTCAAAGTTACACTATCCTAAGCCACCTTGCAAAGCTACACCTCTGTTGGAAGTATTTTGGTTAGGTTTTAAAATGGCTCAAGTTTGAATTATTTTCAAACTTGAATTATTTTACTTCCTCTAAAAATGTCCAGAACAATTTTATAAAATAGAGCATCTTCACAGGAGTTTGGGGATATTTTTCATATTTTCCATACCCCTCCCCTAAGTCCCTGAGCTTTTTCCTTTTTGTTTTCTTTTCTGTCTGAAGAAAAGAAAAGGAAAAAGAAGAGAACAGCGCAGTCAGCAGCAGCAGCCCTGCAGCACAGCCACCAGGCCCAGCAGCAGCGCCGCGGCCTAGCCAGCTCCTCCACGCGTGCAGCCCGCCAGCGCACAGTCGCGCCGTCTCCCTCCCTCGCGTCGGGCCCGCATGTCAGCATCTCCACCTCGACGCTCACCTGCCCCCCCCCCAGTCGTGTCGTCTCCTTCCCCTGCTTCAGAGCGTCGACGTCATGAGCTCGACCTCACAGACGTCGAGGCCAGCCGTCGCCGCACTCCCGTATTTAAAGCCGCAGCTCCTCCTCTAGGGTTCGTCCTTCGCCGCCTCCTCCAAGGGGATCTTCCCCTTCCCTCCTTCTCCTTCCCCACGAGAACCCGAGCGCAGCTGAGAACGCGTCGCCGTCGTCGCCGTCCTCCGGTCGGGTCCAGCCACCGGTGTCGTGTCCTACTGCTTCCCCGCCGTCGATTACTTCCTCTCCATCACAGATTGGACGCCGCGTCGCCTTTGCAACAACGTCTTCTTCCTCATGTGCTTCCAACGTCGCCTCGGCTAAAGTTCGCGCAGGAGTTCAGAGCTCGCCTGCGTCATCGTAGTTCCGTCATCGCCCTCGTCTTCCTGTCGTAGGTATAGGAGGTATATCCATCTCCCCTCCTGCTCCATCCCGTCATCCTTAGAGCGCTAGCAACGTCGCCAGATCCGAGTCTTGCCCGCGCTCTTCGTGCTCCAGCGGCTCTTTGAAACTTCAGATAGAACCTGCCGTGTCGTGCTCGCCCGCACCTGTTTCTCGCGCTCACCGCGCCCGCTGCTCGCTCGCGCCCGCACCTGACCATGCTCACGCACGCCCGAGCCGGCGCGCCCTGTCTGCTTCACCGCAGCGCCATGCTGCTTCACCACCCGCAGCGCCACCATGGCCCGAGCCGAGTCGTTGCTCGTGCTCGAGCAGCTAGACCTTCCCCTTGCGCCATCCACCTGCCGAGCCGCTCCCCAACTGAGTCCCGCACGCCGCAGCCACCGCAGTGGCCCGCTGTCTCCGTTTCGCTAGCCGGCGTAGGTGAGCCGTCTTTGTTCCAGGCACATGAGGATCTGCATTGGTTGCAGATCACCTCAAGAGGACCGGACCTCCTCTTCTGTCAGCCGCACGCCTTCAGCCCAGTGGCTCGTCTCTTCGTCAGTTAACCAGGAGATCCTGGGTTCGAATCACAACGGGGGTAGTGGGATTATTCCCCCATTTTTTGCGTTTCCTGTGACGCTGATAGGCAAGCCCCACCTGTCGTCCTCTCTGCACCTTCCACCCACACACGCACCCACCGCTGCCATCTCAGCGCCTATGGACCCACGGGTCAGTGGCTGCGGCTAGACCCAGCATGGGTCAGTTTGACCTTTTTCAGTTGTTTTTCTTTTCTGTTTTGTTTTTCATTTTCTTTTTCTGTATAAACTTTGTACATTTAATATCTTTTGAAATATGCATCCGATGAATATTAATATGTTGTGTGTTGCCATGTTTAAAACAAAAAAAAATGATGTTTGAATTAATATGTGTTTAAAAATGCTTAAACTTGTAAAAATCATAACTAAATATCTACAACTCCAAATTTAACAAACTTTATATGCATTTGGGGTGGGAAAATGTGTAGATTAATGTGGTGATGTTGCTTTCATGTTTAACAAATTTAAAGATGAGTTTCTCAGTTCTGTCCCAAATGCATTTAAATGAATATGGGAGTATTCCGGAAATTGTTGTTTGTTCTTTTCGGCCCATTTAAAATGCTAGCATGTTGCTGTTGGTCCTAGTTGAACCCCTTGCCATGATAAACAACTTATAAAACTTGGTGGGTGCTTGTTTAAATAATCTACGCAACCTTGTGGCCATGTTAGTTTTGTTCCTTTGCTTGTGATCCACATGTGTTGTGATCTTGTTATTGCCATGATGCTTGTGCACTCTTCTTGTTCCTAGAAGTTGCATCATGTCCTACCCATATCCATATGCATCATATTCATGAATCATGTGTTTTAGCATTGCATGATGATTGATTGTGTTCCGGTGTTGCATTGTTGTGTTGGTTAGAGCCCGGTGACGATTCAGAGTTCGAGGTTCCTTTCGAGCCTGAGTTTGAGGAGCAAGGTTACGATCCCTCCGTGGAATCAACATGAAAGATGACCATTCCCAGAAATCACTTCTATCTTTACCTATGCTAGATGTCTCTTTCTTTAGATATTGCCTCGATGCCTATTCCTGTTTGTTAGCCCTCCTATTGTTGCCATGAAACTCTCTAACCACCATCCTAGCAAACCGTTGTCTGGCTAAGTATGCTTCGCTCAGCCCCTCTTATAGCGTTGTTAGTTGCAGGTGAAGTTTTGAGGATCGCTCCTTGATGAAGTTGTTATTGTGATATCACAATATATAAATACATGTTAAACTAATTCACCTATATGTTTGGTAATGGGTGGAAGGCTAAGCCTTTCTGCTTGGTGTTTTGTTCCACTCATGCCACCCTAGGATCAGATAAACCAGTGTTATGTTCCTTGATTTTGCGTTCCTAACACGGTCTGGGTTTATGGGCCCCAATTGATAATTCGCTCTGTTTAAAGCTTTTCCAACAAGTCCCAACTTTGGTTTTACATTAGCCTAAACAACTAAAACTTGCATAGGGCGTTGCAAACCTGAGTTCTTAATCCACCCCCCGGGCCAGTGCTCCTCATGAGTGTTGGTCCAACCCAGAGTCGTGTGTGGTACCCCCCTTGACAACTTGGGTTTTGGTCATCGTACGCTGTGCTCATCCGGTCGTGGCCTGAGACGAGATACGCGCGGCTACTATCAGGGTGTCGGCACGCCGAGATGTCTTGCTGGATTAGTTTTACCTTTGTCGAAATATCTTGAGCACGGGATTCCGAGAATACTCGGGTCTTCCCACTTTGGAGTTGCGACTCCGCAGATTGTGAGCTTGTAATGGGCTAAGTTGGGACACCCCTGCAGGGTTTTGATCTTTCGAAAGCCGTGCCCGCGGTTATGTGGCAGATGGGAATTTGTTAATATCCGGTTGTAGATAACTTGACACCTTATTCATGAATACACTACCTGCGTGAGTAACCGTGATGGTCTCTTTCCGAAGGGCTTTGGAAAGTGAACACGGTGGGGTTATGTTTGATCGTGAGTAGTTAGGATCACTTCTTGATCAACTTGGCGATCATTGGCACTTGTTCTCTTCTCGCTCTAAACTCGTAAGCTAGTGCTTAGTGCTTGATGCAAACCTTGTTATAGCCTTTCCACACCTAAGGCTTTGGTAGTTTTGATACCCGGGAACAGGATTGCTGAGTCCTCTGTGGCTCACAGACTCAACACACACCAGATGCAGGTACCGCTAAGACCAATGCAGGAGATGATCCAGTGCTCTACTGGGAGTTCGATGAAGAGCGTGGACGTTACTATGTGTCTTATCCCGACGATCAGTAGTGGTTCTTACTAGGAGGATCCGGGCTTGTGTTATTTATGGTATCTTTCTCGTTTGGATTTCGTCCATAGTCGGACCCTGATGTTCTTTGGATGATGTATGCTATTGTATTCATTTGTGTGACATGGCGAGTGTAAGCCAACTATCATTTTACAATTTCATCCCTGAATTTTACATGAGATGTGCAAAGATACCATACTTGAGATCATTCTAGTATGCGTTTATGTCCTTAAGTTGTGCCTCGACACGTGGGGGACATAGCCGCATACTGGGCATTACAATATTCCATCCTCATACGGTTGTCTTATATCAAAGTATTGCTTGTCTGTATCATGCATCAAAGATTTCTGAAGAGCGATTTTATTCTTTTGTGTTGTGGGTACGGCTTGCCATGGCAAAGTCAAAAAAGATCAAAAAAAATAATATAGTAGGGAGTGGTGTTACTCGTCGGGTGAAACGGAAAAGGATCTGCCTTCTAGATTCTGCTGGTACTTATAGTGCAATAGAAGGTCTAAGTCCACCGGCTAAATCTACAAACACAGTATCACCTGCTCCACCAGCTGCAGCATTCGCTTCTACTGTACCAGCATCTCAACGAGTTACTCGTTCATTTGCTCCGGAACTGCCCAGTTCCCAAGTTGCCTTCACACCTAACACTACTTCCGAAGCACTGCTGACACAACAGGACTTGGCAAGATCAGATGAACCTCATGAGCATCAACACCAAGACTGTACCTGACCGAGTCAAGTTGCAGTTGCATGCTCCCTTATATGTACTCTCATAGTTTGATGTACACTAACACTTTCCATATTCGTTGTTGAACTAGCACCACGACGCAAGCGGAAACAAACATCAGGGATAATGCTTGATAGATTAACAAAATCTAAAGGAGGAAGAATGAAGATCCATTTTGAGGCAGGTTTAAAAAGGCCACGTCATGCTACAGAGTCAGCCAAGTTAGTATCAGAGGAAGCCGTTGCCGTTAGGTGTCATGCACGTATCCTCCCAACGTGGATCCAGTATAGGAGTGAGAAAGACAATACCCAGTTTAACACCCTCCTTGACCATTTATCCGTAAGTAATGTTATTCATCGCAATTAGTAATATTGTCTTGCTTTGTCCCATACTTTCTAGCTTCCTCCTAATAAGACTCACATTCTTTTTTCAATAGATGAGGTTCAAGTTGGATCCGAAAGATGATGCAACTAAACAAGCATGCACTCATGTTTTCCAGTCTGCTCTGCGACGGCATCGGTACCACCTTAGAAAATCTCACTTTGAAGGCAAGGCTACCAATGAAATCGCCCAAACATCTCCAGTGGAATATATTAAAAATGAAGACTGGACAACCCTCGTTAAACACTGGTCTGATCCAAAGTATCAGGTAGGCTATATGTATTCCATCAGACCACATATTGAACTTGTATTTATGTATGTGCCTTACAAGTGTATCTTCTTCTAGGCTAACTGTTTGAAGAACAAGACCAACCGTTCCGAAGTGAAATTCCAACAGACAACATGATCTCGTAGCTATATTGCACACTGCGAGGCTCTTATAAATAGCTGCTACTTCCTTCTTTTTTATGTGACATATTATCGTATCTATATTGACGTGTTCCAAATACAGAGGAAAGCCTGTGCGGACCAAAAAGAACCTGAACCGAATGCAGTGCAACTCTTCAAGGATTGCCACACCAGCAAGATGAAGGGCATGAGCACACCAGTTCAAGCCGCTGTTGTAAGTCCTTACTCCTCCTTCTTTCGAACTGATTGGTACTGTGATGCGTTCATTTAATTACTTGGTTCGCAGCCAATGTCAGTTACTCTATTCACTTTTATACACAGTTGTCTTAACGTATCATTTCACCTTACATGGTTTAAAAGAGATGAAGGATATTCTTTTGGTCTTGATCTGTATTCTAGTTGTTATGTTCACGTGCGCACACAATGATAAAATAGCATGTTTGTTTTATATCTGTTTGCCCATGATATGAATGATGTCACACTATGTTCATCCTACTTTAAACCATGTCTCTTTATCCTTAGATGTCAAAGAATGTGAGGAACTAGACAATGCACTATGCATGCTACACGAACATATGTTCCGAAAGTGATTTTATTATCTAGTTGGCACTACAATACATGCTAATGTATTACAGTAGTTCACCAAAATAAGCTATGTATAAACGTGTAACCTGCTTTGTTTGTTTTTGTCTCATTAGTAACTTATCTGGTACACTAATCTACATGTTCAAACTTTCAGGAACCTATGGAAAAAATGATTGAACAACCACAACCACCTGAAGGTGACAAGGCTACCACAAGCACACTGTCACCTCTTGCTGCAGTGCGTCAGTATCTCTCCACTAACAGTGGAAAAAGCACCTTCCTGCATAATTCTGGGTTGGTTGTCAAGGTAACCTCGTCCAAATTGCCTACTAAACAAAATCTTCCTGCTAGACAGAGTGATATATCTATGCTCCAGACACAAGTCCAATCCCTAATGGACGTCGTTTTGGAAAAAGAATAGTGGTTGAAAAATGTCGTCAAGATATGAATGGTTTTGAAACCAGACTATCAAACATTCGCTTCGTTGTTCAAGAGCAATGGCGAAAAAAGGTGAAGATCATGCTGCTCCATCAAATTCTACAGCCTGAAACATTAGCACTCATGTCAAATGATGTGTGCTTCTATACATCTGATGGTGCTTTTATCTGCAACGACTGTAAACTTTATGCCAACAGGCCTTTTGTTGTGATACAACATTTATGATGCTGCCAAAGGCTGCAATAATTACGATGCTATTTTTCTATAGTGTAGGTTTATCTTAGTAATGTATTCGACCGAAAGCTTCATAGGAGCCCAACATGCCAACATTCGTCGGGCCCATTCCAATTGGGCTAAAAACGATTATGGGCCGAAATTTGCATATAGCCCACTAAAAATATCTAGGCATAAATCAGCATAAGATTTCATATTTTTCTGGTAGGGTTGTGCCCATAGTGGGCCTTTAACGGGCCTAAACTTAATTTGGGCCCTCAGTAACAATAGGCCGTTTACAGGTGTAAATATCTCGAGCCCAGAAAAAACATGGGCCTTTAAAAGACCGAAAGTGAGATTGGGCCCATTTATGATGCGGATCTTTCACAGGCCGAAATTCGGACGGGTTGTAAATGCGCCGACCTAATACACGGGCCTTTAACAGGCCGGAAGTTCGGTCGGGCTAGATTATCGTCATTTTTATATGGGACATTAATGGGCCCGATGTGACGTTGGGCCACATATGGCCCATGGATTTCGTCCGACGTTAACAGGACGAAATTCACAACAGGCAGAAAGTGGCCCAAATCTATAGTGGGCCTCTAACAGGCCGAATATCAGACATGGCCAAATATGACCCAAATCCTTCATGGTCGTTTATGGGCCGAAAGATTCAATGGCCCGTAAATGGACCCAAATGAAGCAGGACCCATTTAAACTTTATTTTCCACCTTTGGGTCGGTCCACGTGTCAACATATCATAGGCGCATCTCGCCCATTGGATGAGTGACACATGTGCTAACGCGGAGCTGACACGTGTTTCCGTCAGCCAATCAGAATTTTACATGTGGAAAATCCCCATTGGTCCGGGCTGTTAACGGGTTATCAGATCCAAAACCGGACCCGATAGCTTAACGGCATTCCGTTACGGTGGATGCCACATGTCGGTCACCCTTGACGAAAGCACTTCTGTGACGCGCAATTTATCGTCATGGAAGTGGACACTTCCATGATGATAATTTTGGTAATGTCATGGAACACTTCTACGACAGCACAGGTATGACTATCTTCATTCTGTCATAAATTTGTCATGGATGTACATGGATGAGAGAAAACGTGACCTACTGTGACAAACACGTATCATCACGGAAGAGTATTTTCTTTGTAGTGTGTGGTAGCGCTGCAAGGTCTGCTGGTACCTCGCGGCGCGGAGGGAGGCCTGGCGGCAGGCCTCCTCACCGAGCACAAGATCAGTTCCCCGCGAGGCATCCTGGCGTGCCTCATTGAATGCCAAGGACCGCGGGAACCATGCTTGATCTCAAACAGGAGGACCGCCTCAGCCCCGTAGACGAGGAAGAAGGGTGTCTAACCGGTGGGCTTGGTCGCGGTTGTGTGGATGGACCACAACACGGGCTACAACTCGTCAAGCCAGCCCTGGCCGTAGGCCTCAGTCTTATTTTTGAAGCTCCTGGTCTTGAGGCCCCTGAGGACCTCTGTCAGGGATATTACTACTGGGTATAAACCGCCCAGGAGGGGCCGGTTTATGCATGTCAAGATTACTTCTACTGAAGCCCAGCGGAGCATGGAGCATGACGCTTTATTCCAGAAGGCTTAAAGCCCAAGAGGTGTTAGGGCCCATGATTTGTAAACCGCCATACGGCGTGTAACTTGTGTTGTAAGATAGGAAAGATAGAGACCGAGCCGGAAACATTTATGAGCCGGCCTTATGGCTCTGTAAACCGGCCCAGGCGTCGCCTCATGTATATAAAAGGACGACCCCGCGACTGTTCAAAGAGAGAGAACAACAACTCGAGACACAGGCCAAGTGGATTCGCTCCCTAGTCATCGAAACCCTAGCAATATCACACCAAACTAGACGTAGGCTTTTAACTTCATTGAAGGGGCCGAACTAGTATAAACCCTTGCGTCCTTGTCCGCTTTAACCCCTTTAAGATAACCCATAGCGATGGCCTCACGACTAAGTTTGCTAGGACATCTGCCGTGACAAAACCACGACAGTTAGCGCCCACCGTGGGGCTATCGCACGATGGTTTTGAGTTCTTGAACGGCAGCTTTGAAGGACTCAAGGGCTATGCAGTGGGCCGGATGACTAAGAGTCGTCGCGGCAAGATCTACATCGACGATGCAGGCTGGGCCCCCGAGGCCGATTCAATCGAATACGGGTACCGCGTCCCCTATGGCGGGATCCACGTCTTCATCGGCAAGATCGGCGAACCGGGCCCTGAGCCGGACATCTTCCCCAACATCGTCATGTCGGCTCAGCGTGCGAGACCTGCCCGGATTCGGCCCGCCGTGAAGCACGTCTTCATCGGAGCGGTTCATGGAGCGCAAGCTGAAGATGGATCGGACTCCGGTGGCGATGAGTCATCCTCTGGAGAAACAAAATCTTTATACTTGATACAGGATGGCCAGTCTAGGGGCTGTTCTGATGGTGACAGTATTCCGGACCCCCTGGATCCGCCAAACCGGATCGCAGTCTTCATGGCCGGATCGCAACATGTGCAACAGTCTTCGACTGCGGCGACGTTAACATCGGCCCTGGCGACATCAGCGGCTTGGGATGGCGGCCCGGTTCAGTCACCGGTTCAGGTATTAACTGCCTTAGTTGACACTTTGACAGCGCTGTTAACTGCAGAGGTGGGCCAGGCCAATAAGGAACAACATGATGCAGAAGTTGCTCAGGTGAAGAGCCAGATAGATCAGGCAAAATTGGACGTAGCTGCTGCGAATACCAGGATGGTTGCAAGGCAGGCCGAGCTAGATGCTCAGGCTTACCGGCTCATGTTGGATCAAACTGCTTTGCGTGATGTAATGAGGAGAAGGCAACAATCCCGCCTGCCGCTGGTTTACAAGGCGAGGAACCTTTTCAGTACGCCAGGAGGAGGAACCAGTAACCAGCCGGGGGTAAACCAGGGAGGAGCACCTGGCACAGGAGCATCAGTCCAGCAGTAGGCCGCGGAGCCAACCCGCCAAGTTGTTCCGTCACAACATGTACCTACCCCTCCTGGTCACTACTCCAACCCATTGGACAATATAGTTGCCGCTGCTTCACGACTGGCCGCCCTTCCCATTGAAGGAGAATCCCCTATAGCAGTGGAGGCACGGCGAGCCAGGGAATTTCTGGGGACGGCTTTAACTCAGCAGCAAGCTTATTCGCATAGCCGCGAGAGGATTCACTCCACCCCTCGCCCAAGCCGGAGTTATAGCAGGCACCTGGAGGAACCAGCCGTGTCAAACAGCGCGCGGAATCATAATCTGTCGCGGAAGGATAACCCGGCGGGAGGAGGTGCAAACGCTCAAGACGTGGTGGATCAGGGCAGACAAGGCCGGGAGGCCGAGTTAGCAGCACAGTACGAATCCCGTTAGCAGACGCCGGTTCGACCATCTACCAAAGTTGAACCGGGGGTTACATCCAGTTCCTTAGGAGTGCCTTGTCTCACCCCCACTGTACGCAACATATGGCTGCCCAAGGACACTAAAGGACCGCACAAGGTGCCCAATTATACTGCGGATTTATCCCCTGAGAGATGGGTCGAAAGTTACGAGATGGCAATGGAGATGCTAGATGTAGATGATGCATCATGTGCTAAATACTTCACTATGATGTTGGAGGGTACAGCTCGTACTTGGCTAAAAAGCTTACCGCCCAACTCTATCGGATCATGGGCCGAGTTACGCCGCCGGTTTATCAATAACTTCAAAGACACATGCAAGCAGCCGATGTCTATTGTCGATTTAGCTGCATGTGTTCATGGAGAGCACGAGTCAACGAGCCATTGGGTGCACCGAGTATCGGAGATCCTGCATTCTTCCAACCGCATCAACCCGGACACAGCAGTTATAACGTTGGAAGGAAATTGCCGGTTTGAGCCTCTGAAGCTAAAGTTAGGACGGCTCAAACGTAATTGTGATGACATGGGAACGCTCATGGGCGCTTTGGTGAAGTATGCAGACTCAAATAGTGCCAAGTATCCAGAGGCTGATGACGAGAAATCAGCGAAGGCAAAGAAGAATGGTAAAGCGCCGCAGCCCAGCCCGGCGAATCAAGGACATAATGGTAAGCGTAAAGCGGATAATAATTCAGATTTTGTGGCTAACACTAATGCCCAGGAGGATGGCCAACGCCGCAAGGGCAAACCACCCCCGTGAGGTGGGAGGCCGAACATTAATCTAGAACGCCAGATGAATATACCTTGCCCAAGGCACGGTACAGAGGAGAAACCAGCCACACACCTTTGGAAGGACTGTTTTATTATGAAGGAGTTCATAAACCGGTCTCAATATGATCATGGATCGTCCAGCAGTTCAGGTCCTGGTTTTCATGGGCCGGGTTATCAAGGTGGTGGATCCGGTTCAGGATTCCAAGGTAATCAGAACAATCACAGCAACTAGAGTGGGCATAATCAGCATAACCAGTAGCACGGCCAGGGTGGTTATAACAATCAGGGCAATCAACAGCAACATCAACAACAGCAATCAAGATATCAGAGTAATCTGAAGCAGCTGAACAGTGGGCAGTATCACGTCTTCACCACAAGCCTATGTAAGCGTGATCAGAAAGTTTATAAGAGGGCAGTACAATCCGTTGAACCGGCGGTGCCGCGCTATCTGCGCTGGTCAGAACAACCCATTGTGTGGAGTCGAGAGGATCATCCGCCCCGGGTTGATAATCCGGGTCAGCTAGCTCTAGTTGTGGCACCACAGGTTGGGGGCTATTAGTTCACCAAGGTGCTCATGGATGGAGGAAGCAACATCAACATTTTGTATTACGAGACTTTTCATCGTATGGGGTTGACAGACAAAAAGCTTCGGTAGTCCAACACCATTTTCCACGGCGTGGTACCTGGTAAATCGGCATATCTAGTTGGTAAGATAGATTTGGAGGTCACTTTTGGAAATGAGAATGACTCAAGGTCCGAAACTTTGACTTTTGAAGTGGTAAAGATCAAGAGTCCATATCATGCCCTGTTCGGACGGTCGGTTTATGCAAAGTTCATGGCGAGGCCTTGTTATGTTTATCTGCAGCTCAAGATGCCGGGTCACAAGGGAACTATTACGGTCCATGGGAGCCGTAAGATTGCTCTGGAGTGCGAGGAAGGTGATGCAGCTTATGCTGAGGCGGTTTGTGCAACCGAGTAATTGAAATTTTATAAAGGTAATGTTTACCCGACAGATATGTCTCCGCTGAAGAAGCCAACCACAGAGCATGATCCGTCCTTGAAGTTTAAATCAGCTGATGAGACCAAGCAGTTTGACTTTGTTCCTGGAGATTCATCCAAGCAGTTCACTATCAGTGCTAACCTGGATCCGAACTAGGAAAGCGCACTCATCGAGTTCATGCATGAGAATCGGGACATCTTTGCATGGAAACCTTCTGACATGCCAGGTGAACCGAGGGAACTCGCTGAGCACACTCTTAATATTGATCCCAAGTTTAAACCAGTCAAACAGTTTCTACGCCACTTCAATGAAGAAAGGCGCAAGGCTATTGGTGAAGAAGGGGCTAGGCTCTTGGCAACAGGATTAATAGTTGAGGTATTTCATCCGGAGTGGTTGGCTAATCCGGTACTGGTGCTTAAAAAGAAAGGCACTTGGAGAATGTGTGTTGATTACAGAGATCTGAACAAGGCTTTCCCAGCTGATCCCTTTGTCGTCCCTTGTATTGATCAAATCATTGATGTTACGGCGGGTTGTGAGCGGTTAAGTTTTTTGGATGCATATTCCGGTTATCACCAGATCAAGATGGCAGTTAAGGACCAGGAGAAGACGACCTTCATAACTCCCTTTGGAGCCTTCTCTTATGTATCTATGCCTTTCGAGCTCAAGAGTGCCCAGGCGACCTATCAACGTTGTGTGCAGAATTGTCTTCATGGACATATTGGGCAGAACGTTCATGCTTATGTGGACGATATTGTGGTAAAATCCAGGAAAGTGGAAACATTGATAGCTGACCTAAAGGAAACCATTGATAATCTCCGGGCCTATAAGATGACGCTTAATCCGGCCAAGTGTGTTTTTGGTGTTCCGACAGGCAAGCTCCTGGGGTTCCTGGTGTCAAACAGAGGAATTGAAGCTAATCCGGAGAATATCAACGCGATTACATCCTTGGCTAAACCGGCGTGCATCAACGATGTCCAATGCTTGGCGGGCCGCATTGCGGCGCTCAGCCGGTTTATCATCCGCTTGGGGGAGAAGGCCATCCCGCTTTACCAGATGATGAAAAAGACAAACCGTTTTGTGTGGAGTGATGCTGCTGATGCTGCGTTCGAAGACTTGAAGAAGCAATTGGCAGAACCGCATGTCCTTGCTGCACCAGTTGATAATGAGCCGCTATTGTTATACGTAGCTGCTAATGCTCGAGCAGTAAGTGTTGCCATTGTGGTGGAACGCAAGGAGGCAGGAAAGGAATATCTGGTTCAACGACCGGTTTACTACATCAGCGAGGTGCTCATTGAGTCAAAACAGAGATACCCGCATTGACAGAAATTGGTATATGGAGTCTTCATAGCAAACCGGAAGCTGAAGCAGTACTTTCAGGGCCATCTAATCACCGTGGTCAGTTCAGCCCCTCTGGGCGATATAATCCACAACAGAGAAGCAACGGGTCGGGTTGCCAAGTGGGCCATTGAACTTAGTCCTCATGGGTTGAAGTATGTGCCTCGTACTGCAATCAAATCTCAAGCATTGGTGGACTTCATCAATGTAATGCCCAGGATGGAGTTATACCTCCTACGTGTCGAGGCATGACTTAAAGGCATAAATCCATCCTAGAATGATCTCAAGTTTGGTAATCTTTGCACAACTCATGTAAAAGAGGGGATAGTAAACTGAAAATAGTTGGCTTACACTCGCCACGTCACAGAATTACAGTACAAGTCTCAAACATCATACATTAAGAGCACTACAACCCTCTAAGGGCAAAAGCCAAATGTCAAAGTACCAAACTCAGATAAATAAACCACAGGCGGATCGAATCCTAGTAAGAGATCCACTACTGATCGTCCGGGTAGCGCACGTAGTACCGACTACGTTCCTCGTCGTACTCCCAGTCTAGCTCGGTGCCTTCACCTGGATAGCTCACAGCTGGACCTGCATCTGGTGTGTGAAGTAACTGTGAGCCACAGAGGACTCAGCAATCCCGTCTCCGGGTAACAAGACTATCAAAGCCTTTAGGTGAGGGAAAGGCTGAAGAAAAGAATAAGTCTGCAGCAGCAACTAGCATCTAGCTTACGTAAGTGAGAGCGAGAAGAGAAGGCCTCGGCGAGAAGTGATCACGAAGTGATCCTAGCTACAGCTCCACAATCATAACCCCTCCGTGTTCAACTCCCGAATCCCTATTCGGAAATTGACAGTCACGGAACACACGCTGGTAGTGTATTAGTAACATTGTGTCAAGTTATCTACAACCGGAATTAACAAGCTCCCATCTGCCACATAACCGCGGGCACGGCTTTCGAAAGTTCAAACCCTGCAGGGGTGTTCCAACTTGACCCATTACAAGCCCACGATCCGCGGAGTCACAACTCCAAAGTGGGAAGACCCGAGTATCCTCGGAATCCCGTGCTCAAGATATACCGAGCTAAGGTAAGGCTAATCCAGCAAATCCTCCCGGCGTGTCGACACCCTGATAGTAGCCGCGCGTATCTAAGTCTCAGGACACGACCGGATGGGTGATGCTACGGGTTTTTACCAGACCTTGAGTTTCCTCGAGGTGGCCCCGCAGGACCCCCGTTTCGGACCAACACTCATGTGGAGCACTGGCCCGGGGTTGTTGATTAAGAAAGAGGGTTAATTACTCCCTATGCAAGTTTAGTTTGTTATTAGGCAAATAGTACCAATGTTGGGATTTGCTGGAAAAGACTTAGCACTTAGCGGTTTATCGAGGGGGTCCCATACACCCCAACCGTGTTAGGAACGCATAATCAAGGAACATAATACCGGCTTATACGGATCCTAACGGCATGAGTGGAACAAATCACCAAGCAAAAGGCTTAGCCTTCCACCCTTGCCAATATATAGATGATTTCATTTTAAGCATTTATATAGTGTGATATAACCCAACCAAAACTTCAACATGGAGCAAGCATCTTCACTTCACCTGCAACTAGCAACGCTATAAGAAGGGCTGAGCGAAGCGTACTTAGCCAAGCAACGGTTTGCACAGGTAGGTTGGTTAAACATGGCAATTGGTTACAAGTAGGAGGCTGACAAGAAGATCATGGGCATCGAGGCAAAACTATAGATCGAGACTACTAGCAATAGGCAAAGATAGTAATGTTATCGGGGTTCGGTCATCTTGCCTGAAGAGAAGTCATTCGGATCGTAAGAAGGGTCCTCGTGCTCAACCTCGTTGGAAACCTCGTGCTCAACCTCGTACTCGGCCTCAGCTTCCGGCTCTAAACAAAACAATCACACCAAGCACCAATCAACAAGATGCAATGCGCACTCGGAAAACATGAATGCATGATGGATGCACTAAGGATGCACACGGAGCACGGAAAATATCACTCAAGCAAAACACCTCAAAACATGATAACAATCTGATATTATTAATCTACACGGAAAAACAATCAAGTTTGATATAAGATTCGCTGAAATCGGAGTTACGGGCTAAAAGTTATGCCCGAAAAAAGATTTGAGCGAAAGCTGAAAATTACAGCAACATAGCATCTTTGGAGCTCAAAATAATTAAGCTACAGCACCCAAAAATCATGGAAAAGGACTTGAACACAAACTAGACATATAGTACAGCAACTATGTCCAAAGTGCACCCCCAACGGAGCCACGGATCAATAGCAATGATCTTGGACATATTGAACTTTACAATAAAATTCTGGCAGCAGAATTTTATTGAAACTTTAGAGCAAAAGATAAGCATGCTACAGCCACTCAAATGGACATGTGAGGACATGAATGGGAAGACAACAATATATACTACAAGGAAAAATCAAGATCCACTCCAAAACTAACATGCTTTGTCCTAGAACATCACACGAACATGGCATCGGAACGTTACAGATTTCAGACTTAGTGAAAAACCACTAAGTCCTAAAACAGCAATATCATCATGGCATATAAAAGAGCATGTTTAAGTCACCTCGAAACTAAACATGGCAAAGGGTAAGCACCTCATCAAAGTGCACATGAAGGTGATCCCGAAACACACAAGCATGCATCATAGAGGTGAACACAACGATTGCAACGAGCTCAACAAGATGGCATTTCATAACAAGTGAAAACACCTCATATGAACATGGCACTTTGCAACGATGATAACAAGGCAACAATAAATCTACCATGCAACCTATCGCAAGCAACACGTAGTTCGTGGCAAGACGAACACGTGGACATGTCATTTGCATCGTTTGGACAAACGAGCTAAAAGATATCACATGGCAAAGGTGGCATGAAAATAACACATAGCAGCAGTTTATATCATGATGCACTCTTGCAACAGCAAAACAAGCACCTAGATGATCTCTAACATGCATGACAACAACAGGTAAAACGTAGAGCACAACTCCACGAACGTCTGGACATATTACACGCGCAAAACGGAGCATCAGGCAAAAAGTTAGAGCAGGTCAAACTTAGCATCACAGATTAGATCTCAGGGACTTAGTGGGGGAAAAGGGTCAACCTTAGTCCAGATCTGGAACAGGAAAAACAAAACCCACGGGCTTCGGGCCCGAGCGGCGGATCTGGCGGAGGGAGGAGGCGGCCCGCCCGACGAGGAGGCCTGCGGCCTGGAGCGGCCGATCGGCCTGCTGAAGCTGGCGCGGGAGGCCCAGCCGCGGAGCGGGGCGGCGGCCCGCCTGGCGCTCGCGGGGCAGCGCGGCCCAGGTGGCGCGGCGGTCTGGCGATCTGCGGGAAGAGGCCGCGCGAAGGGGAGGCGAGGCGGCCCAGGGTGGCGGTGGGCCGGCGCGCGGGGAAGTGGTCCCCCGGCCCCCCGACCGGAAGCTGAGGAGGCGAGGGCCTAGCGAGCGGTCGCCAGAAGGAGCGACAAGGATCGGGCCTGGCGGGAGCCGCTCGATCACAGGCGAAGTGGTCCGCGGGGTGGCGCGACGAAGGGAGACTCGAGGCGCGGTGCCCGCGTTGACCTGGCCTGCTCGATCGGATCGGGCGATCCCGAGCGCGACGGCGGCTCTCTCGAGGGATCTGGTTCCCCTCGGGATCCAGGGAAGAATTAGTGGATCTAAGATCTGAAAGGAAGGGAAAAAAATAGAGAGGAAGTGGGAAGAAGAAGGGGACATGCCAAAATAGACTAGGGTCTATTATATAGCAGTTTTTAGGGTTAGGAGGGAGTTTAGGGGCGCTAGGTGCCCTCCGATCGCGATCCGACGGATCCGATCGCGGGGATAGATTTTTAAGGCCTAGAAGGAGATAAAAGAATGCAGTAGGGGTGTTTCCGGGACACGAAGTGAAGGCACATCGGCCCACACGAACAACGGATGGAAAAGCCAACGGAGTCCAAACGAGACGAGATTTGAGAGGCGGGTTGCACACAACAAAACAATAACACAGACAACAACCTCGCGGCACACCGGTAACGTAAAACGCCCGAACAACAAAGTAGGCCTACGGGACGTCACGGACACGTGAGGGAGCTCCGGAACGCGAAACGGACAACGGGAAGAAACACGCGGACCCGGATGCAACAGACAACACAAATGCAATGCGATGCACATGTCTACATGATATGAATGAATGCCACACACTCACACAACAAAACGACGAACACCCGAAGGACAAAGAACCCGGAATGGAATAGATGAAGCCGGAGATATATTATATACCCAAAAGGGAAAGTATTACATCCGGGGCATTACAAACTCTCCTCTACTACAAAAAGATCTCGTCCCGAGATCTAGGACTGGAAAAAGGAAGGGTACTCGGAACGAAGATGATCTTCTCGTTCCCAGGTAGCTTCTCGGTCTGTGTGATGTGACCACTTGACTTTCAGAAACTTGATGGACTTGTTGCGAGTCTTGCGTTCAGTTTCTTCGAGAATGGCAACTGGATGCTCTCGGTAGGAAAGGTCTTGTTGAAGATCAATCTCCTCAAACGGAATCATGCGCTCAGGTGCCTTGAAACATTTGCGAAGCTGAGACACATGGAAGACATCATGAACATTTGCAAAGTTGGAAGGGAGCTCGAGCTGATAGGCTAGGTCGCCTCTTTTGCCAAGAATCTTGAAAGGCCCTACGTATCTAGGAGCAAGTTTTCCTTTGATACCGAATCTTTGGGTTCCTTTCATCGGAGAAACTCGGAGATAGACATGATCACCGATGTCGAAAGCCAAATCACGATGTTTTCCGTCATAGTAGCTCTTCTGACGCGACTGAGCGGCCTTGAGATTCTCACGTATGACTTTGCACATTTCTTCGGCTTCTGAGATCAAGTCATTGCCAAGGAGTTGGCGTTCGCCTGTTTCAGACCAGTTGAGAGGGGTACGGCACTTTCTGCCATAGAGAATTTCAAACGGTGCTTTGCCTGCACTTGCTTGAAAGCTATTGTTGTAAGAGAACTCGGCAAATGGAAGGCAGTCTTCCCATTTCATGCCAAAGGAGATGACACAGGCTCTGAGCATGTCTTCTAGGATCTGATTCACACGCTCGACTTGACCACTAGTCTGAGGGTGAAAGGCAGTGCTGAACCTGATCTTCGTGCCCATGGCGGACTGAAAGGAGTCCCAGAACCTTGATGTGAACAAGCTGCCACGGTCTGAGGATATCACTTGAGGAATGCCATGTAGAGACACAATTCTGGAAGTGTACAGCTCTGCAAGTTGAGCTGCATTGATTGATTCTTTGACTGGAAGAAAGTGAGCGACTTTGGTAAGCTTGTCAATCACCACAAAGATAGCATCATTGCCTCGCTTGGATTTAGGAAAGCCAGTGACGAAGTCCATTTCAATGTGGTCGAACTTCCACTCGGGAATAGGAAGAGGTTGGAGAAGACCGGCTGGACGTTGATGTTCTGCTTTCACTCTTCTGAATACATCACATTCATTCACGAATTGGGCAATCTCCCTTTTCATGCGTGTCCACCAGTAAGATTGCTTGAGGTCTTGGTACATCTTGGAACTGCCAGGATGAATGGAAAGGAGAGAGTCATGAGCTTCTTCCATTATGAGCTTCCTGAGATCACCTTTGGGAACAACGAGTCTGTCCTCGAAGAACAAGGTATCTCTCTCATCAACACGGAAGCACTTGTATTTTGGAGTGCCCTTTGCAATCCCATGTTTCACCTTCTTCACCATGGTATCACTGAGCTGGGCCTCACGGACTTGATCTTCCAAGGTAGGAGCAATTTGGAGATTTGCAAGAAAACCCTGCGGAACAACTTGGAGGTTGAGCTTCCTGAATGCTTCACAAAGCTCAGGCTGGTACGGCTTGATAAGAAGGCTGTTGCAATATGCCTTTCTGCTTAAAGCGTCTGCAATCACATTCGCCTTGCCTGGAGTGTATTCAATGCTGGGGTTGTACTCTTGGATCATTTCAACCCAACGAGTCTGGCGGAGGTTCTGATGCGGCTGTGTGAAGATGTACTTCAAGCTCTTGTGATCAGTGAAGATGTCGACCTTTCTGCCCAACAACAGATGTCTCCACGTAATCAGAGCATGTACCACAGCTGCTAGCTCGAGATCATGTGTGGGATAGTTCTTCTCACTTGGCTTGAGCTGCCGAGAAGTATATGCCACAATTCTCTTATCTTGCGTAAGCACACCACCAAGACCTTGAAGAGAAGCATCGCAGAATACTTCATATGGCTTGGTTTCATCCGGAGGAGTCAGAACTGGAGCAGAGACAAGCTTCTCTTTGAGGGTTTTGAATGCCACTTCACACTCTGGAGACCAAAAGTATTTGACATTCTTCTGAAGCAGGTTGGAAAGAGGCTTGGCAATCTTGGAGAAGTTCTCCACAAACCTTCTGCAATAGCTGGCAAGACCCAGAAAACTGCGGAGCTGCTTGACGTTCTGAGGAGCTTCCCAGTTGACAATTGCTTCAACTTTTTCGGGATTAACCGCAATACCGTCAGCTGAGATGATGTGGCCCAGGTACAAAACCTTATCGAGCCAAAACTCGCACTTGGAGAACTTGGCATAGAATTTATGCTCTCGGAGTCGATCAAGAACCAGACGCAAGTGCTTTTCGTGATCTTCTTCATTCTTGGAGAACACCAGAATATCATCCAGATACACAAGCACGAATTCGCCAGTATAGGGGTTGAAGATGTAATGCATCATCCTTGAAAAGGTAGGAGGAGCATTGGCGAGACCGAAGGACAAGACGGTATACTCGTATGAACCGTAGCTCGTTCTGAAGGCCGTCTTGGGAATGTCTTCCTCGCGAATGCGAATTTGATGATAGCCCAGTCGGAGGTCAAGCTTAGAGAACACTTTAGCTCCTTTGAGCTGCTCAAAGAGTTCGTTGATGTTGGGGAGCGGATACTTGTTCTTAATCGTCTTCTTGTTCAATGGCCGGTAGTCAACACAGAGACGCTCCGTGCCATCTTTCTTCTTGACAAATAAGACACCACAGCCCCACGGAGATGTACTCGGTCTGATGAGACCCATACTCTCCTGCTTATCAAGCTGCTTCTTCAATTCCTTCAATTCATCCGGAGAGAGCTTGTATGGACGCCGGCACGCAGGCTCAGTGCCCGGCTCGAGTTCAATGACAAACTCCACCTGACGGTGTGGAGGCATGCCTGGAAGTTCTTCTGGAAAGACGTCTTGATATTCTTTCACCACTGGAATTTGATCTATGGCATTAATTTCGCCCTTATCATTAAGAGAGAAAAGCCGAATAGTATTATCCCTTGAAGCAAAGATAATCACATCTTCATCAGAATGAGTCATCTTGACTTCCTTTTGAGCACAATCAATGTGAGCATCATGCTGAGAAAGCCAATCCATTCCGAGGATGAGGTCGATGTCAGAATTACCAAGAACCACCGGAGAAGCCAAAAATCGATAGTCACCCATGCGAATAGAAACATCCGGAGCATATATGTTGGAAGACATACGTCTCCCCGGAGAAATAACTTGCAACTTCTGAGGCAGACTTTGGATGTCAACATTATACTTGGATGCAAATGGTTGAGACATGAAAGAGCATGAAGCACCCGAATCAAATAACACTTTAGCTGGAAAAGAGTTTACTGGAAGGTTACCCAAAATGACATCAGAAGAAGCCTCCGCTTGTGCTGCATTCATCAGATTAACCCTTGCTGCCTTTGGATCATGCCTGACAATAGCTGAACTCACAGGTGGAGGAGGAGGAAGACGCTTCGGATTCGGACATCTGTTGGCATAATGACCCTTCTGGCCACACTTGTTGCACACCACTTCAGAGAGAGGACGGAAATGAGAGCCACTTGACTTGGAGCCTTAAGACTGAAACTGCTTCTTCGACTGGTTGCTCGGGTTGGGTGGGTGGGAGAAACCACGACCACTAGAGTTCTTGTTGTTGGAGTTGTTGTATGGAGCTCGAATCACTTGAGGAGGAGGAAGCCAGAATTTCTGTTGTTTCGAGACCATCTGAGACGATGAGGAAGAGTGAACAGCATCTCGAATTCTCTTCTTAGAAGCCTCCATCTTAAGCTGAGATGCTTCTTGTTTCAAAGCCATTTTATAGAACTTGTCGAATTCGTCTGGCTCGAACAAAGTGAGAGCAAGCTGAAGTTCATCTTTGAGACCTCCACGAAACTGATAGATTTTACTCTTTGCATCAGGAATGTCTTGCTTTGCATAGCGAGCGAGGTTTTGGAACTTGACATTATACTGATAGACTATCATGGAGCCCTGCTTGAGGTTGCGGAATTGCTCACGCATACCCTCGATGACACTTGTAGGAATGTGATGCGAGCGGAAATCCTTGCAGAAATTATCCCAAGAGATCACTTGACCCGGCCTGGAGTCTTTGTACTGCTGCCACCAGTCAGCTGCTTGATCTTTCAGTTGGAAGGCTGCAAACTTCACATAGTCATCTTCTTTCACGTTACTGCACTCAAAATGCTTCTTTATGTCGGTCAACCAATCCTCAGCATCAAGAGGGTCGACACAGTAACTGAAAGCTTTAGGATTGTTAGCTAGGAACTGGTTGAGAGTAGCATGGTGCTGCTGGAAGAAGTTGCCTTGATTCCCTGGAACACCCTAATTAGCTTGCATAATCTGCATCATCAACTGAGTGTTCTGAGCAGTAGTCTGCATAATTGCTCTCCAAGCCTCAGGCGGAGGAGGAGGGGAAGCAGGACGCTCTGGAACCTCTTCCACCTCTGGGTTAGCGTTCGGAACCTTTTTCGGAGCCATCCTGTAAGAGATGACCACGAATCAGCAATTGATTGACAAAAGGAATAAGCTGAATCAATGGAATGAATTGCAACAAGTCTTCACAATAATCATTCGAACAATAAGAACGAATGAAATCATCCGAACAAGAGGAACGAATGATATTCTCAGTTAATTGATAACATCAGTCTTCACGAGAAGCCACATAGGGGACAAAATGAAATAAGAAAAACAACAAGGTACGGACAGGAACAAACACAAGAGAGGAGTTTCGTTCTAACATCTTTGTGCTGAAAGCATATGAACGCGTTACGAGAAGGTTTTGCAATCCCCGGATCAGCATAGCCAAGGACCCTTTAAGATGCAACTCCTGATAGTAACATCGGTCATATAACCCCTTCACTCAATGTCAAACCCCGAACTCACTAACCTGCATTCGTTGGAAGAATGCCTACGATCTACTGGATAAAACCCACCTATAGATTTCCGAAAGATTCTAGTTATGCAATCAGGTGTTGGGGATACACGGGAAGCACCGCGCAATCAACTCTAACCTACATCCAGGTGTATCCACCCTTCAACACATAACCAGTCTTTCTCGGAAACTGTGTACCTCGGACCTTCGAAAAGCATCCACTATAACAAGCTATGGCAATACTCCCGAACTACCTCCCCAGTACTGGGTGATGTCGGGGTTATCTTGCCACTGGCCGTATAGGGGAGATTTTCGATGTCGGCCATCTTAAGTATTTAGTACTGCCGCGATATGCTTGTTACAATGATACCCCGAAGCTCAACTCCTCGGTAACAGGAGGCATCGAGAGCAATATCCTTGTCACAAGAACATCGAAACAATCCCAGAATACTCGCGGGATTCCTAAAAAAAAAATTGTGCAAATTTTTGAAGATAGGAGAGACAAGAGTAGACGTCAGGAGTCCTCACCAGAGAGAAAGGGGATGAGAAGCAAAGAAATCCTACTCTCCGATATAATATAGGACTCAAAAAAATTTCAGTGTGTGCCTAGACTCAACCGTCAACGGTTCGATCAAACAGTGGGGGCTCCTAGGTCGGAGTAGGCTCTGAATACCAACTTGTAATGCCCAGGATGGAGTTATACCTCCTACGTGTCGAGGCACGACTTAAAGGCATAAATCCATCCTAGAATGATCTCAAGTTTGGTAATCTTTGCACAACTCATGTAAAAGAGGGGATAGTAAACTGAAAATAGTTGGCTTACACTCGCCATGTCACAGAATTACAGTACAAGTCTCAAACGTCATACATTAAGAGCACTACAACCCTCTAAGGGCAAAAGCCAAATGTCAAAGTACCAAACTCAGATAAATAAACCACAGGCGGATCGAATCCTAGTAAGAGACTCCACTACTGATCGTCCGGGTAGCACACGTAGTACCGACTACGCTCCTCGTCGTACTCCCAGTCTAGCTCGGTGCCTTCACCTGGATAGCTCACAGCTGGACCTGCATCTGGTGTGTGAAGTAACTGTGAGCCACAGAGGACTCAGCAATCCCGTCTCCGGGTAACAAGACTATCAAAGCCTTTAGGTGAGGGAAAGGCTGAAGAAAAGAATAAGTCTGCAGCAGCAACTAGCATCTAGCTTACGTAAGTGAGAGCGAGAAGAGAAGGCCTCGGCGAGAAGTGATCACGAAGTGATCCTAGCTACAGCTCCACAATCATAACCCCTCCGTGTTCAACTCCCGAATCCCTATTCGGAAATTGACAGTCACGGAACACACGCTGGTAGTGTTTTAGTAACATTGTGTCAAGTTATCTACAACCGGAATTAACAAGCTCCCATCTGCCACATAACCGCGGGCACGGCTTTCGAAAGTTCAAACCCTGCAGGGGTGTTCCAACTTGACCCATTACAAGCCCACGATCCGCGGAGTCGCAACTCCAAAGTGGGAAGACCCGAGTATCCTCGGAATCCCGTGCTCAAGATATACCGAGCTAAGGTAAGGCTAATCCAGCCAATCCTCCCGGCATGTCGACACCCTGATAGTAGCCGCGCGTATCTAAGTCTCAGGACACGACCGGATGGGTGAAGCTACGGGTGTATGCCAGATACCTCGAGTTGCCTCAAGGCGGCCCCGCAGGCTCCCCGTTTCGGACCAACACTCATGTGGAGCACTGGCCCGGGGTTGTTGATTAAGAAAGAGGGTTAATTACTCCCTATGCAAGTTTAGTTTGTTATTAGGCAAATAGTACCAATGTTGGGATTTGCTGGAAAAGACTTAGCACTTAGTGGTTTATCGAGGGGGTCCCATACACCCCAACCGTGTTAGGAACGCATAATCAAGGAACATAATACCGGCTTATACGGATCCTAACGGCATGAGTGGAACAAATCACCAAGCAAAAGGCTTAGCCTTCCACCCTTGCCAATATATAGATGATTTCATTTTAAGCATTTATATAGTGTGATATAACCCAACCAAAACTTCAACATGGAGCAAGCATCTTCACTTCACCTGCAACTAGCAACGCTATAAGAAGGGCTGAGCGAAGCGTACTTAGCCAAGCAACGGTTTGCATAGGTAGGTTGGGTAAACATGGCAATTGGTTACAAGTAGGAGGCTGACAAGAAGATCATGGGCATCGAGGCAAAACTATAGATCGAGACTACTAGCAATAGGCAAAGATAGTAATGTTATCGGGGTTCGGTCATCTTGCCTGAAGAGAAGTCGTACGGATCGTAAGAAGGGTCCTCGTGCTCAACCTCGTTGGAAACCTCGTGCTCAACCTCGTACTCGGTCTCAGCTTCCGGCTCTAAACAAAACAATCACACCAAGCACCAATCAACAAGATGCAATGCGCACTCGGAAAACATGAATGCATGATGGATGCACTAAGGATGCACACGGAGCACGGAAAATATCACTCAAGCAAAACACCTCAAAACATGATAACAATCTGATATTATTAATCTACACGGAAAAACAATCAAGTTTGATATAAGATTCGCTGAAATCGGAGTTACGGGCTAAAAGTTATGCCCGAAACAAGATTTGAGCGAAAGCTGAAAATTACAGCAACATAGCATCTTTGGAGCTCAAAATAATTAAGCTACAGCACCCAAAAAGCATGGCAAAGGACTTGAACACAAACTAGACATATAGTACAGCAACTATGTCCAAAGTGCACCCCCAACGGAGCCACGGATCAATAGCAATGATCTTGGACATATTGAACTTTACAATAAAATTCTGGCAGCAGAATTTTATTGAAACTTTAGAGCAAAAGATAAACATGCTACAGCCACTCAAATGGACATGTGAGGACATGAATGGGAAGACAACAATATATACTACAAGGAACAATCAAGATCCACTCCAAAACTAACATGCTTTGTCCTAGAACATCACACGAACATGGCATCGGAACGTTACAGATTTCAGACTTAGTGAAAAACCACTAAGTCCTAAAACAGCAATATCATCATGGCGTATAAAATAGCATGTTTAAGTCACCTCGAAACTAAACATGGCAAAGGGTAAGCACCTCATCAAAGTGCACATGAAGGTGATCCCGAAACACACAAGCATGCATCATAGAGGTGAACACAACGATTGCAACGAGCTCAACAAGATGTCATTTCATAACAAGTGAAAACACCTCATATGAACATGGCACTTTGCAACGATGATAACAAGGCAACAATAAATCTACCATGCAACCTATCGCAAGCAACACGTAGTTCGTCGCAAGACGAACACGTGGACATGTCATTTGCATCGTTTGGACAAACGAGCTAAAAGATATCACATGGCAAAGGTGGCATGAAAATAACACATAGCAGCAGTTTATATCATGATGCACTCTTGCAACAGCAAAACAAGCACCTAGATGATCTCTAACATGCATGACAACAACAGGTAAAACGTAGCGCACAACTCCACGAACGTCTGGACATATTACACGCGCAAAACGGAGCATCAGGCAAAAAGTTAGAGCAGGTCAAACTTAGCATCACAGCTTAGATCTCAGGGACTTAGTGGGGGAAAAGGGTCAACCTTAGTCCAGATCTGGAACAGGAAAAAAAAAACCCACGGGCTTCGGGCCCGAGCGGCGGATCTGGCGGAGGGAGGAGGCGGCCCGCCCGACGAGGAGGCCTGCGGCCTGGAGCGGCCGATCGGCCTGCTGAAGCTGGCGCGGGAGGCCCAGCCGCGGAGCGGGGCGGCGGCCCGCCTGGCGCTCGCGGGGCAGCGCGGCCCAGGTGGCGCGGCGGTCTGGCGATCTGCGGGAAGAGGCCGCGCGAAGGGGAGGCGAGGCGGCCCAGGGTGGCGGTGGGCCGGCGCGCGGGGAAGTGGTCCCCCG
>LR738714.1:357067085-357086371 GCA_902687465.1 Secale cereale | reverse complement strand
CGGAAGCTGAGGAGGCGAGGGCCCAGCGAGCGGTCGCCAGAAGGAGCGACGAGGAACGGGCCTGGCGGGAGCCGCTCGATCACAGGCGAAGTGGTCCGCGGGGTGGCGCGACGAAGGGAGACTCGAGGCGCGGTGCCCGCGTTGACCTGGCCTGCTCGATCGGATCGGGCGATCCCGAGCGCGACGGCGGCTCTCTCGAGGGATCTGGTTCCCCTCGGGATCCAGGGAAGAATTAGTGGATCTGAGATCTGAAAGGAAGGGAAAAAATAGAGGGGAAGTGGGAAGAAGAAGGGGACATGCCAAAATAGACTAGGGTCTATTATATAGCAGTTTTTAGGGTTAGGAGGGAGTTTAGGGGCGCTAGGTGCCCTCCGATCGCGATCCGACGGATCCGATCGTGGGGATAGATTTTTAAGGCCTAGAAGGAGATAAAAGAATGCAGTAGGGTTGTTTCCGGGACACGAAGTGAAGGCACATCGGCCTACACGAACAACGGATGGAAAAGCCAACGGAGTCCAAACGAGACGAGATTTGAGAGGCGGGTTGCACACAACAAAACAACAACACAAACAACAACCTCGCGGCACACCGGTAACGTAAAACGCCCGAACAACAAAGTAGGCCTACGGGACGTCACGGACACGTGAGGGAGCTCCGGAACGCGAAACGGACAACGGGAAGAAACACGCGGACCCGGATGCAACAGACAACACAAATGCAATGCGATGCACATGTCTACATGATATGAATGAATGCCACACACTCACACAACAAAACGACGAACACCCGAAGGACAAAGAACCCGGAATGGAAATAGATGAAGCCGGAGATATATTATATACCCAAAAGGGAAAGTATTACATCCGGGGCATTACAATCAACGATTGGACAGAGTTGCAAACACCAGAGGAAAAGTCGGATCATACGTACTAGACTATTTAGTTTGATGGATCCAGACAATTGGAGGGCTCGGGGGCTGGAGTCGTATTAACTTCCCCACGAGGTGATAAGTTCTGTTATGTCCTCCGTTTAATGTGCCCTTGTACTAACAATGCAGCTGAGTATGAAGCTCTCCTCTGTGGTCTCCGAATGGCTAAGGAGATGAATTTAAGTCGGGTTAAATGTTTCAGCGATTCAGACCCGGTAGCACAACAGGTGTCTAGTAAGTGGGATTCCAAGGATCCACTTATGGCAGCATATCGGCGAGAGGTGGACGCTGTGGCTGGAATCTTCAAGGGTTATCAGGTGGACCATGTGGACCGGCAAAAGAATGAAGCGGCCGATGCGTTAAGTCGGTTGGGTTCTCAACGTAAACCGGTGCCACCCAGTGTCTTCCTGGACGTGTTGCATAAGCCGTCAGTGAAATTACCTTCAGAAGAGGACTTGGCCGTTCCTGATCCGGAGGCTCAATTGGTGGCGGCGCTTCATGTTATTACGGATTGGACAGTCCCGTATCCGGCGTACATGAACCGAGGTGAGTTACCAGAAGATGAAGTCTTGGCTAGACAGATAGTCCGGCGATCCAAATCAATGAATATTGTCAATGGAGAACTACATCATTGCAGCGTCTCTGGGGCGTTTCAACGTTGTGTATCGCCAGACGAGGGCCGTGATATTCTTAGAGAGATCCACGAGGGAGATTGTGGTCATCATGCCCGTTCAAAATCTTTGGTGGCTAAAGCTTTTCGTCATGGGTTCTACTGGCTGACGGCTCACGCCGATGCAGAGGACTTGGTCAGAAAATGTGATGCTTGCCAGAAGTTCTCACGACGTGCTCATATACCGGCTCAAGAATTGAGGATGATTCCAATAACTTGGCCGTTTGCGACTTGGGGGCTAGACATGGTCGGACTCTTTAAAAGATCTCCAGATAAGAAGACCCACCTTCTGGTGGCGGTGGACAAGGTCACCAAGTGGGTTGAGGCGAAACCAGTCAGCAAGTGTGATGCGGCAATGTCGGTCCAATTTTTCAAGAAGGTGATTTTCCGGTTTAGCTTTCCACACAGCATTATAACTGACAATGGTACCAATCTATCCAAGGTGTCTATGGAGGAGTTCTGTCAACGAGAGCACATCCGCCTTGATGTATCTTCAGTGGCTCACCCCCAATCCAATGGTCAAGCTGAGAGAGCCAATCAAGATATCTTGAGAGGCATCAAACCCCGGCTTATGTTCCCTTTGTAGAGGACGCCGGGTTTTTGGGTGGAGGAATTACCCTCTATGTTATGGATCATCAACACCACACCTAACAGGTCTCCAGGTTACACGCCTTTCTTCATGGTATGGAGCTAAAGCGGTCCTCCATAGTGACATTCGTCATGACTCGCCGTGGGTGGCGGCTTACGTCGAAGTTGATAATGAGAAGGCACGGCAAGACGCGTTGGACCGGCTGGATGAGGAACATGACATGGCAGCAGCGCGATCGGTGATTTATCAACAAGATTTGCGCCGGTACCACAGTCGCCGGGTTAAAACTAGAACGTTTTAAGAAGGAGATCTAGTGCTCCGGCTCATCCAAGACCAGACAGACATGCACAAGCTATCCCCACCTTGGGAAGGACCCTTTGTGTTCAGAAGAACCTACACAATGGATCATACTACCTCGTCGACGTTCGAGAGCATAAGGACTCACGCACTCCGGAGGAGGAAACCAGACGGCCATGGAACATCGCTCTTCTTCGGCCTTACTACACCTGAGCCATATGCTTCGCTTTATGTACATAAATTTGCAATGTATATATTATGATCAATATAATAAACCATCATCCCCGTTAAAGCGGGGTATCTGCTGTTTTTTTCATAAGAGTTTGTCACATGGGGACTCCTCTGTGCGAAGGAGTTCCTATGGCCTCTTAAACTGATTATTAAACTTATACCATCATAAGAGCATAGCTCTAGTTCCTTCGGTAATCCGGCTATCAAAGCCCACATGATGATGAGGGAGGGGCAAAAGAGAGTTCGATGCATAGCACAACTCAAACATAGGCACCCGATGAGCATAGCTCACAATGCTACCTGGGGGCTCCTGATGCATAGCATAACCGAGTTGACAACCCTTGTAGTAGGCTATCAAGCCACGGCTTGGAAGCATGGTGTATACACCGAAAACCCCGGATTAGCCTGCCTGCATTAAGTAAGTCACTCCGCCCAGGTAAACCTGGTATGACCCATCGAACGTTTCACAAGTCAATCTTCTTACAGACCCTGAACTTGGCAACGTTAAATTGACGATTGCTTAAGGATTGAGGTCCATCTTAACAGGTTTTGTGAAATGGTTAATTCAGTGGCCTGGCAGCCCATAAAAAGCCTCGAATTTGGAGCCTGGCAGCTCGTAAGAGCCTCGACTATAGGATTTTATTGTACAATGTCTCTTTGATTTTGCTAAGTTTTTATCTTCGAGGTCATTGGTGTTTATACAAGCCCATGGATTCGAGGAGTGGATGACTATAAGTTGCCACTACAATACACCAGCGTTTACATAACCTGGTCTGGTTTGATTACAAATCGCCAGTGCTGTCTACAGTTAAACTGGTGTTTATCATAACCCGGTATGGTTCCATCATGAACCGGCAAATGATCAAGGGAGTCATCAATACTTGCAGCTTGGATCATTGTCTTTACTACCGATTATTGATTAAGGCCAATAGCGCGAAACTTAATCATGGGTATGATATATGTTTCATATTTTATATGCAGTCAGGTTATAAACCAAGACCATGTATTTGGGCATCATGACCCGTTCGACGATAAACCGCCAAGACACTTTAAACTTTGTCTTATGCAGAAACATGTGAAATAAAGTGTCAAAATCATCATAAGTAGTAATAATTATGAAGCTGTCAGATGAAGCAATGTCATACAAAGGAGAATATGCGTGAAAACATAACCCAAGTGTTTCAGCTACCCTATTACAAGGCGCTTGACAGCCCAAAAGAATATCCGTTCTTCATTTAAAGTGTTGTGACATAATATTTAAACTGGCACCGGTTTAGGAATCTACGCCGGCTCGGCTTGAAGGTTGTGGATCGTCCTGCTCCGACTCCTCGTCGTTCTCTTCTAGCAACTGGAAGTCAGTGGTTTCCCAATTGATCTTGGTTAGCGCTTTGAAAACAGCTTCATCGCTCACGAGTTCTGAGGGATCAATATCAGGAGCGTAAGTGTGCTTACGAACGGGCGGGATGAGATCTTCAACCTCGTAAGCCGGAGGGTCGACCCGCAGGTTCTCTGCATTATAACTCGGATGATAACGAGACAGATCATCCTCATCAGATAGTTTGCTGGCCAAAGGCCGCATTTCTCATGTTAGAGCACGCAAATCGCTGTCTGTGAATGTTGATCCGTCCTCCTTCATGCTGGGATAGCCATTCATCACTTTTACCGGATCAAGGTCAGGCACCCAAGATTTCGCTCGAGTTAAGGCCACCAAGGCACCCGCCCATGCAGATGATTTCTTCAGCTCTACGAGACAGGCAGGTAGAATTTATAATTTCTCCAAAGTGCCTTTGATCGTTGTGGGAGCCGGCTTATTATGGGAAGCAGTGTAGACAATCCGTTGAGCGCCGGAATACCACTTTTCTATGAGAGTGTATGCGGCCTTCAATTTCCTCTGCATGTCAGTACCGAGATGAGCAATACGTTTTCCTGCATTAAAAGAGTTTGAGTTAAACCGGAACGTGCAGACGTATCATATTCAGGATTATGTTAAGGATATTTACCGAAGACAGGAGTAGTCATGGCATTTATCTGCTACTTTAAACCGGACAGTTCTTCTGTCATACGATTGAGAGCAGCTTCCGCATCAGTTGCCCTTTTTCCAAGGTGGTTCCTTCAGCATCCCAATCCGACCGTTCCTTTTCAAAATCCTTCTTCAGCCTTTCCATATTTGCTAAAGCAAGGGTCAACTCATCTTTGGTTTTGGAAGTGCCGGTTTGTTGAAACTTCAAAGTATCTTGAAGCTCAGCCACTTGAGAATATTTCCGGTTTAGATCAGTCTGTCAAGAGAAGAGCATATTATACATTGATGAAGTGTATTTAAAGTCCCAAGCACATAACAAGTTATACACTTGGCACTTGGGGGCTAATGCGTATTTGCAGTTAACAGACATCTTTCATTAAAGTACCAAGCACATAACAAGATATACACTTGGCACTTGGGGGCTAATGCGACATTGTTCAGAAATGATTACAAACTGAAGTCCCGGTTCATCTTGAAGAGATAAACCGGCCCTTGTGGACTACGCATGTGAAAAAACTGTATAGTGGATATTCTGAAGTCCCGGTTTTTTCCAAAAGGAATAAACCGGCCCTTGGGGGCTACGATGGAATAAAGGCAAGCTACAAGAATTACGCAAGAATAAAGTACAAGTTAAAGTAGAAAGTTACCTCATAGCGTTCCTTCATCATATTTACTAAACCGGCTTCATGATCACGGCTAGTGTACAGCCGGTTCAGATAACCGGAATGGAGCTCTTGGGCACTAAGCTAAGCATAATTGGATAAGTCAGCACTCCATTTTCCTTTGTCCTTGTCAGAAATTTCATCCTTCGTAGTATGCTTGGACAAGGCAACAGGTTCACTAGGGGCAGTATAACCGAATCCAGTGATCTGAACTTCTTCGGTTGAAGCGGCTGTGGGTTTAGCCGGGCTAGCAGGAGTATTTCTGGCCCGGACAGGACTGGCCGGGTCAACGTCACGATCCATTGGGGCACTCCCTTGATCAACCAAGACTTCATGATCCATGGGAGGAGGATCATCATGCAAAGTGTCAATGTTCTCTTCAGCAGGTTCAGGATCCTTTGACAGTTCGGGAATCGCGTCATCACCTGCCGGTTTATTCAGCTTGGCCTTTTTACTAGGCTTGGGCTTACTGCAGAAGATAAAGGTGACGATGGTCAGGGGATTAAAAGAAAGAGGTTAAAAACAGCAAAATGAAAAACTTACCCATGAACGGTCTTGAGAGGAGGAATCTGCGTAGCTGTTGATTCGTCGGATGATGATCGAGGAGTATCCTGGTAATTTGAATCAGACGGATTAAGAGGCTTACGAATATGACCTGCTTTTGGATAAAGAGCGTCTGGAGTTTGTAAAACCTCTGATCGACGTTTCCGAGCTGGGGTATGTGGTAAACCGGTGGATTCAATGGCATGGCCACTGTGCCGTGTGGTGCGGCGAGCTTCATGTTGTTGTTTCTTCAAAACAAAGTTTGGGTGGAAGTAAGCGAAAGGGTGAGAAAGCTGTAATTTTCGGCTTGCTCGACGAATTTTTGGTGTTGGCAGAGGTTCTGAACCGGAAGAAAGAGTAATTACCTCAACATCATCCGCCTTGCTGCCTTCAGTGTGTCCCTGGGTACAATCATTGTTAATAAGATGCAAGAAAAGATAGCCAAAGAGTCAAGTAATACCTCTGAGGCCGGTTCATCATCCTCCGGATTGGATTCAGATACGTCGGTAGTTTTCTTCTTGACGTTTTTCCTAACAGCTTTGGTTTTTTGGCAAGGCGCCTTCGCCGATTTATCCTGGACTTTCCTCTTCCAGAATGGGTCATTACCCTGTTGAAGATTATGAAGTCATTCAGAAGGAGTATTAAAAACATATGGGAAATAAGACAAACAAGGCAGAGGAAAACTTTACCAATGGCAGTTTGTTGAACTCGCGGAAGGGAGCCAATCCGGTTTGGCTGCAGGTTTCTACCGGTTCATTCAGCAGTTTCTTAACAGCCTCGTTGATCTCATTCTCTGCTAGCACGGCTTCTGTATGGCGCCGAGGTTCTTTCGGATTACCAGTATATTCGCACATTAAACCAAAGCGCCAGCTTAGCGGGAGGATACTCCAGTAAATCCAACAACGAACGAAATCAACCCCTATTAAGCTATTTGCGGTGAAGGCACAAAGCTTTGAGAGCTGAGGAGAATATTTGGCCCGTTCCTGGGCACTTAGCCGTTGAGGAAAGGGATGGTTCTCAGAAAGCCGGTGGGAACGATAACCTGACAGAGGATTCTCATTTTCCGGAGAGGTATCTAGATAATAAAACCAAGTTTGATTCCACTCTTTAGGGTGGTTATGGTGATTGGCGTGAGGAAAACTAACGTCCTTTCTCTTCTAAATGGACATCCCGCCGAGTTCAGTGTTTGGACCGTCAGAAAATTACGTGTGACAGTTTAAGTGGAAGAAATCCCGGAATAATTCAACTGATGGCTCCTCTTGCAAGTAAGCTTCACAGAAAACTTGGAAATTGCAGATGTTGGACACAGAATTGGGCCCAATGTCTTGAGGATGGAGTTGAAAATCAGCTAGCGCATCACAGAAGAACTTTGACCCGGGAGGACTGAATCCCCGGACTAAATGATCAAGGAAAACAATAACTTCTCCCTCTTTGGGCTCTGGAGGACACTCTGATCCGGGGACTCTCCAGTGAAGGACATCCTTTGGGCCTAAAGTGCCAACTTCAGCCCGGTTCTGCAATTCTTCTTCAGTAACCCGGGATTGGACCCAGTTGCAGGAAGTGAACTGCTTGGCTTGTTTTGCCATTTTGAACGGAAATATGAAAATATAGTGAAGTACCAGTTTATGATCTAAGCAAGCTTAAACCGGCAGTGTTTCAAAGCTACTTATCAACGGCAGTTTAAGCAAGGGCCTAATGGTATCTACCGGTTTATAGACTTTCCTAAAAGTTAAATCGACAATAAGAATATGAAGGATACAGATCTATGGGAAAACAAGTTCTGTAATATCAGTGATGAAGTTACGGATCTACAGCAGGTCGGAAATTCAGGAATATTCATGGTCTATATTCAACGGATGCAATAGTGGCTTCGACAAGCGCAGTTTAAACTAGTACTATTGAGGAAGAATAAAGGCATACTAACGAAGCGGAATTACTACTACGGCTCTGAAACAAGAGGATTAGATCTACACTTATTAATGGAGTCATGACGAAGAAATACGAAGAACAACGCCTACCCGTGAGCTCGTGGGGAGAAGAAAACCTAATGAGATCTATGTGTGGGGAAGGAAGGAACTTACCTGAGTCGACGGATGCGGAGGCGCGCCGGCAGTTTTCTGATCCAACCAGGTTGATGCAGCGGCCAAGCTCGATGAAGATGCCGGGCTTGACGGCGGCGGCGGAGCTTGAGCATGAGCGGGCGCAAGGAAGATGAAGAGGCAAAAGATCAAGGGAAAAAAGGAGATGCCCCTCTACCCTATTTATAAGCCGAAAAATAAAATGGCAAGCACAGGGATCGAGGAGCCGGAAAAGTAGATATGGCAAGATATTGTTGCCTCGATCTCCGAAACTTTTAATGAGTAAAAATTAAAATAGGTACAGGTATTAAATGGGCAGATGACGTCACGACGGTTTAATGTGATCCAGGAAGATGACGTCACGGCGGTTTATGAAGCGCTTGAATCTATGAAAGGTCAAATCTTTACAAGACGTTGAAGATTGACATGAACGGGTTCAAATCAATCTGGGGCCTAATGTCAGGGATATTACTACTGGTTATAAACCGCCCAGGAGGGGCCGGTTTATGCCTGTAAAGATTACTTCTACTGAAGCCCAGCGGAGCATGGAGCATGACGCTTTATTCCAGAAGGCTTAAAGCCCAAGAGTTGTTAGGGCCCATGATTTGTAAACCGCCATACGGCCTGTAACTTGTCTTGTAAGATAGGAAAGATACAGACCGAGCCGGACACGTTTATGAGCCGGCCTCAGGGCTCTGTAAACCGGCCCGAGCGTCACCTCATGTATATAAAGGGATGACCCGGCGATGGTTCAAAGAGAGAGAACAACAACTCGAGACACAGGCAAAGTGGATTCGCTCCCTGGTCATCGAAACCCTAGCAATATCACACCAAACTAGACGTAGGCTTTTACCTTCACTGAAGGGGCCGAACTAGTATAAACCCTTGCGTCCTTGTCCTCTTTAACCCCTTTAAGCTAACCCATAGCGATGGCCTCACGACTAAGTCCTTTTGCTAGGACATATGCCGTTACAAAACCACGAGAACCTCTGCGTTGGCGCGCTCGGCCTGGGCGTTGCTCCGTGGGTGCACCACCAAGGCGTAGCATATCTACGTTCGAGGGATGGCACAATATGACCTGAAGAGGTTGCTTGGAAACTGGGAGCCGTTGTTAGTGAGATGATACTATTGGGGACGCCGAACCTGCTCACGAGGCCCTTTATGAACTTGATGGCCGAGCATGTAGTGATGATGCGCATAGGTTCCTCCTCCGCCCACTTGGTGAACCTCTCGATGGTGACGTAGAGGTAGGGGTAGCCGCCGGCCGCCCAAGGCAATGGACCCAGTATGCCCAACCCCCAGACCGCAAAGGGCAACGAGAGTGCAATTGTCTAGAGCCCATGCGCTGGTTGGTGGATCTGCTTGGCGTGGAACTGGCAGGCTTCGCAAGACCCGACCAGCTCGATGGTGTCGTGGAGTGTTGTAGGCCTGTAGAATCCACTACGGAACACCTTGCCCATGATAGTGCATGATTAGGAGTGATGCCCACAGTCTCCTTTGTGGATGTTGTCCAATAGCTCGCGTCCTTGATCTTCTGAAGTGCACCTTAGTGAGACCTTGTTGGGGCGCCTGCGGTACAGCACACTGTCCTGCAAGAAGTAAGCGGTGGCCTGGTGACCCAAGCGCTCCACATCCTCTCCCTTTTCTGGCAAGGTGCCACGAAGCAGGTAAGCCTTGAGGTCCTCGACCCAACTGCCTGCCTAAGGCTCCAATAGCAAGAGCATGCGAGCTCCAGAGGTCAGGCCGGGGAACCCGTGGGTGTCGCAGGTGGTAGTTCCTCGAGGAGAAGCGTCGGGCGAGGAGCCGGAGGCGCACCTGACGGCCTGAAGAGCCTTTCCTTGAAGACGCTAGGGTCTCGAGGTTCACGGCTGGAAGCTTGCGCGGCGACGTCGGCAGCTTCCTTGTTAGCCCCGCGTGCGATATGCTGCAGCTACAAGCCTAGGAAACATTTTTCAATTTGCACACCTTCTCAATGTATGCCGTCCTATGCTCATTCATGGGGTCATGTACTAAGGGGTCCTCAGGAGGATGACCCATTGTACACGGCCCGTATTGGTGGAGTCGTAGTATGGCGGGAATTCTATGAAGATGTGGAGTATCCTCCAAGTCAAGAAGGCATAGGGTCTCCTTCCTTATTGTAATCGATCTTCGGTAACCCTAACCCTATCTGTGTATATATAAACCGAAGGGTGTAGTCATTAAGGAGAGAGCTATTCTTCATCACCCATAGCCTAGGGTTAGCTCATATTGATCTCGAGGTAGATCTACTCTGTAAACCACGATATACAATCAATACAATAGAGTGAGACGTAGGGTTTTACCTCCTTGAGAGGGCCTGAACCTGGGTAAACACCGTGTCCCCTGTCTCCTATTACCATCGATTCTAGATCCACAGTTCGAGGGCCCCTACCCCGAGGTCCGCCAGTTTTGACACCGACATTGGTGCTTTCATTGAGAGTTCTGCTGTTGGATCACCGGAAGAATCGATGGGTCAACCGGTCGTTATAGATCACGACCACATTGGAGGCTCTTCCGCCACTAGTCATCTCCTCGTGTTCGGTGGCATCCTTCTATGCGCCGATGGCGGCCTCGACCGGGTCGAAGGTTCAGCCCCCGTAAGGGAACTCACCGGCCCGGGGGCCTTAACCCTAAGGTCAACAAACTTGCAAGGATGAAGCATCCCCATAGCCCGTCCCTAGAGCGAGGCCCTGGCAGATCTCTTATGAGATCTCCTTCCGAATTACCAGAGTGTTCGACACCTTCCAGCGCCCAGCCTATAGACCACTTGGTAAACTTGTTCCGTGCAGTGGGTATTTCCGTTGCTAGGTCTACAGCTTACGATCAGATTGGTCTTAAAACCGATGACCGTCAAATCAACACCCCTCCAGTCATGCACCTCGTCGCCACCGTCGAAGAGGGCCAAGAGAGATCACAACCTCACAAGCTGAGGACAATACACACACGAGTATCTAGCTCGGAGTTAGAATCTATAGTTTTTTCTTGTTCCATGATATTATATTATCGCTCTTGGATGTTTTACAATCATTTTAAAATCCTTTTATGTCATTTTTTGGACTAACCTATTGACATAGTGCCAAGTGCTAGTTGCTGTTTTTTGCATGTTTTTTACATCGTAGAAAATCAATAACAAATGGAGTACAAACACCGTGAAACTTTTTGGAGATTTTTTATGGACCAGAACACCTAGGATGGGCCAGAGTAGCACCTAGGGGGTGCCCCAAGGGGGGCACAATCCACTAGGGCACGCCTGGGCCCCCAAGCGCCTAGGTGGGTTGTGCCCACCTCTGTGGCCTCTCGCACCCCTTCTTCGCCCTATAAATTCCCAAATATTCTGAAATCCTTCGGGCTAGACCTACATCAGAAGTTCTGCCACCGCAAGGCTCTGTAGTCCATGAGATCCAATCTAGAGCCCTTTGCAGCACTCCACCGGAGGGGGAAATCATCACCGATGGCCATCTTCATCATCTCGGCGGCCACCATGATGAGGAGGGAGTAGTCCAGCCTCGGGGCTGACGGTTTGTACCAGTAACTACGTTTTTAATCTCTCTCTCTCTCTTTCTCGTGTTCTTGAGATGCACAATCTTAATGTATCACAGGTGTTGTCAATATAGTCAGATCATATGGTGTGAGGAATTGAGTTTTTCCCTTTGAGATTTCGTTGTCGGATTGAATACTTTTATGGATTTGAGAACACTTGATATATGTCTTGCAATTGAATACGTGGTGATAATGGGGTATCGTATTGATTCGCTTGATATATGTTTTTGCACTCAGCTCATAGATTCCCGCGGTGACATTGGGGTAATCTATGCATAGGTGTTGATGCACGTTCTTGTCTTTGTTTCTCCGATAGAAATATGGGGGCACTCTTTGAAGTTCTTTGTGTTGGATTGAGTATTACAAATCTGAATTTGTTTTGGTGTTATTTTAGTACGAACTCTTGATAGATCGATCGGAAAGAGTAACTTGGTGTTATTTTAGTATGAACTCTTGGATAGATTGATCAGAAAGAATAGCTACAAACAATTTCTTCTTATGTTCTCCGCCAGATAGGAAATTTGGAGTTATTCTTCATCGCACGTTGAGGGATGGTTATGTGATCCAATTATATTATTATTGTTGAGAGATTGCACTAGTGAAAGTATGGACCCTAGGACTCGTTTTCAAGCATTGCAATACCGTTTGTGCTCACTTTTATTACTTGCTACCTTGATGTTTTTTACTGTTACTATTACAAAAATCAATATCTACTATCCATATTACACTTTTATCACCATCTCTTCGCCGAACTAGTGCACCTATACAATTTGCCATTGTATTGGGTATGTTGGGGACACAAGAGACTCTTTGTTATTTGCTTGCAGGGTTGCTTGAGAGGGACCATCTTCATCCTACACCTCCCATGTATTGATAAACCTTAGGTCATCAACTTGAGGGAAATTTTCTACTGTCCTACAAAACTCAACGCTTGGAGGCCCAACACGAGTCTACAAGAACAAGTTGTGTAGTAGACATCGAGCTATTTTTTGGCGCCGTTGCCATGGAGGTGAGTGTTTGAAGGTATATCTTTAGATCTTGCAAGTGAGTCTTTTAGTTTCTTGTTTTATCACTAGTTTGGTTTTGTAAAAGAAAACTATAAAAAATGGAATTGAGGTTGCATCATATTATTGATCATCTTTATAATATCTTTCTTGAAAACGATGGATCAGAAAATTATGCTCAATTGTTAGAAGAAGAATGCTATAAATTTTGTGGCACAAATGATGAGCATGATTGCAATGCTGTTAGTATGAATTGTTTAAATATATGTGATGCTAACGATATGCAAAGGCATAAGCTTGGGGATGCTATGTTTGATGAAGATGATATTTTTAGTCCCCCAAGTTTTGATGAGAAAATTTATAATGATGATAGAATGCCTCCTATTTATGATGATTATATTGATAAAAGTTTATTTGGAGAGGTCATGACTTTATTTAGTGATGAATCCATTACTTTGGAGGATGTTTCAAACAAAGTTGCTATCTATGATGATTATGGTGATGACATGTATGCTATATTGAATAATGATAACCATGAAAATTGTCATCATGATTTTAATTTTCAATCTCATGATAGTTATTTTGTTGAGTTTGCTCCCATTACTAATCATGAGAATAAATTTGGTTATGTGGAGAGTAGCAAAATTTCTATGCTTATGCATCATGAAAAGAATGCTTTATGTGATGGTTATGTTGTTGAATTCATTCATGATGCTTCTGAAAATTATTATGAGAGTGGGACATATGCATTTACTTATCTCAATAATATCAAGTTTCCTCTCTATGTGTTGAAAGTTTTGAAGTATTGCTTATTTTGCCTTCCTATGCTAGTTGATTCTTGTTCCCATAAATTGTTTGCTCACAAAATCCCTATGCATAGGAAGTAGGTTAGACTTAAATGTGCTAGTCATATTCTTCATGATGCTCTCTTTATGTTTCAATCCTTATCTTTTATGCGAGCATCATTGAACTCATCATGCCTAGCTAAAAGGCATTAAAGAAAAGCGCTTGTTGGGAGGCAACCCAACACTTATACCTACTGTTTTTGTGTGCTCACATGATTATGCTACTGTAGTAAACATGTTTTATAGCTTTTGTTTCAATAAAGTGCCAAGCAAAGCCTTAGGATCATGTTGGGTGATAGTAGATTTAATCTTGCTGAAAAATAGAAACTTTTGCAGTCACGAAAAAATGGTCATTTTTATAGAAGAGTGTTTTTTAGTTGATTGTTTTTGCAGAAGATTAATATACAAATTTTTCATGTGGTCCTATTTTTCAGAATTTTTAGAGTTGCAGAAGTATGGTGAATGTTCAGATCATTACGGACTATTCTGTTTTTGACAGATTCTGTTTTCAATGCATAGATTGCTTATTTGCTAGTTTCTATGGCTTATATTGATCAATATAAATTGTAGAACTAATACGCTGCAGTAGACATTGTGTGAGAACTATTATGAATCTTGTCTTTGACAGTACCCAAAGTGAATGATTTGTTTTATCATAATAACCCATCTCACGAAGTTTTGTTAAGTTTTGCGTGATTGAAGTTTTTAAGTTTTGGGTGAGATGTCGATATGAGGAGAATAAGGAGTGGAAAGAACCTAAGACTGGAGATGCCCAAGGCACCCCAAGGTAATATTCAAGGAATACCCAGGAAACTAAGCTTGGGGATGCCCCGGAAGACATCCCCTCTTTCATCTCCAACATTATCGGTAACCTCACTTGAAGCTATATTTTCATTCGTCGCATGATATGAGTTTTGCTTGGTGCGTCATTTTCTTTTGTTAGGATATGGTTGCTGGTATTCAGAACCATGTTTTGTATCTTTTATTTCAACAAAAGTGTCAAGGTTAGCCTTTACCATGCTTATTTTACAAGTCTATATGTTGCTGTTTGAAAACAGAAATTTTGTCGCTGTTGTAAAAATTCCCGAGAAAAGTTGAAATGTGATAAAAGGTTCAAACTTTTTGCAAACAAAGTTATGATAAATTTCATATAGCATGTTGAAATTTCAGATTTTTTAGAGTTAGGGAATTATATATCCTCTTGCATTCTTTACAGATTGTCCTGTTTAGACAGATTGCTGTTATGTCTGCATAAGTTTGCTTGTTTAATGATTCTATTTGAGGATAGGAGTATTAAATATGCAGAGCCATTTTGTATGAAATGTTGAATAATAATTTTATTGATTTGTTATAGTAGAGAATGATAAAGTTTTTGCATTGGTTTATACTAACTTATCTCAGGAGTTCTTGTTGAGTTTTGTGTGGATGAAGCTTTTGAGATTTAGGAAAACCGTGATATGAGAAGAATTAAGGAGACACAAAAGCTCAAGCTTGGGGATGCCCAAGGCACCCTAAGATAATATTTCAAGAAGTCTCAACCGTGATATGAGAAGTCTTTTTCCTAGGCTACCTCCAGCGTGTATATAAGCCGGAGGGTTTAGTCTGTAGAGGCTAACAACAGAATCATTACATCCACATAGGCAAGGCTCTAGGGTTTAGCCATTATGATCTCGAGGAAGATAACCTCTTGTAACACATATTCATCAATATCAATCGAGCAGGAGTAGGGTTTTACCTCGATCAAGAGGGCTCAAACCTACCTAAACATTGTGTCCCCTGTCTCATGTTATCATCGGTCCTTAGACGCATAGCTTGGGCCCCCCTACCCGAGATCTGCCGGTTTTGACAACGACAATGGTTCTTTCATTGAGAGCTCTGTTGTGCACTTGCAATAAGCGCTCGATGGCTCGTCTCGTCATCAATGATGAGATCACCCTCGAAAACAACTTGGCCATTGGTCAGGTTCTCCAGCTCGGTGGGTTCGCTGTATACGCCCGCGTGGCCTCCAGGTCGGCCCCACTTTCTGCGGTCATCCAGCATCACCCTTATGTTGACTCCGGTCACTCTGATGACGCAACCTTAGCAGATCTTTAGCCCTTATACGAGCTGCTAGATCGCATCGCCGCCCTGGGGCTTTCATCGCTAGGAGATCAGATCGGACCCAAATCCGGTCAGGATGAGATTGATCCCATCCCGATCACTCATACAGCGGCGGCAGTCGAGGACGGAGCCGAAGATACTCCCCCTCTTGTCGAGTCTAAGACTGTCACAGTTCGGATCTTCGAACCCATCGAGCCGAACACGCCATTGTCAGGTGCCACTTTGTGTTTTTTGAGGTCTGGGATCGACGCCGGGCCCACGGAATGTTCAGATCATGCTGAGCCCAGATCGTCTACATTGGAGGTTGTCAAAACCCCGAATACCACGTTGGGCCGGGACTTAAAATTACCAACACGCACCCACCCTAGGAAAAACTCTCCAAGTAAATCCGGATTCCCGGACATAAACGATCTCGTGAACATACAGCAGCAGTCCGAGGAGACGGTCAACCACTTTTGGGCCAAATTCCTGCTTGTCAAGAACAAGATTAAGGACTGCTGTGATGACGATGCGGTCCCCTTATTTCATCGCAACAATACGGTTGAGGGAGTTTTGAACGCCCTCAACCGACGTCATGTTCTGAGTTTCACAGACCTGTCACACTTAGTACGAAAGTACTGTGCAATGGAAAACACTTGGAAAGCCCAGAATACACCTATAGAACAGTCCATATTCAGATAACACACTTTTAAGGCTAAACGGACATACCCCAGCAGGTCATCCGGTAATATGCCTATCGGCAAGAAGAGAAAACCTTCTCCAGGACGCAGGTCCGTACTGGACGAACTGCTCGATAAACCTTGCGAAATACATGCAGCCTCAGACAATATCCCAAACCACAGCCTTAGGGCATGTTGGGTACTCCGGCAGGTAACAAAGAGCGGTGCAGCAATCTTTGCCACCGCAGTATCATGGGAGAAAGACGTCGGTGTCTTCACTGTCTTCGAGACGTTTTCCTCAAACAACCGCCGCAAGAGAGCAAATTGCGAAGTTGCCGAGGTCTATCAAACCAGCTCTACAAGCCCATGGAGCGACACGGCAACAGCAGCAGCAGGTTTTTCTGCCGAAGACGCACCTCGAGTCCGGTCGGTCCGAGCAATAGCAGCTCTTGTACTAGATCCAGTAGTACACGGCTTTCGCCTCACTTAAGTACTCATGGACGGAGGAAGCGGACTGAACCTCATTTATGAGGAAATGCTTGCAAAATGCAGGTTGACAAATCCCGCATTGAGCACACTAGCACAACCTTCAGAGGAATTATTCCCAGCCGGGAAGCCCGGTGTTCGGGAAGCATTAAGTTCGATGTAGTATTCAGCACATTCGAGAACTACGGGTCAGAGGAACTGCACTTGCACATTGTCCCCTTCAATAACGGATACCACGTCCTTTTAGGACGGGATGCTTTTTCACACTTTCAAGCCATAGCCCATTATGGATACATGAAGCTTAAAATGCCAGGGCCCAATGAGTAATCACATTAACAAGTGACCGGGACAGAGCACTCCGCGCCGAGAACAAAACGGCATCTTTAGCCCTAGAGGCATTATCCAAAGCCCTCTCGGTCGAGGAATTAACCACCTTACGATCCACGGTGGACAAGGATGATTTAATCCTTGCCAAAAGATCAAAATCTACCTCCTTCAAGCGAGCAAATGAAATTATAAAATTTCAAGTGCACCCAACGAACCCTAATAAAACAGCGTCTATCGGGGCACGGCTGGATCCAGCGGTAGATAGCGCGTTACGCGCCTTTCTTGACGAAAATTGGGATATATTCGCCTGGCACCCTTCAGATATGCCAGGAAGCCCACTGATGCTGGCTGAACACAGCCTCAACATTAACAAAGGGTTCAAACCAGTCAAGCAGTGACTGCGATGATTTTCCAAAGCCAAAAGACAAGCAATGGGAGAAGAGATAGCCAAGCTATTGGAGGCCGGATTCACCAGAGAAATTAAATATCCGGATTGGCTAGCCAACTTAGTCATGGTACCTAAGAAGGATAAATCCTGGCGCCTTTGTGTCGACTTTACAGACCTAAACAAGGCTTGCCTTAAGGATCCCTTTCCTCTGTCCCGCATTGATCAGATTATCGATGCATCGGCCGGACACGACTTGTTGTGTTTCCTTGATACTTACTCCGGATACCATCAGATAAAGATGAAGGAATCTGATCAAGCCGCAACGGCATTTAAAAAAGTTGGCTCCATGTATCAACACATGATTAAAACATGCTTAGAAAAACAAATTGGCAAGATAGTGGAGGCATATGTTGATGACGTAGTCGTTAAGACCAAACACATCGAGACATTGGCGGATGATCTCCGCCTTATGTTTGATAACCTTCGAGCATATGACATAAGGCTCAATTCGGAAAAATGCGTCTTCGATGTTCCGGCCGGAAAGCTATTAGGGTTCAATGTATCCCATAGAGGAATCGAAGCTAACTGTAATGCCCCGGATGTAATACTTTCCCTTTTGGGCTTATAATAAATCTCCGGCTTCATCTATTTCCATTTCGGGTTCTTTGTCTTTCGGGCTTTCGTCGTTTTGTCGTGTGAGTGTGTGGCATTCATTCATATCATGTAGACATGTGCATTGCATTGCATTTGTGTTGTGGGTTGCATCCGGTTCGTGGCGTTCCTTCCCGTTGTCCGTTTCGTGTTCCGGAGCTCCCTCACGTGTCCGTGACGTCCCGTAGGCCTACTTTGTTGTTCGGGCGTTTTTCGTTACCGGTGTGCCGCGAGGTTGTGTTGTGTGTTGTTGTTTTGTTGTGTGCAACCCGCCTCTCAAATCTCGTCTCGTTTGGACTCCGTTGACTTTTCCCTCCATTGTTCGTGTGGGTCCGAAGTGCCCTTACTTCGTGTCCCGGAGATACCCCCCTACTGCTTTCTTTTATCTCCGTCTAGTCCTTTTAAAATCATCCCCGCGATCGGATCCGTCGGATCGCGATCGGAGGGCTCCTAAACACCCCTAGTCTCCAAACCCTAGTCTAAAACTGCTTTATATAGACCCCTAGGTCTATTTGGGCATCTCCTTCTTCTTCCCCCTTCTCCACTTTCCTTTTTTTTTCTTTTATCAGATCCAATCCACTGTTCATCTCAGATCCCGAGGGGATCCTTCGATCTGCCAGTCCGCAGCCGAATCCCTCGAGAGAGCCAGCGCCGCCGCTGGGATCCAGCCCCCTCGAGGAGCACGGGGTCAACGCCTCCGTCGCCATCTGGCCGCTCGCGCGCCGCCAGGAGCCGCGTCGATCGCTTCAGCCGCGACGGGCCGTACGCCCGATCCCGTGGACCACATCGCCGGGCCGCGTCCAGGCCCAGTCGACGCAGCCGCCGCTTGCCTCCCTCCGCTTCCTTCGCCGCCACCTCAGCGATCCGGTCGGGGGCTGGGCCACTTCCCCGATCGACCGCACCGACGCGCTCGGGCCGTCCCGCTTCGCGCCCCTCCGAGGCCCGATCCTGTGCACCAGGCGCCGCTCGACCGCGGTGGGCCTCCGCCTCAGCGCCCCGCCCGCCGGGCCACCAGATCGCCGTCGCGCTCGGGCCGAGGCCCCGCTGGGCCGCCTTCTCCACCCCGCGCGCCGGGCGCCCCGGTGGGCCGCCTCGCCAGCGCGCCGCGTCCAGGCCTCGCGCCGCCCTGGGCCGCACAGTACCGCAGCCGCCGGCCCGTACTGTTCTTCCGGACCGGGCCACTTCTACTGTTCCTCAGATCTGATCTGAGAGGTCTTTTTCAAACCCTAAGACTCTGTTTTCTCTGTTCT
>LR738714.1:356851251-357063049 GCA_902687465.1 Secale cereale | reverse complement strand
AAATCCTTACTTTGACCTGCTGTAACTTTCTCTGTGATGCTCCGTTTTGCGCGTGTAGCATGTCCAGATGTTCGTGGAGATGTCCTCTACGTTTTACCTGTTGTAGTCATGCATGTTAGATGTCATCTAGGGGCTTGTTTTGCTGTTGCAAGAGTGCATGATGATATAAACTGCTGTTATGTGTTATTTTCATGCCACCTTTGACTTGTGATATCTTTTAGCTCGTTTGTCCAAACGATGCAAATGACATGTCCACGTGTTCGTCTTGCCACGAACTACGTGTTGTGTGTGATAGGTTGCATGGTAGATGTATTGTTTCCTTGTTATCTTCGTTGCAAGATGCCTTGTTCACATGTTGTGTTTTCACTTGTTATGAAATGCCATCTTGTTGAGCTCGTTGTAATCGGTGTGTTCACCACATTGATGCATGCTTGTGTGTTTCGGGATCACCGTCATATATATTTTGATGAGGTGCTTACCCTTTGCCATGTTTAGTTTCGAGGTGTCTTAAACATGCTCTTTTGTGTGCTATGATGATATTGCTGTTTTAGGACTTAGTGAAATTTCACTAAGTCTGAAATCTGTAACGTTCCGATGCCATGTTCGTGTGATGTTGTAGGACAAAGCATGATAGTTTTGGGGTGGATTTTGATTGTTCCTTGAAGTATATATTGTTGTCTTTCCATCCATGTCCTCACATGTCCATTTGAGTGGCTGTAGCATGCTTATCTTTTGCTCCAAACTTTCAATAAAATTCTGCTGCCAGAATTTTATTTCAAAGTTCAATATGTCCAAGATCATTGCTATTGATCCGTGACTCCGTTGGGGTTGCACTTTGGACCTAGTTGCTGTACATTATATCTAGTTTATGTTCAAGTCCTTTGCCATGCTTTTTGGGTGCTGTAGATTAATTATTTTGAGCTCCAAAGATGCTATGTTGCTGTATTTTGCAGTTTTCGCTCAAATCTTGTTTCGGGCATAACTTTTAGCCCGTAACTCCGATTTCAGCGAATCTTATATCAAACTTGGGTGTTTTTCTGTGTAGATTAATAATATCAGGTTGTTATCTTGTTTTGAGGTGTTTTGCTTGAGTGATGTTTTACGTGCTCCATGTGCATCTTTAGTGCATCCATCATGCATTCATGTTTTTCGAGTGCGCATTGCATCGTGTTGATTGGTGCTTGGTGTGTTTGTCTTGTTTAGACCCGGAAGTTAAGCACGAGTTTTCCAACGAGGTTGAGCACGAGGTTTCCAACGAGTTTGAGCACGAGGACCCTTCTTTTGATCCGAACGTCTTCTCTTCAGGCAAGATGACCGAACCCCGATAACTTTACTATCTTCGCCTATTGCTAGTAGTCTCGATCTATAGTTTTGCCTCGATGCCCATGTTCTTCTTGTCAGCCTCCTACTTGTAACCAATTGCCATGTTTAACCACCCTACCTATGCAAACCGTTGCTTGGCTAAGTACGCTTCGCTCAGCCCTTCTTATAGCGTTGCTAGTTGCAGGTGAAGTGAAGATGCTTGCTTCTTGTTGAAGTTTGGTTGGGTTATATCACACTATATAAATGCTTTAAATGAAATCATCTCTATATTGGCAAGGGTGGAAGGCTAAGCCTTTTGCTTGGTGTTTTGTTCCACTCATGCCGTTAGGATCCGTATAAACCGGTTTTATGTTCCTTGATTATGCGTTCCTAACACGGTTGGGGTGTATGGGACCCCCTCGATAAACCGCTAAGTGCTAAGTCTTTTCCAGCAAGTCCCAACATTGGTACTATTCGCCTAACACAACTAAATCCTTTCCGAGGGAGTAATTAACCCGAGGCTTAATTAATTCAACCCCCCTGGGCCAGTGCTCGATTTGAGTGTTGGTCCAAACTAGAGTCGTGTGCGGGGCCCCCCTTGGCAACTTGGGTTTCGGCCACTGTACGCTGTGCTCATCCGGTCGTGGCCTGAGACGAGATACGCGCGGCTACTATCAGGGTGTCGGCACGCCGGGAGGATTTGCGGGATTAGCCTTACCTTAGCTCGGTATATCTTGAGCACGGGATTCCGAGGATACTCGGGTCTTCCCACTTTGGAGTTGCGACTCCGCGGATCGTGGGCTTGTAATGGGTCAAGTTGGAACACCCCTGCAGGGTTTGAACTTTCGAAAGCCGTGCCCGCGGTTATGTGGCAGATGGGAGCTTGTTAATTCCGGTTGTAGATAACTTGACACAATGATACTAATACACTACCAGCGTGTGTTCCGTGACTGTCAATTTCCGAATAGGGATTCGGGAGTTGAACACGGAGGGGTTATGTTTGTGAGCTTGTAGCTAGGATCACTTCGTGATCACTTCTCACGTTGCCTTCTCTTCTCGCTCTCACTTGCGTAAGCTAGATGCTAGTTGCTGCTGCAGACTTGTTCTTTCTTCAGCCTTTCCCTCACCTAAAGGCTTTGATAGTTCTGTTACCCGGGAACGGGATTGCTTAGTCCTCTGTGGCTCACAGTTACTTCACACACCAGATGCAGGTCCAGCTGTGAGCTATCCGGGTGATGGCACCGAGCTGGATTGGGAGTACGACGAGGAGCGTAGTCGTTACTACGTGCGCTACCCGGACGATCAGTAGTGGAGTCTCTTACTAGGATTCGATCCGCCTGTGGTTGTTTTATTTATCTGAGTTTGGTACTTTAACATTTGGCTTTTGCCCTTAGAGGGTTGTAGTGATTTTATTGTATGATGTTTGAGACTTGTACTGTTATTCTGTGACGTGGCGATTGTAAGCCAACTATTTTCAGTTTACTATCCCTCTTTTACATGAGTTGTGCAAAGATTACCAAACTTGAGATCATTCTAGGATGGACTTATGCCTTTAAGTCGTGCCTCGACACGTAGGAGGTATAATTCCATCCTGGGCATTACAAGTTGGTATCAGAGCCTTCTCCGACCTAGGAGCCCCCACTGTTTGATCGAACCGTTGACGGTTGAGTCTAGGCACACACTGAAAACTTTTTGAGTCCTATATTATATCGGAGAGTAGGATTTCTTGCTTCTCATCCCCTTTCTCTCTGGTGAGGACTCCTGACGTCTACTCTTGTCTCTCCTATCTTCAAAATTTGCACAAATTTTTTTTAGGATTCCCGCGAGTATTCTGGGATTGTTTCGATGTTCTTGTGACAAGGATATTGTTCCCGATGCCTCCTGTTACCGAGGAGTTGAGCTTCGGGGTATCACTGTAACAAGCATATCGCAACAGTTCTAAATACTTAAGACGGCCGACATCGAAAATCTCCCCTATACGGCCAGTGGCACGATAACCCCGACATCACCCAGTACTGGGGAGGTAGTTCGGGAGTATTGCCATAGCTTGTTATAGTGGATGCTTTTCGAAGGTCCGAGGTACACAGTTTCCGAGAAAGACTGGTTATGTGTTGAAGGATGGATACACCTGGATGTAGGTTAGAGTTGATTGCGCGGTGCTTCCCGTGTATCCCCAACACCTGATTGCATAACTGGAATCTTTCGGAAAACTATAGGTGGGTTTTATCCAGTAGATCGTAGGCATTCTTCCAACGAATGCAGGTTAGTGAGTTCGGGGTTCGACATTGAGTGAAGGAGTTATATGACCGAGGTTACTATCAGGAGTTGCATCTTAAAGGGTCCTTGGCTATGCTGATCCAGGGATTGCAAAACCTTTTCGTAACGCGTTCATATGCTTTCAGCACAAAGATGTTAGAACGAAACTCCTCTCTTGTGTTTGTTCCTTCCCGTACCTTGTTGTTTTATTTTTTTTCCTTTTGATCCCTATGTGGCTTCTCGTGAAGACTGATGTTATCAATTAACTAAGGAATTCATTCGTTCCTCTTGTTCGGATGATTTCATTCGTTCTTATTGTTTGAATGATTATTGTGAAGACTTGTTGCAATTCATTCCATTGATTCAGCTTATTCCTTTTGTCAATCAATTGCTGATTCGTGGTCATCTCTTACAGGATGGCTCCGAAAAAGGTTCCGAATGCCAACCCAGAGGTGGAAGAGGTCCCAGAACGTCCTCCTTCTCCTCCTCCTCCGCCTGAGGCTTGGAGAGCAATTATGCAGACTACTGCTCAGAACACTCAGTTGATGATGCAGATGATGCAGCAAATGCAAGCTATGCAAGCTAATCAAGCTAATCAGGGCGTTCCAATGAACCAAGGCAACTTCTTCCAGCAGCACCATGCTACCCTCAACCAGTTCTTGGCCAACAATCCTAAAGCTTTCAGTTACTGTGTCGACCCTCTTGATGCTGAAGATTGGCTGACCGATATCAAGAAGCATTTTGAGTGCAGTAACGTGAAAGAAGATGACTATGTAAAGTTTGCAGCCTTCCAACTGAAAGATCAAGCAGCTGACTGGTGGCAGCAGTACAAAGACTCAAGGCCGGGTCAAGTGATCTCTTGGGAGAATTTCTGCAAGGATTTCCGCTCGCATCACATTCCTACAAGTGTTATCGAGGGTATGCGTGAGCAATTCCGCAACCTCAAGCAGGGCTCCATGACAGTCTATCAGTATAATGTCAAGTTCCAAAACCTCGCTCGTTATGCAAAGCAAGACATTCCTGATGCAAAGAGCAAAATCTATCAGTTCCGTGGAGGTCTCAAAGATGAACTTCAGCTTGCTCTCACTCTGTTCGAGCCAGACGAATTCGATAAGTTCTATAATATGGCTTTGAAACAAGAAGCAGCTCAGCTTAAGATGGAGGCTTCTAAGAAGAGAATTCGAGATGCTGTTCACTCTACCTCATCGTCTCAGTTGGCTGCGAAACAACAGAAATTCTGGCTTCCTCCTCCTCCAATGATTCGTGCTCCATACAACAACTCCAGCAACTTCAACAACTCCAACAACAAGAACTCTAGTGGTCGTGGTTTCTCCCACCCACCCAACCCAAGCAACCAGTCGAAGAAGCAGTTTCAGTCTCAAGGCTCCAAGTCCAGTGGCTCTCAGTTCCGTCCTCTCTCAGAAGTGACTTGCAACAAATGCACTCAGAAGGGTCACTATGCCAACAGATGCCCGAATCCGAAGCGTCTTCCTCCTCCACCACCGATGAGTTCAGCTATTGTCAAGCATGATCCAAAGTCTGCCAGGGTCAATCTGATGAATGCAGCACAAGCAGAGGCTTCTTCTGATGTCATTTTGGGTAACCTCTCAGTGAACTCTTTTCCAGCTAAAGTTTTGTTCGATTCAGGTGCTTCACATTCTTTCATGTCAAGACCTTTTGCATTGTCACATGATATGCCATTGCAAGATTTGCCGAGTCCGATGTCTGTGCTTTCTCCGGGTTTGCTCATGAACTCCAACAACTTTGTTCCGAATGTTTCTATCCGCATGGGTGATTATCGATTTCTGGCTAATCCGGTGGTTCTTGGTCATTCTGACATCGACCTCATTCTCGGAATGGATTGGCTTTCTCAGCACGATGCTCACATTGATTGTGCTCAAAAGGAAGTCAAATTGACTCATTCTGATGAAGATGTGATTATCTTCGCCTCCAGGGATAATACTATTCGGCTTTTCTCTCTTAATGATAAGGGTGAAATTAATGCCAGAGAGCAAATTCCAGTGGTGAATGAATATCAAGACGTCTTTCCAGAAGAACTTCCAGGCATGCCTCCACACCGTCAGGTGGAGTTTGTTATTGAACTCGAGCCGGGCACCGAACCTGTTTGCCGGCGTCCTTACAAGCTCTCTTCAGATGAATTGAAGGAATTGAAGAAACAGTTGGATGAACAGGAGCGTATGGGTCTCATACGGCCTAGTACATCTCCGTGGGGCTGTGGTGTCTTATTTGTCAAGAAGAAAGATGGCACGGAGCGTCTCTGTGTTGACTACCGGCCACTGAACAAGAAGACGATTAAGAACAAGTATCCGCTCCCCAACATCAATGAACTCTTTGAGCAGCTCAAAGGAGCTAAAGTATTCTCTAAGCTTGACCTCCGAATGGGCTATCATCAAATTCGCATTCGCGAGGAAGACATTCCCAAGACGGCATTCAGAACGAGCTACGGTTCATATGAGTATACCGTCATGTCCTTCGGTCTCGCCAATGCTCCTCCTACCTTTTCAAGGATGATGCATTACATCTTCAACCCCTATACAGGCGAGTTTGTGCTAGTGTATCTGGATGATATTCTGGTGTTTTCCAAGAATGAAGAAGATCACGAAAAGCACTTGCGTCTGGTTCTTGATCGACTCCGAGAGCATAAATTCTATGCCAAGTTCTCAAAGTGCGAGTTTTGGCTCGATAAGGTTTTGTACCTGGGCCACATTATCTCAGCTGACGGTATTGCGGTTAATCCCGAGAAAGTTGAAGCAATTGTCAACTGGGAAGCTCCTCAGAACGTCAAGCAGCTCCGCAGTTTTCTGGGTCTTGCCAGCTATTGCAGAAGGTTTGTGGAGAACTTCTCCAAGATTGCCAAGCCTCTTTCCAACCTCCTTCAGAAGAATGTCAAATACTTTTGGTCTCCCGAGTGTGAAGTGGCCTTCAAAACCCTCAAAGAGAAGCTTGTCTCAGCTCCAGTTCTGATTCCTCCGGATGAATCCAAGCCCTATGAAGTGTTCTGTGACGCTTCTCTTCAAGGTCTTGGTGGTGTGCTTATGCAAGAGAAGAGAATTGTCGCATACACTTCACGTCAGCTAAAGCCAGCTGAGAAGAACTATCCCACACATGATCTCGAGCTAGCAGCTGTGGTACATGCTCTGATTACGTGGAGACATCTGTTGTTGGGCAGAAAGGTCGACATCTTCACTGATCACAAGAGCTTGAAGTACATCTTCACACAGCCGCATCTGAACCTCCGCCAGACTCGTTGGGTCGAGATGATCCAAGAGTACAACCCCAGCATTGAGTACACTCCAGGCAAGGCGAATGTGATTGCAGATGCTTTGAGCAGAAAGGCATATTGCAACAGCCTTCTTATCAAGCCACACCAGCCTGAGCTTTGTGAAGCTTTCAGGAAGCTCAACCTTCAGGTTGTTCCGCAGGGTTTTCTTGCTAATCTCCAGATTGCTCCTACCTTGGAAGATCAAGTCCGTGAGGCCCAGCTCAGTGATACCATGGTGAAGAAGGTGAAACATGGGATTGCAAAGGGCACTCCAAAATATAAGTGTTTCCGTGTTGATGAGAGAGATACCTTGTTCTTCGAGGACAGACTCGTTGTTCCCAAAGGTGATCTCAGGAAGCTCATAATGGAAGAAGCTCATGACTCTCTCCTTTCCATTCATCCTGGCAGTTCCAAGATGTACCAAGACCTCAAGCAATCTTACTGGTGGACACGCATGAAAAGGGAAATTGCCCAATTCGTGAATGAATGTGATGTATGCAGAAGAGTGAAAGCAGAACATCAACGTCCAGCCGGTCTTCTCCAACCTCTTCCTATCCCTGAGTGGAAGTTCGACCACATTGAAATGGACTTCGTCACTGGTTTTCCTAAATCCAAGCGAGGCAATGATGCTATCTTTGTGGTGATTGACAAGCTTACCAAAGTTGCTCACTTTCTTCCAGTCAAAGAATCAATCAATGCAGCTCAACTTGCAGAGCTGTACACTTCCAGAATTGTGTCCCTACATGGCATTCCTCAAGTGATATCCTCAGACCGTGGCAGCTTGTTCACATCAAAGTTCTGGGACTCCTTTCAGTCCGCCATGGGCACGAAGATCAGGTTCAGCACTGCCTTTCACCCTCAGACTAGTGGTCAAGTCGAGCGTGTGAATCAGATCCTTGAAGATATGCTCAGAGCCTGTGTCATATCCTTCGGCATGAAATGGGAAGACTGTCTTCCATTTGCCGAGTTCTCTTACAACAACAGCTTTCAAGCAAGTGCAGGCAAAGCACCGTTTGAAATTCTCTATGGCAGAAAGTGCCGTACCCCTCTCAACTGGTCTGAAACAGGCGAACGCCAACTTCTTGGCAATGATTTGATCTCTGAAGCCGAAGAAATGTGCAAAGTCATACGTGAGAATCTCAAGGCCGCTCAGTCGCGTCAGAAGAGCTACTATGATGGAAAGCATCGTGATTTGGCTTTCGACATCGGTGATCATGTCTATCTCCGAGTTTCTCCGATGAAAGGAACCCAAAGGTTCGGTATCAAAGGAAAGCTTGCACCTAGATACGTCGGGCCTTTCAAAATTCTTGGCAAAAGAGGCGATCTAGCCTATCAGCTCGAGCTCCCTTCCAACTTTGCAAATGTTCATGATGTCTTCCATGTGTCTCAACTCCGCAAATGCTTCAAGGCACCTGAGCGCATGATTCTGTTTGGGGAGATTGATCTTCAACAAGACCTTTCCTACCGAGAGCATCCAGTTGCAATTCTCGAAGAAACTGAACGCAAGACTCGCAACAAGTCCATCAAGTTTCTGAAAGTCAAGTGGTCACATCACACAGACCGAGAAGCTACCTGGGAACGAGAAGATCATCTTCGTTCCGAGTACCCTTCCTTTTTCCAGTCCTAGATCTCGGGACGAGATCTTTTTGTAGTAGAGGAGAGTTTGTAATGCCCCGGATGTAATACTTTCCCTTTTGGGCTTATAATAAATCTCCGGCTTCATCTATTTCCATTTCGGGTTCTTTGTCTTTCGGGCTTTCGTCGTTTTGTCGTGTGAGTATGTGGCATTCATTCATATCATGTAGACATGTGCATTGCATTGCATTTGTGTTGTGGGTTGCATCCGGTTCGTGGCGTTCCTTCCCGTTGTCCGTTTCGTGTTCCGGAGCTCCCTCACGTGTCCGTGACGTCCCGTAGGCCTACTTTGTTGTTCGGGCGTTTTTCGTTACCGGTGTGCCGCGAGGTTGTGTTGTGTGTTGTTGTTTTGTTGTGTGCAACCCGCCTCTCAAATCTCGTCTCGTTTGGACTCCGTTGACTTTTCCCTCCATTGTCCGTGTGGGTCCAAAGTGCCCTTACTTCGTGTCCCGGAGATACCCCCCTACTGCTTTCTTTTATCTCCGTCTAGTCCTTTTAAAATCATCCCCGCGATCGGATCCGTCGGATCGCGATCGGAGGGCTCCTAAACACCCCTAGTCTCCAAACCCTAGTCTAAAACTGCTTTATATAGACCCCTAGGTCTATTTGGGCATCTCCTTCTTCTTCCCCCTTCTCCACTTTCCTTTTTTTTTCTTTTATCAGATCCAATCCACTGTTCATCTCAGATCCCGAGGGGATCCTTCGATCTGCCAGTCCGCAGCCGAATCCCTCGAGAGAGCCAGCGCCGCCGCTGGGATCCAGCCCCCTCGAGGAGCACGGGGTCAACGCCTCCGTCGCCATCTGGCCGCTCGCGCGCCGCCAGGAGCCGCGTCGATCGCTTCAGCCGCGACGGGCCGTACGCCCGATCCCGTGGACCACATCGCCGGGCCGCGTCCAGGCCCAGTCGACACAGCCGCCGCTTGCCTCCCTCCGTTTCCTTCGCCGCCACCTCAGCGATCCGGTCGGGGGCTAGGCCACTTCCCCGATCGACCGCACCGACGCGCTCGGGCCGTCCCGCTTCGCGCCCCTCCGAGGCCCGATCCTGTGCACCAGGCGCCGCTCGACCGCGGTGGGCCTCCGCCTCAGCGCCCCGCCCGCCGGGCCACCAGATCGCCGTCGCGCTCGGGCCGAGGCCCCGCTGGGCCGCCTTCTCCACCCCGCGCGCCGGGCGCCCCGGTGGGCCGCCTCGCCAGCGCGCCGCGTCCAGGCCTCGCGCCGCCCTGGGCCGCACAGTACCGCAGCCGCCGGCCCGTACTGTTCTTCCGGACCGGGCCACTTCTACTGTTCCTCAGATCTGATCTGAGAGGTCTTTTTCAAACCCTAAGACTCTGTTTTCTCTGTTCTGAAATCCTTACTTTGACCTGCTGTAACTTTCTCTGTGATGCTCCGTTTTGCGCGTGTAGCATGTCCAGATGTTCGTGGAGATGTCCTCTACGTTTTACCTGTTGTAGTCATGCATGTTAGATGTCATCTAGGGGCTTGTTTTGCTGTTGCAAGAGTGCATGATGATATAAACTGCTGTTATGTGTTATTTTCATGCCACCTTTGACTTGTGATATCTTTTAGCTCGTTTGTCCAAACGATGCAAATGACATGTCCACGTGTTCGTCTTGCCACGAACTACGTGTTGTGTGTGATAGGTTGCATGGTAGATGTATTGTTTCCTTGTTATCTTCGTTGCAAGATGCCTTGTTCACATGTTGTGTTTTCACTTGTTATGAAATGCCATCTTGTTGAGCTCGTTGTAATCGGTGTGTTCACCACATTGATGCATGCTTGTGTGTTTCGGGATCACCGTCATATATATTTTGATGAGGTGCTTACCCTTTGCCATGTTTAGTTTCGAGGTGTCTTAAACATGCTCTTTTGTGTGCTATGATGATATTGCTGTTTTAGGACTTAGTGAAATTTCACTAAGTCTGAAATCTGTAACGTTCCGATGCCATGTTCGTGTGATGTTGTAGGACAAAGCATGATAGTTTTGGGGTGGATTTTGATTGTTCCTTGAAGTATATATTGTTGTCTTTCCATCCATGTCCTCACATGTCCATTTGAGTGGCTGTAGCATGCTTATCTTTTGCTCCAAACTTTCAATAAAATTCTGCTGCCAGAATTTTATTTCAAAGTTCAATATGTCCAAGATCATTGCTATTGATCCGTGACTCCGTTGGGGTTGCACTTTGGACCTAGTTGCTGTACATTATATCTAGTTTATGTTCAAGTCCTTTGCCATGCTTTTTGGGTGCTGTAGATTAATTATTTTGAGCTCCAAAGATGCTATGTTGCTGTATTTTGCAGTTTTCGCTCAAATCTTGTTTCGGGCATAACTTTTAGCCCGTAACTCCGATTTCAGCGAATCTTATATCAAACTTGGGTGTTTTTCTGTGTAGATTAATAATATCAGGTTGTTATCTTGTTTTGAGGTGTTTTGCTTGAGTGATGTTTTACGTGCTCCATGTGCATCTTTAGTGCATCCATCATGCATTCATGTTTTTCGAGTGCGCATTGCATCGTGTTGATTGGTGCTTGGTGTGTTTGTCTTGTTTAGACCCGGAAGTTGAGCACGAGTTTTCCAACGAGGTTGAGCACGAGGTTTCCAACGAGTTTGAGCACGAGGACCCTTCTTTTGATCCGAACGTCTTCTCTTCAGGCAAGATGACCGAACCCCGATAACTTTACTATCTTCGCCTATTGCTAGTAGTCTCGATCTATAGTTTTGCCTCGATGCCCATGTTCTTCTTGTCAGCCTCCTACTTGTAACCAATTGCCATGTTTAACCACCCTACCTATGCAAACCGTTGGTTGGCTAAGTACGCTTCGCTCAGCCCTTCTTATAGCGTTGCTAGTTGCAGGTGAAGTGAAGATGCTTGCTTCTTGTTGAAGTTTGGTTGGGTTAAATCACACTATATAAATGCTTTAAATGAAATCATCTATATATTGGCAAGGGTGGAAGGCTAAGCCTTTTGCTTGGTGTTTTGTTCCACTCATGCCGTTAGGATCCGTATAAACCGGTTTTATGTTCCTTGATTATGCGTTCCTAACACGGTTGGGGTGTATGGGACCCCCTCGATAAACCGCTAAGTGCTAAGTCTTTTCCAGCAAGTCCCAACATTGGTACTATTCGCCTAACACAACTAAATCCTTTCCGAGGGAGTAATTAACCCGAGGCTTAATTAATTCAACCCCCCTGGGCCAGTGCTCGATTTGAGTGTTGGTCCAAACTAGAGTCGTGTGCGGGGCCCCCCTTGGCAACTTGGGTTTCGGCCACTGTACGCTGTGCTCATCCGGTCGTGGCCTGAGACGAGATACGCGCGGCTACTATCAGGGTGTCGGCACGCCGGGAGGATTTGCTGGATTAGCCTTTCCTTAGCTCGGTATATCTTGAGCACGGGATTCCGAGGATACTCGGGTCTTCCCACTTTGGAGTTGCGACTCCGCGGATCGTGGGCTTGTAATGGGTCAAGTTGGAACACCCCTGCAGGGTTTGAACTTTCGAAAGCCGTGCCCGCGGTTATGTGGCAGATGGGAGCTTGTTAATTCCGGTTGTAGATAACTTGACACAATGATACTAATACACTACCAGCGTGTGTTCCGTGACTGTCAATTTCCGAATAGGGATTCGGGAGTTGAACACGGAGGGGTTATGTTTGTGAGCTTGTAGCTAGGATCACTTCGTGATCACTTCTCACGTTGCCTTCTCTTCTCGCTCTCACTTGCGTAAGCTAGATGCTAGTTGCTGCTGCAGACTTGTTCTTTCTTCAGCCTTTCCCTCACCTAAAGGCTTTGATAGTTCTGTTACCCGGGAACGGGATTGCTGAGTCCTCTGTGGCTCACAGTTACTTCACACCAGATGCAGGTCCAGCTGTGAGCTATCCGGGTGATGGCACCGAGCTGGATTGGGAGTACGACGAGGAGCGTAGTCGTTACTACGTGCGCTACCCGGACGATCAGTAGTGGAGTCTCTTACTAGGATTCGATCCGCCTGTGGTTGTTTTATTTATCTGAGTTTGGTACTTTAACATTTGGCTTTTGCCCTTAGAGGGTTGTAGTGATTTTATTGTATGATGTTTGAGACTTGTACTGTTATTCTGTGACGTGGCGATTGTAAGCCAACTATTTTCAGTTTACTATCCCTCTTTTACATGAGTTGTGCAAAGATTACCAAACTTGAGATCATTCTAGGATGGACTTATGCCTTTAAGTCGTGCCTCAACACGTAGGAGGTATAATTCCATCCTGGGCATTACACTAACCCAGCTAAAATCCGGGCCTTGTCATAGCTCAAAACGCCAACCAATCTCAAACAAGTGCAAAAACTAGCAGGCTGCATAGCGGCCTTGAGCCGCTTCATCTCCAGGTTAGGAGAGAAAGCATTGCCACTCTATAGATTGCTACGACACACCGACAACTTCGAATGGACAGATGCAGCCATAGCTGGATTGGAATAAATAAAAACTCTACTAGCGAGCAACCCAATCCTCGCCGCCCCAGGTGTTGGCGAACCAATGATGTTGTATATATCAGCCACTCACTAGGTAGTGACTGCCGTGCTCGTCGTCGAACTAGCCGAAGAGGGACATAAGTTCCCCGTTCAAAAACATGTATACTACGTATCCGAGGTTCTCGCGCCATGTAAATCACGGTACCCCCACTATCAGAAAATTTCCTATGCGGTCTTCATGTCATCTCGATAACTCCGACACTACTTTCAAGACTGTTCGGTCATAATGGCATCAGAAGTACCACTAAATGATATAATCAACAATAAAGACACCACTGGACGCATAGCCAAATGGGCCATCGAGCTCTTACCGTTCGAAATATCATATAAGCCGCGCCGGACTATTAAATCCCTGGTGCTAGCTGATTTCATCGCGGAATGGCCTGAAGCCGAACTCACTAAAGAGTACGGCTCATATTCCCACTGGACAGTGTACTTCGACGGTTCCAAAATGCTAGCCGAATTGCGGGCCGGCATCATCCTGATATCTCCAACAAGGGATACAGTTTGGTATGTACTACAAATCATATACATGGACTCAAAACAATGCATCCGAATATGAGGCACTATTGCATGGTCTCCTCCTAGCTGTATCCATGGGCATACGACGCCTCGAGGTACGTGGAGACTCAAACCTCGCAATCTCTCAAATAAACGGAGAATTTGACGCGAATGATTCAAGGATGGTAGCTTATCGCAATGCCATATTGAAAATATCGGTTCGATTTGAGGGGTTGGAATTCCTCCATGTAGCCCGGGATAATAACCAGGCGGCGGATATACTCACTCGTATGGGCACTAAACACGACCCAGTCCCGCCTAACACCTTTGTGGAAAGGCTGTTTAAGCCATCAGTAACATGGCAGGACGAGAGAGGCGATACTAATTCGGATCCAAACACACCCCCAGCCAAACTTAACCCAGACGTCATCAGGGACTCAGATATGGAGATAACATCTTCGGCTCATGAGACAATGGATGTCGTAGCCCCCTGGACAGAGCCCTTCTTAGCTTACCTTAATAGGCAAGAGCTCCCCGATGACCAAAATGAGGCCCGACGCATAATTCGGCGTTCTAAAGCCTACAAAGTTTACGAAGGTGAACTATATAAGAAAAGCACTATTGGTGTTCTCCAAAGGTGCATCTTCGAAGAGGAGGGACGGCAACTTCTCACTGAAATACACGCAGGAATGGGCGGCCATCACGCCGCAGCTCGGGCGCTCGTGAGCAAAGCTTTTCGAGATGGCTTTTTCTGGCCTACTGCGTGAGCAAATGCCCAGAACTTAGTCCAACATTGCGTTGGCTACCAGCTCTTTTCAAATCAAAGTCACATGCTTCCCACCGCTTTGAGAACCATCCCTATTACTTGGTCGTTTGCAGTCTGGGGGCTTGATATGGTCGGACCTTTTAAAGGGGGAAGCCATAAAAAGAAATACCTGCTGGTGATGGTGGATAAATTCACTAAATGGATAGAAGCCAAGCCAGTAAAAATAGCTGAGGCGGAGCCGGTGATAGATTTTATATCTGGTGTAGTACACCGTTATGGTGTCCCACACAGTATTATTATAGATCATGGCACCAACTTTACAGCCGATGAGGTAAAAAACTGGTGCGCAAAGTTAGGCATTAAACTTGATTACGCTTCCGTGTACCATTCTCATACAAACGGTCAAGTTGAAAGAGCCAATGGTCTGATAATGATCGGCATTAAACCCCGACTAGTGCGCTCCCTATGGGAGTCTGATAAACACTGGGTTGAGGAGATTGACTCCGTACTTTGGGGGCTACGGAGCACACCTAATCGGACGACCGGATACACATCTTTTTTTCATGGTGTATGGCACAGAGGCTGTTCTGCCCTGCGACATTATTCATGACTCACTGTTCGCACACGAACACGTCACCGCGTACCCTCGACGCCGAGGATGATGCACCACAGCTCACGTCGAAGGAGACCCACCGGAAGCGCGGTACGCAAGACAATCCGGCGGGCGCTTTTGTAGACCCGAAACCCCACACGCCCGGGAGGGACCCCGTCAGGGCGCGCAGCGGCTATGGGCTGCCCTAGGTCGATCTGATCGCCCCTAGGGCCTCGAGGTTCGCCGCCCTGCAATGAAGAAGAACGAACGAAGAACGAGGAAGAAGATACAAGGGTAGGGGATAGATGAACACGAAAAAGTAGTAGATGATTTGTTCGATTGTGTGTTGTTCAATCGGCCGTCATCCCTTAGGTATATAAGAGGCGGCTGGACTTCCCGTGCAAGGAAAAGGCTTGGATTCACGTCCAAAAACCTAGCCAAATTCGGATTGATTTTGTCCGAACTTTCCAAAACTGTTCGGTTTAAACTGGCTATACTTTGCGGGTAATATTTGAGGTGGTAAACGACCTCGGATGGAAAAGAGTCCAAAAGCAATCTTGACCGCTTCGACGAGACGAACAACTTTCCTGTTGAACGTTTTTCGATTTGAAGCCATCTTCTAGGCCAAAACGGTCACGCAATACAGGTTGTTATTCGCGCTACCCATCAGACACGTGGCTGGTGGGGCGCGCCACTTTTGGCTCTGTGACAGGGCTGTGTTCGGATGGCTGTAACTTTTGCATACGAACTCGGATTGGGACGATTTTTATATAAAAATCGACCGTTTCGACGAGACGAAGACAATTCGTGTAGAAAGTTTTTCCATATGAAGCAGTCTTGGTGGTCTAATCTGCCGAATACTGCTCTAGATATAAAATCTCAGTGCTTTGAGCATAGTTTTGGCACTCGAGATGAGATCGGATGACGATGGCCCAATCTTCAAAGATGTTCACCTCGACAATACGAAACTTTTTCACTTTGAGCACTTTTCCATTTGAGGCCATCTTATTTGCTTTTTATGCCGTGTCAAAATCTAGTGTCAACACATGCCCCCCTGTTTTCTGGCAGAGCTTGCGTGCCAGAAAATACTTCATCCAAGCACGATGTCAACACTACATCGGCTGTGCATGCTAAGAACGATAATTGTTATCGGTCATATGCTTAAGCGTGTTGCTTCTTGGGTAGAGCCTCTTGGATAATAGTCGTCTGAGAACAACAATTGGACGTCACAAAGGCCTCCACGTAAGTTTCTTATGTCAATCCGGACCTTGCTTTGTCCAGGCACTCCCTGGGAATATTAGAATCCTTCGATGGTAAGCCGGTTGCTGAACGATTATGACCATGCACCACAAAGGAATATTGTCAACTGTTCGGCGACTCAACTCATTATTGATCAAAGTAAACCATCAAGCCTCCGCCGAACAATGTCTCTCTCCTGACTTGAGTCCTGCAGATAACTAACACCAGAAGTCAGAGTTTTTTATGTACTAGACCCTTGATCAGTGGCCGACTTAATAATTAAGTCGGCCTTGCCAGTATTGGCAAACACTGAGCATCGGCTATAGCAGTACGAGATCAACCATGGTGAACACCGTTAGCCAGATGTCGGCTTTGCCAACATAATGAATTCTGAGGGCGATATGCAAATATCGGCCATGCGTTCTCATCTCAAAGGTGCTCGGGAATCCTTCCACCAAAGTGTGAATAACCGAAATAAGTCAGATGTTTCGGCCGAGGATAAATTCCATAGCGTTGATTTTGATGATACGATTGAAGAATGTGGAGGACACGCCTCCTGGAGTTTCCTATAGTGAGATGAAAATTGTCGTCCTCGCCTACGGGATTTACACTTGTACTCCCTTATTTCTGCTGGCTTCGCAACAGGAGATGTGATGCCGCACTTGTCTCGAGGATTTTCCTTAGGAACCCAGGCCATGTTCCTTTTCTCCAGCTCTTTGGCCCTAAGCTGTTTCAGTTTCTTCTGTTGCGAATATGGTAAGCCGAGAGGGCATCCCGGCTGGGATTTTGGTTTATGCACTGGCAAGTTCTTCCTGGCTTTGGGCATCTCCGGCTTGGCCTGTCCAAAATCGGTGATCAGATCCCTGAGATTTACTTGCTTCACTTTCTTGTCCTTAGCAACCAACATAGACTCGACTGGCTTTTTGTCATTTGGAGTCAGATCTAAAATAACACTCTTGCGGCCATCCTTTTCTTTCTTCACTATTTTAACACTTGTTGCAATAGAAGGTCGGACATCATTTCTATTTTGACTGCTTCTCTTGGGAACCCATGCCATGTTCTTCTTTCTCAACTCATGTGCACTAAGTTTTTGTAATTCCTTCTCTTGCCAATGCGCTAAGCCGAGTGGGCACCTCGGCTGTGATTCTATTTCAACCAATGCCAACTCTTTTTTGGCCTTGTGCACTCTCAACTTCTTCCCTTCAGATTTGGCACTTGATTGACTTGACTCGTTGCCTTTTGTAGCCAATGTCAATACTTTAACTGGCTCTTTGTTATTTGAGAACAAATCCGAAGTAGCACACTTACGACCATCTTTCTTGACCTGGTACACTTGCTTAACCACCTCTTTCTTGTTCCTTGAGCTCCGGACCGATTCCTTATGATTGAAACGGTCTTTGACGTGTGATTGTTCATCAAATGTTGATCTTTTTGGAGCTGCATAATGTTGGCGAGATGATCTAAAATAAGATGGATAATGTGCCCTTGTATCATACCTGCCCCATGACAGATATGGATTTACATGAGCGTAGGGAGGCATCCACGACATTGGCACTAGCGGCCCAAAAGGAGGATATGAAGTCTGCTTGCTCAACGTCTTCCTTTGCCAATTCCAGTCTTCAGATTTATGCCTTGGGGGTGACCTCGATGCTTTTGCTTCACTCGGCCGATAAGCACTCTTTCCCTCACTTATCTTTTGGTACTTTTCTAATAACTGCGCAAAAGTGACTTTCGGCTTTTTGCTTTTGTGCTTATCATGGCCTTTGCTTTCTTTGGTTGTGCGTGCAACGGTCTTTGAATTCTCTTGTTGCCCCCTAGTGCTAGATGTTACCATTTTAGCTTTGATGGAATTTTCGTCTTCAAGATTGCTCTTGATGCACTTTTTAACAATATCCTTGCTCGAAGACTTGACCCCATCATCATTTACGTGGACATATCCACTTTTAGATAAATCGGCTGGAGATAGCCGATTCAACATTTGATGGCCGTCAAAATGATCCAACTGTCCAAATGATCGTGCATCAACAAACTCCAATCGTCCTATCTTGTCCGATTGCTTGGCTTGATGGATCATGTTGCAATCTTTGACATTTTGCTTGAACGAACATTGCGTTGGCTCTTGTCTTGACAGCTCGACATCGTGATCAATTATAATAATAGGATTAGTCAGCGATGTACCGATGATGTGATCAACTATGCCTGCACTGGACGTACACTCCTGGTCCATTAACCGATATTGTGATACCGGCTTTGATACAAAACAACCGAGCGGTGTGAGTTTAATATCATCTGACTCGGCTATGCATTGATTTTCGTCCTCCTTTCCCGATGCTCTTGAATCGGCTATCCTGGAGAACTTTGAACCTGGCTTTATATTCCTGCAACCAAAATAATTACAGAATATATGTCTCATTTGAGACCAAATGTTAACCAGGCATGAAACAATCAAAGCTACCCATATGAACATAATTCTCAGTCGGCATAATGGGAAAAGCTTTGGCTGCGATAATCTATCACTAGCAGTCTCTATGAATGGCACAATATGTTGACTAGCATAATTAGTGACAAGACTATTTCTAACAAACAAGTTACTCGTCTCGATTGGTCTTTCCAAGTTAATTATGAACTTCCTAATGGATGCATCAATGATATACTTTTGACCGAATCGGAAAGCGAGTAAATTATTTGCTAGACGTACCTTTGCGACGAGGTTGGTGGAATATGATGATCGTATATGTGGAACAATGTCTTGCTCCATCCCAAGATGATCCTCCAACGCCTCATCTTCTTCTTCTGGATTTCGTGCCTCGTCACTCGGATTGCCTGAGTAGATTTTAGTCGGATTGCCCGAGTAAATTTCACTCGGATTGCCCGAGAATATTTCACTCGGCCGCTCTTCATCAGCTAAACTTCGTTCAGCTGCACGCTCTGGTTCTTGATCTTCATTACTAGCCAAACTTTGTTTGGCCATATAAATTTGTTCTTGATGCTCATCAATTTCTTTGGCATGAAACTCATAGGGCAGCATGTAAGCTCCCTCACATCCAGAAAAATCAAGCACGGCCAATTTGTTGCGTTTACCGTTCCTTTGCTCGGTGAAGCTTGCATCTTCTATTTTGGTACACGCAACAATAATTGGATTGATGTACTTGGCTTTAGCCGGTGATGCACTCGTATGGAACGACGCACTCGGTTGGCATGATGTACTCGGCTGGCTCGATGCAACGCACTCGGCCTTAAACATCTCGGTGGTCAATTCGGTTTCAATTGAATCCGGCATTCTCTTGTTACTAAAGGAACCGTTCAACTCGGTTGTAGATGTATTTGTCATATTTGACTCGGTTTCAACCGAATCAACCGTATTAGCCGAGTGAACCCTTTCTTGATGATTTTCTTGCAAAGCTTCATTTTTATCTTGCCTCAAAAGTGCAGAAAAGCCAACACGGTTGCTACATGGAGGAAGGCACTTGATGTATTCTTGCAAATATTCCACTCCACGCTTCTTCTTGAGTGCTTCATAAGCATGTCGATATTCTACTGGTAATTCCTCAAGAGTTGGCGTAGTAAATTCATTGACGCTATTCCCTCTGAGGTTTGGCTTGATCTTGTCCACTTGGGCCACATATTTTTCTTGAAAATCAGCCCTGCTTGGATCGGCTTGCCCCCCAATACCTTTATAATCTTTCGGCAATGAATTGATGTTGCCGAAATTTTGCGATTGTATATGGGGTGTATAACATGCTGCAATGATAGGTGAAGATGTGTGCACTGTTGTTGAATATTTTCTCACGCTAATTTGATCAATCGGCAACACTTCGTCTTCTTTTAAAACCCTAGCTCTTATTGTCTCATAATCAGGAACCAATCCCTTTTCGTGTTGCTCAAGGCAAATAGCACTAATCTTCTTATTTTGGGCTAAACTTTTTAATGCAGCCCGAGCCACCTCATCTCCTGCAATATTAGGCATATTTGCTCCTATAGAATCTCCATTCACTCGGCCATAACCGCGAAGGCGAGCCGAGTCATGAATATTATTTTTAGTTACATATGCCCCTGAACAATTAATCTCATGAGGTGTAGTATCTGATGACTGAGGATAACCAGCCAAATAACTACAGGAAGCATGGCCGATTCCCCCGTCCATCGGCATGTTTGGGGATGAACCCGCAAATCGTGAGTCGGCTGCCGATGGACAAAACTGTGAGATGCCCTCATGTACATGAGGTGTCATATATTGATCACTCGAACAAATCATGTTATTCATCGGCATATTGAAAGGTGTTGCCGATGCACGAAAGTTCAGATTCATAAGTTGCATGTCGCGATTCTGTAAATTCCAAGTTTCTCCAACGGAATAACTAGTCGGCCTTTGCTCGTTAGGGCTAGCCGACATGACATGTCCGTTAAAAGATCTAGCAACATCAACATAATGGCTATTTGCATCTACATAAGGAGATTGATGATACATGTTACCGTTGTAGATTGCAGCCGCTTGATGACACTCTCCTCGTAGCAAGAACAGGCTGGAGACTGTTCAAAGCTTCGTCCCCAGCGGAGTCGCCAAAAAGTGTGTTCGCACACGAACACGTCACCGTGTACCTCCGACGCCGAGGGTGATGCACCGCAGCTCACGTCAAAGGAGACCCGTCCGGAAGCGCGGTACGCAAGCAATCCGGCGGGCGCTTTTGAGGACCCGAAACCCCACGCGTCCGGGAGGGACCCCGTCTGGACGCGCGGCGGCTATGGGCTGCCCTAGGTCGACCTGATCGCCCCTAGGGCCTCGAGGTTCGTCGCCCTGCAACAAGAAGAACGAACGAAGAACGAGGAAGAAGAAGAACTAGGGTTAAGGAGAAAAGGTAAAAGATAAAAAGTGGTAGATGTGTTTGTTCGATTGTGTGTTGTTCAATTGGCCGTCACCCCTTAGATATATAAGAGGCGGCTGGACTTCCCGTCCAAGGAAAAGGCTTGGATTCACGTCCAAAATCCTAGCCAAATTCGGATTGATTTTGTCCGAACTTTCCAAAACTGTTCGGTTTAAACTGGCTATACTTTGCGGGTAATATTTGAGGTGGTAAACGACCTCGGATGGAAAAGAGTCCAAAAGCAATCTTGACCGCTTCGACGAGACGAACAACTTTCCTGTTGAACGTTTTTCGATTTGAAGCCATCTTCTAGGCCAAAACGGTCACGCAATACAGGCTGTTATTCGCGCTACCCATCAGACACGTGGCTGGTGGGGCGCGCCACTTTTGGCTCTGTGACAGGGCTGTGTTCGGATGGCTGTAACTTTTGCATACGAACTCGGATTGGGACGATTTTTATATCAAAATCGATCGTTTCGACGAGACGAAGACAATTCGTGTAGAAAGTTTTTCCATATGAAGCAGTCTTGGTGGTCTAATCTGCCGAATACTGCTCTAGATATAAAATCTCAGTGCTTTGAGCATAGTTTTGGCACTCGAGATGAGATCGGATGACGATGGCCCAATCTTCAAAGATGTTCACCTCGACAATACGAAACTTTTTCACTTTGAGCACTTTTCCATTTGAGGCCATCTTATTTGCTTTTTATGCCGTGTCAAAATCTAGTGTCAACACATGCCCCCCTGTTTTCTGGCAGAGCTTGCGTGCCAGAAAATACTTCATCCAAGCACGATGTCAACACTACATCGGCTGTGCATGCTAAGAACGATAATTGTTATCGGTCATATGCTTAAGCGTGTTGCTTCTTGGGTAGAGCCTCTTGGATAATAGTCGTCTGAGAACAACAATTGGACGTCACAAAGGCCTCCACGTAAGTTTCTTATGTCAATCCGGACCTTGCTTTGTCCAGGCACTCCCTGGGAATATTAGAATCCTTCGATGGTAAGCCGGTTGCTGAACGATTATGACCATGCACCACAAAGGAATATTGTCAACTGTTCGGCGACTCAACTCATTATTGATCAAAGTAAACCATCAAGCCTCCGCCGAACAATGTCTCTCTCCTGACTTGAGTCCTGCAAATAACTAACACCAGAAGTCAGAGTTTTTTATGTACTAGACCCTTGATCAGTGGCCGACTTAATAATTAAGTCGGCCTTGCCAGTATTGGCAAACACTGAGCATCGGCTATAGCAGTACGAGATCAACCATGGTGAACACCGTTAGCCAGATGCCGGCTTTGCCAACATAATGAATTCTGAGGGCGATATGCAAATATCGGCCATGCGTTCTCATCTCAAAGGTGCTCGGGAATCCGTCCACCAAAGTGTGAATAACCGAAATAAGTCAGATGTTTCGGCCGAGGATAAATTCCATAGCGTTGATTTTGATGATACGATTGAAGAATGTGGAGGACACGCCTCCTGGAGTTTCCTATAGTGAGATGAAAATTGTCGTCCTCGCCTACGGGATTTACACTTGTACTCCCTTATTTCTGCTGGCTTCGCAACAGGAGATGTGATGCCGCACTTGTCTCGAGGATTTTCCTTAGGAACCCAGGCCATGTTCCTTTTCTCCAGCTCTTTGGCCCTAAGCTGTTTCAGTTTCTTCTGTTGCGAATATGGTAAGCCGAGAGGGCATCCCGGCTGGGATTTTGGTTTATGCACTGGCAAGTTCTTCCTGGCTTTGGGCATCTCCGGCTTGGCCTGTCCAAAATCGGTGATCAGATCCCTGAGATTTACTTGCTTCACTTTCTTGTCCTTAGCAACCAACATAGACTCGACTGGCTTTTTGTCATTTGGATTCAGATCTAAAATAACACTCTTGCGGCCATCCTTTTCTTTCTTCACTATTTTAACACTTGTTGCAATAGAAGGTCGGACATCATTTCTATTTTGACTGCTTCTCTTGGGAACCCATGCCATGTTCTTCTTTCTCAACTCATGTGCACTAAGTTTTTGTAATTCCTTCTCTTGCCAATGCGCTAAGCCGAGTGGGCACCTCGGCTGTGATTCTATTTCAACCAATGCCAACTCTTTTTTGGCCTTGTGCACTCTCAACTTCTTCCCTTCAGATTTGGCACTTGATTGACTTGACTCGTTGCCTTTTGTAGCCAATGTCAATACTTTAACTGGCTCTTTGTTATTTGAGAACAAATCCGAAGTAGCACACTTACGACCATCTTTCTTGACCTGGTACACTTGCTTAACCACCTCTTTCTTGTTCCTTGAGCTCCGGACCGATTCCTTATGATTGAAACGGTCTTTGACGTGTGATTGTTCATCAAATGTTGATCTTTTTGGAGCTGCATAATGTTGGCGAGATGATCTAAAATAAGATGGATAATGTGCCCTTGTATCATACCTGCCCCATGACAGATATGGATTTACATGAGCGTAGGGAGGCATCCACGACATTGGCACTAGCGGCCCAAAAGGAGGATATGAAGTCTGCTTGCTCAACGTCTTCCTTTGCCAATTCCAGTCTTCAGATTTATGCCTTGGGGGTGACCTCGATGCTTTTGCTTCACTCGGCCGATAAGCACTCTTTCCCTCACTTATCTTTTGGTAAACGACCTCGGATGGAAAAGAGTCCAAAAGCAATCTTGACCGCTTCGACGAGACGAACAACTTTCCTGTTGAACGTTTTTCGATTTGAAGCCATCTTCTAGGCCAAAACGGTCACGCAATACAGGCTGTTATTCGCGCTACCCATCAGACACGTGGCTGGTGGGGCGCGCCACTTTTGGCTCTGTGACAGGGCTGTGTTCGGATGGCTGTAACTTTTGCATACGAACTCGGATTGGGACGATTTTTATATCAAAATCGACCGTTTCGACGAGACGAAGACAATTCGTGTAGAAAGTTTTTCCATATGAAGCAGTCTTGGCGGTCTAATCTGCCGAATACTGCTCTAGATATAAAATCTCAGTGCTTTGAGCATAGTTTTGGCACTCGAGATGAGATCGGATGACGATGGCCCAATCTTCAAAGATGTTCACCTCGACAATACGAAACTTTTTCACTTTGAGCACTTTTCCATTTGAGGCCATCTTATTTGCTTTTTATGCCGTGTCAAAATCTAGTGTCAACACTCACCTCGAGTGCAAATGTACGAAGAGCGAGAAGCCGATCTAGATCGGCAGGATAACCTAGATGGACTTGAAGAGGAGCGCGATATAGCGCAGGCACGTTCCGCATTTTATCAAGAACAGGCCAGGCGATACCAGAGCAGAGAAGTGCGGGCTAAGACATACAAGGTCGGTGAACTTGTTTTACGCCTCCCGGAGAAAAAAAGGACAAGCTCAATCCAAAATGGGAGGGGCCCTTCATTATTGATGAAGTACTCACTTGTGGAGCCTATCACCTTCGGAATGCGCAAGACAACCGCCTTGAGCCGAACCCGTGGAACGCTGCCAAGCTCCGACGATTCTATGGATAGTTCGGTAGCATTTTTTCCTCCTTTTAAGTTAGGTTTTGTATTTTATTTTTATTTTTCTCCTCTTCTTTTGTCTTACTTTTCCTTTCATTGGTAAGTATTCGGCTCAGCCGTACTATCACAGGATAGAACATCTTTGAATGTATCTACCTCGAATATACTTGGGGGCTTCTTTAACGAAGCCCATTATCAAAAAGCTTCTTTCTTACAATGTCGTTTGTTTTTTACAGTCTTTCCTTGCCATTATATGCATCAATATGACTTAAGTTTTGGCCAAGCTGGGTTGCCTGGCTCCTGTGCTTACCCTTACATTCCCGATTGTTCGGCTAGGGTGTAAAGGGAGCACCTCTGCGATTGTTGCAACTAGGTAATCCGGACATGTACCTCAGACTGGGTGAAGCCGAAAGCTAGAGTTCTTAAGGGAATGACGGATACACGCGGATACACAACATATTGCTTTTAACGCATACATTTTAAACTATCATAGGACATGGCATCCTACAATCCTTTTACAGGATCAAAAGCCTAGGCATGCATATATACGCATGCTGACCCAGGGAAAGGAACCCTTAACGGAACTATTCTCTCTGGAAGATGTTTCTTACGTTAAATAGTAATATAACATAACTCCTCGAACACAGTTTGTCTGTTCAAGCAATTATGACCGGATTGCCTAGTTTCCGAACATACCACGTGTTTACCACAGGTATAGTATTCGAAAACACTCTAGCCTTTGGGTTTATGGACGTTAAAGCGGAAGGTTGGTCATGGCAATCTTTTAATAATTTATGACATAGATAAGTTTGATGTTAAAGTACATTGATACGTAGAATCAAATGACTGCTCTTCTTCTATTCCCTCTATAAGGATGTATAGTTTGCAATCCTGTTTGGAAAACTTGGCAGCTATCTTCACTTGGTCATATACCAAGCTCACAGGAATTTCTTGTCCATCCGATCCTCGAGGTCCCACGTGGGCCATATGATTCAGTTCAAGGCTGGTGCAGCATGTCTTCACCATGGCCTAGGCTTCTCAAGCACCCATACGACATGCTGACGCTTTCCAAAGTTCAAAGCGGCGTCGAGCCCCTTTGAACAAATCCGCCAAGTCCTCCATAGTTTCTGGAGGGGAATTGCCCGGCCATAAAGCCTTGTCCATATTCTTCATGGCCTTCCGAGCTCGCTCGTGTACTCTGGAAAGCTCTTGCAGCACGTCGCCTTGGAAACCGGACACTTCCACTTTGGGCCGCCCAGTTAACAAACCTGCAGGCACAATTTTATGAAGAACTTTGAAAACAAGGGACTATAAGGAGAGCTAGGTTTAAGGACATACTGAATATGCCGCCTTTAAGCTTCCAGTTCTTTTCCAAGGCATCTGAGAGTTGGGCTCCCACGTCCTTTAACTACTGTTCTAGCCTGACATTTTTATCATGTGCTTGGTTTCTTTCATGTATGGTTCGTGTCAATCCACATTTACCAACAGTTGTTTCCCCTTCGGCATATTTTTTATCCGCCAGAGCAGCCTTTAGCTTCTTCTCCCATTGGTTGGCCGACCCTGTTGCTACATTTCAATCAATATGTACTTAGAAACTATTGATCAACACAAATATCATACTGTACGGACACTATTGTTCTTAGCATCAGTATCCTTTTCGGATTTCTTCGAATTTTACAATTCGTTGGTGACAGTCGTCAACTGGGTTTGGCATTCTTTCAGCTCCTTGGATAAGATGCTACTCTTTTCTTGGAGTGCCTGCAAAACACAATGATCCTCAAATCAGTTGGCCAATGATACGTCCATTTTGCATCATGCTTTTATGTTGATATTTATTGCACTTTGGGCTGTTATTACACATTATGTCACAATACTTATGCCTTTTCTCTCTTATTTTACAAGGTTTACATGAAGAGGGAGAATGCCGGCAGCTGGAATTCTGGGCTGGAAAAGGAGCAAACATTGGAAACCTATTCTACACAACTCAAAAAGCCCTTAAACTCCACGAAACACCATTTCAGAAAATATAAAAAAATATCTAGCAAAAGAGATACGTTAGGGGGGCCACCACCTGTCCACGAGGGTGGGCCCCCCTGGGCGCGCCCCCTACCTCGTGGGCCTCCTGTTGACCCCCCGATGCCCATCTTCTCCTATATGAGGTGTTTTGACTTGGAAAAAATCAGGAGGAGGCTTTCGGGACCAAACGTCGCTGTCTCGAGGCGGAACCTTGGCGGAACCAATCTAGGGCTCCGGTGGAGCTGTTCTGCCGGGGATACTTCCCTGTGGGAGGGGAAAATTGTCACCGCGGTCATCACCAACAACTCTCTCATCTTGGGGAGGGTTATCTTCATCAACATCTTCACCAGCACCATCTCCTCTCAAACCCTAGTTCATCTCTTGTATCCAATCTTTGTACCAAAACCTCAGATCGGTACCTTTTGGTTGCTAGTAGCACTACTAGGAAAAGGCCTACTAATGGCGCACCTATTTTGGCCATTAATGGCGCATTAGTGGTGTGCCATTAGTGCCACGCCATTAGTATATTTTACTAATGGCGCACCTGTGGTGCGCCATTAGTATCTGGTATACTAATGGCGCACCAAAGATGCGCCATTAGTATATACCACGGTGCGCCATTAGTATGCCTCCCAGGGGGCTAATATACCCAGGTGCTTTGGCATACTAATGGCGCACTCTTGCCTGATGCGCCATTAGTAACTTTGGCATACTAATGGCGCACTGTTGGATGATGCGCCATTAGTATCCTTTGGCATACTAATGGCGCATTGTGATGTGATGCGCCATTAGTATGAATAGTAGGTTTTTAAATTATTTTTAAATTTTCTGTTTTTTGCACAGGTTACAAAATGTATTATTGGACAGAATATAGACAGCACCAGCACACAGCAATAACAGATTCATCGAATACAATAGAAGATTAGTCTCTGAATACAATTCATCATATTAGTCTCCGAATACAATTCATCATATTAGTCTCCGAATTCAAAAGACCGAACAAAGATAGAACATTATATTACAAGTCTCGAGACCGCGAGTAGCGAATTTGTCTTCACATTACAAGTCGATATCGATCATCTAAACTACCATCACATAGAAGAGAGCTGCGGTCATCACGATGAACATCATCACGATGAAACTCGTCTTCATCCGGTTCCTCCAACGCTCCCTGCCCTCTCCCGCTAGATAGCGGGCATATCTATATTCCGCCTCGGCCCTAGTGGTGTACCCTTTGTAATTGTTACCGCTGAATCGGTGAACCTGTCTCCGACACTCCTCCCAGTCATCATAGACTCCGGGAACCTTACCCTTGTACACTACATACGACGGCATCGCTATGCACTAGCCAAACAAAACGTTAGTACCAATTCATAGACAATACATAAGCAATATATAAGTATGCAACAGAACGATCGGAAGAGGAAAGCAAGACATTAATAGCATCGATTACATCTAAGTTGAACGACTATCGAAACAAAAGAGACATACTACAAGTTCATTAAAGTTTAATTACAACATGAGCCAATCGATGTTTTAGAACTAGACACCGCATCAGTACTTTCGACTCGACTCAAGGGACCGGAGCGTGGATGAAGCCGCCGTCTATCGTGGGAGTCATGAAATCACGGGCGTTGTCAGCCTGCATTTGTAGCATTGTGTCGATGTCACTATTGGACGGTTGATTTCTAAGGTAGAACTGCCCCGAGGTACGAAGGACATCTTGATGGATGATTTCCGCAAACTCCGACTGGATGCGAAAGAATTCTTGTCTGATGTCCGCGTCCTGGATTGCCGACACGCTCGCGGCCCAATCTTTGAGTTTACTCGGTAGCAGAAGTTGATGATGGTCCCGTACGATCGCCCGCATGTGATGGATGGCGTAGTAGGCACCCTTCTGACCGCTAAGCGGCTGCTTGACGCAGCAGAACGTCGTATTGTGGGAGAACACGTGCTTGCCGTACTTACGAATAGGCCTGGTGAAGGTGCCTCCAGATTTGGCGTAGCCGGGGAGAACATCATCTAGAACATTCTTGACATTTGTGTAGTCTACCTTCGACTGACTGTCCGAGTCGAAATTCGTGGCCATGGAATATTTGGGGCTTAGGAGGATGAGTGTGCAATGTGTGTCACTGCACAAAACACAGAATGTTAAAAGAAAAATGATCGAAATCTAAGAATTCATATGTTATGGGGCGGTTGAGGGGAGGACTTACTCGGGAAAGTAAGGCACGAGGAAGTTATCCTTATCTCGGTTTGCCAGAATGACGCCTTCGAGGTAAGAACTCGCGACTTGCCGGTCCCCAGCGCTGCCCAATATCTTGGAATGCATGTAGAAGGGGTCGACTATCACGATGTCCCGGGTCTTGTCGCGAATGATCCGCATCTCCATACTCAGCGAAAATAGCCGAACGAAGGTGTAGTGCAGCGGATGAAGGTTCAACATAGCGTAGATGTCATCAAACCGCAGGACGATCGTACCCCCGATGGAGTTATTCACAAAGCCCTTGCCCTCTGGCACCTTGGCCGCGAAAACCGGGTATGCCACATTCCTCTCTCTGAGACACCGCTTCTCCAAAGAAAGAACACTGTCATGCAGACTCCACATAGCACCGGTTGCAGCATTGAGCATATTACTCGGTAGCATCGGCCTACCCGCCACATGCACCCTCCTCATTACATCCTCAGGTGAAGGTGGCCCGTCCTGAGCACGGATCGTACTCGGTGCTGGCTGGCTCGCACCCTTGTTAGTCTTTCTTTTCCGTGCCTTCTTCTTCTCCTGTAATGGGACCGAGTTCTGCTCACAGACCGCCTTCTTGAGTGTGTTGGGGCTGATAATATTTCGCACCTCGCCTATCTGAGGCTCGGTGAAGTCGGCAGCTGGAGGCGTCTCCTGAGAACTAAATGGCAGACGACGCCTGTTGCAACTTGGTTTCTCCGCGGTACCAGCTAGATCGCGCACGTCTTTTGTAGGGTTGGGTTCTTGAGAAGGAGTCCCCATGAAGTCGCCACCGTACCCATGATCGGCAAAGTACTGATCGACGTTGGCAAATGTATCGGCGTCGTTGTCGTTGTCGTCGTTCGGATCCTGTGCCATATGCATGTTTGGATCCAGTGGCATAGGGATGTCCGGCACCGCTGCGGCGGTCTTGCCATGGGGCCGACTTGGTGCCGGCACGACTGGCGGTGTTGTCTTTGGGGTGGTGTCCCCCGCCCCCAAACGAATCTGGCTCTTCGGCCAAAGCAGGGGCCAGCTCAGGCAGGCGCTGAGGGTCATCACATCATCTTCGTCGGCCCCAACGGGTCGAATCGGAGGTAACAACTCGTCGCAGCCTGGCAGCACCCGAACGAGTTGAACCCTATACAAATTGGGTGGCATCCTAGTACCATGGAACACGGGGTTGCCCTGTTGAACGATTTTGCCCTTGGCGACATCGACCAACTCATTGTTCACGAAGTGCAGGAGAGTGCACGGAACGTCGGTGCCGCCCTGCGAAAACATGTAAGGCGTCAGGGATGCCCAGTCAAAGGCAAGGAGGTGAAGTCCTCGGCCGGGAGAGGCTTAATTAGTTACCGTGATGATGTCGTCCAGCTCGGCGAATGTCGATGCACCGCCAACGGCGGGCGTGCAGTTGACGGAGGGGCCGCTTGCTGCAGAGGTGCCGGCCGGCGTACACCCGGGTGCATTAAGCTCCCGTGCCGGCGTCGGAGACACCAATGCCGCCTCCGCCGGAGACACCAATGGCCCCGCCATCGCGTTCTGCGAGTTGCTGGCCGTGAAGCTGGGAATCAGGGGCGGCCCCTGTTGGCCGCTCGCAATCCACGCCTGCAACCCCTCAATCAAGGTAGGCACAATGGCGGTGATCGTCGCTCCCAGTTGTTGTTGCACTTGCTCTTGGACAATCTCCGGAATCCACGCCACTTGTGCCTTGAGTTCTTGAACCTCGCGCGACTGGCTTTCCGAGCTAGTCTTTTTCTCCTTTCGCCCACCAGCGTTATAGTATGACGACCATTTTGTGGACAAGCCTTTGCCAGCCACACGACCAGCTGACGACGGCTTACTGAGCTTATCCTTTTTCTTCATTACATTCAACGCCCTATTTAGAGTGGTGTCCGAAGGGTTGCTCTTAGTCGACCCCGCGCTACTGCTTTCAGTCGCCTGTGGAAGGAATGTGAACCATTTAGAAACTTGGCTTCATTAATTAGAATGCAACCATATGGAGCTAATTACGCGGGGGTGTATTCCTTACCAGAACAAGCTCAAGTGCCCTGGTCTTCGGATCCGTGGTAAGCTCCTTTGTTTTCGGGTCCTTCTTGTACCGGGCCCTGACAAAGTTCCTGGTCTGCTTGTCACCGTATTTATCGAAGAGGGGCGGTAGGCCTTGCTCGGCACGGTCCGCCTCCTCCTTGTCCCATATAGGCTCCGCCACTCTGTAACCGCCGGGACCAAGTGTGTGTTCCCCTAAGTTCAGCTCCCGCATTTCTTTCCCCCACTGACTTGATTCGGAGGTTGCGGTGCTCGAGCACTTGATCTTGAAGTCGTTGTAGTCATCTTTGGTGATCGAAGGATTTTTCTCCTTGATCTTCTCATAACTATCACCTTTGTCAATCATTCTCTTCACCGTGATTTTCCAAGTAGACAGGTCCGTGCTCATCTTCGTGAGGGCGGCATTGTTCACTTTATTCCCTTTGAGGCTTGTGTTTTCAAATTCAGCGGGGAACTTGTATCGTTCGTGCAGCTTCGTGAAGACGAGGTTGCGCAAATTCCCTCGGTCAGGATGCCTCAGGTTCTCGGTGTTGATCGAGACGGTGCTCCGGTGAATGCACCCGAGCTGAAGCGAGTACCCCTTGACTATTCGTTCGGGCGCCGCTGGATTCCCGTCGGAGTCCACTTCAGTAAATTCCTCCTTGGCGGTGCGGAGCACGGTCGGGCGCCGGTCCTTCCGTTGCCTCTTCGGTTGGCTGCCATCTGTCCGTGCGCCGCCATCATCAGTGGTGGCATCCTCGGCGGCACCATCAGTGGTGTCAATCACGACGGCACCATCAGTGGGGTCATCCTCGGCGGCACCATCAGTGGTAGTGTCAGGATCGGTGGGGAAGGCGGCGTCCTCATATAAGTGAGGTTGTTCCTCCATCTCCTGGGACAGCTCCCAGAATGCCTTGCCGCCCGAACCCCCGGCCTCATCGTTGTGGGCCATGTTTCTCTCTAAATAGGAAAAAAGTTTGGTCAAAAAGTTGGTTATTGTCAAGGAACAAGATCATGGTCTCATCATTTAGGGTTTGTCGACACCGAGGCATCCTAAAAGCTAAGCTTTTATCATTGAGGGTTTTTCGACGCCGAGGCACCCTAAAAGCCTAAGCTTTCATCATTTAGGTTTTTATCGACACCGAGGCACCCTAAAAGCCAAGGTTTTATAATTTATGGTTTGTCGACACCGAGGCATCCTAAAAGCTAAGCTGGGAAGGAGAATTCTAAGTTGGGCCTAATCACTTGGCTTTATTGCCGCCTATGGTTTAATGCAGCAAGAATAAAGGGGTAGTTGATCCTACTTAATTAACTACTAGGATACCCCGGCCCATGCATTAGTCACACGTACCCCATATGTCCTATTTTTAGCAAAGTCATGCTAAAATTCACGGAAATTTTCAGCATGACCTTTGCTGAAAATAGGACATATGGAGTACTCGAATTTGCCGGAACCGAAGTTAATCGACATTCCAGCAAACTCAAGGGCCTCTCGGGGTACCTGCAAAATCATCACGACAGGATGGTCGGAGACAAAACCCAGCAGTGCAAAGTGGGGAAATCTGCCATGTCTAAACATGGATATTTCCAGTAGCTGATTGGACCAGTGAAGCTATAAGATGTTACAGTACAAACATGTAACATCCCAATTTTTTCCTAATTTGGATGTTAATAGATCATTCACTTGCATATCATATTTTCATTGCATTATTTGTCCTTCTGAAATATTCTTTTCATTATGCAACTAAAGGCAATTTATTGGAGTGGAGATAACATGACTTCTCCCCTTTATTTAAAAATGTTCATAATGTCCAGAATAATGTTTACAGTAGATTTGGTATGTTCTGGCATTTTTCATTTGCTCAAAAGTATTTATTTTTGAGTTTTATTTGTTGTTTTAGTTGCCAAATGCATCAAAATCATTTTACAAAAAATTGCATTAGCTTGGAACTAGTGTTCCTGTAGTTTATAGCTGTAGGGCTATTTTTACTGGTTGTCTAGATATTTTATTTTAGATTTTATATTAGGTGTTGGTATTTTATTTATTTACTTTTGCTACTAGTTGTTTAAAAAAAGAGACAGCAGCGCAGCGCACTGGGCGGCCCAGCAGCCAGCCCAGCCGCACCACACCAGCCCAGGCCAGCTTTCCCCGCGAAGCGGTACGCCACCGCACGCCCGCACCCGACCCGCACCCGACCCGCAGCGCTCTCTCTCTGCTAGCGGGCCCCGCCCCTGTTCACCATCCCCTTCCCCAAGCCGAACGCCACAGGCGCGCAGCCGCCCGCGCGACCGAGGCCGAGCCCGGATCGATCTCGCGCCCCGGTCGATCCCGTGTCCTCCAGGGACACCGCACGCGAGGTGGACCTCTAGGGAAAACCCTACCGCGGTCTCTCCCTTTCTTTCTTCGCCCGCAAGCGCCGCGTGGGTGTTTTGGATCTCGCCGCGAGCTCCGCCGTCCGCCGCCGTTCACCGGTCAGTGCCGTCGTCGCAAGAGCATATCCAGCCGCACTGACCGCTCCGTTCGATCTATTCCCCGACGCCGCACTCGTTTGACACCTCTGGGTAACCTGCAGCACACCAGAACGACGCCGCCACCGAAGCCCGACGCCGCCGGAGCGCCGTCGCCGTTCGCGAACTCACCGCCATCGGTACAGGGCACCTCCCCGCCGTCCGACACCACCACCACCTCCGCCACTCACCGCCGCCTCCGCCCGTAGCATCACCGTCGCCGGAAACCCACCGGAGGAGCCCCGCCGTCGCCGCCCGATCGCCGCCGCTGCTCCTTTTGTCGTTTGGTGAGCCACGCGCCTCGAGCCAATGGGCTGCTGCCACGTGGCAGTTCGCTACAGGGCGTCTACATGAGTTGCTGCAGTGTCCAGGCGTTTTCTGTTTCTTTTGTCTTTTTCTAGTTTTTCCTCAAAACTTCAATTTGTTGTAGTTTCTATTATGTAAATCCAAATTAAGTGATTCTTTTTCCTATGCACTCACAAAAATCATATCTTCATCACAGTACCAAATTTGCACATGTTTGCACAATTCAAATTTGAATTCGTTTGAATTCGAGTTAAATCTTCCGAAGGCCATATCTTTTAAACCGTTTAGCGGAATCGAGTGATTCTTTTTGCATTGTGACCGTATTGCAATATAGATGATCTGTACATGTTGTTTTGCTGCTGTTGTAGAATTTTAAAATGATTTTCTTGCTGTTTGCTTATTTTTGGCTTTATTTTGGTTTTATTTGAGTTTGGTGATTGATTTGTTATATTGTGTGAAACGTGTAGATTGTCCGGTGTGCGATGTGAGCTATTGTCAGGAGTGTGACTTTTTGAACCAGAACCAAGGCAAGTTACATGTTGATCATCCTTTACCTATTGTTTTCCTATGCATTGTAGGTTATGCCACACTATAAACTTATGCATTATAGGATTGTTATAACTTGAGCTATGTTGTTGAACTATCTCCCGTCTTTTACAAATCGTGGTAGGTATAGTTTTGCTATGCTTGTAGACGGGGTTGGTTCCTGTATACATTGAGCTTATGTGAGGATTATTAATATTTAACAAACTGAGTAGTAATTCAGGACTTAACTCACCTCTGGGTGGAAGTGGTATTGATGGGTGGTCTTAAGAACATCATGGTTTATACCCTTTGAATGTAAGTGGACGGCCGCCCAGGCTCAAAAAGATCAGACACACTTAATGACTAGTAGCTTCCATGCGCGACCACTAGCTATATGGGCTCTGGCTTAGTTGAGTAGGTTGTGGGATCCTCGCCCAGGTATGCTAGCAGATGTAGACATGGATAGGTGTACCGGCTGCCGGGGGTGGAGGTGACTACTTCTGAAAGGCTTCGTCTCAATCTTCGGGTTGAGTCTAGTGGGTAAAGTGTGCAAAACTCTGCAGAGTAATAAAACTAATCATGATTAGCCGTGCCCCCGGTTATGGGTAAATTTGAGCGACTATGCCATTACAGTTGTTGGATGATCTTGACAGATGTGACACTTAATAATATTTGTGGGCAACTTAATAAATGGGTAGGTTGGAGTTGATTTTGCCAACTCAACCTTGTGCATTTAATTGTAGTATTAAAGGAACTAAATGAAAAATTGACTATTAGGTAGTTATGAGGACAAAATCAGCTTTCTGCAAAATAAACCCCCAAGCCTTCCTTTGTTGTTCTATGCATATACATGTAGGTCTGCTTTATTACTTCTCCTGTGTAACTTGCCAATACATTCAATGTATTGACCTATACGGCTGCAACGTCTCATGTTGCAGGATTTTTAGACGAGGAGTAAGGTACCGTTAGGGTCACGAGTATGCACTCAGGATCGCCAGTTGGGCTGTGATGGGACTCATCGTTATTTTTCTGCTACTTGCCGCTGTGTGATTGAATAATAGCTAGCTATGAGCTATGCAGATTGTTTTATTTTATATACTCTGGATCATACGTTGTAATAAATGATGCACTTGTATTCTGGTATTCATCTATACTGTGTGTGCTAGCGAGTTCGATCCAGGGACTAGCACGGTAAGCACAGAGACTCAAATCCTTCGAGGTTTGGTCGTTACAAAACAAATTAAAGTAGCAGCAATAAGACAAGCACATGTATAGCTTACAAAAGCCTATATTTCCAGTTTGCATAGGCTTGAGCATATCATTTCAAATAGCTGTGTATAGCTTGCAAAAGCATATATTGTCTGGTACTGAAGCTTCATCAAGACAAGCACCAACATTGTATAAGAGAAAATAAAAGTGGTACTAGATTACCACATGCTTCCTACTATTAAAGCTATCTACCAACAGAGAAGAACAAGAGTTGCTTGTTTGAGGTTTGCTCCTAAATGATCTATCGTTTGCTCCTCATCATACACTCGCTTCTTAAAATCCGGTACACAACTTTCAGAAATCAACAGATATCATTTGCTTTCGCAGTTACATCATGAAACAATCCGATATCATTGGACAGAATATCATTAAGACAAAGGAGATGCAGTGTGCATTTAAGTAAAGAAAATGCATGTCGAAGGCTTGCAGTCATTTAAGGACGCCCGCTTACATGTTTGTTATCTCAGATTTGGATCAAACTTCAGAGACCCACATGGAAAAACATGCAATCTTTGTATTCAGAATAAAATAACCGCTTTATTTGCAAATTGGCAGAATAGAATAAAAGCGCACAGATACCTAGTGTATTTTTAATCTTAAACATACAACTAGCTGACAGACATACCCTATCTACTTTGCTAGCTCAGCCCAATGGTTCTATCATGGTCATTTTTAGATATTTTATCTACCGATTTTAGTAAGGTTGCTTCTACGAGCATTTGATGAGATTAAATAGCAGGATTTACTTGCGCTTACTCACACGACAAAAACAAGTTTTCTTGTCCTGATTAACACTAGCCACCAGAGCTCTTTGCTTACCTTAACAATGTAGATGCACTTTATTTATACTACTGTGTTGAATAATTATGCTGCTGATTATAATAATTCTCATAAAACTACTCATATCTCATTGCAGGGATAGGTAAACAGAAGAAGTGACTCGCTGGGGATGCAATTTCAACTACTCAACGCTATCGGCTATTATACAGATTCGTACGCAAAAAAAGTATGCTCATATATGAGACAGATGGGAACTATTATAGATAATGGTTTTCCTCACATAAATGAGAGATATACTCTGGGTAAAAGTTGTTTTTGCCGGTTGCTTTTACTGTGAGTTTTGGATCAAGTACAGCATATGCCCGTGCTGTTAAATGATATACTCCAGGAATTTTGGATGGAGTAGTTCCTTGGTGTTATTTTGGCGACTGGTAGACATTCTTTACCAGCCACATGGAAGAAAATTTATTTGTTACGTTGAAACTATGAATTGATTGCCCAGTTATAGTGAAAATATGTTGAAGGAGTGTTTTGTGGGGTTGATTTTTCTTTACCAAGCTATGGATTCTTGCTGGAGTGTAACGAATAAAGTCATACCAGCTAATATTCCTATTTATTTTATGATGGATGTGCAAACCATAACACTGTAAGAATAATTTCAGACAAAAAATGAACGCTGGAGCCAAATCAACCTTACATGCTCGTAGAAGTAACTGACCAAATAGAACAGCCATAGCTAGAAATCGGTAGAGATTTTATCTTAAAATAAATCAGAAGAGATTGGACCGCCAATTGCCAACCCAAGTTTAACATCAATTGCCTGGCAAACACACATGTAGCATGATGGATGAACTAACCGAGAAGAGAGGCAGAGGGAGACGGCGAGCTTGGGGAGGCGGGGATAGGCGGTGGCTCCAAATCTCCGGCGGCTCCAAGTCTCCGGCGGCGGCTCCGAGGACGTGGGGTGGCTCCGAGGCTCCGAGGCTCCAAGTCTCCGGCGGCTCCGAGGCTCCAACTCTCCTGGTGGATGTGGGGCGGCTCCGAGGCTCTAAGTCTCCGGCGGCTCTGAGGCTCCAAATCTCAGGCGGGTTTCTAGGGTTTCGAGGGAGGCGGCGCTCGGGGGGGAGGTGAGGCTCGGGGGGAGGCGGTGCTCGAGGGGGAGGAAGGGGAGGATGGGGAGAGGGAGGCGGCGGGGGCGCGTGGGCGGCTGCGACGCAGTGGGTCGGGGCAGCGGCGGCGCGGTGGAGGGAGGGACGACGGAGCGAGCGGCGCGGTGGAGGGATGGACGAAGTGTCTGGCGAGAGGGAGGAACGAGGGAGGGACGAAGTGTATGGACGGGGGAAGAATACTAATGGCGCACCCCCTTGCGGTGCGCCATTAGAATGTTTAATTATAGCAATGGCGCACCAGTGGGACGGTGCGCCATAAGTGATTTTTTTTTAGATATCAATGGCGCACCAGCCAGCGATGCGCCATAAGTAATTATTTTTTATAAAAACAGTAATAATTTTTTATTTGAAAATATTTATGAATATAAAATATCATGAATATGAATATGAATATGAAACAGTAATAAATTTTTATAAAAACAGTAATAATTTTTATTTGAAAATATTTATGAATATATAAAAATATCATGAATATGAATATGAATATGAATATGAAATAGTAATAAATTTTTATAAAAACAGTAATAATTTTTTTAAAATATCATCAGATTTTTTTTATTTGAAAATATTTATGAATATAAAAAATATCATCAAATTTGTTATTTGAAAATACCATCAAATTTGTTATTTGAATATATAATCAAATTTGTTTTTTGAAAATATAATCAAATTTTTTTTAGTTGCATTCATTTGTGACGGTGGAGCGGGGGTCGTCGGCGGTGGTGGAGCGGGGGAGGGTGCGGGGGGTGCTCGGCGGCGAGGGGGATCTGGCAAGGGGAATCTGGCGAGGGGGGATAACGATCGAGATGGAGGGGGATCGAGATCGAGTGTTCTCATGAATTCAAAAAGTGCCCATGAAATTTATAAATATTCATGATAGTTCAAAAAGTGCCCATGAAATACGATCGAGAAATGAAGATTACAATTCAAATACAATCGATCTTAGCTAGCTAGCTATCTGTTCACAATCTTCTTGCCCTTCTTTTTCGCAAATGGAGTTCTTCTGTGGAACGGACATCCTTTAGGTAGGGTGGTCGTGCTTCTTCTTGTGGTGTATGTTGCTACTTCATCATCGTCGTCATGTTCGATCTTCGGGTCGCCGTACTTGTCGAAGTCTTGCTCACTGGCTACTCCATCCATTCCGATGATCTACCTTTTGCCTCTCCTCACGACAACACGACTAGGCTTTGACGGGTCGGTAATGAAGAAGCATTGGTCAACTTGGGAAGCCAGTACCCATGGCTCATTTTTCGCGGTGACGTTTGCCCCCGCGGTCTTGGATTTGGCTTCAGGTATAACCATGGTGGTGAAATACCGGTCTTCTTTTAGGACGCTCTTAGCCCATCTGACACGGAACATCGGGACCTTCCCTCCAGCGTAGCTCAGCTCCCAGATCTCCTCGATCCTTCCGTAGTATCTGTCCTTGTCGTTACCGGTGTAGGATTCCATCGTTACCCCGGAGTCCTGATAACCATCGCTCTTCATGTCCTTGGCCTCGGTGTAGAATGTGTAGCCGTTGATATCGTACGCCTCATAGGTCATCAGGTTGTGCTCGGCGCCCTGTGACAAGGCGAATATGAGTTGTTCTTCTGCGGAAGAATCCTCATGTAAAGGGTACGACAGAAGCTTCTGCTTGAACCAACGCGTGAAACATGAGTTGTGTTGTTTGATTATATCTCCGTCCGTCCTCTGTTGGCCTCGGTCATTGTACGTCTTCTCAATAAAGGTTTTGTGCTCTACCACCCAAGGATCGACCACGTCTATGTGTTGTAGCGCGACTAGGTTTTCTCTTTCAAAGTCGGCGAGTCGACCCTCGAAGTCGACATGCATTTCGTGGCGACCCTCACGGTGACCCCATCCATCGAGCCTGCCGAGGTGCCTGTTGACGGGCAGACCAACGGGGTTCTCGATGCCTAGATAATTCGTGCAGTAGGAGATGCACTCTTCGGTCAGAAAGCCCCTGGCTATGCTTCCCTCTGGACGTGACATGTTGCGAACGTATCCTTTGATGACACCATTCATCCTTTCGAACGGCATCATGCTGTGCAGGAACGTCGGCCCGAGTGGGATGATATCGTCCATGATATGGACCAGCAGATGCACCATAACGTCGAAGAATGCAGGCGGGAAGTACATCTCAAGCTCGCATAGTATCACCACGATCTCTTCCTGTAGCCTTCTGCGTTGCCTCACGCCAACCGACTTCCGAGAGATGACGTCGAAAAAGTTGCATAGGCCAAATAGCGTTTCACGGACGTGCGCGTCCATGATCCCATGGATTTCAACTGGAAGTATCTGTGTCATTAGCACGTGACAGTCGTGAGACTTCATCCCGCTGAACTTCTGCTTCGCTGGGTCTAGGTATCTGCTTATCTTCCCCGCGTAACCGTAAGGAAGTTTTACTCCTACGAGGCAGGTGAAAAACTGCTCGATCTCCTCCTGACTTAGAGTGAAGCATGCGGGAGGGTAGTCATTTCCGGTCTTCTTGGCCTTTTTGCCTTTGCGACGACTTTCCGTTTCCTACTTCGCCTCATCATCATCATCATCATCATCATTAGCGTGAAGCTCTTGCCTGGTGCCCATTGATTTTAAGTCTGCCCTTGCTTTCGACCCATCTTTGGTCCTCTCTGGCATGTTGAGCAGGGTACCAAGCAGACTCTCGCACACGTTCTTCGTGATATGCATGACATCAAGGCTGTGAGGCACACGGTGGATCTTCTAGTACGGCAAGTCCCAGAAAACAGACCTCGTTTTCCATACCTTCAGCAGCGGCTCTGGCGCCTTTCGCTTCTTTCCCGACTCTGGCGCCTTTTGCTTCTTTCCCGACAGTGGGCAATCTTTCCAATTTTTCAACAGCTCGTCTATTTCCTCGCCGCTCCTCGTACGCGGGCGTCCTTGGGGTTCGGTTTCACCATCGAACATATCCTTGCGTTTTCTCCACAGGTCAGCGTCGCGAAGCCACCTTCGATGTCCCATGAACACGGTTTTCGAAGACCCGGGATCTCTATCTAGTTGGCGATATGTTGTGTCATCCATGCACCTGACGCATCCAGAAAATCCGTGGACCACCTGCCCCGCGACATATCCGTAACCGAGATAGTCGTGCACCGTCGTGAGCAGTGCGGCTCTCATAGGGAAATATTCTTTCTCTGCGGCGTCCCACGTATTGGCTGGCATTGTCCACAGCGTGTCTAGCTCCTCTTTCAGCAGCCCCAGATACAGATTGATGTCGTTCCCTGGTTGTTTCGGTCCTTCAATTAGCATACTCATGTGAATGTACTTCCTCTTCATGCACAACCAGGGGGAAGGTTGTACATCCACACAAACACAGGACAGGTGCTATGTGTGCTTCTCTGGCTGCCAAACGGATTGACTCCATCGGTGCTCGCGCCCAGCACGATGTTCCTTGGATCGTTCCCAAATTCTAGGTCTTCGAAGTTCAACGCTTGCCACTGGCTCGCATCCTTAGGGTGACTCAGCATCTTGTCTTTTTTATCTATCTCCGGATCATTTGCGTCATCTTCTCGTTTCTTCTCCTCCCTATCCGCGTGCCAACACAGGAGCTTTGCTACCTTAGGGTCCGCGAAATACCACTGCAGACGAGGAGCTTTGCTACCTTAGGGTCCGCGAAATACCACTTTTCAAGGAGCTTTCTTCCTCTTCTTGTATCGAGTGATGCCGCACACCGGACATATGGTAGACTCCACGTGCTCGTCCCGATAAATGATGCAATTGTTCATGCAAACATGGTATTTCACGTGCGGTAAATCCAGAGGACACACGATTTTCTTCGCCTCCTCAAAACTGGTCGGGCACTTGTTCCCCTTGGGAAGACGTTCGTGCCAGAATGACATGTTCTCGTCGAAGCATGCGTCGGTCATTTTGTCTTTTACCTTCATCTCCAGAGCCATGAGCGTTACTTTCAGGCAGGTATCCTCGGGCCTGCATCCTTCATACAATGGAGTAACCACGTCTATCTCCAGTTGATCCATCATGGCTTTCTCTCGGGCGGCAGCTCTTGCATTATCCGTCTGCTTGAGAAGCAGCTCTTGAATATGAGGGTCCTGCACCTAGCCCATTGACGGTCCGGCGTCGTCTGCTCCGCCGGCATCATCATATTCATGATCATGCCCGTCGTCTGCTCCGGCATCTTCCTCATCATCATGTCCTGCATCTTCTACATGATGACTGTGTACAGCATCACCGTCGTGATCATCTCCTGGGGATTCTTCGTCTTCTCGCCCGCCCGAGCCGCGGTGGTTGTCTTGCTGCCCTTCCTCATTTCTTGCACGGACCCATGGACGACTTCGTAGTCATCTTCATCACCTTGCCACCGATAGCCATCCATGAAACCACGCAAGAGCAGGTGGTCCCGCACCTGCCCGGAATCCGGGTCCGCAATAAGGCTCTTCAGCTTGCATCTTCGACACGGACATCTTATCTCCATCTCATTCTTTTGAAGCATCTCGGCCTTCGCGGAGCTCAAAAACCTATTCACGATGCCTTCGGTCATCATGCGGACCATGGTTGCCTGCGGGGTAGAGCAAAACGATATTTTAGAACCAAGAAAAAATTTGGCATGACTTTCCCTAAAAATAGGACCAAAAAGAATGCTTAATGCCAAAATTCTCGCCGAAACGGAAATGAATCAACATTATGGCAAAATATTGGCAACTATCGCATTTCAAATACCGGTACACCTCCAAACACAAACACATATGCAACACCACAAAGATATGCGACACCACGAACATACATAGATCTAGCTAGGCCATAAAAAGTGCATGTGCACATTGTTGTAGGGAGAACAACATAAATATAGCTTCCCCCCTTACTTACCTATCAAAAAAAGGTAATGTAACCACTTAATTTGAATGAATCTATGGTGGAAATGAGGTGACAAAGAGGAGGCACCCGAGACAAGCTTTGGAGGAGGAGGTGGAGAGAATGAAGTGGGGAGAAAGTGAGTGGGTAGGAGTGGCTGTCCAAAATATCTTGTTGGTGCCCATTTACTAATGGCGCACCACCTCCAAATGCGCCATTAGTAACCCAGGTTATTAATGGCGCACCAGCAGGTGGTGCGCCATTAGTAGTTTTGCTAAAAAAACATACTAATGGCGCACTGTGCCAAAGTGCGCCATTACTAGTTTAAACTAGTAATGGCGCACTATGGAACAGTGGCCATTAGTAGTTTTGCAAAATAAAGAATAAAAATATAATAAAAAAACAGTAGTGGCGCACTGTGTGACTGGTGCGCCATTACTAGTTACAACTAGTAATGGCGCACTGTGTCTGGATGTGCCATTAGTATGTTTGGAAAAGGAAACAAATTGATACTAATGGCGCACCCTAAGCCAGGTGCGCCATTAGTGTATTCAACTCTAATGGCGTACCAGAAGGTGGTGCGCCATTAGTATATACTAATGGCGCACCACATGTCTGGTGCGTCATTAGTGTCAATCCCATCTATAGCCCTTTTCTAGTAGTGTAGTGTTGATTACTCCTTGTAGTTGATGCTAGTTGGTTTACTTGGTGGAAGATCATATGTTCAGATCCATTATGCATATTAATACCCCTCTGATTATGAACATGAATATGCTTTGTGAGTAGTTATGTTTGTTCCCGAGGACACGGGAGAAGTCTTGCTATAAGTAGTCATGTGAATTTGGTATCCGTTCGATATTTTGATGAGATGTATGTTGTCCTTCCTCTAGTGGTGCCATGTGAACGTCGACTACATGACACTTCACCATTGTTTGGGCCTAGAGGAAGGCACTGGGAAGTAATAAGTAGACGATGGGTTGCTAGAGTGATAGAAGCTTAAACCCTAGTTTATGTGTTGCTTCGTAAGGGGCTGATTTGGATCCATATGTTTCATGCTATGGTTAGGTTTACCTTAATACTTCTTTTGTAGTTGCGGATGCTTGCAATATAGGTTAATCATAAGTGGGATGCTTGTCCAAGTAAGGGCAGCACCCAAGCACCGGTCCACCCACAAACCAAATTATCAAAGTAACGAACGCAAATCATATGAACATGATGAAAACTAGCTTGACGATAACTCCCATGTGTCTTCGGGAGCGCTTTCCTCCATATAAGAGTTTGTCCAGGCTTGTCCTTTGCTACAAAAAGGATTGGGCCATCTTGCTGCACCTTATTTACTTCTACTATTTGTCACTTATTACCAATTACCTTATCACAAAACTAGTTGTTACCGATAATTTCAGTGCTTGCAGAGAATACCTTACTGAAAACTACCTATCATTTCCTTCTGCTCCTCGTTGGGTTCGACACTCTTACTTATCTAAAGGACTATGATAGATCCCCTACACTTGTGGGTCATCAAGACTCTTTTCTGGCGCCGTTGCCGGGGAGTGAAGCCCCTTTGGTAAGTGGAATTTCGTAAGGAAAAATTTATATAGTGTGCTGAAATTTGCTGTCACTTGTTACTATGGCTCATAATCCTTTGAGGGGCTTGTTTGGGGTATCTTCACCCTGACCAGTAGAGCAAAGAGTTGCCCCTCGACCTACTGAACCTACTGAAAATGTTTGCTTTGAAATACTGTCGGGTATGATAGAGAAACTTCTAGCTAATCCCTTTACAGGAGATGGAACACTACATCCCGATTTGCACCTAATCTATGTGGATGAAGTTTGTGGATTATTTAAGCTTGCTGGTATGCCTGAGAATGTAAACAAGAATAAGGTCTTCCCTTTATCTTTGAAGGGAGATGCATTGACATGGTTTAGGCTATGCGATGATATTGGATCATGGAAGTACAATCGATTGAAGTTGGAACTTCATCAGAAGTTCTATCATATGCATCAGGTTCATCATGCTAGTAATTATATATATAATTTTTGGCCTCGTGAAGGAGAAAGTATTGCTCAAGCTTGGGGGAGGCTTAAGTCAATGCTATATTCATGCCCCAATCACGAGCTCTCAAGAGAACTGATCATTCAAAAAAATTATGCTCGGCTTTCTCTCAATAATCACTCCATGCTCGATACTTCTTGTACTGGTTCTTTTATGAAGAAGACTATTGAATTCAAATGGGATTTATTGGAAAGAATTAAATGCAATTCTAAAGATTGGGACCTCGACGAAGGTAAGGAGTCAGGTATAACCCCTAAGTTTGATTGTGTTAAATCTTTTATGGATACCGATGTTTTCCGTGAATTTAGCACTAAATATGGACTTGACTCTGAGATAGTAGCTTCTTTATGTGAATTATTTGCTACTCATGTTGATCTCCGTAAGAAGAAGTGGTTTAAATACCATCCTCCCATTGAAGTAAAAATAGTTGAACATGTTAAAGTTGAAGAAAAGACTATCACTTATAATGTTGATCCTATTTTTCCTACTGCTTATATTGAGAAACCACCCTTCCCTGTTAGAATAAAGGATCATGCTAAAGCTTCAACTATGGTTCGTAAGAGTAACACTAGAACACCTACAGTCTCTGAGCAAATTAAAGTTGAACCTAGTGTTGCTATGGTTAAGGATCTCTTGGTCGATGATATAGATGGACATGTTATTTACCTCTGTGATGAAGCTGCTAGAATTGCTAGACCCGATACTAAGAATAAACATAGACATGTTGTAGGCATGCCTGTTATTTCTGTTAAAATAGGAGATCATTGCTATCATGGCTTATGTGACATGGGCGCTAGCGTTAGTGCAATACCCCATTCCTTATATAAAGAAATTATGCACAATACTGCACCTGCTGAGTTAGAAGGTATTGATGTTACTATTAAGCTTGCTAATCGAGACACTATTTCTCCAGTTGGGATTGTTGGAGATGTTGAAGTCTTGTGTGGGAAGGTTAAATACCCTGTTGATTTTCTTGTTCTCGGTTCCCCACAAGATGATTTCTGTCTCATTATATTTGGTAGACCCTTCTTAAACACTGTTAATGCTAATATAGACTGCGAAAAGGATATTGTTACTGTTGGATTAGGGGATATGTCTCATGATTTTAACTTTGCTAAATTTCGTAGACAACCCCATGATAAAGAATTTCCTAGTAAGGATGAAATTATTGGTCTTGCTTCTATTGTTGTACCTCCTAACGATCCATTAGAACAATATTTGCTAGACCATGAAAATGATATGTATATGAATGAGAGAAGGGAAATAGATGAAATATTATTTAAGCAGGGACCCTTATTGAAAAACTACTTGCCTGTTGAAATCCTAGGGGATCCTCCTCCACCCAAGGGTGATCACGTGTTTGAACTTAAACCATTAAATGATACTCTTAATTGTGTTTATCTCGAGGAAAAGAAGATATATCATGTTATTATTAGTGCTAACCTTTTAGAGCAGGAAGAAGAAAAATTATTGAAAACTCTAATGAAGCACCATGCTGCTATCGGATATACTTGGGATGATCTTAAGGGCATTAGTCCCACTCTATACCAACACAAGATAAACTTGGAAGAGGACGCGAAACCGATTATCGATCATCAACAATGGTTAAATCCTAAGATGAAAGAAGTGGTAAGGAAGGAAATACTAAAGCTTCCAAAGGCAGGTATAATTTATCCAGTTGCTGATAGCGAGTGGGTAAGTCATGTTCATTGTGTCCCTAAGAAGGGAGGTATTACTGTAGTTCGTAATGATAAAGATGAATTGATCCTGCAAAGAATTGTTACAAGTAATAGGATGGTAATTGATTTCCGCAAATTAAATAAAGCCTCTAAGAAAGATCATTACCCTTTGCCTTTTATTGATCAAATGCTAGAAAGGTTATCCAAACATACTCATTTTTGCTTTCTAGATGGCTAATCTGGTTTCTCTCAAATACGTGTGTCAAAAGGGGATCAAGAAAAGACCACTTTTACTTGTCCCTTCGGTACCTTTGCTTATAGACGTATGCCTTTTGGTTTATGTAATGCACCTGCTACCTTTCAAAGATGCATGATGTCTATATTCTCTGATTTTTGTGAAAAGATTGTTGAGGTTTTCATGGATGACTTTTCCGTTTACGGAACTTCTTTTGATGATTGTTGAGCAACCTTGATCGAGTTTTGCAGAGATGTGAAGAAACTAATCTTGTCTTAAATTGGGAAAAGTGCCATTTTATGGTTAAAGAAGGCATTGTCTTGGGTCATAAAATTTCTGAAAGATGTATCGAAGTTGATAAAGCTGAGGTTGATGCTACTGAAAAGATGACGTGCCCCAAGGACATCAAAGGTATAAGAAGTTTCCTTGGTCATGCCGGGTTTTATAGGAGGTTCATTAAGGACTTCTCCAAAATCTCTAGGCCTCTGACTAATCTCTTATGAAAAGATGTTCCTTTTGTCTTTGACGATGATTGTGTAGAACCATTTGAAGTACTTAAGAAAGCATTGATCTCTGCACCTATTGTCCAGCCTCCTGACTGGAATTTACCCTTTGAGATTATGTGCGATGCTAGTGATTCTGCTGTAGGTGTTGTTCCGGGACAAGGAGTTGATAAGAAATTGGATGTTATCCAATATGCTAGTAAAACTCTAGACAGTGCCTAGAGAAATTATGATACTACTGAGAAGGAGTTTTTAGCAGTCGTAATTGCTTGTGATAAGTTTAGACCTTATATTGTTGATTCTAAAGTAACTATTCACACTAATCATGATGCTATCAAATACCTTATGGAAAAGAAAGATGCTACACCTAGACTTATTAGATGGGTTCTCCTGCTGCAAGAATTTGATTTGCATATTACTGATAGAAAGGGAGCTGAGAATCCCGTTGCAGACAACTTGTCTAGGTTAGAGAATATTCTTGATGACCCACTACCTATTGATGATAGCTTTCCTGATGAACAATTAGCTGTCATAAATGCTTCTCGTACTACTCCACGGTATGCTGATTATGCTAATTACATTGTTACTAAGTTTATACCACCTAGTTTCACATACCAGCAAAAGAAAAAGTTCTTCTATCATTTGAGACATTACTTCTGGGATGACCCACACCTTTATAAGGAAGGAGTAGATGGTATTATTAGACGTTGTGTACCTGAGCATGAACATGAATAGATCCTACACAAGTGTCACTCGGAAGCTTACGGAGGACACCACGCTGGAGATAGAACTGCACATAAGGTATTGCAATCTGGTTTTTATTGGCCTACTCTCTTCAAGGATGCCCGTAAATTTTTCTTGTCCTGTGATGAATGTCAAAGAATTGGTAATATCAGTAGACGTCAAGAAATGCCTATGAATTATTCACTTCTTATTGAACCATTTGATGTCTGGACTTTGATTATATGGGACCGTTTCCTTCCTCTAATCGGTATACACATATTCTAGTTGTTATTGATTATGTAACTAAGTGGGTAGAAGTTATTCCAACTAGTAGTGCTGATCACAACACCTTTATTAAGATGCTTAAAGAAGTTATTTTTTCCGAGGTTTGGAATCCCTAGATACTTAATGACTAATGGTGGTTCACACTTTATTCATGATGCTTTCCGTAAGATGCTTGCTAAATATGATGTTATTCATAGGATTGCATCCCCTTACCACCCACAGTCTAGTGGTCAAGTAGAAATAAGTAACAAAGAGATGAAATTAATTTTGCAAAAGACTGTTAACAGGTCTAGAAATAATAGGTCCAAGAAACTTGATGGTGCATTATGGGCCTATAGAACGGCGTACAAAAATCCTATGGGTATGTCTCCGTATAAAATGGTTTATGGAAAAGCATGTCACTTACCTCTCGAACTAGAACATAAGGCATATTGGGCTATTAAGGAGCTCAATTATGATTTCAAACTTGCCAGTGAGAAGAGGTTATTTGACATTAGCTCGCTTTATGAATGGAGAACCCAAGCTTACGAGAATGCCAAACTGTTTAAAGAAAATGTTAAAAGATGGCATGACAAAAGGATACAAAAGCGCGAGTTTAGCGTAGGTGATTATGTCTCGCTATACAACTCTCGTTTAAGATTTTTTGCAGGAAAACTTCTCTCTAAATGGGAAGGTCCTTACCTTATCGAGGAGGTCTATCGTTCCGGTGCCATAAAAATCAACAACTTCGAAGGCACAAATCCGAAGGTGGTGAACGGTCAAAGAATCAAACATTATATCTCAGGTAATCCTATAAATGTTGAAACCAATGTTATTGAAACCGTAATCCCGGAGGAATACGTAAGGGACACTTTACATAACGATTCAGACTCCGAAAAGGAAGAGGTATGTGGTATGGTAAGTAAACTGACTTTAAAACAGTTCTATTGGCAATTTATCACTGTTTTGGAATATTTAGAAAAATAGAAAAATAAGAGGCAGTCCAGAAAGGACACGAGGCGTCCACGAGGGTGGAGGGCACGCCCTACCCCCTGGGCAAGGCCCCCTGCCTCGTGGGCACCTCGTGTGCCTCCCAGACTCCGTTTTCTTGCACGTTACTTCTTTCGGTCGGTAAAAACTCACTATATATTCTCCCTAAGGTTTTGACCACCGCACCACGCAAAAATCCTTTGTTTTTGTTTCGAGCTATTTTCGGCCAGAGTTGACAAGACCAAACATCATGTCGTCCTCCTCCTCCAACAATGAGGGCAGCGATGCTTGGCTATTGAAGATAGAGTTGAAGAGAGAAGAACCCGGGGAGATCAACAAGGAGAATAGGATCAAGAAGGCTATGGAAGAATAGGCTCCGGCAGCAGAAGAAGAAGACATCCTTCAACCCCATCCAAACCTTTTTACTTCAACTGAGATTGAAGCTTTCAAGATGATTGAGTTAGCTCAAATACAAAACAAGTATCTCGCAAGTGAAAATATTTTGCTGAAGGAGCATATTGCCGCACTCAAGGGTATAATCCGCAAGTTGGAGGTCCTCCTACGCTCGATGTATGATGATCCGTCATCACTGCTTCCAACTCCATCGTCACCAACTTCGAAGAAAGAGACATAATCACATGGGTATGGGCACTCCCCTTGGCAACTTCCAAGCTTGGGGGAGGTGCCCCGGTATCGTATCACCATCACACTCCTATCTTTATCATTTTCTTAGTTTGATCCTTTTGGGAATATCTTGATCTAAGTAGAATAAAGTTTAGTATCATCTAGTTGTGAGATTTTGCCTAATGATCTTTACCTTGTTAATCAAGTCCGTGAGCTATATATAATAAAGATTAGTGTTGAGTCAAGGGCTTGATTTTCTCGCTATGATCATGAGAGAATAAAAGAGAATATAAAAAGTATCAAAGAGATCATATTGATCTTATGGAAGGTAATGACTTCACATATAAAGAGTATGATGAATAAAAGTTGTTGAGAGTTGAAAAACCTAGTTTTGGTCATCGTTGCAATTAATAGGAAGTAATAAAGAAAGAGAGGTTTTCACATACAAATATACTATCTTGGACATCTTTTATGATTGTGAGCACTCATTAAAATATGACATGCTAAAGAGTTGATGTTGGACAAGGAAGATAACATAATGGGTTATGTCTTCTTATATCCGAAATAAAGTATATTGTGATGGATCATCCAACATGTTGAGCTTGCCTTTCCCCCTCATGCTAGCTAAAACTCCTTGCACCAAGTAGCGATACTACTTGTGCTTCCATACATCCTCAAACCCAGTTTTGCCATGAGAGTCCACCATACCTGCCTATGGATTGAGTAAGATCCTTCAAGTAAGTTGTCATTGTTGCAAATCTCTAAAAAATGTATGATATATTAGTGTGGAGAAAATAAGCTTTATACGATCTTGTGATATGGAAGTAATAAAAGCGACGGACTGCATAACAAAGGTCCTTATCACAAATGGCAATATAAAGTGACGTTCTTTTGCGCTAAGATTTTGTACATCAAACCATAAAAAGCACATGATAACCTCTGCTTCCCTATGCGAAGGGCCTATCTATTGTTCTTACCTTATAAGAGTCAAGGTGATCTTCACCTTTCTTTTTTACATTTTATCCTTTGGCAAGCACATTGTGTTGGAAAGATCTTGACATATATACCCAATTGAATGTAGTTTTGTTTGTGCACTTTTCCATGCCATGCATAATTAAACATGACATGCATCATACTTGGATGTGCATCGTATGCCATGTTTATGCTTGTGTGTTTACCGTGTTGTTTGTTTGTTTCCGGTTTGCTTCTCTTGTTAGCTTCGGTTTCGTTCCGGAGTTGTGAGGATTCGCTCGTCTGTGTTGCTCCGTCTACTTCATGGATCCGTTCTTCTCCCTTGTGGAATTCCAGGCAAGATGACCGAACCCGGATACCATTACTACCTTTGCCTATTGCTAGAGTATCGCTCTATAGTTTTTGCCTCGATGCCCATGTTTTCCTGTCAGCCTCCTATTGTAACCATGAACCTGTTTAACCACCCTACCTATGCAAACCTTTGATTGGCTATACGTAGGCTCGCTCAGCCCCTCTTATAGCATTGTTAGTTGCAGGTGAAGATTGAAGATGCTTGCTTCATGTTGAAGTTTGGTTGGGTTATATCACACTATATAAATGCTTTAATGAAATCATCTATATATTGGCAAGGGTGGAAGGCTAAGCCTTTTGCTTGGTGTTTTGTTCCACTCATGCCGTTAGGAACCGTATAAACCGGTGTTATGTTCCTTGATTATGCGTTCCTAACACGGTTGGGGTGTATGGGACCCCCTTGATAAACCGCTAAGTGCTAAGTCTTTTCCAGCAAGTCCCAACATTTGGTACTATTCGCCTAATAACTAATAAAACTTGCATGTGGACTAGCTATCCCTTTTATTTTAATTCTACAACCCCGGGCCAGTGCTCCACATGAGTGTTGGTCTGAAATGGGGGTTCTGCGGGGCCACCACGAGGAAACTCGAGGTTTGGTAAAAACCCGTAGCTTCACCCATCCGGTCGTGTCCTGAGACTTAGATACGCGCGGCTACTATCAGGGTGTCGACACGCCGGGAGGATTTGCTGGATTAGCCTTACCTTAGTTTGGTTTAACTTGACCACGGGATTCCGAGGATACTCGGGTCTTCCCACCTATGGAGTTGCGACTCCGCGGATCGTGGGCTTGTAATGGGTCAAGTTGGAACACCCCTGCAGGGTTTTGAACTTTCGAAAGCCGTGCCCGCGGTTATGTGGCAGATGGGAGCTTGTTAATATCCGGTTGTAGATAACTTGACACAATGTTTCCAATACACTACCAGCGTGTGTACCGTGACTGTTAATTTCCGAATAGGGATTCGGGAGTTGAACACGGTGGGGTTATGTTTGTTGAGCCTTAGCTAGGATCACTTCGTGATCATCTTTCGACCGAGGCACTTCTCTTCTCGCTCTCTATTACGTAAGTTAGTGCTAGTTGCTGCTGCAGACTCTTGTTGTTCCTTCACCTCTTGTTATTTCTTCAACCTTGTCCTCACCCAAGGCTTAAATAGTCATGTTACCCGGGAACGGGATTGCTGAGTCCTTTGTGGCTCACAGTTGCTTCACCACACCAGATGCAGGTTCAGCCGAGTTTGATGCAGGAGCTGGTTCAAGTTCTTCATCGGGAGTTCGATGAAGAGTGGTCGTATGCTTGTGACGTTTTCGACGATCAGTAGTGGTTTCTACTAGGATTCGATCCTGACCTGTGGCTTTATGTTGTTTTGGTATCTTTCTTTTGATCTTCACCCGTAGTCGGGTTGTGATGTTTTGAATGATGATTGCTTATGTAATGTATTGTGTGAAGTGGCGAGTGTAAGCCAACTATCTCCTTTTGCATTTTAATCCCTCTTTTACATGAGTCGTGCAAAGATACCAAACTTGAGATCATTCTAGGATGGGCTTATACCTTTAAGTCGTGCCTCGACACGTAGGAGGTATAGTCCCATCCTGGGCATTACAAGTTGGTATTCAGAGCCTTCTCCGACCTAGAAGTCCCCACTGATTGATCGAATCGTTGACGGTTGAGTCTAGGCACACACAGAAAATGTTTTGAGTCCTATATTTATATCGGAGAGTAGGATTTCTTTTGCTCCTCATCTCTTTTCACTCTGGTGAGGACTCCTGACGACTACTCTTGCCTCTTCTATTTTCAAAAATTGCACCAAATTGTTTTTTAGGATCTCGCGAGTATTGTTTGGATTGTTCCGATGTCTTTGTGACGAGAACATTGTTCTCGATGCCTCCTGACATTAGGGGTTGTGGCAGTGTCCCGGGGAGTTGAGCTCCGAGGTGTTGTCGTCACAAATCCATCGCGGCAGTACTAGAATACTTAAGACGGCCGACATCGAAAACTCTCCTATGCGGTTAGTGGCAAGATAACCCCGACATCACCCAGTACTGGGGAGGTAGTTCGAGAGTATTGCCATAGCTTGTATAGTGGATGCGTTTCGAAGGTCCGAGGTAAACAGTTTCCGAGAAAGACTGGTTATGTGTTGAAGGATGGATACAGCTGGATGTAGGTTTAGAGTTGATTGCGCGGTGCTTCCCCTGTATCCCCAACACCTGATTGCATAACTGGAAACTTTCGGAAATTAATAGGTGGGTTCATCTAGTAGTTCTAGGCATTCTTCCAACGGATGCACGATATGAAGTTCGGGGTTCTACATTGAGTGAAGTGGTTTTATGGACTTGTTCTGATCGGGAGTTGCATCTTAAAGGGTCCTTGGCTATGCTGATCCGGGGATTGCAAAACCCTTTTGTAACACGTTCCATGAGCTTTCAGCACGAATATGTCGGACGAAGCTTCTATCTTGTATTTGTTCTATCTGTTCCTTGTTCCTTTTTTTTATTTATTTTTTGTTCTCCAAGAGGCTTCTCGACAAGTTGATGTACCTGCGGAATTCATTCGTTCAATTCTCTGTTCGAATGATATTGCGAAGATTAGGCTGCTACACATCTATCCTTTGTTTTGTTTTGATTCTGGTATTCGAGTTGCTTCGATGTCAAATGTTGATTCCATACCTTCCTAATCGGTGTTCTCATATTTCTATGGGAGTGCTAATTCCTCTTGACCATCGAGATGGTCATGTTAAATTCTTTCCAACCGGTGTGCCTTTTCTTCAAGTTATTCCATACGGACGCCGTTGAGAAATCTGACGATTGTCTGTTTCATTCATCCCAAGTCGTCTTTGTTTTTCCCCACCCTCCCACCCTTCTTCTTCTTGGAGCCAGAAATTCTCAGATGAAGTATCCATTTTATTCATGTGATATTTCTTCATTCTTTTCCTTCAATGTTCTTATCCGGTGCATTATCGTGAAGATGCTCAAGAGCTTCAAGTTCATCATTCTTTTGTTTTCATAATTCTGCCAGTGGACGTAATTCAAGTTTTTGGTGTTGATCTTATCCTTTTCCTCTTTTCACAATGCTTTCTTATTCCGGTGCACCAATTAATCATTCTCCTCTCGCTATTCATATCCGGAGTGTTGAAGATTCATAATTCCATTCTTAATCCATTCAAGCTATTTTGAGATTGTTATCTCATTCAAGCCATTTAATTCAACCGGTGCAATATCTCTTCAGCAATCTTTTCCAAGGGTGATTTCTTTAGTGGGCCCTAACCCACAGGTCTTTTCCCAGGATCTTACCTGACTCTTCTAATTTTTCAAGAGTTATTTTCAATTTCCTTTCAAGCGTGGCGTAAGAATGATTTCCATCAGTCACATGCCTTCTCCAAGATCGCTTTCAAATTCTTTTTCATTATTGGTTCAACCTTTTAATTCTTCATTCCGGAGTGCTCAACAATTCTTCATGGCATTTCTCGTCTTCATTCTCAACATTTGGAGACCGAAGAAGTGTTTCTCTTCAATCTTGGCCCGTTCTCTCAAGAGTTGTGGTTCTACCTTCATGCCATCTTCATTATTGTTCCGATTGTGAGGAATTCTTTTCATACCCGTCCGAAGCATTTTTTTTTTTTTGAATTCTTTCCATTGTGATCCTCCGAAGGCCATCATTTCAGAAGATTTCTTCGTTCTCAATTTTCAACTTCGTCCTACAACTATTCTTCATTGATGCCTCTTCGTTCGTCTCCTTTTTATTACGGTGGTTCTTTCAAGTTTACTCTTCCTTGTTTTCGTATTAATTCACTCGTTCTTTTCATAATCCTACCGGTGATTCGTTGAAGATTTACCCAAGCTTGTGCGAGATCTCTCTTAATTCTTTCCAACGAGAATAAGTAGTATGCCAAATCCTTTGGTTGTCATCAATTTAAATTGGTGAAGGAGATGCATGACATAATTCTTATTCTTATTCCTTCAAGGTGATTTAATTCTTTTGTCTGGAGCTTGTTCATCATATCATATTCTCGGTTCTAAGTTGTTCATCTTGTTTTCCGGAGCTCCAAGTTATTTCAATTATATCATTTCAAAGCTTCATCTAATTCATCGCAGGCCTTAAGTCTTATTCTTTTCATCTTTCACTTCTCTTGTTTTCATTACCGGAGTTTTCATGGTGGTTCATCATGTTTTAATTCATCCTCGAAGTCTTCATCAAGATTATTGTTGGAGCTCAAGCATTCTTCATCTTGCTTTCCAATTGCAATTCTGTCTACCTTATCTTTTCAGATGGTGTTATGTCATTCTTGTCAATTCCTTCATGTTTCATGATTCACAAGTTGTCAAGAATGAGATATTTAAAACCATCATTTCTTTCTCTTTAGGAGATCCTTTCAACCCCTCATTTTGATCTCTTGGAGTTATCTTGGGTTGTATTTCACCTAAAAGCTTTCCCTAAGGATTGTTGCTATTATGGTGCTTATAAATGACCCAAGTTCTTCATTTATCAATCCGGTGGAATAAGTTTATCATCTCCTTGTTGATCTCAATCAAATCAATGTTGTCGTTAGTGGTTGGTTGTCACCTCATAATTTTGAGATGCTTTCCAAAAGCCCACAACGAGCTTATTCTTTCGTTGTTGATTTTTTTCCAACAACTCAGTTCAACCCTTCTTCGTAAGGAGGCTCTTTCAAATTCATTTTTGAGAGAAATTGTCATTTTCTTCTCCGTTCTTTCTTCCCAACGACCTAACATATATTCTTTCATTCCGGAGCCTTTGTGATGTTGCTCTCTCCAAACCATCATCTCGTTTTTTATCAAGATCATATTCTCTCTTGCTTGTCTATTTAACCGGAGTGTTGTATTCTTCATTCAGTTCCATCATTTATCTTGTTTTGCCTCTCTTTTCAACCGGAGTGCTGTCTGAATCATCCTTTACCCCTTGTGCCATTCTTTCAATGTTCCGGAGGCTGTGTGTTGTTGTTTTCATCAAGTATCATCCCTTCTCCTCAAGTTCTTGTTAATTCCTTCCATTTTCAGACGGAGTGCTGTCCAAATTCTGTCATTCTTATTCCTTGGCTATACCATTGCAGTTTCATATTCTTTTGGTTCGTAAGCTCTCGTCTAATGTTTTTCAACCTACAAGGTTCTCATAATGTTCCTTGTTTCTCTTTTCTAACGGAGTGTTTTCATCTTCATTCATCTCCATTGTATTCTTGTTCAACTTGTTCAACCTCTCAAGGTTCTTTGGTTTCACTCGTCTGTCAAAGAAGCAACTTTGTTTTACCTCCTCCTCTTCCGTTTTTACCCGGTGATATCTCTAGGATCTCGGGTCGAGATCCTCTGTTAGTGTGGGAGAGTTGTGACGCCCGAAGACCGACGTCCCAGAAGATTCCAGAAGATTCCAGATGTTCCGGGTTGCCCGTGTGTTCTTTTGTGCTTGCGTTATTTATTTTTGCATTGCATCATGTCATCATGCCATCATGTCATTAATTTTTGCATCTCAACCTAATAAATTGTGTGGACCTTCGGTCCATTTAAATTGAGGGAAGAATATCTTCTCTTTAAAACATATCATCCCAATATTTTAGGGAGCTATATAATAAATATTCCATTGTTTGGAATTACCCGCAACACACTTGCAATATTTCCCCATGTCTTTTCCACTTCGAGTTCTCCTACAAAAACCCTCCCTATAATTCTTTTCCTATTTATCGAGGTTCCTCCGAAAATTCGAACATTTTTGGACACTTCTATATTCAAGTCTTAGTTCAAACCCATTTGAATTAAAATTCAAATATGTTTGAATTATTTTTCCGATCTGGCCTTTTATATTTTTCTCCGGTCGTGCTCATTTTTACGAGCCCGAGAAAAATAGTCCCATGTGCTATTTTATCTTCCCTAACCTCTCTTTCTTTTCTTTCTCTTCTCCGTTTTGTTTTTTTTTTCTTTCTTTTAGAAAGAGTGAGGGAGGAGTAGCCCAGCAGCCTAGGCCTTTCTGGCCAAAGCCGCCACTCCAGCCGCAGCTGCCCAAACATTCCTCTCCAGGCCTCCTACCCGCCTTTCCTCCTGGCCTTATCTCCTCCCAGCAGCCAGCCCATCCCTCCTGGCCCAACTCTTGGCCCGACCGGCGGCCTAACCTAGCGCCCCGTTTCCCTCACTCGTCGATCCGATCGCTCTCCCTCTCGTCCCTCTTCCCCGCCGCCAGGGGCCTCGTCCCTCTCGATCCCCCTGGCAGACCCCCCGCTCCCTCTCCCTCGAGCCTCGCTCTCTCTCTCTCGCTCGCACGCACTCATCTCCCTCTGCCCGATCACCGCATCGCCCGATTCCCTCTGGCTCCTCCCGCCTCCGCGCCAGAGGATCGGCCGGCCATGAGCCTCGCCTTTCCTCCCTCGCGCCGCACCCATCCCGCTGCGTCCCCGCCATGTACCACCACCCCGCCGTCACTTCCTCCAGTCCCGAGCGCCTCCCTCCGCGCCGGCTCCCGTGAGGCCGCAGCCAGCCGCGCCCCTCCTCCTCGACCAGCACCCTCCTCCGACGCCAGGACGAGCCCCAGCGCCTCCAGCAAGGCAGCAGCGCCGCGGCCAGGCTCTCCTCCCGTGCGTCGCTCCAGCGCCCGAGCGCGCCAAGACATGAGCGCTCCCATGTGTTGCTGATGCCCTCATGTCCGTATTTTATTTTATCGACAACTCTATCTCTAAACTTGTGTACATGTTTTTCGATATCGGCTTTCGCTTGAGGACAAGCGAGGTCTAAGCTTGGGGGAGTTGATACGTCCATTTTGCATCATGCTTTTATGTTGATATTTATTGCACTTTGGGATGTTATTACACGTTATGTCACAATATGTATGCCTTTTCTCTCTTATTTTACAAGGTTTACATGAAGAGGGATAATGCCGGTAGCTGGAATTTTGGGCTGGAAAAGGAGCAAACATTGGGAACCTATTCCGCACAACTCAAAAAGCGTCGAAACTCCACGAAACACAGTTTCAGAAAATATAAAAAATATCTGGCGAAAGAGATACGTCAGGGGGCCACCACCTGTCCATGAGGGTGGGCCCCCCTGGGCGTGCCCCCTGCCTCGTGGGCCACCTGTTGACCCCCCCGATGCCCATCTTCTCCTATATGAGATGTTTTGACCTGGAAAAAATCAGGAGGAGGCTTTTGGGACAAAACGCCGCCGTCTCGAGGCGGAACCAATTTAGGGCTCCGGCGGAGCTGTTCTGCCGGCGGAGTTGTTCTGCCGGAGGGGGAAATCGTCACCGTCGTCATCACCAACAACTCTCCCATCTTGGGGAGGGTTATCTTCATTAACATCTTCACCAGCGCCATCTCCTCTCAAACCCTAGTTCATCTATTGTATCCAATCTTTGTACCAAAACCTCAGATCGGTACCTTTTGGTTGCTAGTAGTGTTGATTACTCCTTGTAGTTAATGCTAGTTGGTTTACTTGGTGGAAGATCATATATTCAGATCCATTATGCATATTAATACCCCTCTGATTATGAACATGAATATGCTTTGTGAGTAGTTATGTTTGTTCCCGAGGACACGGGAGAAGTCTTGCTATAAGTAGTCATGTGAATTTGGTATCCGTTCGATATTTTGATGAGATGTATGTTGTCCTTCCTCTAGTGGTGCCATGTGAACGTCGACTACATGACACTTCACCATTGTTTGGGCATAGAGGAAGGCACTGGGAAGTAATAAGTAGACGATGGGTTGCTAGAGTGACAGAAGCTTAAACCCTAGTTTATGCGTTGCTTCGTAAGGGGCTGATTTGGATCCATATGTTTCATGCTATGGTTAGGTTTACCTTAATACTTCTTTTGTAGTTGCGGATGCTTGCAATAGAGGTTAATCATAAGTGGGATGCTTGTCCAAGTAAGGGCAGCACCCAAGCACCGGTCCACGCACATACCAAATTATCAAAGTAACGAACGCGAATCATATGAATGTGATGAAAACTAGCTTGACGATAATTCCCATGTGTCCTTGGGAGCTCTTTCCTCCATATTAGAGTTTGTCCAGGCCTGTCCTTTGCTACAAAAAGGATTGGGCCATCTTTCTGCACCTTATTTACTTTTACTATTGGTCACTTGTTACCAATTACCTTATCACAAAACTATCTATTACCGATAATTTCAGTGCTTGCAGAGAAAACCTTACTGAAAACTGCCTATTATTTCCTTCTGCTCCTCGTTGGGTTCAACACTCTTACTTATCGAAAGGACTACAATAGATCCCCTTCACTAGTGGGTCATCAACCAACTGCTTTAAGTCTCGGGGGCTACTAGCATGGGAACACTAAATTAACACTTACCCGCATATCTTTTGAAAGCTGGTGAGTGGCTCCAGTGAATCCGTCTTGAGCGGCTCGGATATAAGCATCTGTAGAACTGAGGGCATTGAACGCCTCTTCAGCAAAGGCAGGGTCATGCATGGCTGCTTTTCACCGCAGGTGAACCATCGCGACCTCTGCTTTGGAATTAGTGACACAAATTTCATCTGGATCCTCTTGAAGAGGACAATCTGGCGCTGCATCTGCATTGACCCTTGTCCTCGCAGACGGGCCTGATGCCGAATTGGTTGGAGCTTGATCTGCAGTATTCCCGGACACAGTATGGTGTATGTTCCTCCTAAAAGGAAAAACAAGGCGGAAAGTTGTAATACCGGCTTCACCACCTAGTATATGTTAAAACAAACATACCTCTTTGAAGGTTCGGTGGTGTCCACGGTCCTCTTTCGCTTCAAGGCATCACCCTATGCAAGTGTCGTCCTCTGGGATGACGTTCTTCGCACATTTTGGCTTGAGGAGCGCCGCCCCTTTTGAGCATGAAAAAGTGCGACGGGTGAGGTGCGCAGGGAATCTTCTCTTTGGGACGTATGTCCTGGGTAGTTACATGAGAGGAAGGAAGAATGCTGGAATAATCGTCTACGATAGCTACTTCGACGTCATCATGGCTGGCTTGATAGAAAACTCCATTTTCTAGCTCTATGCCTATGTCCGGATCTTCATCGTATCCAGGGCCCACGTTTCGAAAGTGGTCCTGTGGCTGTGGGGCGGGACAAATAATCCCCGCGACCACCTTCCTCCACTCCCGTTGAATTACTGAATTCAATTTGGCTAATACATCTTACAATGAAAAATGGGCAAGAATAGCGGTCAAGAGAAAGACTTACCCAGTCGCGAGGATTGTACATAGAGAAACCTTCTCGGCACTTCAAGCGAAGAAAGTCTTGCTTCTCTCCCTTGTAAAGACCTGCTAGGATGGCGGCTAGAGCAGCAAGGTCGTCCGGACCAAGGCGTAAGCAGCGTGAGGCATCACCCTAGCCATTATAATGCCACGTAGGAAGTCCTCTAGCTTGGAGAAGCTGCATGCATCGCTTTATGGAGATCACCGTCACTTCGATTATTGACAGCCCTGAGCTGGCAAGCAATCTGATCTTGCTGGCCAGTCTTCTGACCTCCGCACTTTCTTCTTCTGTAGGACTGTGGGGATGCCAGTTGAAAAGCTTCATCGGAGGAGCATTGAAATATTTGGGCAGGCCTTGCCGAACTAGATTCGGCAAGGCAACATCCTCGATATAAAACCACTCCGAAGGCCACTCTTCGGATGCCTTCTTTGGAGTGCCGAACAGTTAACCTGTCCCTGCTATGCGCCATACTTTGGCGCCTCCAACCTCGAATATGGATCCCTCCTGGAAGCGAGGGACAAGGCAGAAGAACTTCCGCCACAGCTCGAAATGAGGCTCGCGGCCCAGAAATAATTTGCATAAAATGATGAATCCCGCAATGTGCAGGATAGACCCCGGCGTGAAATCATGCAATTGAAGACCATAGAACTCCAGGATCCCTCTAAGGAAGGGGTGGACGGGAAATCCTACGCCTCTTAGAAGGAAGGAGACGAAGCATACCTGCTCTCCATTGGAGGGGTTGGGAAAATTCTCTGCCATGGCTTGATTGTTGATGGAAGTTAATCCGGCCCGGACGGGGACTATATCCATTGGAGGAAGATATCCTTACGTTTGAAGCTTTCTCATATGCGCATGGGATACGGAGCAACTTTCCCAATCGCCCGCTCGAGGGCCATGAGGGCGCGAGGAAGAGCTGGGAACGCCGACCATGTTTGAAGATTTTTCGTGGCAGGCACTAGGGATTTTACGCGTGGAATGGAATGGAATGGCATCTGAGAACTAGTCTCCTTATATAGGCACCTTCCCTACACTTTCAAGGGCGTAATTGCAAAACTACCCAGACGGTTCGCATTCGTTAGACACGTGGAGGCAAAGGCGACGGTGGCGATGAATTGACATAATATAATATTAAATAAAGTCGAACTATCATCGAGAAGGACTCACCTTGCAAGACCGAAGAGATGAAGCCAGACACAATCTCGTCTTTGAAGGCAAGTCCGGGGGATACTGAAGGAGTCCTGGATTCAGTGGTCCTCAGGCGTTCGGGTCGATGAAGCTGAGCCATATTGATGGGCCGCAAAGATAGAGGCAGAAGACTCTCTCCGTATTTGGTCAGGACTCCTATGTGCATAGAATGGCAGGCATGAAGTCCGGATGTAGCTATTACTTCCTCCCCAAGTCACCTTTGTAACCCTAGGCCCCCTCCGGCGTGTATATAAGCCGGAGGGTTTAGTCTATAGAGGCTAACGACAGAATCATTACATCCACATAGGCTAGGCTCTAGGGTTTAGCCATTACGATCTCTAGGTAGATCAACTCTTGTAACACATATTCATCAATATCAATCGAGTAGGAGTAGGGTTTTACCTCGATCGAGAGGGCCCGAATCTGGGTAAACATTGTGTCCCATATCTCCTGTTATCATCGGTCCTTAGACGCATAGCTTGGGCCCCCCTCCCCGAGATCTGCCGGTTTTGACACCGACGGTCATCCTCATCTCCCCCAGAGGTGACACAGTTTGGTACGTCCTGCAGATAATATATGTGGACTCAAACAATGCAGATGAGTACGATGCATTACTGCATGGCCTTCGTATGGCCACATCCCTGGGCGTTTAACGCCTCGAAGTAAGGGGAGACTTAAACCTGGCGATCTCTCAAATAAACAGAGAATTTGACGCCAAAGACCCCAAGATAGCGGCATACAGGAACGCGGTCCTTTGAATATCTGCTCGATTCAATGGCCTAGAATTCCACCATGTCCCTAGAGACCGCAATCAAGCAGACGACGTCCTTGCTCGTATGGGCGCCAAGCGCTACCTGGTTACTAAAAACACCTTCCTCGAGCGGCTCTTTAAGCCCTCCATAGTATGTGATGTCTACTACACAACTTGTTCTTGTAGACTCGTGTTGGGCGTCCAAGCGCAGAGTTTTGTAGGACAGTAGCAAATTTTCCTCAAGTGGATGACCTAAGGTTTGTCAATCCGTAGGAGGTGTAGGATGAAGATGGTCTCTCTCAAACAACCCAGCAACCAAATAATAAAAAGTCTCCTGTGTCCCCAAAACACCAAATACAATGGGAAATTTTAGAGGTGCACTAGTTCGGTGAAGAGATGGTGATACAAGTGTAATATTGATAGTAGATATGAGTTTTTGTAGTGCGAACAATAAAAACAGCAAGGTAGCAAGTAACAAAACTAAGCACAAACGATATTGCAATGCTTTAGAAACAAGGCCTAGGGTCAATAATTTTGCTAGTGCAATCTCTCAACAGTGCTAAAATAATTGGATCATATAACCACCTCTCAACGTGCGATGAAGAATCACACCAAAGTTCCTATCTAGCGAAGAACATAAGACGAAATTGTTGGTGGGGCACAAAACCACCTCAAAGTTATTCTTTCATTCAATCTATCAGGAGTTCGTACTAAAACAACATAAAGTTATCCTTTCCGATCGATCTATCCAAGAGTTCGTACTAGAATAACACAAGGACATCTTTTCCGATCGATCTTTCAAGAGTTCGTAATAAGATAACACAAAGTTATCCTTCCTGATCAATCTATCGAGAGTTCATACTAAGATAACAACAAAACATATTCAGATTTGTAATACTCAATCCAACGCAAAGAACCTCAAATATTTCCCCAAGATTTCTACCGGAGAAAGAAAGACAAGAACGTGTATCAAACCCTATGCATAGATTACCCCAATGTCACTTCGGGAATCCGCAAGTTGAGGGCCAAAACATATATCAAGTGGATCAATATGATACCCCATTGTCACCACGAGAATTCAATTGCAAGACATATATCAAGTGTTCTCAAATCCATAAAAGTATTCAATCCAAAGAAATTTCAAAGGGAAAAATCAATTCATCACAAGATAGAGAAGGGAAAATACCATATGATCCAACTATATTAACAAATCCCCCGATACATCAGGATCGTGCCATCAAGAACATGAGAGAGAGAGAGATACAACATATAGCTACTGGTACATACCCTCAGCCCCGAGGGTGGACTACTCCCTCCTCATCATGGTGGCCGTCGGGATGATGAACATGGCCACCGGTGATGATTTCCCCCTCCGGTGGAGTGCCGGAAAGGGCTCTAGATTGGATCTCGTGGAGTACAGAGCCTTGCGGCGCTGGAACTTCTAATCTAGGTCTACTTCGAAGGGTTTCGAATTTTTTGGGAATTTATAGGGTGAAGAAGGGGTGCGGGAGGCCACCGAGGTAGGCACAACCCACCTGGGAGCGCCAGGGGGGCCTGGCGTGCCCTGGTGGGTTGTGCCCCCCTCGTGGCACCCCCTAGGTGCAGCTCTGGCCCATCCTGGGTATTCTGGCCCATAAAAAATCTCCGTAAACTTTTGTGCCATTTGTACAACGTTTGATATTGATTTCCTGCGATGTAAAAAACACGCAGAAAACAGCAACTAGCACTTGGCACTATGTCAATAGGTTAGTACTAAAAAATGATATAAAATGATTGTAAAATTATTGTAAAACATCTAGGAATGAAAATATAACAGCATGGAACAATCAAAAATTATAGATACGTTGGAGACGTATCAGCATCCCCAAGCTTAATTCATGCTCGTCCTTGAGTAGGTAAATGATAAAAACAGAATTTTTGATGTGGAATGCTGCCTAACATGTCATATCATATTCTTTCCTTTATAGCATGGACATTTGGGTTTTTATATGGTTCAAAGCAACAGTCTAGTATTGACATGAGATTTAAATACTCACGCATATCAACAAGCAATCACGTCTTTCAGAATATCAAAGGCTAAAGAACGTTGTCCCTACAAAATCATATAATCTTATCATGCGGTGTCTTCCCAGCTCAAAGTATAAATCATGTACTATCCCGGTGTCAGCCTAGCAATTAGTTCGTACTTTTTGACACGCTTCAGCATTTTCAACTCTCGTGCAATACATGAGCGCAAGCCATGGATATAGCAATATAGGTGGAATAGAATGCGGTGGTAGTAGACAAAAGAAGGGAAGAAAGTCTCACATCAACTAGACAAACTAATGGACTATGGAGATGTCCATCAATCGATATCAATGTGAGGAGTAGGGATTGACATGCAACGGATGCACTAAGAGTGATAAGTGTATGAAAGCTCAATATGAAACTAAGTGGGTATGCATCAAACGCTACTATAGAAAATTCCCACTAGTATATGAAAGTGACAACATAGGAGACTCTTTATATGAAAAACATGGTGCTACTTTTAAGCACAAGTGTGGTATTTGCATGCTCCTTCTCTTTCTTTTTCATTCATCCTTTTTTTTCTTTTTCTTTCTTCCTTTTTTCTTTTCCTTTTTTTTAGTCCGGAGTCTCATCCCGACTTGTGGGGGAATCATGGTCTCCATCATCCTATCATCATTGGGACATGCTCTAATAATGGGTAATGATAATCATCACACTTCTATTTACTTATTACTCAAAAGAAATAAAAATTACAACTTGATACCTATAACATAGTATGACTCTATACGATGAAAATCAATGCTCAAGTTAACTATATGATGGAAGTGCATGGGAATATATCTTGGAATGGCTATGGAAATGCCATAGTAGGTAGGTATGGTGGCTGTTTTGAGGAAGGTATAATAAAGTTTATGCACCAGCAAAAATTACGCGGTACAAGAGAAGCTAGCAATTATGAAAGGGTGAGAGTGTGTATAATCCATGGACTCACATTAGTCATAAATAACTCACATAATTATTGCAAAAGTTTATTAGCCCTCGAAGGAAAGTAATACTACGCATGCTCCTAGGGGGGAGGTTGGTAGGAGTCAACCATCGCGCACCCCCGACCTTCACACAAAGATAGGACAATAAAGGATAAATTGTGCTCCAACTTCCCGGCATAACGAGAGACTATGTGTGCATGCTTCGGGAATCACAAACCTTAACACAAATATCTTACTAAAGACCATTACTCATGAACATGACTCACATATCACATCATCATGTCTCGAACTATTACAAGGAATCAAGTTTATTTTGTCCAATGATCTTCATGAAAGTTTTTATTATATCATTCTTGGATATCTATCACTTTGGGACAAATTTTCATGTGTTTCTTTTGATAAGCTCAAACAAATATAAGTGAATATCATGAGCATAATTTCTTTCTCTCAAATTAATTTCTGCGAACCAAGAGAGAATTTCTTTAAAAAACTAAAGCACACCGTGCTCAAAAGGATATAAGTGAAGCACTAGAGCAACGATGCTAGAAAAGAGCTTCTTTGACGGGATGTGAATGCCGCTTATCTAACTTTTCCGGTAACTATTTGGGGGCTCTATTTTAATAAAACCTTTCAGATCTAAGTATTTTATTAAACCAGCAAGTAAACAAAATAAAATGATATTTCAAGAATTTCACATCTCATGTGAAGAAGCAAAAACTTAGGATCAACCGATACTAACCGATAATTGTTGAGGAAGAAAGGTGGGATGCCTATCGGGGTATCCCCAAGCTTAGATGCTTGAGACTTCTTGAAATATTATCTTAGGGTGATTTGGGCATCCCCAAGCTTGAGCTTTTGTGTCTCCTTAATTCTTCTCATATCACGGTTTCCCTAAGTCTCAAAAGCTTCATCCACACAAAACTCAACAAGAACTCGTGAGATAAGTTAGTATAAATCAATGCAAAACCTTATCATCCTCTACTTTAGAAAATCACTAAAATTATTATTCAACATTCCATACTAAACTAATACTCATATCCTCAAATAGAATTATTAAACATGCAAACATATGCAAACAATGCAAACATAAGAGCAATCTGGCAAAATAGTACAGTCTGTAAAGAGTGGAATTGTTCTCATACTTCCCTAGCTCTAGAAATTCGGACAAATTACCATGTTACAGGGAACTTATTGATGCTATCTTTGTAAAAAAAATTGAGGATTTTATCACGTTCTGACTGTCCAGAAGAATTCAGACAATGATAGAAAACTTTTTGTTTTCAAACAGCAACATAGAGACTTGCAAAGTAAGCATGGTAAAGGCTATCCTTGACACTTTTATTAAATTAAAAGATACAAAGAAATATTGTAAATATCAAGAAAATTTTAACAAAATAAATGATGCTCCAATCAAAACGCATATCATGTGACGAATAAAAATATAGCTTCAAGTGAAGTTACCGATAATGTTGGAGACGAAAGAGGGGATGCCTTCTGGGGCATCCCCAAGCTTAGTTGCTTGGAACTTCCTTTAATATTACCTTTGGGTGCCTTGGGTATCCCCAAGCTTAGGGTCTTGTCACTCCTTATTCTCCTCATATCGACATCTCACCCAAAACTTGAAAACTTCAATCAGACAAAACATAACAAAACTTCATGAGATGGGTTGGTATGATAAAACAAATCATTCACTTTGGGTAGTGTCAAACACAAGATTGATAATGGTTCTCACACAATTCCTATTGTATCATATCATTTCTATAATTTATATTGATCAATATAAGCCATAGAAACTAGAAAACAAGCAAACTATGCATTGAAAACAGAATCTGTCAAAAATGGAACAGTCTGTAATGATCTGAACATTCACCATACTTCTTCAACTCTAAATTTTTTGAGAAAAGTTTGACCATGTGAAAAATTTGTATATTAATCTTCTGCAAAAAGAACGAACTCAAAAGCACTCTTCTGTTAAAAATGAGAGTTTTTCTCGTGAGCGCAAAAGTTTCTATTTTTCAGCAAGATCAAATCTACTATCATCCAACATGATCCTAAGGCTTTGCTTGGCACTTTATTGAAACAAAAGCTATAAAACATGATTACTATAGTAGCATAATCATGTGAACACACAAAAACAGTAGGTATAAATATTGGGTTGTCTCCCAACAAGTGCTTTTCTTTAATTCCTTTTAGCTAGGCATGATGATTTCAATGATGCTAACATCAAAGATATGAATTGAAACATGCAAGAGAACATCATGAATAACATGGCAAGCACATTTAAGCCTAACCCACTTCCTATGCATAGGGATTTTGTGAGCAAATAATTTATGGGATCAAGAATCAACTATCATAGGAAGGCAAAACAAGCATGACTTCAAAATTTTCAACACATAGAGAGGATACTTGATATTATTGCAATATGAAAAAGCATATATTCATCTCTCATAATAATTTTAAGTAGCATCATGAATTAATTCAACAATATAGCCATCACATAAATAATTATTTTCATGATGCAAAGGCATAGAAATGTTGCTACTCTCCACATGAGCAAATTTATTCTCATAAATAGTGGTGGGAGCAAACTCAACAAAATAACTATCATGAGATTGAAAATTAAAGTCATGATCACAAGTTTCATTGTTATCATTATACAATATAGCATACATTTCATCACCATAATCAGCATAGATAACAACTTTGTTATCAAAGTCAATTGAAACATCCTCGAAAGTAGTGGATTCATCACTAAATAAAGTCATGACCTCTCCAAATCCACCTTTTCTCAATATAATCATCATAAATATGAGTCATGCTATCATCCAAATAAATTTTCTCATCAAAACTTGGGGGACTAAAAATATCATCTTCATCAAACATGGCATCCCCAAGCTTGTAGCTTTGCATATCATTAGCATCATGGATATTCGAACAATTCATACTAACAACACTGCAATCATGCTCATTATTCAACTATTTTGTGCCAAACATTTTGTTGACTTCTTCTTCAAACAATTGAGCACAATTTTTTGACCCATCAATTTCAAGAAAGATATTATAAAGATGATCAATAATATGATGCAACCTCGATTCAATTTTTAGTTTTCTTTTACAAAACCAAACTAGTGATAAAACAAGAAACTAAAAGATTCGATTGCAAGATCTAAAGATATACCTTCAAGCACTCACCTGCCCGGCAACGGCACCAGAAAAGAGCTTGATATCTACTACACAACTTGTTCTTGTAGACTCGTGTTGGGCCTCCAAGCGCAGAGTTTTGTAGGACAGTAGCAAATTTCCCTCAAGTGGATGACCTAAGGTTTATCAATCCGTAGGAGGTGTAGGATGAAGATGGTCTCTCTCAAATAACCCCGCAACCAAATAATAAAAAGTCCATTGTGTCCCCAACACACCAAATATGATGGGAAATTGTATAGGTGCACTAGTTCAGCGAAGAGATGGTGATACAAGTGTAATATTCATAGTAGATATGAGTTTTTGTAGTGCGAACAATAAAAAACAACAAGGTAGCAAGTAACAAAAGTGACCACAAATGGTATTGCAATGCTTTAGAAACAAGGCCTAGGGTCCGTACTTTCGCTAGTGCAATCTCTCAACAGTGCTAATATAATTGGATCATATAACCACCCCTCAACGTGCGATGAAGAATCACTCCAAAGTTCCTATCTAGCGGAGAGCATAAGAACAAATTGTTGGTGGGGTACATAACCACCTCAAAGTTATTCTTTCCATTCAATATATCAAGAGTTCGTACTGAAACAACATAAAGTTATCCTTTCCGATCGATCTACCCAAGAGTTCGTACTAGAATAACACAATGTGATCTCTTCTGATCGATCTTTCAAGAGTTCGTACTAAGATAACACAAAGAATCCTTCCCGATTGATCTATCGAGAGTTCGTACTAAGATAACACCAAAACATATTCAAATTAGTAATACTCTATCCAATGCAAAGAACCTCGAAGAGTGCCCCAAGATTTCTACCGGAGAAACAAAGACAAGAATGTGCATCAACCCCTATGCATAGATGACCCCAATGTCACTTCGGGAATCCGCAAGTTGAGTGCCAAAACATATATCAAGTGGATCAATACGATACCCCATTGTCACCACGAGTATTCAATTGCAAGACATATATCAAGTGTTCTCAAATCCATAAAAGTATTCGATCCAAAGAAATCTCAAAGGGAAAACTCAATTCATCACAAGATAGAGAAGGGAAACACCATATGATCCAACTATATTAACAAAGGCCCCGATACATCAAGATCATGCCATCAAGAACACGAGAGAGAGAGAGAGAGATATAACACATAGCTACTGGTACATACCCTCAGCCTCGAGGGTGGATTACTCCATCCTCATCATGGTGGCCGCCAGGATGATGAAGATGGCCACCCGTGATGATTTCTCCCTTTTGCGGAGTGCCGGAAAGGGCTCTAGATTGGATCTCGTGGAGTACAGAGCCTTGCGGCGACGAAACTTCTGATCTAGGTCTACCCCCAAGGGTTTTAGAATATTTCGGAATTGATAGGGCAAAGAAGGTGTGCGGGAGGCCACCGAGGTGGGCACAACCCACCTGGCGCGCCAGGGGGGCCTGGCGCGCCCTGGTGGGTTGTGCCCCCCTCGGGGCACCCCCCGAGGTGCAGCTTTCGCCCATCCTGCGTGTTCTGGACCATAAAAAATCTCCGTAAAATTTCGTGGCATTTGGACTCCGTTTGATATTGATTTCTTGCGATGTAAAAAACATGCAGAAAACAGCAACTGGCACTTGGCCCTATGTCAATAGGTTAGTACCAAAAAATGATATAAAATGATTGTGAAATGATTGTAAAACATCCAAGAATGATAATATAACAACAAGGAACAATAAAAAATTATAGATACGTTGGAGATGTATAAGTATGGCAGGGCGACGTCCCCGCCCACTACCCGATGAGCCCACGCGCAGTACCTTGCTCGAAAACGAACAACACGATCCGGTCATGGCGGCTCCGCACTCGAGGAGACACCCTCCGCACATGAGGTAAAGGCCCCAATCCCACCCTAGAGAGAACCCTTGATCGCCAAGATCACACAACACCTACTTCTGGAGGACCAAACCGAATCTCGGCGCATAGTCCGCCGTTCTAAAGGATACAAGGTCCACGAAGGTGAACTCTATAAGAAGAGTACCACAGGAATACTACAATGGTGCATCTCCGAAGAAGAGTAACAATAGCTTCTGGCAGAAACAAACGCAAGCATGGGCGAACACCATGCGGTAGCTCGGGCTTTGGTAAGCAAGGCTTTCCGAGCAGGTATCTTTTCGCCTTCCGCCTGAGAGGATGCCCGGACATTACTCCAACACTACACCGGATGCCAGCTGTTTGCAAAGCAAAGTCACATGCCTCCCAAAGCACTTCGTACGATACAAATAACTTCGCCTTTTGTGGTCTGGGGGCTCGACATGGTTGGGCCACTCATAGGGGGAACGAAGAAAAACAAATACCTCCTAGTCATTGTTGATAAATTCTAAAATGGTAAAGTCTGGAATGGTAAAATGGGCATTAAACTTGAATATGCCTCGGTATACAATCCGCGGACCAATGGACAGGTCGAACGAGCCAACAGACTCATCATGAGCGGCATTAAGCCTTGCCTAGTTCGATCCCTTGAACAATCAAACTGCCATTGGGTCGAGGAACTCGATTCCGTACTATGGGGCTGCGCACTACTCCTAACCGGTCATCCGGATACACACCATTTTATGGTATACGATGCGGAGGCAGTCCTCCCATGCGACCTTATCCACGACGCGGCTCGAGTGCGCATGTACGAAGAAACGGAAGACGAGTTAGATCGACAAGATCACTTGGATGATGTGGAAGGAGAACGGAATATAGCTCGGGCTCGATCCGCACATTATCGACAGCAAGCACGACGCCACCAGAGTCGCGAAGCCCGGGTGAAGACATACAACATGGGTGACTTCGTCCTCTGGCTCACCGATAAGCAGGAGCACAAACTCTTGCCCAAAATGGGAGGGCCCGTACATCATTGATGATGTACTGGTAGGAGGAGCATATTGCCTTTGCCGGCCGTCCGACGATGGTCTTGAACCAAACCCGTGGAACGCAATTAGGCTACGGCATTTTTATGCTTGAGCTCTCCGCAATAATCCGCTCATCCTCACCCTTTTTCGTTTTTCTTCCTTTTCCCTTTTTTTAATATAAACATAGGCGGATGTCCGGTTAAACCGAACTATACAAATACATGTATTACATACATTATTAAATGTAACACCCATCTTTGCCTGGGGGCTCCCATAAAGGAGCTGAATAATATAATACAAATCGCAATCGCCTCGATTGCAGCCTTCTCATATCTTTCAGGCTAGAATATGCACCTATTTAACTTAAGATCTTTGCGAAGTTGGGTTGCCTAGCTCATTTGTTTACCCCTACATTCCCGATTGTTCGGCTAGGGAGTAAAGGGAGCACCTCTGTAATTGCTATGATCGGATTACCCGGGACCGTACCTCAGAAGAGTGAATCCAAAGTTAGCATTCTTACAGAACATAGTAAGTCAGCCAAAGGGAAGTGAATATAGCCTCACACTCACCACCACGGCTTTTTCGCAACCATTGGTCTCCATTTGATCTCATCGATCCGGACTATATTCTACCCGAAGAAAGGAACCCTTGGAAGAAATATTTTAATCTCAAGATGTTGGTTACGTTAAATAGTAATATAACATAAGTCTCCGCACATGTTTCGTTCGTTTGAACCATACGACCGGATTGCCTGGCTCCCGAAAAATTGCCTTGTTCCTCAACGCATACAATACGGAGCACTCCCGATCACTGATCGGGAAGGTTGAAGCCGATGGTCGGTTAAGACAACATTATTTTAAAGAAAAAAATAAGAATGCGGATCGAGCCCGGTCAATGTAAAGTACATACATACATAGAGTTGACTAACTTCTCATTCTCGACATTGTCAATCAACTGTTCTAAAGAAGTATGCGAATATCAAGCGGCTTGCATTACTTCCTCATACAACAAGCTTAATGGTATTTCTTGACCGTCAAGGCCTACAGGACCAACCCATGCCATATGCACCAGGTCCAACTTGGTGAAGCGGGTCTATACCATTGCCCACGCCTCGAGCATTCCTTCTCGGCACGCCGAATCTTCCACAGCTCAAACCTTCTACGAGCCCCTTTAAAGCGGTCGTCCAGTTCGGCCAAACTGTCCGGCGGCGTGTCCGACGGCCATAACGCTTTGCCCATACTCTCGATCGCTTTCCGGAATCTTTCATAGGTGGACGACAGTTTCTTTAGCAGGATCCCGTCATAAGTGCTCGGCTCTTCCTCAGGCCGCCTAGTCAGGAGACCTAACAATCAGCCAGGAGACCTAACAATCAGGTGTCGCCCATCATCCCCCAAAAACATCAATGACATATGTCCAATAGCACAGTACGGTTAAATACTTACTGAATATGCCACCTTTCAGCCTTTGATTTTCATCCACGGTTTGGGCCAGTTGAGCCCGTAAGCTTTTAATCTCCTCGGCCTGCTGTTGATTTTCGGTCTTGAGCTCTTTTTTCTCCTCATGACTTCATGTCAACACTCGTTTGCCAGCTTCTAGCTCCTTCAGCTCATGTATGGTCTCTGTGGCTGCAGATAGAACACAATGATAATACATACATACAACATATGTCCTTTTAAAGGAACAATTTTCTTACATATTGTAAGAGTCGCTGGTGGCTTATATATATATATATATATATATATATATATATATATATATATATATATATATATATATATATATATATATATATATATATATATATATATATATATACACACTCTACTTGAACTGACGGTTTCAGGTGGATGTACTCATGAGTACGAGTGGTTGAACTGATGCTTTCATTTCTGTTTAACTGATCGTCTTCTTTAATTCAAATAATTTTTGCAATTTCTTTGTTGGAACGGGGTGTGTAATATATCGTTGGAAAGCTCTTGACAACTATATTTCAAGTATATTGATTTTTTTTGCAAAATCATCATGGTTTAAGAGCAGTTTTGAAAAAAAATCGTTTTGTGAAAAGCGAAAACGCGAATCGTATTTTGGACTCAATTTTCAAAAGGTTTGTCTGAATTGAGAAAAAATAAGATGGCGTTGGAAAGCTGGTAAGAATCCGCATCTTCCCTATATGTATTGGTTTTTCAAATTCTTTACAATTTCAATGTAATTTGAAAAACTGTGAAATTCTGGATGAAACATATCTTTGCATTTTTTATGCAAATGGTTTGTCGGATTGACGCAAATGATTCGGCGTTGGAAAGCTATCGAAAATGCGCAACTTTTACATATTGAAATGTTTTTCTAATTCCTTACGGTTGAAAAACGAATTCGAATATGGTCAAATTTGATTTTGAACGTGATTTTTATAATAAGTTTATCGATATGAGGCAAATAATATACTGTTGAAAAGATATCAAAAATGGGAAACTTGGTCATGTTGAACGTTTTCTCAAATTCGCAACCATTGAGGAGTAATTTTGAATATGGTGAGGCCCATCGTGCTCTTTCCCGTCAGGGAAAACAGAGTACTTGTACTGATCTATGTGCATATTTGTACTGAGGTATTTTCGCAGAGTGATTTCGAATGGTTCCGACAAATGAGTACTTGAGCTAATGTTCATATGGGTTTGTACTGAGCATGTTTTCACAAACTAGAGTTTATTCTGTTTTTTATGGTTCTCGTAATTTTATACCGGTTTATGGTATCATTATCCCCGAACTTGCATGATTTATATCATTGAACCGAATGATGTTTTCTCAAAAGGAAACTTTCATTTGTTTCTTTTTTTAACTTTTTTTTGTTTGAAACAATGTTTTGGACTTGTCTTGTTTTGCGACCTGAAGTTTTACCATTGGAAAGATGGTGAATAGAAGAAACTTTTTTCATGTTGAACATTTCTCTAAATTCATTGCAGTTTAGGAGCAGTTTTGAATATGCCAAAAAAGACATCATTTTTTTAACTCGTAAAATGAAAGTGGATTATATGACCAGATTTTTTGTACTGTCTCGGGTTTAGAACGTGGACTTATAGAAATAAACCCTTTTGCGTATTAGATTCAAATATAGTTTCTCATCTGAACTAATGATTATCATTAGCTCCAAACTTGAATGGCTTATCTAATTGAACTGATTGAATTTACAAACATGACACAGATTAGTCTGTAACTATAATGGAAATCCCTATTCATTTTCTATGAACCGATGATAGAATACATGTTGGACTACTACATCTAGTTTATCGCCTGGCACAAACAAGTGCGTTTATCGCCTGGCACAAACAAGTGCGTCATTTGCTCAATTCCTAGGCACCAGCCTGGCGTTTTTCTATTGTTTCATAAATAAATCAAAGGGCATTAGCAGGGTACAACTGACCGAGCTACAGATGGAATAATACAGGAGATGGGAAGTGACAACAAGTGGACACTATAGTGCACATTGCTATACATAAGCCTGGATGCATGGTAACCATTTCGTTTAAAACGTAGGAGTTTCACGACAAACAGTTCAATTGCTGCAAGAGTCAAGCGAAAATAATTGAGCCTCCTACACAGGGTCTAGCACGTGTTGATCATTGCATGTGTGCATCTCCCTCCGTCTCGGTGCTTTCGCTCCCTCTTGTTTCCTATCGAGAAAGAAGAATGAGGTTACCAATGGCGGTTTCAAGGGAATTAATTAGCATGCATTTCATCGACACGGCCGGGTCGCTGAACCCGTAGCTCTATAGGAGCTCGTTGACACGCCTCGACTCCAGCGGCAAAGGCCATGAGTAGTCCACCCTCAACATCTTCCTCTCTACTTTTGAAACTAGAAAAATGAAATAGCTCGTCAGTACATGACGAATGAGAGAAAAGAAATTCAAAACATCTTAAGCATCCCACAACTACTTCTTCAATTTATATTAATCCCTTTAGCTCAGTGCTTGAAATGTCCTACATTAATTAAGAAATGGAAAGGAAAGTCGTGAGAGCTTTCGATTGAACTTTTGATGCTTTGCTTTTGAACTTATATGAACTTATTAGTTCTTTGTTTTAAAAAAACTGCAAATACAATGTTCCTAATCTGCAACAAAACACTTTTTCTAGGCAAGTGAAAATAATGAGACACCAAACCCTCTCTCTAACACACAGAACTAAGGTATAAAATGTTCCTAATCTCCTATAGGTAACATGTTCTTTTATTTTCTTATGATATACTCCATCTGTACCAAAATAAGTGTCTCAACTTTTTACAAAATCTAGTACAAAGTTGTACTAAGGTTGAGACACTTATTTAGAGATGGTGGGAGTATAAAACTGAACTATTTCTCCACATCGAACTATTCCCAAGTTTCTCTATGGACAGAGGAAATAATACATAGTGAAATAACATTTACCAGTAGTTGTGTTGAGAAAACAAGAGCTCGAATGCCAAGCAAGGAGTTTCTATGTTAGGTTTGAACTGATGACCTACTTTGTAAGTAAACTGAGAATCTCATAATGCTTTATAATGTGGATCATGCCCAGATGTACATATTAGAGTAGTACAACACCCTAGCTTCATTTTAACAAAACAGAAACATGAAAAGAGAAAATGTTAAGTTGTTGTAGGCATTTTCAGTAAACACCATGAGGGCCACAAAATAAGAACAATAGAGAACATGGTTTTTATTTCCTTTTTGTTCTGCAACTTCTCTGAAGTCAAAACCCCATCCATGTTCATTTTGGATCTTTTTTTTTGGAACTCCTAGATTCCAGAACGACAAATGTTCTGGGTTCTTTTATGTGCTTTTTTATTATCTATTTTTAACTTGAAATAAATATATACAATACACACATGTACTATAAAATAATGTACATCGGTACTATCCAGAACAACAAATTGTCCAAAAGAAAACTAATTTAGGAAGGAAACAATTCCTGAAATTTGGTTTGAGCTTTGTTTGTTTAGAGTTGTGAACTCCTGGAGCAGTTATACCTGAACTAGCATGACACACTTTTTATTCAGTTGAGAGTGTCTCATATTTTGTAGTAGAGGAAGGGGGAAGGCTAGACCTCGTCGTTGCGTTGTTGAACGGCCTAGGCTGTCGGAAGTGAACGAACTGTGGTGCCAGCAGTGAACAGCCTAGGCGCTGCGGTGGGGCGAAGGTGGCCAGGGGCATTGCAGGGAGGGTAGGACGGTGGCAAGGTTGTGCGAGGTGGGGAGGCGGGCGGTGCGGGATGGAGAGATGCCATCGGAGTTGAGGAGTAGGGGCGGTTACAAAGAACAATAGATTTCAATATTTCAGTCACTTGCCTCAGACTTACCTAGCATATTCGTCAGCCTTCACAAACATAGGAAGCACATCAGAACAACATTTTGCAAAACCTAGCATATCCTGATATTTCTTTTTGACATTTAAATTTTGTAATATAAGGTACTAGAACTGCTACCAATATGTATATGTATTTTTAAGTAAGGGAAGAACAGCAGAAGAGGGAGATGACATGGAGAAAGCTTGAAAGCAACAATCTAGTTCATCCATGAGGAGACTCTGTCCCATGGTGAGAGGCGAATCCGCAGGATCAGTCGTCGTGATAGTCCTTTCTCTTAATAGATTTCTTGCCATATGTTTGCAACTGAAATTTTGTATTTTTATCATGCTTAACCTAAACGATAGAGACAAATTAAGACAAGCAAAATATAGATACAAAATGTACACTGTTCACTGAAGATTAAAGAAGTTCCTTTTTGTACCAAAAAAGACATTGTTTGATAACAACCGAGTTATCAAATAGTTATGCGACAAAGACCACCAGGTTCAGAGACGACGACAAAGTTATTGAGAGGTTGTTTTGGATTAATGTTCCAATGTCAGAATCAGTTCAATAGCTGCTTACCAGTACACTTGCCGCCTACTCGCTATCATCTGACGTACCCCCCACACACACAACACCGCCAATCAGCATAGAAAAAGTAGACTTAATATCTCTAAGTTCTGAAGATGAACAGATGAATCGTACAAAATACCCTCCAAAAATCACACTTTTCACGATACCAAAATTCTGAACTTGCCATAAAACAATTTTTGATTTTGTCATACGGCTCTCTTTCAACTTGCATAATTCGTTGCTTGCAGCAAGCAACAACTAGAAGTATACAATTGTTTTACAACATCCTATACCCTGAACTGTATCTGTAGGAATTCTAGTCAGGGTCTCAGGAATCAACTAAATTTTCTAGTCAATTCTATATTTCATCAGTTGCTGGCAATAAGCAGCAACTAGAAGTATACAATTGTTTTAAAACATCCTATACCCTGAACTGTATCTGTAGGACTTCTAGTCAGGGTCTCAGGAATCAACTAAATTTTCTACTCAATTATATATTTCATCAGTACTAGTAGGACTCAACCATAAGTGCAGAATTGTAGAAATGTGAAGGAAATAGTTTCAGGAACTGCTCACGCCGGATGTGGGGTGCGCACACTCGTGGACCCTATCAACATCGACGACAGGATCCAGCCACCCATTGGACACCGCTCATGGATGCCGACGATGGGCTCCGGGGGATCCCCGCTCGCAGATGAGCAAAAGGTGCCGGGAGGAGCCCTACTCGTGGACGTGGTCGTCTCGGCCCGCAAGGCGAAGGCAGGAGGTGGTGGCCCTTCTACTCTGGTGAAGGGGCTTAACGGCGCTTGGAAGCATAGGGGAGGGGGATGCGTCAGGGGGCACGGGCGGCGGCGCGTCGGCGGAAGGGTGCGGCGCGCCGGGATGTAGGGGCGGCGGCGCGTCAGCGGAAGGGTGCAGCATGCCGGGATGTATGGGCAGTGGCGCCTCGAAGGGCAGGGCGGCGGCATGTCGGGGGTAGGGGTGGCGAAGAGTCCGGGGCTAGAAGAAGGCTGCGGGAGGAGTGTGTGGAGTGTTTTTTGGAAGATGGTGGTGGACTGCTTGCAGGGTGGGACGGGGGTCTTTCTGTTTTGGGCTATCGTAGCTCAGTGGGCTAACAATTCGGGTAATTGTGATCGGACCTATATTGGGCTGATAGTAACATAATATATGTATATATATATATATATGTACTCCCTCCGTTCGGAATTACTCGTCGCAGAAATGGATGTATCTAGACGTATTTTAGTTCTAGATACATCCATTTTCGAGACAAGTAATTCCGAATGGAGGGAGTATGTATGTATGTATGTATGTATATATGTAAACACTATTCTGATCACGATTCTGATCTCAACTAGAACTTCCTGAGTTACATATCATGAACTTCGCTCTGTACAAACCCGACCTTCAGGCTATCTTCGCAAACGTGTCTCCCCACGCGAATTATTCTGATCAGTCATGTTTTATATGATACAAATGTAATCTAGAAATGATTTTTAACAACTAAATGCCCATTTTAAATAGAAATCTCGCTCTTCGGCAGATTTTGCTCTCATGTCGTGATGAACTTGCGTCTTTTGCAATTTTACTGCCTGAGTTGTTTGACCTGAACTTCCTTTGGTGAAAGCTTGAACTTATGGGAAATTGTCCAAATGGGGCTTATGATATACCGTTGGAAATCTATGCAGACGAATATCATGGCCCAAGTTAAATTTTTGGCGAAATGTAAGCGGTTTAAGAGCAGTTTTGAAAATCGTGTTTTCTTTTCACACAAAACGTGAATCGTATTTTCGATCGCATTTCTAAACCGTTTATCGGAATGAGGCAAATAATATGGTGTTGGAAAGCTGCTGCAAAACCACTCCTTCCACATGTTAAAAGTTTTGTCTAATTCCCTATGGTTAAAGAGTATTTTGGAAAATCATGAAATTTTGTAAACCGAACAGTCAAGTTCGTATTTTCGATGCCATTTCTAAACGGCTAATGAAATTAAGGCAAATGATACGGCGTTCGAAAATTAATGAATATGTGCTACTTTTTTATGTTGAAAGATTTTTCTAATTTTGAACTGTTTAAGAGTAATTTAGCAAACTGTACAAGTTCCACCGAGTTTGTATTTTCGAGCTAATTTTTTAACCATACGTCCGAATGCAGCAAATGATATGGCGTTGGAAAGCTTGAGGAAATGCGAAACTTTTTGGTACATATTGTTTCTCCCAATTTCTTACGGTTTTAAGTCAATTTTGAAAATGGATAAAAACGTTTTTGGCCATAGTTTCTACAAACTTTATCGGAATGTGGCAAACAATATACCGTTGAAATGCAACGGAAAATGGAAACTTTTTCATTAGATGGTTTTCTATGATTGCAAGCAGTTTTCAAGTAATTTCGAAAGCAGTGAGATGATGTGTTCTGCATTTATCGTGAAATAGATTCTTCGAAAATGCAACGCGTGAAAAACTTGAACTTCTCGGCGTGTGTTCTTGAACTTCACTCTGTTTTTCACGAGCTTTTTTTGCTCCCAGCTCTCCATCCACTCATCGAAATTGAGCAAGTGATGCACCGATTGAAAGTTGTGGTAAACACGCAACTTTCCCGTGTTGATCATATTCTCATATTGGTGACGGTTTTAAAAGATTTTCATCTGAAATTCATTCAGTGTAATAGGTGAACTTCCTGTTGTTTTCACATCGAACTTCTGTGATGTATTTTCATTTGTAATTTTCTCATCCATACGTCAGTATTACACAAATGATATTGCTTTCATACAAACCTCTCTCACAATAAATTTTTTAACTTTCTCCGACGGTGGACTTGAACTTATAACATAAAAAAAATTGGACCTTGCCTTTCAATTCATTTTTCTCATATTAAACACACACACCATGTAGTACATGAAGTTTTTATATTTTTATAATTTGAATTTTTTATTTTCTTTTTGAAATCAAATTGCTCCCAAATGATAACCGAACTTCTTTGTGGACTGAGAGAATTATTTTAAAACGCAAAAGAACAATGTCTTATTTTAGTTTTCAAACATGGTAATACAAGGTGAAACTCTCTTGCAAGAATTTATAAATTTCCCCGGACAGAGCACTTGAACTTCTTTAAACAAACCTTTTAAGCTTGTAAGCTTTTTAAATTTGAACTTCTAGGTTATTTTAGAAATGAGGAAAAACCATTTTCCAAAGACGGGAAAATCTATGCGCTTTTCTTTGTACAAACATATGTGTCTCTTTTTTTTTTGTTTTCTCATTTTTGTCGAACTGTCCAATTTATTAAATCTGAACCTCGAGAGTTAATATTATTCTAGGCGAGCCTTGTTTCATTCTTCGTATAAAAATATCGTGGTGCTTTGACTTTAAAATTTGAAACTTTTGGTTATATTTCTAGAAACACAAAAGATTCCATTTTTTTAATTAAGATTGAACTCCTTTGTTAGTTTAATTAGAACTTCTCGGTTTAAAAGTGAAAAAGAAATGCTCTGCTTTTCTAATTTTTTATAAACTTCGAACTTCTCTGTTATTTTAATTTGAAATTCTTAGCTTTATTCTTTGGGAAAATATGTTTTTAAATAAGCCTCAAACATTTTACAAAATTGAACTTCATACTTTTATTTTTCTACGAACAAAAAGAATTTGAGTTTTCTGTATACATTGAACTACTCTGTTACTTTAATTTGAAATTCTTGTTTTTATTTATTTACTAACAAGGGAAATTTATTGGTGCATATGTTCTTTCTTTTCTACACCACACACCTTCTAGTCTATCTCCTCACCAACCACGTGTCCTTTATCTTTCCCCATTCATTCCCATGTGACGCCCGAAGAACGACGTCCCAGAAGATTCCAGATGTTCCGGGTTATCCCGTGTGTTTCATTTGTGCTTATGTTATTTATTTGTGCTTGCATCATGTCATCATGCCATCATGACTTTAATTCTGCATCTCAACTAAATAAATTGCATAGATCTTTTGATCTATTTAAATCGAGGGAAGAGTGACTTCTCTTTATAACATATCCTCCTAATATTATGGAGCTATTATAAATAAATATTCCATTTGTTTGGAATTAACCCAAACACACTTGCATATATTCCCCATGCCTTTTCTACTTCAAGTTTCACCATCAAAACCTTGTCTATAATTCGTATCCGTTTTATCGAGGTTCCTCCAAAAATTCGAACATTTTTTGACACTTCGAAAACCATGTCCTAGTTCAAACCACTTGAATTAAATTCAAATGGGTTTGAATTTATATCTTTTGATCATGCCACTTCTTATTTTCTGGGATCAGACTCATTTTTACGAGTCCGGGAAAATTACCCGCTTGCGAAAAATCTTTCCCTAAGCCTCCCTTTCTTTTCCATCTTTCTTTTTTTTCTGTTAAAGGAAATTCAAAGAGAGAGGGAGAGCAGCTGCCAGCTTGGCCGGCCTCCCAGGCCCAACCGCAGCCTCCTAGGCCCAACCAGCCGTAGCCCACTTAACCCCTAACCCTAGCCCGTTGTCGTCCTCTCGATCTCTCCCGTCTCTTTCCCTCTGTCGCTGCCACTCATCGCTCCCCAGGCCGCACCGCTCGATCTCTTCCTCGCCCCCTCTTCCTCACCTTGCGCCGCCAGGAAGGGCAGAAGCCCGATGCGCCCCTCACCTCTCCTCCGTCGCGCTGCCCTGCAGTGCTCGCCCCCGGGTCCCCCGCGCCTCTCTGCGGCCAGCCTCGCCGCCAGGAGAAGCCGCGTGCACCCTTTCCTTCCCGACGCCACGGCGCCCGCTCCGTCCCCTCCTCTGCAACTGCCGCCCACGCGTCGAGCGTCGGCCTCGCTTCCTCCATGGACCGAGCTCGAGCCCCTGCCTCAGCTCCCCTGGCCGGCCTACCGGCCCGCGCCGTTCCTCCAGCGGACCGGCCCCGCCTCCGAGCGCCTCTGTCGCCCCGCGCCGCGTCGGCCACTTCCTCACCACGGTCGCGCCTCCTCCTCCTGTTCGGCACGCCGTTGCAGGCCGCTGCCTTGCATCGTCGCACGAGGCCCCGCCTCTGCTTCCGGCCGCCGCCAGCGAGCAGTTCCGCCAGAGCTCCGCCGCGGGAACCAAGGCCGCAGCTACTCTGCCTTGTTGTCGTCTCCTTGTTGCCGTCTCCTTGTTGCTGCTGTTATTTTTCGCCAAGATACCAAGTACCATGACGCCCGAAGGCATCAGATCAAGTTCATCTTCGCCAACGAGTACGACTACACTTGGTGGATGCGACAAGTACCGCGACGACCTCGTGTACGACTACAAGATGATGCGTCAAGTTCCTCGTTGTGTGCATCTACCGTCGACAAGACCCGAGACCCCAAGTACCATGACGACCTTTGCGCCAAGTTCAACTACGTCCGAAGACATGTACATCTTCGAAACGAGAACGGCGACACGTCAAGTACCACTACCGTCGCCGAAGAACCGTGAACGAAAACGCCAACGTGTACGACTACCGTCACCCCGGAAACGATGGATTCACCAAGTACCTCTACGAACGGAACGACTACTTCCACTACTTTCCTCGACGATCTTGATCCTCCTCGAAACAAATGTTTCGAAGGTATAACCCCGAGACGATGACCCGTGGACTGCATGTGTTGTATGAGATGAATCGGATGTTTGCATCGTGTCCGTTGTGCCCTCGTTTGCCTTGGTGGCGACCCGTGGGAACCCGGTGACGGGATCACCCCACCTTTCATCTTGTTCGACTCGCTCACGCTACCTTGCTTTTGCACCGGCATCTCGACGAGTGTCGGATCATCGGAATGTTGTCGTGGCATCGTATCCGTTTTTGCCGCCATGACCCTCTTTTTCTTTCCGTTGTGGCGACAAATACTTCATATCTCTTCATGTTAACGTTTAACTAAAAATTGCATAAACTTCATCATGTCATCCGCATCATGTTAACAACCTTTGAATGTTTAATTGTTGTTGCTTAAATAATTGCTAAACATGCATATGGGGATTTTCCGGAATTGTTGTTGTAGTTTCCGGCCTCATTTAAACTTGTTGACTTGTGTTGTTTTTTAGTGCTTCCTGCCTTGCCATGTTTAGCATCATATATAGACTTGTCTTGCATCCTACTCGGTTGAGCATATTGTCATGTTGCTTGTGTTATTTTTCTGTGCTTCCTACCTTGCCATGTATTGCTTCCTGTATAGACTTGTCATGCATCATACCTTGCCATGTACTGCATCATATAGACTTGAGTTATTTTTCTGTGCTTCCTACCTTGCCATGTATTGCTTCCTGTATAGACTTGTCATGCATCATACCTTGCCATGTATTGCATCATATAGACTTGTGTTGTTTTTCTGTGCTTCCTACCTTGCCATGTTGTGCTTCCTGTATAGACTTGTAGTGCATCCTATGTAAACTTGTTTTGCATCATACTTGATTGAGCATATTGTCATGTCTCGTGTGGCGTGTTTACCGTGTTGCTTGTTTCTTTCCGGTTTGCTTCCCTCGTTAGCTTCGGGTTCGTTCCGGAGTTGTGAGGCTTCTTCTTCGTCCTCTTCACGAATCCGTTCTTCTTCCTTGCGGAATCCCAAGCAAGATGATCATACCCTTGGATACCTTTACTACCATTGCCATGCTTAGTTGTCTCGATGCTATCGTTACATGTCGCGCTACCCATCTTTTTGTCAGCCCCTTTCCTTGTTGCCATGAAACCTCTAACCTTTGACACCTTCCTAGCAAACCATTTTTTGGCTATGTTACCCGCTTGCTCAGCCCCTCTTATAGCGTTGTTAGTTGCAGGTGAAGATGAAGATCGTTCCAGGAGGGAACTTGTTGTTGGAATATCACAATATCTATTATTATTATTAACACACCTATATACTGGGCATGGGTGGAAGGCTTGGCCTTTTGCTCGGTGTTTTGTTCCACTCATGCCACCTTAGGCGCCGATAAACCGGCATTATGTTCCTTGATTTTGCGTTCCTTACACGGTTGGGTATATGGGGACCCCTTGACACTTCGTCTTTGAATAAAACTCCTCCAGCAAGGCCCAACATTGTTTTTATTTGCCCATAATAACAACTTAATTAATTAATTAAATTGCATAAGGGTGACGCTCCTTGGAGATTCTTTTCTACATAGCAGGGGGGCCAGTGCTGATGGTGTTGGTCCCAAAAGGGGAGTATGTGGGGCCACCTTGGGGGAACCCGAGGGCTGGTTTTACTCGTATAATCGCCCATCCGGACGTGGCCTGAGACGAGATACGCGCGGCTACTATCAGGGTGTCGGCACGCCGGGAGGTCTTGCTAGACTTGTTTTACCATAGTCGAAATGTCTTGTGCACCGGGATGACGAGCCTGATCGGATTTCCCTAAGATAAGGGGTTATGATATTATATTTATCATTTCAGCTGATCGTGAGAGCTTGTGATGGGCTAAGTTGGGACACCCCTGCAGGGTTATGATCTTTCGAAAGTCGTGCCGGTGGTTATGTGGCAGATTGGAATTTGTTAATGTCCAGTTGTAGAAAACTTGACAGAGGATCCGAAGTAAAACACACAACTGTGTGAGTAACCGTGACTGTCTCTTTTCACTTTGAGAAGAGAACACGCTGGGGTTATGTTTGACTCGTAGGTAGTTCAGGATCTTTAGCGATCACTACTAGTTTGCGACCATTTGCGTAGATGCTCATATTATTCTTGTACTCGTAAGCTAGCCACCATATTATGCTTAGCCACTGCTGCAACCTCACCACTACCGTTCTCCATACCCATAAAGCTTTGCTAGTCTTGATACCCATGGTTATGGGATTGCTGAGTCCTCGTGGCTCACAGATACTACAACACCAGATGCAGGTTCAGCCGAGAATGATGCAGGAGCTGGTTCAAGTACTTCACTGGGAGCTCGATGAAGAGAGTGGCCGTATGTTTGTGACGTTTTCGACGATCAGTAGTGGTTTCTACTAGGGGCGATTCGGACCTGTGGCTTTATGTATTTGGTATCTTTCTTTTGGATCTTCGCCCGTAGTCGGGTTGTGATGTTTTGAATGATGTTTTGCTTATGTAATGTATTGTGTGACGTAGCGAGTGTAAGCCAACTATCCTTTTGCAATTTCATCCCTATTTTTTACATGAGTCGTGCAAAGATACCAAACTTGAGATCATTCCAGAATGGTCTTATACCTTTAAGTCGTGCCTCGACACGTAGGAGGTATAATCCCATCCTGGGCATCACATCCCATGACTACCAAACCAAATCAACACACATCTACACATTCGACAGAAGAAAGAATTGAGTGGAGCGCATCAGTAGAAGATGATCCAAATTCAATGGAATTAAAGCGAGACTGGGGTTGCTCCTCTGAGAAATCATACTCGTCAAGCTCCTCAAGTTGTACGACGCGCAGATGCAGAGTTGATCAACCGGAGGAGTTCAGCCTAGGAAGATTCCACAACCACAACATGCGTGTTTCTGAGACGATCGAAGAATAGGTGTCTAGAGGGGGTGAGTAGACACTCAACAAGAAAAGTAGCAGTTTTTAAGTTCTTTAAGTTGAGGTGGAGTTTTTAGCACAATTTCAAACATTCACAATACATTTCAAGCAAGCATGGCAAGAGAATATGATTAGCATAAAGTAAAGCATGCAAGTTGCAAGAGAGTAAAGGGATGGGATTGGAATGTGCAAACGCAATTGGAGACACATATGTTTTTGGCATGGTTCCGATAGGTGGTGCTATCGTACATCCATGTTGATGGAGACTTTAACCCACAAAGGGGAACGGTTGCGCGAGTCCATGGAGGGCTCCACCCACGAAGGGTCCACGAAGAAGCAACCTTGTCTATACCACCATGGCCGTCGCCCACGAAGGACTTGCCTCACTACAGTAGATCTTCATGAAGTAGGCGATCACCTTTCCCTTACAAACTCCTCGGTTCAACTCCACAATCTTGTCGGAGGCTCCCAAGGAACATGGTCAAGCATTTATACCACGCTCTAGGAGCTATTTTAAGACCATAAAGAGCTTTGTGAAGTTTGTAAACATGATTAGGTTTATTGGGATTAACAAAGCTGGGAGTCTGTTTAACATAAACTTCCTCCTCAATTTCACCGATGAGAAAAGCACTTTTAATGTCCATTTAATATAAAGTGATATCATGATGATTGGCATAATCGGGTAAGATGCGTATGGACTCAAGTCTAGCAACTGGGGAATATGTATCACCATAATCCATACCTTTGACTTGAGTGTAGCCTTGGGCAACGAGACGGGCCTTGTTGCGTACAATTTGTCCATCTTCATCTTGCTTAATGCGAAACACCCATTTGGTACCAATGGCGTTATGGTTGTTGTCAGGCTTCTCAACCAATGTCCAAACTTGGTTTCTCTCGAAGTTTTGTTGTTCTTCATGCATAGCATTCACCCAATCCAGGTCATCAAGAGCATCTTCAACCTTCATAGGTTCAAGGTTAGATATGAAAGATTAATGTTCACAGAAGTTAGCTAAACCAGATTTAGAGCGAGTGATTCTCTCGGTTTGGATGTCATCATAGATTTGCTCTACGGGATGTCTCTAGCAATTCTTTCTCTAACTCGTGAGAGCTTTTGCTTGTGTCAGGGTGGAACATCCTCTTCATTTTCTTCTTCTTGTTGGTATTTTTCATTGTTGTTGGCGTTGTTGTCTTCTTGTGGAGGTGGAGAAGAAGGTCGATGAGGTTCATCTTGATGCACTTCCTCGTTTCCTTCATCTTGGTGTGTTCCACTTGTGGATGCCTCCAAATCAACTTGTGGTTCACCTTGACGTGAAGTTGAGGCTTCCACTTGAATGGATGAAGTATTCTCCTTCACCTCCGTTGGACGAATCTTGCCAATAGACAAGTCTTGTATTGCTTCCGAAGGGTCTTTTCCTCCTACATCAATTGACAACTGCTCTACTTGCGAGCCGTTAGATTCATCAAAGTTCACATCTACCATCTCTTCAACCTTTAAGATGAAATTGTTGTAGACACGGTAAGTGTGAGAGTTTGAGACGTAATCGAGTAGAAAACCTTCATGAGATTTAGGAGCAAATTTTGAACGACGATGCTTGTCAAGAATGTAACACTTTGAGCAAAATACTCGAAAGTATCCAACTTGGGGTTTGTTACTGGTAAGAAGCTCGTATGCTGTCTTACCGAGAAATTTGGGAAGATATAGTTGATTTGTAGCATGACAAGCTGTCTCAACCGCTTTTGCCAAAAAGTGTCTTGGCGTCTTGTACTCATCAAGCACCGTTCTCGCCATACTGATGAGTGTCCGGTTCTTCCTCTCAACAACTCCATTTTGTTGAGGTGTGTACGTAGCTGAGAACTCATGTGAAATCCCTTCCTCGTCAAGAAAGGTATCTACGTTGTCGTTCTTGAACTCCGTTCCCTTGTCGCTCCGAACCTTCTTGATCTTCACTTCAAATTGGTTTTGGGCCTAGCGAAATTCTTGAAGATCTTTTGGACCTGCGATTTATCATCAAGAAAGAACACCCACGTAATCTTGAAAAATCATCAACAATGACCAATCGAAAAGAGTTACCACCGAGACTCTTGTAAGCATTGGGACCAAAAAGATCCATATGAAGTAGCTCAAGTGGTCTTCTAGTGCTCATGATGTTCTTCATGGGATGACTTCCTCTGACTTGTTTTCCTACTTCACAAGCACTACAAAGTCCATCCTTGTCAAATATAACATCTTTAACACCAAGGATATGATCGCCTTTAATAAGCTTATCAAGATTTCTCATGCCGACATGAACTAACCTTCTATGCCACAACCAACCTTTAGAAGATTTAGCAATAAAACAAGTGTGAGGTTGGGCTTTCTTAGTGAAGTCAACAATGTATAGGTCACCTCTACAAATGCTGGTAAAGACCATATTATGATTATCTCTATGAAAGAGTTGGCAATCAACATCAGTGAATAGCACATTTAAACCAAAATAAGCTAATCTAGATACGGAAAGAAGATTATAACCGAGAGATTCAACAAGCATGACATTTTTTATAGAGCTATCATTGGATATGGCCACCTTACCAAGGCCAACAACTTTACCCTTAGAATTGTCAGCAAAGGTAACATACTTTCGTGGACCATCATTTCTATCACGCTCATCAAACATCTCTTATCTCCGGTCATATGATCCGTGCATCCACTATCAAGAACCCATTCCTTTCCTCCGGCTGCGTAACCACGAAGATTAGCCAAAAGACCAAAGTGTCTAATTTGTTCATCAAGGTCAAAGTAACTATCATCATCCTCATCATAATATCCATGTTCAATATTGTCTTGTGATTGATCAACACCTAGAGAGAGTGATTCATTAGTTATGTGATCATGACATTGTTCAACTTTATGAATTCTAATGACTTCCGAGATGATATTACTAATGATTCCTATATCTCCTTTGGCACACATAAGGTCACGAAGCTCAAATAAACATTCATCAAATTTGGGATCACTAGTGTTCATTTTATTTGATGCAATGGACTTTTGAAGGATCACATCTAATTTTTTTAAAGAGTAGTCCGGAAATCGTTCCTCAAGGAATTTCCATATAGTGTAAGCACATTTGAAAGTTGGTAGGCAAACAAGCAAATTTCTAGGCAATCCTCTAGTGATAATATCAACAGGTCTAAGATTGCGAACCATGTCAAGATGTTCATTGGAAGTTAGATTCAAAGGGCCAATGGGGGGCACATAAGGGCTAACAATATACTTGTTCAAATGATATTCATTGAAGATCTCAAGCATGTCATTTTTCCATTCCTTATAAAACTCTCCATCAAGCATAGGCACTCTACGTCTAATACTCCCAAAAGTAGACTTATCCATCTTCCTCCAATGGTGATTAAACCAAAGCAATGGAGACCAATGCTCTGATACCAATTGAGAGGATCTAAGAAGAGATGTCTAGAGGGGAGGTGATTATACACTCAACAAGAAAAGTAGCAGTTCTTTAAGTTGAGGTGGAGTTTTTAGCACAATTTCAAACATTCACAATACATTTCAAGCAAGCATGGCAAGAGTATATGAGTAGCGGAAAGTAAAGCATGCAAGTTACAGGAAAGTAAAGGAATGGGATTGTAGTGTGCAAACGTAATTGGAGACACAAATGTTTTTGGCGTGGTTCCTACAGGTGGTGATATCGTACATCCACATTGATGGAGACTTCAACCCACGAATGGTAACGGCGACGCGAGTGCACGGAGTGCTCCACTCACGAAGGGTCCACGAAAAAGCAACATTGTCTATCCCACCATGGTTGTCGCCCACGAAGGACTTGCCTCACTAGGGTAGATCTTCACGAAGTAGGCGATCTCCTTGCCCTTACAAACTCCTTGGTTCAACTCCACAATCTTGTCGGAGGCTCCCAAGTGTAACCTAACCAATCTAGGAGACACCACTCTCCAAAAGGTAATAAATGGTGTGTTGATGATGAACTCCTTGCTCTTGTGCTTCAAGTGATAGTCTCCCCAACACTCAACTCTCTCTCATTGATTTGGATATGGTGGACAGAAGATTTGAGTGGAAAGCAACTTGGGGAAGGCTAGTGATCAAGATTCATATGGTAGGATAGGAATATCTTGGTCTCAACACATGAGCAGGTGGTTCTCTCTCAAAATGAATAGTGGAAGTGTAGGCATGTTCTGATGGCTCTCTCTCTGATGGAGAAGGGGTGGAGGGGTATATATAGCCTCCACAAAAATCCGTTACACACATTTGACCCAACTTGGTCAGACCGAATAAACGAACTCATTCATATCGAAGCATTTCAAAATGTGAACGTTAGACATTTCGGTGGGACCGACATTATCAACTCGGTGAGACCGATGCGTTAGGGTTAGGGCAAAACCTCAATTCAGTTTGACCGATTACACAAACTCGGTGAGACCGATTCTGGTAATAGGCTAACAGAGTGTTGGTCAGGCAAACTCGGTGGGACCAATTTTCTCATCTCGGTTAGACCGAAACATTACGAAGAGGAAACAGGGAGTTTGCAATGCCAACTAGGTGAGACCAAGACCATGGCGCCTTCTTGTTTTCCTCATCGAGAAGGTTGATGGCAGAGGTGGCCCTTTGGTGGGTTGGCATGCTTGGAAAAGGTGGATGGCCTAGGCCGCTCTTGTTGCCTCGGTGTGTCGCGCGGCCTAGGCCACCCTTATTGTTGGGTGGCGGCGGCTAACTGATGAGCAAATGTCCAGAAACTATGGCGTGTTCATAAAACACCATCAATTAATGGAAACTTAGCATAGAAGGAATAGCGAGCTAGCACGATGTATGCTAGCACGATATATATACTTGTGTGCCCAACAGAGCACACTATTCACAATAAAGATATTGTTGTGTACACAAAGAGCATAGATGTTGTGCAGACAGAGCAAATCATGGCAAATGATTAAACAAAGGAATAGGTCGACGATGATTTCCTGAAGGGCAGACAAGACAATAAATTACCACCAAGCAACGTTTTCCAAGAACACACACGAGTTATTAGCAGGAAATATCTTTGTTATTATCGGTGTTCCCACAAAATTAGCTGGTGCACCCCTGTGAGTTGCCCGAGTTCACCTAACCGTGCTGACCTCTGCTCGCATCCTTCGGCGCACTCTCCTCGCCTCCGTCCACGCGGTCGTCTTGTGGACGGATTTTCCCTGCGTGTTCAGCTGCTATATGCATATGGTTGCTGGACGTTGTGGCGGCTACAGAGCGCTTTGCTCGTGTCCATCCGCGCGCTCTGCCAGCTGTTGGGGCTGGTGCACGATCTTATTGGGCTCCCCATATGCATGCGGTTGCACCACACGCATCGCCATGATGCAGTTACCTGTGGCATCATGGAGTTACGCGCTGGAAATTAAAACTGTCATCCGGGCGTGCCGACATACCTGGTGATAACCCACAAGTGTAGGGGATCACAACAGTTTTCGAGGGTAAAGTATTCAACCCAAATTTATTGATTCGACACAAGGGGAGCCAAAGAATACTCTTAAGTATTAGCAGCTGAGTTGTCAATTCAACCACACCTGGAAACTTAGTATCTGCAGCAAGGTAGTTTAGTAGCAAAGTAATATGGAGATAGTGGTAACAACAATAAAAGTAACGGTAGTGTTTTTGTAGTGTTTGTAATAGTAGAAGCGGGAAAGTAAATAAGCAACAAGCAATATGGGAAAAGCTCGTAGGCATTGGATCGGTGATGGGGAATTATGTCGGATGCAATTCATCATGTAAAATTTATAACCTAGGGTGACACGGAACTAACTCCAGTTCATCAATGTAATGTAGGCATGTATTCCAAATATAGTCATACGTGCTTATGGAAAAGAACTTGCATGACATCTTTTGTCCTACCCTCCCGTGGTAGCGGTGTCCTATTGGAAACTACGGGATATCAAGGCCTCCTTTTAATAGAGTACCGGACCAAAGCATTAACACATAGTGAATACATGAACTCCTCAAACTACGGTCATCACCGGGAGTGGTCCCGATTATTGTCACTTCGGGGTTGCTGGATCATAACACATAGTAGGTGACTATAGACTTGCAAGATAGGATCAAGAACACACATATATTCATGAAAACATAATAGGTTCAGATCTGAAATCATGGCACTCGGGCCCTAGTGACAAGAATTAAGCATAGCAAAGTCATAGCAACATCAATCTCAGAACATAGTGGATACTAGGGATCAAACCCTAACAAAACTAACTCGATTACATGATAGATCCCATCCAACCCATCACCATCCAGCAAGCCTATGACGGAATTGCTCACGCACGGCGGTGAACATCATGGAATTGGTGATGGAAGAATGTTGATGATGATGGTGGCGACAATCTCCACTCTCCGGAGCCTCGAACGGACTCCAGATCAGCCCTCCTGAGAGAGATTAGGGCTTGGTGGTGGCTCCATATTGTAAAACGCGATAACTCTTCCTCTCTGATTTTTTCTCCCTGAAAGTGAATATATGGTATCCGGAGATACGTCGGTGGAGCGTCAGGGGCCCCACGAGGCAGGGGCGCACCCTGGGGGAGGGGGCGCACCCCCACCCTCGTGGACAGGGTGTGGGCCCCCTGGTCTGGATCTTTCCGCACGTACTTTTTGTATTTTCCAAAATAATTCTCCGTGGATTTTTAGGTCATTTCGAGAACTTTTTATTTCTGCACAAAAACAACACCCTGGCAATTCTGCTGAAAACAGCATCAGTCCGGGTTAGTTCCATTCAAATTATGCAAGTATGTACATTGGAGACGTATCAACTCCCCCAAGCTTAAACCTTTGCTTGTCCTCAAGCAATTCGGTTGATAAACTGAAAGTGATAAAGAAAAACTTTGACAAACTCTGTTTGCTCTCGTTGTTGCAAATATGTAAGCCAGCATTCAGGTTTGCAGCAATGATCATGAACTAACCACATTCACAATAACTTTCAGGTCTCATGTCTACTCACATCAATGGCATAATCAACTTGCGAGCAATAATAGAAAACCTCGGATGACAACACTTTCTCAAAACAATCATGATATGATATAACAAGATGGTATCTCTCTAGCCCTTTCTGAGACCGCAAAACATAAATGCAGAGCACCTTTAAAGATCAAGGACTGACTAGACATTGTAATTCATGGTAAAAGAGATCCAATCATGATCATAATCAATGCAAATTAATAGTAATACATGCAAATGACAGAGGTGCTCTCCTACTGGTGCTCTTTTATAAGAGGATGATGACTCAGCATAAAAATAAATAGATAGGCCCTTCGCAGAGGGAAGCAGGGATTTGTAGAGGTGCCGGAGCTCGATTTTTAAATAGAGATGAATAACATTTTTAGTAGTATACTTTCATTGTCAACATAACAACCAAGAATCTCGATATCTTCCATACTACGCACACTATAGGCGGTTCCCAAACAGAATGGTAAAGTTTATACTCCCCCAACCATCAACAAGCACACTCCACGGCCATCCGAATCCACGGGGTACCGTCCAAACCAACAACAGCCCTGGGGGAGTTTTGTTTAATTATTATGATTTTGAGCATGGGACTGAGCATCCCGGTTACCAGCCATTTTCTCATGAATGATGAGCGGAGTCCACTCATCGTGAGAATAACCCACCTAGCATGGAACATATAGACAACCCTAGTTGATACATGAGCTGTTCGAGCATAGAAAACAGACTTTCATTTGAAGATTTAGAGTTTGGCACATACAAATTTACTTGGAACGGCAGGTAAATACCGCATATAGGAAGGTATGGTGGACTCATATGAAATAGCTTTGGGGTTTATGGAAGTGGATGCACAAGCAGTATTCCCGCTTAGTACAGGTGAAGGCTAGAAAGAGACTGGGAAGCGACCAGCTAGAGAGCAACAAGGGTCATGAACATGCATTAAAATTAATCAACAATGAATGCAAGCATGAGTAGGATATAAATCACCATGAACATAAATATCGTGAAGGCTATGTTGATTGGTTTCAACTACATGCGTGAACATGTGCCAAGTCAGACCACTTGAATCGTTCAAAGGAGGATACCACCCTATCATACTACATCACAACCATTTTAATATCATGTTGGCACGCAAGATAGACCATTATAAACTCTCAGCTAATTAAGCATGGCATAAGCAGCTATGATCTCTATTTGTCATTGCAAGCATGTTTCATTCATAACAAGTTGAATCAGGAACGATGACCTATCATATTTACAAAAAACAAGAGAGGTCGAGTTCATACCAGCTTTTCTCATCTCAATTACTTCATCATATATCATCCTTATTACCTTTCACTCGCAGTGTGGATAATAATAATAGTGCACGTGCATTGGACTAAGCTGGAATCTGCAAGCATTTAATACAAGAGAGAAGACAAGGTAATATGGTTCAAGGTTAAATCAACCATAAAGCATATGAGAGCCACTAAGCATTTTAATCATGGTCTTCTACTCTTAACCCCCAAAGAAAAGAAAAGAAACTATTTACACGGGAAAGCTCCCAACAAGCAAAAGAAGAATGATACATCTTTTTGGGTTTTCTTTTTAATTGCTACTACAAGCAAGGAAAGTAAACTAGCTAGAAGCTTACAACTAATATTTTTTTGTTTTTCTTAAGGTTTTTTCTAGCACACGAGAAAAATACTAAGAAAAAGAAATGAAACTAAATATGGATGGTACAATGAAAGAGTGTGAGCACCGAGAACAAGAATAAGTGTGTGAACATGAATGTAAAGTCGATGAGAAACACGTACTCCCCCAAGCTTAGGCTTTTGGCCTAAGTTGGTCTATGGCCAGTATTGGCCTGACAGATATCCAAAGTCGTAGTTGGGGTTGTACTGGGATGCAGCAGCTACTGCCTGCTGAGCTGCAGCTCGAAGGCGGGCTGCTTCCATCATATTATGATACTCATTTGCCTCCTCCCTGGTTATAGTATATCTTCTTTTTGCCTGAAAGTCAAACAAAGTAGGGGCAGGAAGAATAATAGGGACGGCATGAAGACTGTTAAAGATTAGTCGATATTTGAGGGATTGTTCATCCCTCTCTATAAACCAGTGACTAGTCATAGCATGGTAATCCAAATGAGCAGGCGTTAAAGGTTCATCATTTTCATGGACATGCACACCAAGACGACGGGCTATGTGAGTGGCATAGATACCACCAAATAAATCTCCTTGCAAACCATTATGATGTAGCCTACGCGCAACAATGGCTCCCAAGTTATATTGTCTATCACCTAGTACAACACTCTTGAGAACACTAAGATCAGGGACACACATGTGGCAAGCCTCATCTTTACCGTTTTTGCATCTACCAATAAAGAGAGCAAGATAATGAATAGCAGGAAAATGAATGCTCCCTATGGTAGCCTGTGTGATTTCTCTGGACTCCCCCACATTGATACTAGCAAGGAAATCTCCAAATTCATATTTGCGAGGATCACCCATACCGTCCCATTGCGGGAGCTTACAAGCATCATTAAAATCCTCTAAGTCCATGGTGTAAGATTTATCATAAAGGTCAAACAGGACAGTGTGAGAATTATGTGTAGATGAAAATTTAAACCTTCTCACAAAGGTATCAGTTAAGCCACGGTATTGAGGGCACTTATCTTGTATGAAGCCCTCGAGGAAGCATTGTGCACATATGCGTAAAATTCCTCCTTGATGCCAACCTGATCCATAAAGTCATCTGACAGCCATTCACAAGGCCGCACTTCCGCTTCCCTCGGTAGTTCATCGTCCGGCTCACGAAACGCGAGCCTCGGTTCTTGCTTCCTTGAAGAACCACCTTGGAAGTTTTTCCTAACTCAAAATAAAAGTTAACCAAACTCAACAAGATTGATAGCAACAACTCCTACTAGTGCCGAGAGACTATATCATGCATTAGAACTACTTGGGACCAAATAAATTTGACATGCAAGCTCAAGAACAAGGTCACCCCAGCAGCAAAAATTTGCAATAAATAAAGCACTAGAACAAAAACTAATTGGACCAATGGAGGAGTCACATACCAAGGAACAATCTCCTCAAATAGTTTGGTGAATGGTGCTTTGAGCAAGGAGATCGAAAATGGCAACAAGATGAGCTAGAACTCGTGCTTGAGCTGGTTGGTGATTTTTTGGGAGGAATAAGAAGAGTTTGGATGTAGGAATAAGTGGAGGGGGGCCACGTGGGGCCCACGAGGCAGGGGGCGTTGGACCCTCGTGGCCAGGTGCTGGCTCCCCTCACTATGTGTTCTGTGCCATATATTCTCAAATATTCTGGAAAAAAACATATTTCATTTTTAGGGCATTTGGAGAACTTTTATTTTCAGGGTATTTTTTATTTCACGGGTCAATCTGGAAACAGACAGAAAATACTATTTTTTCTTTATTTATCCTAATTAACAGAAAGTAAAATGAGGATACAGAAGGTTGTGCTATCTAGATTCACCCATCTCATGCTCATCAAAAGGAATCCATTAACAAGGTTGATCAGGTCTTGTTAATGAACTCTTTTCGAATAACATGAACCCAGAGAATTTTCGAATAACACTAGGTTAACTCAATGGGGATATGTATGTCCCCAACAATAAGAATGTCATATGTCTTCTTGACAGTAGGAAGAGGAAATTCAAAACCTCCAATAGTAATAGTCGAATTTTTTCCAATATAGTTGATACCGTGGACCTGAGGTTGTTTCCTCGGAATGTGTACCGTATGCTCATTACCATTGACATGAAAAGTGACATTGCCTTTGTTGCAATCAATAACAGCCCCAACAGTATTCAAAAATGGTCTACCAAGGATAATAGACATACTATCGTCCTCAGGAATATCAAGTATAACAAAGTCCGTTAGAATAGTAACATTTGCAACCACAACATGCACATCCTCACAAATACCGACAGGTATGGCAGTTGATTTATCGGCCATTTGCAAGGATATTTCAGTAGCTGACAACTTACTCAAGTCAAGTCTACGATATAAAGAGAGAGGCATAACACTAACACCGGATCCAAGATCACATAAAGCAGTTTTAACATAATTTCTTTTAATGGAGCAAGGTATAATAGGTACTCCTGGATCTCCTAGTTTCTTCGGTATTCCACCTTTAAAAGTGTAATTGGCAAGCATGGTGGAAATTTCTACTTTAGGTATTTTTCTTTTGTTGGTGATAATATCCTTCATATATTTAGCATAAGGATTTGTTTTAAGCACATCAGTCAAACGCATAAGCAAAAAGATAACTCTAATCATTTCAGCAAAGAGCTCAAAATCCTCATCATCCTTTTTCTTGGATGGTTTCGGAGGAAAAGGCATGGGTTTCTGAACCCATGGTTCTCTTTCCCTACCGTGCTTCCTGGCAACAAAGTCTCTCTTATCATAACGCTGATTCTTTGATTGTGGGTTATCAAGATCAACAGCACGTTCAATTTCTACGTTATTATCATTGCTAGGTTGAACATCATCATTAACATTATCACTAGGTTCATGTTCATTACCAGATTGTGTCTCAGCATCAGAAACAGATATATCATTGGGATTCTCAGGTTTGTCAGCTACAGGTTCACTAGAAGCATGCAAAGTTCTATCATTTTTCTTTTTCTTCTTCTTAGAAGAACTAGGTGCATCTAAACTAGTTCTCTAAGAATCTTGCTCAATTCTCTTAGGGTGTCCTTCAGGATACAGAGGTTCCTCAGTCACTTTACCACCTCTAGTAGCACCTCTAACAGCATAGTCATTATTCTTACTATTTAATTCATTGAGCAAATCATTCTGAGCCATAAGTACTTGTTCTACTTGAGTGGTAACCATGGAACCATGTATACTAATGAGCTTCTATTCACCTTTAACTCTAGACAGATAATCACTCAAGCGTTCAATCATATAAGCATTACGTTGCAATTGTCTACCAACATAAGCATTGAAGTTTTCTTGTTTCACAATAAAATTATCAAACTCATCTAAGCATTGGCTAGCAGACTTATAACGAGGAATATCACCTTCATCAAATATATAAAGAGAATTTACCTTTACTACCTGTGTCAGGTTATCAAGACCATGTATTTCTTCAATAGGTGGTAAATTCTTAACATCTTCATCTTCAAAACCTTTTTCTTTCATAGATTTCTTTGCCTCTTGCATATCTTCAGGACTGAGAAATAGAACACCTCTCTTCTTCGGAGCTGGCTTAGGGGCTGGTTCAGGAAGTGTCCAATTATTTTCATTGGCCAGCATATTATTTAATAGTAATTCAGTTTGATCAACTGTTCTTTCCCTGGAAACACAACCAACACAACTATCCAGGTGGTCTCTGGAATAATTGGTTAGTCCATTATAAAAGACATCAAGTATATCGTTCCTCTCAAGCGGATGATCAGGCAAAGCATTAAGTAATTGGAGAAGCCTCCCCCAAGCTTGTGGGAGACTCTCTTCTTAAATTTGCACAAAGTTATAAATTTCCCGTAAGGCAGCTTGTTTCTTATGAGCGGGAAATTTATTAGCAGAGAAGTAATACATCATATCCTGGGGACTTCGCACACAACTAGGATCAAGAGAGTTAAACCAAGTCTTAGCATCACCCTTTAGCGAGAAGGGAAACAACTTAAGGATATAGTAGTAGCGAATGTTTTCATCATTGGTAAACATGGTGGCTATATCATTCAACTTGGTAAGATGTGCCACAACAGTTTCAGATTCATAGCCATGGAGAGGATCAGATTCAACCAAAGTAATTAACTCGGGATCAACAGAGAATTCATAATCCTTATCAGTAACAAAGATAGGTGAAGTAGCAAAAGCAGGGTCATGTTTCATTCTAGCATTCAAGGACTTTTCTTCCAGCTTAGCTAATAATTTCTTAAGATCATATCTATCGTTACAAGCAAGAAAGTCTCTAGCTGTTTCTTTATCCATAACATAACCCTCAGGAACAACATGCAATTCATATCTAGGGGGAGAAGCTTCATCATCACTTTCATAAATATTATCAGTTGCAATATTTACATTCTCCCTAACCTTAGCAATTTGTTCATCTGGAAATTCACCTAGTGGCACAGTATTATCAAGCATAGAAGTAGTTTCATCATACATAGCAGAACTGGCATCATCAAGAACATATGACATATCATATTCAATAGCATGAGTAGGTGTCGCAAATTTACCCATAACAGAAGGAGAATCAAGTGCAGAGCTAGATGACGGTTCCTTACCTCCCCTCGTAGTTATGGGTAAGATCTTGGTTTTTGAGTCCTTCAAATTCTTCATAGTGATCAACAGATATAAATCCCAAGTGACTTAAAAAATAGAGCTATGCTCCTCGGCAATGGCGCCAAAAAATAGTCTTGATAACCCACAAGTGTAGGGGATCACAACAGTTTTCGAGGGTAAAGTATTCAACCCAAATTTATTGATTCGACACAAGGGGAGCCAAAGAATACTCTTAAGTATTAACAGCTGAGTTGTCAATTCAACCACACTTGGAAACTTAGTATCTACAGCAAGGTAGTTTAGTAGAAAAGTAATATGGAGATAGTGGTAACAACAATAAAAGTAACGACAGTGTTTTTGTAGTTTTTGTAATAGTAGCAACGGGAACGTAAATAAGCAACAAGCAATATGGAAAATGCTCGTAGGCATTGGATCGGTGATGGGGAATTATGTCAGATGCAATTCATCATGTAAAAGTTATAACCTAGGGTGACACAGAACTAGCTCCAGTTCATCAATGTAATGTAGGCATGTATTCCGAATATAGTCATACGTGCTTATGGAAAAGAACTTGCATGACATCTTTTGTCCTACCCTCCCGTGGCAGCGGGGTCCTATTGAAAACTAAGGGATATTAAGGCCTCCTTTTAATAGAGTACCGGACCAAAGCATTAACACATAGTGAATACATGAACTCCTCAAACTACGGTCATCACCGGGAGTGGTCCCGATGATTGTCACTACAGGGTTGCCGGATCATAACACATAGTAGGTGACTATAGACTTGCAAGATAGGATCAAGAACACACATATATTCATGAAAACATAATAGGTTTAGATCTAAAATCATGGCACTCGGGCCCTAGTGACAAGCATTAAGCATAGCAAAGTCATAGCAACATCAATCTCAAAACATAGTGGATACTAGGGATAAAAACCTAACAAAACTAACTCGATTACATTATAGATCCCATCCAACCCATCACCGTCCAGCAAGCCTACAATGGAATTACTCACGCACGGCGGTGAACATCATGGAATTGGTGATGGAGGAATGTTGATGATGACGATGGTGACGATCTCCACTCTTCGGAGCCCCGAACGGACTCCAGATCAGCCCTCCCGAGAGAGATTAGGGCTTGGCGGCGGCTCCGTATCGTTAAACACGATAATTCTTCCTCTCTGGATTTTTTCTCCCCAAAAGTGAATATATGGGGTCCGGAGATACGTCGGTGGAGCATGAGGGGGGCCACGAGGCAGGGGCACGCCTTGGGGGAGGGGGCGTGCCCCCACCCTCGTGGACACGGTGCGGGCCCCATGGCTGGATCTTTCCGCAGATATTTTTTATATTTTCCAAAATAATTCTCCGTGGATTTTCAGGTCATTCCGAGAACTTTTTATTTCTGCTCAAAAACAACACCATGGCAATTCTGCTGAAAACAGCGTCAGTCTGGGTTAGTTCCATTCAAATCATGCAAGTTAGAGTCCAAACCAAGGGCAAACGTGTTTGGAAAAGTAGATACGTTGGAGATGTATCAACAGGCTGTCCGGCATCCCAATTAGTTCCGGCAGCCATTATAACCTTAGTCTCTTAAACCTTCCGACCGTGCCCCACACCACAACAAGCACACCCACGACGACACATACAATGAGGATATCTAGTGGCGCTCCAATGGAGTTCGGTGAGCATAAAGTGGAGACCCATGCAAGGGAGACGGATCTCTCAGTGGTGTACACCATTAACCGGCGGAGGGGTAGGACTACATCAACACCGTGGAGCAGTTGCTTGCTCGAGACAAGTTCAAGGTGGCTGGCATCGACCTGCAGTACACAGGCGGTCATCCCAGGAAGGATCAGAATGTTGTCGTCGCCCACTTGTGTGTGCGCCATCATGTCCTCATCTACCAGTACTGCATGGCCATATAGCCTTGCGATCGTTTCACCAGGTTTGTCAACAACAATGACTACAAGTTTGCTATCGTGGAAACCACCGACGATTTTAAAGCGCTCAGGGTTATGATCTTGGCCTGCAAGAACCTTTCCGAAATCTGTGGCCACTACAAGTTCTGGTTGAAATCGCGTCGTCCATCATCGACCCCTACTATGGAAATATGAAGCAGGATGCCAAAAGAACACGTCCCGTATCCTAGCACAGTGCTTGGATGCGGCAACAGGATGAACCTCACCTCAGGTTCGCGGCCAAGAACGTGTAGACATGCTACAAGATGCACGGGCGAATCGTTGACATGAGGGAGTGCCTCCTTCCCGGAATCGACGAGGCTGGACCGAGCCACAAACAGAGCAGTGGCGGCAAGAGTCACAAGAAGAAGTAGATGATGACCATATGATTATTTATCCTAGTTAATTATGCATGTAATTGTTTACTTTGTTGTGTGCAAATGTCATGTGTGTACTAGCTACCTATGTAATTGGATGTTTAATTTGCTTGTGCAATCATGTCTCTGTTAGTATATATGTTGTTGTTCGGTATGCAATCACATCACGCGCGGACCATACTAGGGAAACCGTTGGTGGTGAATTCATCAATCGATGACAATTGTACACTAGGACACGTTTGCCCACAACACACATGGCTTATTAGCAACAATCGTATGTGTTATTATAGGTCTTCGCACACATTTCTGATTACAGACATGTTTGCAGCATATCACACACATCTTGTTAAGTTGAATCGTTTTTGTTCTCTTAGCTCAACGCAAACAGTTCACCCGAGTTGAATCATTTCTAAAATGTGTTTGATACCTTCGCCATCGCAAATGTTTCGTATCATTTTTGACGATTTTCTTACACCACCGTGCAATTAATGCATCACACACAGTTTGGTCGAAGGGTCTCTGATTGTACTGTCGCTTTTGGACAATCCTGCAATAGTGAAAGTACTCCTGGTCTTCACCTCCTAGATTATTTATTGGAAATAATTATAAAAAACAAATTCAAATAAAGAAAATAAGTCAAATTCTCTCTAGCAGCGTCTAGACAATTCAAATAAATATCAAATTATTCCCATAAAATGAGAATGGTATAAGTAAAATAATGCAAAATGAATAACCTCATTTGGACTTATGGTTTAGGAGTTATTTCTGGTCAAAGTTTAGTCAAAAGAATAAAGAAAAATATATACATAACATAAATTGGAAAATCCACCGAGGGCCACGTCGAAGGCGTATTTTAGAAATACTCGTCCACTTACGTACTAGTTCGGCAGCGACTGTGCCACTAACGGGTGGGGTCACCCTATAAGTTTTGTTGTTTAAAAGCCCACCCGAGGTGCAGTGGTGCTCCTACGATGGCTCACCAGTGAGGACAGAGCGCTAGGGCTCGAGCAAATGGGCTCACCAGAATGATGGTTCTCCGACGAACCTCTTTGTACCGGCAGCATCTCCAGAAATGGCTGAAACGGCTTCGGTTCCTTCCTCGCAAGCGGAACTGTCTTTGGGCATTGAGGAACTCCAACGACGAGGACGTAAATGACACGGCCCGATGGCAGGGCATTCTCACTGGAGCAAGGGGAGGAGAGTGGTGGTGGTAGCTAGAATCGGGGTGTAAAGGGTGTAGCTAACCGAGTTCGGCTCACTGGCAGCAAAGCTTCGCCATGGAGAAGGCGGGAGGCACAATAGCACTAGGGCGTCGTCCGACCTGTAGTAGTAAGGTTGAGAAGACAAGTGGGCACTACAAAAAAAGACACATTTGTGACATTATGGCCTGAACGAAAACTTTTTTGTCATGGTTATGACACTTCTATGATGATAATTGTGACAAAACACGTATCATCATAGATGTGGTGGGCTCTACTTATATGACAAAAAATTGTGATAGAAAATTTGCTTTTCATTTGAGGCCATCCGCAGACGCACCTGCATGACATTCTTTGGGCCGTCCATGACATAAAAAATCATGGTAGAAGTGAGGACGAGGAAAATTTTGGGGAGTTCCTGATTACGGTGGGTGGTTGGGGCCGAGCGATGTAGTGCGGTTTCTGCATTTCTCTCGTACACACGTGTGTGCGATGTGCTTGCTACCAGAACCCGAGTGAGGCGTTTGCTTACTGAACCCGAGTGATTGCACTAGCTAGCTACGTACTCAAGCTGATCGACCGATCCTACTACTACATACTGACGTCGATCGATAGATCCCTTCGCTACTAACTGGACCCGAGCATTTCCTTCCGTGCTAACTGAATATGACCGATTCTTTCGCTGCTATAACTAAACACGATCGATTCTTCTCGCTTCTCACTGAAGACGATCGAGCCCTCGTGCGACACGTAGCTAGCCAGTGTGTTGGGCAGCCTCTTGAGGAATAGTACCCATTGCTGCCACGCACGCGAAACATAGAACGAGTCGAGATGTGTGGTGAATCCAACCGGTTGATTGGCTGTGGATGAACAGTTCCCAGTTGCCCCTGGATGAACAAGACCCATGTCTTGTGTAGGCAGTTGCCGCTAGATGAACAGGACCCCGTGGTAGTAGGTCGTTGCCACTGGATGAATAGGACCTTGAGGAGGCCGCCGCACACCTAGCCAGATGGGGTGGATGAAAAGGACCCCGTGGAGGATGGATGAGCAATACCGGTTGGGGTGGATGACCAAGTCCCCGTGGAGAATGGATGAACAGTAGCAGTTAGTAGGGTACGGAGAGCTTCGGGTTGATCTCCACATGAACATATTAGGGCCCCCGACTCACCATCAGCCCCAGAAACACATGAGCAGAGCACAAGACGGACATGAGATACAACAATGCAGAGTGAAGCAAGGATCCTTGACCATGCCCCGGTTAAATAATAAGAATCCACTTCCCTAAAATTCACGCCCAAATCAGCACCATTCACTCCCATAGTAACATCCATGAGAGGCACCTCATTGACCAACCCTCTCTTGTTCAAACTGATAGTACAATATGAATAGGTTGCCCCTAACCCATCACCAGTACTCACCAGATTCTTGGACGAAAGGTATGAATCAGGGTCCAACATCCCCACCCAATTATCACAATAGGCTTCATAATCCTCACTCCTTTAAAATGCATCGTATCAATATCCAAATTAAAAAATTGAACCGCTTTTGCCCGAAGGCGCCTTAAACACCCCTCTAGATCACACACTCGGTGGACGATCTCTCTTCTAGACTTCTTTGCCACCTCATGATGCTCCACTCCTCATTCGGGTGGCCATCCAACACCCACCGCTTCTCACGGCGTAGGGTGGAGGCCGTTGGGGCTTGTGCTGCATATTGGAAATATGCCCTAGAGGCAATAATAAAATGGTTATTATCATACTTCCCGTTTGTGATAAATCTTTATTATTCGTGCTAGAATTGTATTGACCAGAAACTTAAATACATGTGTGAATACATAAACTACACTGTGTCCCTAGTAAGTGATAGCGGCAAAGGTGTCCCGTCTTTCAATCAGATGGTGATTATCGCTTTCGGAGGAGTAGACTTTGACGATCCGACTACGAACATGCGAAGACGTCGCGCCTTAGCAATCGCTAAACAAACTCCGATAGGTTATTGACCGCGCCGGAGCACGATAAACCTGACCACGAGGGTCTATTTCCTGCAAGCAAATGAAGAACAAGCAAGAAACTGAGATTGCAATCTGGAAATTATGAATATAAGAGGAAAGCTTTATTGATCAAGGTGGGGTTCAGTGACGTCTTTGTCTGGTCGTTTAACACAAGCGAAGTACGTGAAGTTGCAGCTATGATGAACTTTAATCTAAACAAAACTCAAAGACTAAACGATGCCCTAAGGGCTGTATATATGGGGAAAGAGAGGGGGAATTTCATGGCCCCTTGGAGACGGGGTCTGAAACCAACCCTAACTGTATTTTCCCCACACATACGGACTCTAAGAACAACCTATACTTGACTATTTCGAAATTACATGGGCGTGGCCCAATAATAAGGTGACGCAACACCAATAATAGCCTCTGGACGAAATCTATGAAGTGGCATCTTGTATATTTCGTCCAAGGCTTCTCGCACTCATTATGGTGGCTTCAAAGTCCTGAAATCATCACTTGTAACTCCGTTCTTGCTCCCCTTGCGCATGCCATCATCTCCATGCTTGATCTTGCTCCAATGTTCATCCTTCTTGTCTAATCTAGGCCCTTCATTTGTAAGAAAGACAAATGTATCCAATTTAGGCAGCATCATATTCTCATGAACATTAGAATGATTACCAAGAAACGAAAGTACCTAGTAATTTAATTGGCATGCGCGAGCTCTAGTAATTGGTCTTGTATATGTATCAGTTGGGGCTGTGGGTGATGTCCTCATCATCCTCCGTTTCTTGAATTGAAGTCGTCCTCGACGAAAGCTCATCTTCCTCACCCAAGCAAGGCTTCAAATCTGCAATGTTAAATGTGGGACTAATCCCAAAATCTGTAGGCAGCTCAAGTTTATATGCATTATCATTTATTTTCTCTAACACATTGAAAGGACAATCAACACGTGGCATTATCTTTGACTTGCACAAATTAGGAAACCTATCCTTATGCAAATGTAACCAAACAATATCTCCAAGAGCAAAGACAACACGTTTTCTACCCATATTTCCAACAAGTTTATATTTAGCATTCATGCGTTCAATATTTTCCTGAGTTAACTCTTGCATTTTTAAGATCAATTCAGCACGTTGTTTAGCATCAAAATTAACCTTCTCCGACGATGGAAGAAGCAACAAATCAATAGGTGCACGAGGTAGGAAACCATATACAATTTCAAAAGGGCGCATCTTAGTAGTAGAATGCAACGAACGATTATAACCAAATTCAATATGGGGCAAGCATTCTTCCCAAATTTTCTTGTTATTCTTCAAAACAGCCCTAAGCATAGTAGACAAAGTTCTATTGACTAGTTCAGTTTGTACATCAGTTTGGGGGTGACAAGTAGCACTAAAAAGCAGTTTAGTCCCCAACTTAGCCCATAAACATCTCCAAAAGTGGCTAAGAAATTTAGTATCACGATTCGAAACAATAGTATTTGGCACACCATGCAAGCGAATAATTTCACGAAAGAACAAATCAGCAACATTAGCAGCATCATCGCTTTTATGACATGGTAAAAAGTGTGCCATTTTTGAGAACCTATCCACGACAACAAAAATGCTATCCCTCCCCTTCTTTGTTCGAGGTAAACCCAAAACAAAGTCCATAGATATATCTTCCCAAGGAACACTAGAGACATGCAAAGGCATATATAAACCATGAGGACTGAGTCATGACTTATCTTTTTAACATGTAGTGCAGCGAGCAACAAAACGCTCAACAACCCGTCTCATCTTTGGCCAGAAAAAAATGTGTAGCAAGTACATCCTCCGTCTTCTTCACGCCAAAGTGTCCCATTAATCCTCCTCCATGCGCCTCCTGCAACAACAAAAGACTAACAGAGCTAGCTGGAAGGCATAACATGTTAGCACGAAACACAAATCCATCATTAACGATGAACTTGTTCCATGTTCTCCCTTTTTTACAATTCTTCGATACATCTTTAAATTCAGCATCATACACATATTGATCATTGATGGTCTCCAAACCAAATATTTTAAAGTCAAGTTGTGAAAGCATAGTATACGACGAGACAATGCATCAGCAATAACATTTTCTTTTCCATTCTTGTGTTTAATAAGATAAGGGAAAGTCTCTATGAATTCAACCCATTTAGCATGTCTGCGGTTTAGTTTTTCTTGATTTGTAATGTGCTTCAAAGATTCATGATCAGAATGTATAACAAATTCTTTGGGCCATAAATAATGTTGCCATGTTTCGAAAGTCCGAACAAGATCATAAAATTCCTTATCATAAGTAGAATAATTCAGACTAGGCCCACCCAATTTTTCAGAAAAATATGCAACAGGTTTACCATCTTGTAATAACACATCTCCTAACCCAATTGCACTAGCATTACATTCAAGCTAAAAAGTCTTATTAAAATGAGGAAGTTGGAGTAAAGGAGCATGTGTCAACTTATCTCTAAATACCGTGAATGCTTCTTCCCGGGGAGTACCCCAAACAAAAGGCACATCCTTCTTTGTAAGCTCATTGAGAGGTGCAACAATGGTGCTAAAATCTCTCACAAAACGCCCATAGAATCCAGCGAGGCCAAGGAAACTCCTGACGTGTGTGACCGTTTTGGGCTGCGGCCAACTATCAACATCTTCAATCTTGGCTTTATCAACCTCAATTCCCTGTGGAGTAACAACATAATCAAGAAAATATACTCAGTCGGTGCAAAAGGTGTACTTTCCAAGGTTACCAAACAAACGTGCATCGCGTACAGCAATAAAAACACCATGTAAATGTTCCTCCAAAGATCTGCTATAAATCAATATATCATGAAAGTAAACTACCACAAATCGTCCAATGAAAGCACGTAAAACTTCATTCATTAATCTCATGAAAGTACTAGGTGCATTAGTTAACCCAAAAGGCATGACTAACCACTCTTATAATCCAAACTTAGTTTTAAATGCTATTTTCCATTCATCTCCCAGTTTCATACGAATTTGATGCTATCCACTACGCAAATCAACTTTGGAGAATATTGTAGAGCCACTCAATTCATCAAGCATATCATCTAGCCTAGGAATGGGATGACGATAACGAATAGTAATATTATTAATGCCTCTACAATCAACACACATACGCAATGTACCATCATTTTTTGGCACTAGAATAATAGGAACATCACAAGGACTAAAGGATTCACGTATATAACCTTTGTCAAGTAACTCCTGTACTTGACGCATAATCTCCTTCGTCTCCTCTGGATTGATACGGTATGGTGCGCGGTTGGGTAGCGATGCACCGGGAATTAATTCAATCTGATGCTCAATCCCGCGAATAGGTGGTAATCCCGGTGGCACGTCTTGTGGAAAGACGTCCACGAACTCCTGCAAAATGTTAGTGACAGCAGGATGCAAAGAGGAAGGCACGTCATCGAATGAAAATAATGCCTCTTTGCACACAAAAGCATATCAAACAGATTTGCTGAAATCTAGATCATCAATATCAGATTTGGTGGCAAGTAAACATCCACTTTTTAATTTAATTTCAGATGCAACATGAGATGATGGTGTGTTATTAGGCTTCATTTGTTGCTCAAATTCTTTTGCCACAATCTGATTTTCACTCCTATTTTGCTCCTGTTTTGCTTTATTAGCTCTATTAATATCATCTTTCAAAATGGAATCAGGAAACATAGGAAGCATAGTAATACGTTTATCCTTATGAACAAGAGTATACTGATTGTTTCTACCATGGTGTACATAATGTTTATCAAATTGCCCTGGTCTACCAAGTAATAAGGAACATGCTTGCATGGGTTCCACATCACAATCAACATAATCAGCATATGTGGAGATACTAAAATGCACACGAACAGTACAGATTACCTTAACCTTGCCGCTGTTGTTGAACCATTGGATGTAGTAAGGATATGAATGTGGTCTTGTGGTGAGAGATAGCTTCTCCACCATCTCCATGCTACCCAAGTTGTTGCGGCTTCCTCCATCTTTGATGACGCGAACAGAACGTTCCTTCACAACTCCCTTTATATGGAACAAATTATGCCTCCGATTTTGCTCCGCTTGTGTGACCTGCACACTCAAAATACGTTGAGATACTAAACATTCATACCTGTCATCGTCTTCAGGAGCCATGTATTGCGTCTCATTTTCAGAATCATCTCCACCATGTTCTTCACGTGTAATAAGAGCCAAAATCTCCTCATCATAGTCACTAGCGAACTCATAACCACCATCCTCAGTAGCAATCATGACACACTGAGATGGGCATTTGCTCGCATAGTGACCACGACCAGTGCAACGATGACATACAACATCATGTGTTGTCCTTCTGGATGCCATGGATGAAAAAGAGCTCTGCGCAGGACCGGAAGGTGTACTCCTGGTTGATGGTGGTGGTGCCTGTTTGCTTTTATCACGGCTAGAAGTGACGCCTGAAGTAGGCGGTGGTGCAGCCAGACGTGTCGAAGTAGATGATGCACGCGGTGTCCATGAGGAAGGTCAAATTAGATCGCGCCAAGGCCTGTCGATCCTGCACTTCACGTTCAGCTTTGCAAGTAAGATGGAATAAACGAGTGATATTATTATACTCCTTATACTCTAGAATTGTCTGAATCTTTCTATTTAAGCCACCGATAAAACATGCAAGCATAGCCTCATTATCCTCAACAATACCAAATCTAATCAGGCCAGTTTGTAATTCCTGATAATATTCCTCTACAGAATTTTTTCCTTGTCTTAAACGCTGCAATTTCTGAAGTAATTCACGTTGATAATATGGTGGAACCCAACGAGTACGCATAGCAGTTTTCAAAGCAGCCCAAATATTTGGAATATTATTCGGATATAATCTACAATATTCAGACCACCACACACAAGCAAAACTAGTGAAAGCACAAAGAGCAGCAGCCACGCGTCTCTCCTCGGGATATTCTAAACATGTAAAACGTTGTTCGGTTTCTAACACCCAAGTAAGATATATATTAGGAAGATATCTACCCTCAAATGGTGAAATATTCAATTTTAGATTAGGTAGATGGTCATGATCACGTACCTGAGGGTGGGGTGCAGCCCTACCATTGCGATTATTTGCATGTGGACGACCTGCTGGGTGTGGTTCTGGTCATTGCATGTAGTTCTGATTTTGATCAACCTCATTCTCGTAATCTCCCGCATAATTGTCCTCCTCCTCAGCACTAGCAGGAGCCACAGAAGTATCAACAACATCACCAACAGTTTGGCCAGGCTCAGGAGGGACACGACATGCTTTGCAGAGGGCTGTTTCGCGACGTGGAGGTGGTTGTTGTTGTTGTTGCAATGGTGCAGCAGGTGGAGGTAGACGCACAAGCACCTCAACAAATTTGGCATCCAACTTGGTGTCAATCGACTTCTCAATGCCATCCATCCTCGCTAGTGCGTCGTGAAAACTGGTCATCACGTCTTCTACCTGTTGACCCATCATTTGCTGAAACTTATCATGCAACTCCTTGTTCGTCATGTTCTCCTAGTCAGTCTCCTCGACTTGTGATCCTGGCATGGTTAGCAGCAAGAGAAACAAAAATATGATCCTATAGACTACTAGAAAATGGTGGTGGTGGGGCGTCACAAATCCGTCAAGCAAATCTCAAATTCTTACCAGTTCCTACCCAGCAGCAGGTGGTGATCGGCAACCGTGGTAGTCAAAACTCTTAAAGCTTGGATAAAGCGATTACCAGGGAGAGTCAAAGGCACGACGTAGATGTATGTGGAGCTGGGAAGGCTTATAATATGGTAGCAAAAACGGTCAGCAATAATCAATTCAGAGATGCAAAGTTGAATAAACGCTCAACGACGGTACGATGCTGGTCCTAGGCTAGACCATACTAGAGACGCGAGCCTAGAACACTAACAAAATCATGGCGCTGCACGTAATCAAGGGAAAAGCACACTCCGGAAAAAATCAGCTTTTTTGCGCTCTTTTTTTTGTGCTCCTTTTATTTATTTATTGCCGAAAATCACTATAATGGCGAGTGTCTCAAAACTCTTCCCAAGTCAAACTTAGATGATAGGCACGAAAAAAAATTGACGGATTTTTTTCGGAATCAGGGTAGTGACGACGAAAAAGTGCAGTAAAAAACAGTATGATGGCACGTGTCTCAAAAGACTCAGAAAAGCCTAAAAATAGGATAGGGAAAAAATATTTCCACCTGTTGAAATTTTGGCCTAAAAACTGCCCGGGGGTCTCCGGACTCTTTTTTTTCCAAGACCTACTCAGGCAAGGAAACATGAAACCGAAACTAGATTGATCTCGAAAACCAATCTAAAATGAAAAGAACTCGGATTGGTGGTGGATATATGGTGGTAGAATATGGCAGCGGTGGTGGTATATGGCAGCGGTGGTGGTATATGGGAGTGGCGATGAAGATGTTGTGGCGTCGGCATGACAACTTATGACCAGAACTCGAAACTCTAAAAGACTAGAAGCTAAGACCAGCAACTTGACACGACGATGCAACCACATTGAACAAAGCAAAATACTAAAAATACTATGCGAAGGATCAAACTGGTTCGGATATGATGAAGTAACCCTAAATTTATTTATTTTTGGCTTTTTTGTGGACTGTAGGTACAAAGAACAAACTCGATCTAATCTACGAAAACTGTAAAATCTCATCGAGCAACTTGGAAATCTGATACCACTTGATAGAGGCAAAGGTGTCCCGTCTTTCGATGAGATGGTGATTATCGCTTTCGGAGGAGTAGACTTTGACGATTGAATATGAACGTGCAAAGATGTCGCGCCTTAGCAATCGCTAAACCAACTCCGAGAGGTTATTCACCACGTCGGAGCACGATCAACCTGACCACGAGGGTCTATTTCCTGCAAGCGAACGAAGAACACGCAAGAAACTGAGATTGCAATATGGATATTGCGAATATAAGAGGAAAGCTTTATTGATCAAGGTAGGGTTACGTGACGTCTTTGTCTGGTCGTTGAACACAAACGAAGTACGCGAAGTTGCAGGTATGGAGAACTTTAATCTAAACAAAACCCAAAGACTAAACGATGCCCTAAGGGTTGTATATATAGGGAAAGAGAGGGGGAATTTCATGGACCCTTGGAGAAGGGGTCTAAAACCAACCCTAACTCTACTTTCCCCACATCCTATACTTGACTATTTCGAAATTACATGGGCCTGGCCCAATAATAAGGTGACGTAACACCAATTATAGCCTCTGGACAAAATCTATGAAGTGGCATCTTGTATATTTCGTCCAAGGCTTCTCACACTCGTTATGGTGGCTTCAAAGTCCTGAAATCATCACTTGTAACTCCGTTCTTGCTCCCCTTGTGCATGACATCATCTCCATGCTTGATTTTGCTCCAATGTTCATCCTTCTTGTCCAAGCTAGGCCCTTCATTTGTAAGCAAGACAAATGTATCCAATTTAGGCAGCATCATATTCTCGTGAACATTAGAATCATTACCAAGAAACAGAAGTACTTCGTAATTTAATTGGCATGCGCGAGCTCTAGTAATTGATCATGTAACTCTACTAGTGATGTCTTCATCAGTAAGCCTCTACTAGACTAGCTCATTGATCAAAGAATGTTAAGGTTTCCTAACCATGGACATGAGTTGTCATTTGATAGCGAGATCACATCATTAGGAGAATGATGTGATGGAAAGACCCAACCTTACGCTTAGCATCAGATTGTTTCGTTATTTGCTATTGCTTTCTTCATGTCAAGTATCAATTCCTTATACCATGAGATTGTGCAACGACCAGGTACTAGAGGAATACTTTGTGTGCTATCGAACGTCACTTTGTAACTAGGTAATCCTAAAGGTGCTCTACATGTATTTTCTGAAAGTGTCTCTTCGGCTGCATGGATCGAGACTGGAATTTGTCATTCTGTGTGACGGAGAGATATCTTTGGGCCCTCTCAATATACAACATCATAAGAAGCTTTATGTGACTAATGTTTTTATTAATGAGATCTTGTATTATGAAATAGTTAATACACTTGCTGGTAACGAGATTGATCTAGGTATGGAGACACTGACAATCGAATATCTGGCAACTAACAAATTACCGGACAAAGGGAATTTCATATGGGATTTACTGAATACTCGACATTGGGGTTCAACCGATAAATATTTTTGTGAAATATGTAGGAACCAATATGGTCATCTAGGTCCCGCTATTGGTTATTGACCGGAGAGGTGTCTCGGTCATGTCTACATGATTCTCGAACCCGTCGGTTCGCACGGTTAATGTTCGGTAGCGCTAGGGCAGTAATGTCATATTAATGCCGATGACAGAAGGGTTTTCAAAGTCACAGATGAGATCCCATAAGTCACGAGGAGTTTCGGAATGGTTCGGAGGTAAAGATTTATATAAGGTAAGTTGTTATCGGGGTTCTTGAAAAAGTTTTTTATATTGTAGTGGAAGCTTCCAAAAGGTTCTGGAGTGTTCTAGAAGTCCACCAAGGGTTCCACTACATCCCATACAGTAGCGTCGGCTGTAGGGGGGCCCTGGCCTTAGTGCGCCAGCGGCACCATCCCTACAAGGCCCATGCACCTAGGGGTGGAAAACCCTAAAGGGGAGGGCACTCCTCGCCTCCTTGGCCGCCACACCTCCCTTGGAGGAGGCGCATGGGTTAGGCGCGTCCCCCTATACAAATAGAGAGGAGGTGTAAGGGGTAGACCATCCCTTGACCACAGTAGTTGCGCTCTCCCTCTCCCTCCACTTCTCGTCCATGTAGCGCTTGGTGATGCCCCGCCGGAGTTCCATAGCCACCACCACCACGCCATCATGTTAGATCAGATCTCATCTACCTCTTCTCCCTCACTTGATGGATTGAGGAGGACACGTCACTGAGCCGTACATGTGCTAAACTCGGAGGTGCCACAATGTGGTGCTAGGATCAGATTGGATTGCGACGCGAGTATGACTACGCCAACCACGATCTCTTGAGCGTTAATGCTTTCGGTCTACAAGTGTATGTATACTCCCTCCCCTACGTTGGTGCTTCTGAGATGGATATCAAAAGCACAAGATGATGATGACCATATCATGTCACATATTGATTGCATGTGATGTGTATCTTTTTATGCATCTTATTTTGCTTAGGACGGCAGTAGCATTACAAAATGATCCCTTCAGTTAATTTCGTGATAAAAGTGTTCTCACTAAGTAAGCACCATTGTGAAAGTTCATCTTTACGAAGGACCTCGTGTTGATCAGGTGTGCTAGACTCCACGTTCATATACAACGGGTACAAGCCAGTTTTCACACATGCAGGATACTTGGGTTGAACATGAGGAGCCTAGCATGTACAAACATAGCCTCGGAACACAGAGGACCAAAAGGTCGAACATGGAACATATAGTAGATATGATCAACATGGGGATGTTCATCATTGATGACCACCCCATCTCACGTGATGAACAAACATTGGTTGGTTGATTTGGATCATGTATCACTTAGACAAAATGTGGGAAGTTTATTTAAGTGGGAGTTCACTAGTAATTTGATTAACTGAACCAAATATCATGAACATGGTCTAAATGTCTTTGCAAATTTATTTTGTATATCAATTGCTCGCGTTGTATCTCCCATGAATTTTAATGTGTTCTTAGAGAAAGGTAAGTTGAAAGATAATGGTAGCAACTATGTGGACTGGGTTCATAATCTGAGGATTATCCTCACTACTGCACAAAAGGCTTATGCCCATGATGCACCACTAGGTGAACCACCCACTCTGGAAAATCAAGACATGATGAAAATCTGCCAGACTATAAGTGATGACTACACGATAGTCAGGGAGCCATGCTTTACGGCTAAGAACCGGGGCTCCAAAGATGTTTTGAGCACCACAGAGCATATGAGATGTTCTAGGAGCTGAAATTGGTATTTCAAGCTCATGCCTGGGATGAGAGGTATGACACCTCTGACAAGTTCTTTAGCTACAAGATGGAGGAGAACAGCTCTATTAGTGAGCACATACTCAAAATGTATGGGGGTACTACAACCGCTTGAATTAGCTGAGAGTTAATCTTCTGGATGAAGTAGCGATTGATATAGGTCTCCAGTCACTGCCACTAGGCTGCAAAGGCTTCGTGATGAACTTTATTATGCTAGGGATGGAGAATACGATATATGAGCTTTTTCTGCTTAAGGCTATGGAAGTAGTAATCAGGAAAGAGCATCAAGTGTTGATGGTCAACAATACCTCTAGTTTCAAGAAAGGCAAGCAAAAGAAAGGGAACTTCAAGAAGAATGGCAAGCCAGTTGCCGCTCCCGTGAAGAAAGCCAAGGCTGGACCCAAACCTGAGACTGAGTGCTTCTATTGCAAGGGGAATGGTCACTAGAAGCGGAACTGCCCAAAGTAATTCGTAGATAAGAAGGTTGGCAATGTTAACAAAGGTATATTTGATATACATCATATTGATGTGTACCTTACTAGTGCTAGTATTAGCGCCTGGGTATTTGATATTTGTTCTGTTGCTAATGTTTGTAACTTGAAACAAGAGTTGTGGAATAAGCGGAGACTAGCTAAGGACATGGTGACAATGCGTGTTGGAAATTTCTCCAAAGTTGATGTGATCACCATTACACACTACGTCTACCTTCAGGATTAGTTTTGACCTACGTTAAGCATGGACATTATATATGGATCTCGTTTATTGCGAGACGGTTATTCGTTTAGGTCTGAGAATGATGGTTTTTCTATTTATATGAATAATATCTTTTTTATGGTCATGCACTACTTGTGAATGGTTTATTCTTATTGAATCTTTATCATAGTTATATACATGTTCATAATATTCATACCAAAGGATGCAAAGTAAATGATGATAATACCACATACTTGTGCCACTGCCACTTCGGTCATATTGTAGTAAAGTGCATGAAGAAACTCCATACTAATGGAATTTTGGAATCACTTGATTATGAATCATTTGAAACATGTTAACCATGCCTCATGCGAAAGATGACTAAATCCCTGCTTTCTGGTACAATGGAGCGGGCAAGTGACTTCTTCGAAATAATACATACCAATGTATGTGGTCCGATGAGTGTTGAAGCACGCGATGGATATCATTATTTTCTCACCTACATAAATGATTTGAGTAGATATGGGTATATTTACTTAATTAACCACAAGCTCGATACATTTGAAAAGTTCAAGGAATTTTAGAATGATGTGAAGAAACATCATAACAAAAAAAATAAGTTTCTACGATCTGATCATGGAGGTGAATATTTGAGTTACAAGTTTGGTACGCACTTAAGACGATGTGGAATCGCTTCACAACTCACGCCACCTGAAGCACGACAGCGTAATGGTGTGTTTGACCGTTGTAATCGTACTTTATTGGATATGGTGCATTATATGATGTTTCTTACTGATTTTCCAATATATTTTTGGGTTTATGCAATAGAGATAGCCACATTCACTTGAAATAGGTAACTGACTATATCCATTGAGATAACACCGTGTAAATTATGGTTTGCCAAAAAACCTAAGCTGACATTTTTGAAAGTTTGGGGATGTGATGCGTATGTCAAGAGGCTTCAGCCTAATAAGGTCAAACCCAAAGCAAAGAAGTGCATCTTCATAGGATACCCTAAATATACGTTAGGTATACTTTCTATCATAGATTCGAGGGCAAGATCTTTGTTTTCAAGAATAGTTCTTTTCTAGAGAAGGATTTTCTCTCAAAAGAAGTGAGTGGAAGGAAAGTATAACTTGATGAGGTGGCTGTACCTTCTCTCAAATTGGGAAGTAGCACATCACATAAAGCAGTTCCCGTGAAGCCTACACCAACCAGAGAGGAAGCTAATGATGATGATCATAAAACTTTGAATCAAGTTACTACTAAACTTTGTAGGTCGACCAGGACAAGTTCCACAGCAGAGTGGTATGGTAATACTATCCTGGAAGTCATGTTGTTAGATAACGATGAACCTAGGAACTATGAATAAGCAATGATGAGCCCATTTTCCCACAAATGGCTCAAGGCCATGAAATCTGAGATAGGATCCATGTATGAAAACAAAGTATGGACTTTGGTGGACTTGCCCGATGACCGGTGATGCATCCCCAACATATCTATATTCTTCGATTATTCCATGCTATTATATTATCCATCTTGGATGTTTTATATGCAATATTATACCGTTTGATATCATTTTTTGGGGCTCGCCTATTAACCTAGTGCCTAGTGCCAGTTGATGTTTTTTCCTTGTTTTCGACTTTTGTAGAAGATCATTAACAAACGAAATGAAACTTTTTTAGGCTTTTTCTTGGACCAGAAGACACCCAGGAATATTCCAGAGGAGGCCAGAAGATCCACAGGTGAGCCACGAGCTCGCCGGCGTGCCCTAGGGGGGCTATGAGCTCGTGGGGCCCCCCGTAGCTCCCCCAACCCTAATCTCGGCTCTACAAATACCCAAATATTCCCATATACCAAGGGGCACATCAAAAATACTTTTCTGCCACATGTTTTTGTCCTAGTGATAACCCATCTGGAGGCCGTCGCAGGTGATCCACCGGAGGGGGATTCGATCGCGGAGGGCATCTACATCAACCTTGCGTCCCTTCCGATGATATGTAAGTAGTTTACCACAAACCTATGGAACCCATCTGGAGGCCGTCGCAGGTGATCCACCGGAGGGGGATTCGATCGCGGAGGGCATCTACATCAACCTTGCGTCCCTTCCGATGATATGTAAGTAGTTTACCACAAACCTATGGGTCCATAGCTAGTAGCTAGATGGCTTCTTCTCTCTCTTTGATCGTCAATACAATGTTCTCCTTGATGTTCTTGGAGATCTATTCAATGTAATCTTCCTTTGCGATGCGTTTATTGAGATCCGATGAATTGTGGGTTTATGATCAGATTATCTATAATATTATTTAAGTCTTCTCTGAACTCTTTTATGTATGATGAAGGTAGTTTTGTATTTCCCTCCGGTCTATTTATTTGGTGAATTAGACTGATGTTTCTTGGAATGGGAGAGGTGCTTTGTGATGAGTTCAATCTTGCGGTGTCCTCACCCAGTGATATAAAGGGTAGCGAGGCATGTATTTTATTGTTGCCATTAAGGATAAAAAGATGGGGTTTATTCATATTGATTGGATCTATCCCTCTACATCATGTAATCATGCTTAAGGCATTACTCCATTCTTGTAAACTTAATACACTAGATGCATGCAGGATAGCGATTGATGTGTGGAGTAATAGTAGTAGATGCAGGCAGGAGTCAGTCTATTTATCACAGATGTGATGCCTATATCAATGATCATTGCCTTGTATATCGTCATAATTATTCACTTTTCTATCAACTGCTCAACGGTACTTTGTTTACCCTCCGTATGCGTTCTTTCAAGAGAGAAGCCTCTAATGAAAACTATGCCCCCCCGGTCTATCTTTTATCATATTAGTTTCAGATCTATAAATACAAAAACACAAAAATACCTTCCTGAAATTTACTTACCTTTATTTTATTTTGCTCTTTTATTTATCTTTTATATCTATCTCTACCAGATCTCACCCTTGCAAGTAACCGTGAAGGGATTGAAAACCCCTCTATCACGTTGGGTGCAAGTATTTGTTTGTTTGTGTAGGTGCAATTATTGGGGAGTTGCGTGTTCCACCTACTAGAATTATACCTTGGTTATTAACCAAGGGAAATACTTACCTCTCCTTTGCTGCATCACGCTTCCCTCTTCAAGGGAAAAACCAACACAAGCTCAAGAAGTAGCAGGAAGAATTTCTGGCGCCGTTGCCGGGGAGGATTCACATCAAGCCTAGGAAGTACCTATCATAAGCTCTCATCTCTTGCATTTACATTATTTTCCATTTTCCTCCCGTTTTCCTCTCCCCCACATCTAAAACATCTTTAGAAAAAACACAAAAATATTTGCCTTCTTATTTGCCATTTGCTTGTTCTTGTACTTATCATCATGAGTGATTTCGGTATGGAAAAAATAGATGACGGTAGAACTCCTAAAATTGGACGTTTTGCTAATCTGGATGCCAAAACTTCCATTATGGGACAAGGGAATGTTATTGGGAATAGTACTTTCTAGGAATTCTTTAATTATGTTGGAACCTTGTCTTTTGATGACGCTCCTATACTTACAAGAACTAAAAGTATGCATAAAATATTTCAGCACTGGTTCTTAATCTTGAGAAGAAATTTATTCATACTCACCCTACCTTGCAAAGATTGTTTCATGAGTTTCCTGTTATAAAAGATCCTCGATACAAAAAGATAGCTACCATAGTCCTTATGAATGAATTTGACTACATTGTATGGGAAGCTTGGGATATCTTTGATTTTTATGGTATGAAATGTGAAAGTAATGGATGAGAACCTTCACAATAGTGATTATGTATTGAGACATTTACTTGACAATGATCACATATTTTATATAAATCTTACAAAGGAAGTTCCTGTTTTGGATGCGATCCAACAAGTTTTCAATGATGTTAACCAACAATATTCTTAGATTGTAGCTGGTAATCAAAAACGTTATGAAGATGGAAAACTTGATAATATTAAAATTTCTATGGATAATGTTTCGATGTTAAATTCAAAAAACCTTTCGATAAAAACACATCTAAAGAGTTGAATACCAAAGATGAAAAAAACCTAGATCTATGCAGTATGCCTAGCTAGGGGCGTAAAACAATAGCGCTTGTTGGGAGGCAAGCAAATTTTATTTTATGTTCTTTTGCCGTTTCTTCTGTTTTCAATAAATATGCAATTATACTTCTGTTATGAGTGTGCTTTAGTGTCTTAATTAACGTTTCTTCCAAGTAAGATCTTTGGGATGATTTGGAAGATTTTTGATTTGATTCTATAAGAAAACAGAAACTTTTGGGTCTAGTACAGAATTGTCTGCAACTACTGGAATGTGATAAATTCTGAAAATTTTACAAGTAATTGATATATAAATTGCCCATGTTGTCGTAATGTCTTAGAATTTTTAGAGTTACATAAGTATGACTAAAAATTGCGTCTTTACAGAGTGTTCTATTTTTGACAGATTCTGTTTTCATTGTGTTTGATCCTTGTATTGATAAATCTATGGAATATATCGAGGGGTATAAGCCATGATGAAGTTAGAATACAATAGATATAATACTAATATAAAATTAAATGAGTTCATAATAGTACATAAAGTCGAGATTAATCAAGCGTGAGAAGGAGAGACTCATTCAATTAATCAAAAACGAAAGTGGGATTTACAAGCGTGAGAAGGAGAGACCCATTCCATTAATCAATGCTCTCGACTTGAAAGTTGAATCAAGCTTGTTGAGTTTCTCTGAGCATGAGGACAAAACTGAGGCTGAACATAAACTTCGTATTCTTCTTATTGAATAGGAAATGAAGTGTGTTCTTAGAGCCAAGGTGCTCAAAGTGGTCAAGGGGATGATAATACTAAATTTTTTCACTTGATAGCCAATGGAAAGCATAGAAAGAAAAAGGTTTATCGGCTTGACCAAGATGAGGGTACGATTGTTGGGCAGGATAACCTGAAGATGCTCATCTCAAACTACTACAAAACCCTCTTCGGCCCCCGTGAGAATTCCTTTGTGTCCCTAGATGAGCACTCAGTGGGGGACATTCCCCAGATTTGGACAGATGAAAATGATATTTTATCTGCACCATTTTCAAAGAAAAAGGTTTTCGATGTGGTCACCCAAATGAAACTGAATAAAGCTCCCGGGTCAGATGGGTTGCCGGCTGAGTTTTATAAGAAATGTTGGCATGTCGTAAAGTATAACCTTCTATCGATGTTCAATGATCTATTTAATGGTCATCTTCAACTTTTTCACCTCAACTTTCGAACAATTCGATGTTGCCAAAAAAGGAGGATGCATTTCGTATCAAGGAGTTTAGGCAGATTTTTCTTTTGAATGTGAGTTTCATTTTTTCTAAAAAAAGTCGGCACTAATAGATTACCTCAGGTTGCCCATTCGTGATACATCTGAGTTAGACTGCTTTTATGCCCAGGAGACACATCCTAGAGGGGGTGTTGTCTTACATGAAACTCCGCATATAATTCACTCAAAGAAGCTAGATGGAGTAATCTTCAAGGTGGATTTCTAAAAAGCTTATGATAAGGTCAAGTGGCCCTTCCTCCAATAGGCCATGCGCATGAAGGGGTATTTCTAATCCTGGCGGAGACAGGTTGACTCCTTTATGCAGAAAGGTTGTGTGGGGGTTAAAGTTAATGATGACATAGGTCATTACTTTCAAACCTACAAAGGATTATGACAAGGGGATCTGATGTCTCCGATCTTGTTCAACATTGTGGTAGGTATGTTGGAAGTCCGGAAAGGTAGGGCCAAGGACATTGGGCAGGTAGGTGGATTCGTCCCTCACCTTGTTGATGGGGCACATCCATCCTACAATATGCGGACGATACAATCATAGTCATGGAGCATGACCTCGCAAAAGCCAGAAACATGAAGCTCATTGTCTGCCTTTTCAAACAATTGCCCGGCCTGAAGATCAACTACCATAAAAGTTATTTTTTTGCTTTGGGAGTGCCAAAGAAGAACAAGATAACTATATACAATTGTGTGGGTGCGAAATGGGTTCGCTACGATTTGGCTACCTAGGGATCCCGATTCACCATATCAGGCTTACCAATAAATAATGGAAATGTCTAGAGGATTGTTTTGAAAAAAACTAAGCTGCTGGAAGGGCAAGCTTTTGTCGTATGGAGGACGGCTAATGTTAGTAAATTCGGTGTTAACTAGCATGCCTACGTTCCTTCTATCTTTCTTCGAAGTGCCACTAGGGGTGCGGAAAAGGTTAGATTTCTAACGATCTCATTTCTTCTATCAACGTGATGAGCCTAATTCCAAATATAGATTGTCCAGATGGGACATCTTATGCATACCTAAGGACCAAGGAGGGTTATGGGTCGAGACTTTGGAAATTAAGAGCAAATGCCTACTAAGCAAATGGCTATGTAGGTTCTCTACTGAATCTGAGGGCATATGGGTACAAATTCTACGTAGCAAATATCTTCAAACTAAATCCCTAGCTCAGGTCATCGTAGGCCTTCGGACTCACCATTCTGGAAAAGGTTAATGCGAACAAAAGACTCTTCCTTCCGTAGAGTGAAATTTACTGTCGACGATGGTACATCTACCAGGTTCGAGGAGGATACTTGGCTAGGAGATATGCCTCTAACTCTTCAGTATCCAAGGTTATATAATATTGTACAACGTAAGGAGGCTTACGTAGCTACAATATTACAATCATCTCCATCTAATATTCAATTTAGTGGTCCCTCATGGGGGAACGCTGGGGTTCCTGGTTGCATATGGTACGAAGGTTGATGGATGTTCAACTTTCAGACCAGCCAGACGTGATGCATTGGAATTTATCTAAGACCATGTACCTTGATCTCATTAATTCTGTCCCAATCCCAAGATCAATTCACATATTAAAAATTAGAGTACAGCTGAGAATTAAGATCTTTATGTGGTTTGTCCACAAGGAAGTGATTCTTACCAAGGATAATCTCCTGAGGCGATGGTGGGTCGGCAGTTCTCGATGTTGTTTTTGTGACCATGATGAAACAATACAACATCATTTCATTGACTACCCACTAGTCAAGATTCTCTCGCGAACGATTCATATAGCCATCAACATTAGCCTTCCAACATGCATAGCCACACTGTTTGGGAATTGGTTGGCGGGCGTGGAGCCTATTACTGCGGGACGTATTCGGATTGGAATATTCGCTTTAATATGGGCTATATCGAACTGCAGAATTGACATGAGTTTTAAGGGAATAAACTTCATAAAAATTTTGCAGGTCATCTTCAAAGCTACTTCATGGATTTGTACGTGGTCGTTACTCACTCATACAGATTGCAGGGAGATGTTGGTTACTGGGTGATACCGTTGGGAGATGGTAGAACCAGATATCTTCAACCGGTTCGAATGGCGGTCCACTGATAGGATAGTTGTTTAGTCACTGGGTCCTATGATCTGTTGGTTGTGGCTTCATGTTTTTCGGTTTCTTTTAGTTTGATTGCTCCTTGACGAGCTGTACCGGATTGTAGACTTGGATACACTTTATTTCATCTCAATAATATAGCCGCATGCATCATCATGATGCAGAGGCCGGGGGTCCTCCTCCTTTTCCCCCAAAAAAAGTCGAGATTGATTTTATTATACTAACGGATCTCAGGAGTTTTCTATTGAGTTTAGTGTTGTGAAGTTTTCTTGTTTTGGGTGAAGTTTTGATGGACTACGGAATAATGAGTGGCAAGAGCCTAAGCTTGGGGATGCCCAAGGCACCCGAAAGTAATATTTGTTGGAGATATGCCCAAGAGGTAAGTGATGTGTGGGCACACGTCGGACTAGACTAGCATGCAATATGGTGGATGGCTTTGTCTCACTAGCCATGAAGCACGTGATGCTACCGAACTGTATGGATTTGATTGGATCCGTGGTTGGATCCGAGGTGACTGGATCCAAGTTCTGATGGATACCGGATTTGACAGACCCAACTATGAGACACAATGATATGTCATTTGTGAGTCTCTGGTACAACATATGTTCTGTGTCCTAAGACCCGAGCTGACGCATATACTCTGGATGGTGACAGACTTGCTTTGGGCCGACCAAACGCTACTCGGTAACTGGGTAGTTAAAATGGTAGGTTTCGGACTTGTCCAGACCCATGCTGCGAGACATGGTCCAGCAAGATAGGATTTTCCCCTCCGATCAGGAGAGATATGCTATGGGCCCCTCGTGTGATCTGACCAGGATAAGCATGGCCATGCGACAAGGATTATGAGGTAATCCGGTTTGTGATCGGCATCACTGGAACGAGAAAGAGGTCGGGCTAGCAAAAGGATGACAGACTCACCTTGAGCCAGACAACATATATCGTGTGGAAAAGGGAACAAAAGTGTGACATGTTGTACAGGTTCGCCAAACCAGCTTCGTAGTCTACTTGGTGGTCGGTACACCTTGCTAGAGGGCGCTACCAACCGTGTAGGTCGGAGGTGATCTGAACTGTGACCAAGCCGACTTTAACCTAAGGGGTCGCAAGCTTAAGGGTAAGAACCTACGAGGTCGGGTTCGAGGACACTGGTCGGATGTGATCCGAGCTGGACTTGGAACGCGACCGAGTAGACATTGGGCTTTTGGATCTGTGCAAGGCCCAAGTGTCAAGACCACGACGGATGCCTATATATATTGGAGATGGGGCACACTTATTCAGTTGATCGCTTCGGCGCTGTCATTAGGGCTTTGCATGTGTTGCAACTAGCCACCTCCACTCACCACCGGTTGTGTGATCGGATCTAGCAGTCCATCGCACGACGTTCCTCCTACACGCGCGGATACCGTTAGAGGCAGTGCACTTGCGCTGCTCTAACTAACCTGTTCGCGGGATCCGATCGACTACGTGGGAGATCGATAAGGACGAGACAACTCCAGAGATGCGCTGCCCCAACTCTACTTCCGCTCCATGGCACCGCGCGTCTAGTGGTAACAATATGTGATCCATCTCCCTTAGAATGTTCTTGGATGTTCTACATGTAGGAAATTTTAATTTGCAGTCAATGCACCCTACTGTAGACCCCAACAGTGGTATGAGAGCCTCTGCTATAGGATTTGGTTTCATATCGTATGCATATTACATATGTGGAGGTGGTAGATGAGACCTGTTATCATTTATGAGTTCGGATAAGTGCACGGTTGACGAGATCAACTGCACAGGGGATCTATGTGGCTATGTTTTCTATGAATCCGGATCGATGAGTTCGTGACACAACCTACCCCTACCGGTCGGTTATCTGCCATCGAGGTTAACAGTAAAACATAAATCTGAATCGGATTCACGATGATCAATGAGATCGGTCAGATCAGAAAACTCAGCATGAACGGAATACATATGCAATATGTGATTTCCAAAAACGCCGGGTGCTGCCTACACCCATGAGGGATCACCGTGTGCGTAGCGCCTTGTATATCGTACACGATCACTTAAACCGGTAGAATGTGATTCTATGCATAACTTTGTTTTGTAGGCTTGATGTGAATTGTATGGCTCATGTGTATGTGATGCATGTGTGCAATTCATACGTGGCATGCGTGTCCTGTTTGTCAGCCAGCAGGAGCCAAAGTGTTGTCATTATAATGTATAATGACTTGAATGTCGAGTTGTGACTCTATGCAATATTCATTACTAGTTGTAGTAGTTGGATAACAGGGAATAGGTTGGTGGCTTGGCTTCCCGGCGTAACGAACAAGAAGTAGTTCCTAGATGGTCATTAGAGTTGGAGCCGACATTGAAGAAAATCCATGAAGGAGCCGTGCTATTTCACAATATATGTTTATTTGTGATTGTTATGCTTCTTAGTTTCTATGCATGTCGAAATGGTACAAATATCCCTCATAAATACCAAGTAAATTGCCATTCCTGATGTTGCACCTTCCCATGTCAAGTACGTCTAGTAGTGGCCTCTTAAAATTGGGGTGCCGCTAGGTGTCCTTGAACTGAAGGGTTTGTGTCGGACACGGACATGCACTGCATCCGGTTAACTTGACAAGGCTATCAAAACGGTTTTGGGCCTTGTGGTAAAGGAGGTCAGGAGCCGGGGTATAAGATACCTACCCGACCGACAGGAGTCATATAGAGATACGATTAGCAAAGAGTTGCTTACCGGATAGCCTTGTTGTCTACCAGTGATGCTAAGCTCACTAGTCTCATGCGCTAGTCGGAACCTGAATCACTGGGAGTTTGCGGAGGGATGCTAACTTCAGTGGGAGTATTTGTGTTTATGGCTTGAATTACTCTACATATACACATTGCTTAGTGATTGCATATTTTCTATTATAGATCAATGGAACTACCTGCTAAACCCAACTTTGCATTGAAATCAATCTTGGAAAAGGATAAACTTAATAATGGAACAAACTTTACCACCTGGTATAGAAATTTGAGAATAGTTCTCAAGCATGATAAGAAGGAACAAGTTCTAGATGAACCACTTCCAGATAAATCTGCTGATACTGCTAACGCCACAACCAAGAATGCCTACTAGAAAATCGATGATGAATCAAACAAGATCAGCTACCTCATGCTGGCTTGTATGGAGCCCAATTTGCAGCAACATTTAGAAGATGTTGGGGCTTTTGATATGATCAAGAGTCTCAAGAGCATGTTTCAGGTTCAGGCTTGGACTAAAAGGATAAACGTCTGGCTATCCTTGATGGACTGTAAGTTGAAGGAAGGTGATCCACTGAGCCCACATGTGATCAAGATGATCGGATATGTGAAAGCTTTGGATTGGTTAGGCTTCCCGCTCTTGGATGAGATGGCTACAAATAAAGTTTTGTGTTCTCTTCCACCCAGCTATTGGGCGTTCATATCGAACCATCATATGCATGGTATGGATAAGAAGCTCACTGAATTGCATGGTATGCTTAAGTTGGCAGAGCGGGACATAAAGAAAGGCACGTATCAAGTGTTCATGGTGCAGAACTCGGTTAAGTTCAAGAAGAGTTGGCCTAAGAAAAGGGCTAAGGAAAAGGGAACGTAGAAGGTGATCTCCGCCACTGCGCCAAAGTCTGGACTGAACTAGGGGACCGTTTGCTATCGTTGCAAGGAGACCAGTCACTAGAAGAGGAACTGTAGCAAGTGGCTTGCAGAGCATGGCAAGAAGGCCGAAAATGCTGCTTCAAGCAAAGGTTCACTTGTTGCTTATGTTATAGACATTTACCTTACTGACATACCTAGTAGCTCTAGGATATTTGATACCAGATCGGTTGTTCATATTTGCAACTCGATGCAGGGGCTGGTAAGTGTAAGTGCATCTAGTGCTACCCCTAGTTGGTTTTGGAGTATTGCCGACAAACCTGGTTGAGGGACTAATGTGTTTGTGAGAATTACAGGATAACACAGGTAGTAGTCCCTCATTGATTCGGTTTACCTACCGAAGATGACGCCTAAAAATGTATGAAGACATTGACAACAGTGGTGGTATATGCAGATAATCTTATTGAAGACTATGACAAGAGAAGACATTGTGTGAAGACTATGGAGCGCGGAGACTTAGATGTTTCGTTGTTTCCTTTTCTTCTTTGTTGAGTCATAGGAACCACCGTACTGTTAAGTGGGGTCCAAGTGATCTAAGTCAGAGTGACTGAAGTGATGCTCAACCAAATCCTATGTCTTCGAGCGAAGACAATGAGAGCAAATCTTATCTAGAGCTGGATGAGTCAGCTTTACTTGTAGCCCAAGTAAAGTTGCCATGTGAGTGTTTGAAATCTGACCGTTGGAACACGTGTCAGTTCCTTAGTGACCCAGGGTCACTTCGGACAAATCAGGTCGGGTTGCCCAGTGGCTATTAATAGCCCACCCCCTACACCATAAATTGGTGGCTGCTCAGAGTTATTGCACGGCTTTTGTCATTTGAGAGCAACCCACCTCCGAAGCATTTGAGAGAGAAATCCTTGCGAGGACAAAGCCAAAACACCCAGAGCCAAAGAGTGTTAGGCATCGCTGAAGTCTTTCTGTCTGTGTGACCTGAAGACTTATTACACTTGAGGACTGTGTTTCCTCCAGCCGGTTAGGCGTCGTGTTCTGAGCATCCAAGAGTCATTGTGGATCGCCGGTGAACGAAGTCTGTGAAGGTTTGGAAGTCTACCTTGAAGACTTACCAGAGTGATTGGGCGAGATCTAGGTGTCCTTAGTTCAAGGGGAATAAGGTGAAGACGTGGTCTTCTGAGTTAAATCTCAGCCTCCCTAACCATACGTACAGTTGTCACAGCAACTAGAACTGGTCTAACAAATCACTGTCTTCCCCGAGCTACTGGTTCTATCCCTTCCTTCCCTTTACTTACTATCTTATGTTGTGAAGTCATTGCCTGCCTTCCTTATCTGATTGACTTCACTAAGTGACTACTTGTTCTGATTGGCTTCATTCCTTCTTCCATCTTGATCCCTATTGCCTAGCTGCTATTAGTCTTCGTGCTTTCACTTCATTGAATACCTGACTATGGCTTGTCTAGTGTAGTCTACTTTCCACTACGTACAAATAGGATTGGATCTATCTTTTGTCTTCGAAACTACCATGTTTTGAAGCATTTCATAAAAATCTCCTATTGACCCCCCTCTAGTCGATATACTGCACTTTCAATTGGTATCAGAGCAAGGTACTCCCTTGTTCTGTGTGATTCGGTTTAACCACCTGGAGTTTTAGCTATGTCGACTGTAGGGATAGTTAAAGTCTCCGCTGCATGCCCCGTCTTCGATGGCACCAAATATCCCTACTGGAAGAACAAGATGCGCATGCACCTTGAATCCTTTGACGTGGACCTCTGGTTTGTCGTCAAGAACGGCGTTCCCAAGACTGGTGAAGGTATCACCCATGCTGATGTCAAGAGGCTCGTTTAACTGGATTCAACGGACAAGAACATCATCTGTGGTCATCTAACCAAAGGACAGTATGGTCGTGTAAGTGCCCTGGAAACGTCAAAGGAAGTCTGGGACTGGCTCTCAAAGGTCAACGAAGGAGTCTCAACCCAGAGAGATCAAAGGATCAGTGTCCTTCGCAATCTCTTCAATCGCTTCAAGAGACATGACAATGAGAATGTCCAGCACACATTCGATCGTCTCACTGACATCACAAATGAGCTTCAGGAACTTGGCACCACTGAGATCACCAAGCATGAAATCGTCAAGACCATCCTGAGATCACTCGACAGCTCATTTGATATCCTTGCCCTGATAATTCAAGAACGCCCTAACTTCAAGACTCTCGATTCGTCTGACATACTTGAGAGGCTCAACACACATGAGTTCCAGCTATCTAAGAAACGTGACATCTATGGTCCCAACTATGGCCGATCTCGCGCCTTGAAGGCAAAGGCTATTTCTTCATCTAAAGAAGAATCTGACTGCAGTTCTGATGATCCTGAAGACATTGGAAAGGAGCTTGCCATGCTTGTGAAGAAGTTCCAAAAATTCACTAGGAAGAAAGGCTTCAGAAAGTCTTCACGATCCAGCTCAAGAAATGATGAAGCTTCTACCCATGACTACAAGAAGAGAACATGTCATAAGTGCAAGAAACCTGGTCACTACATCTCTGAGTGTCCTCAGTGGGACAATGAGAAGCAGAAGAAGAAGAGCAAGGAATATGATTCTGATAGTAAGAAAAAGAAGAAATACTCAAAGTCTTCTTCCAAGTCTTCATCAAAGTATTCATCACACAAGAAGAATTCATCTGGCAAGGCTCGTGCGTTTGTTGGCAAGGAGATGGATTCAGAGGAGGAGTCTGCTTCTGAAGAAGCGGAGGTGGAGTCTGAGGAGGAGTCTGACTCTGGTGCTGCAAGTCTGGCTCTAGCCACTGCCTACGTTGCCAAGTCCATCTTCGACACTGAAGACAATGGCCCCGTCCCCAACATTGATGATGAGGACGACGACTCTGCTCCCACCTACTGCTTCATGGCACGCGGTGCCAAGGTAAAATGACTTGATGCTTACTTTCAAACATCTAGTGAAGATGACTCTGATTGTGAATCAAAACCTAGCTACAAAACACTTTCTAAAATTGCCACTGAACAGCAGAAAGCCATGGAACATATTCAAAAACTGTTAGACAAAAGCGATGACATGTTGGACGCGGAAATGACCCGTTCTCAGTCCTTAATTGAAGACATAAAAAATCTTCATGTTAAGTACAAGGAACTTGAAGGTCTTTATGAATCGCTCTCAAAAACTCATGAAAAGCTTTCCCACGATTACCTTCAAAGGAAGCGAGAACTTGAGAAATTGAAAGCGGCTCATGAAGATCTTCAAAAAGAAAATGAGTCATTCCGCGCACAACTGATCAGCTCCACTCAGGAAGAGTTTGAACCACCATGTCTAAAATGCATTGAGCGTGATAACGCTACATCTGTTGCTGAATGTTCTACTGCTGCCACTGTTGCAATATCTTCAACTACTGATGTGGTAACTAACCCCTCTGCTGAGGATACCACTACTATTGCTGATGAAAATGCTAGGTTGAAGACTTTGCTTGAAACAGGGATGTACAAAAGCCTCAAAGGGCATCAGACTCTCTGTGATGTCCTCAAAAAGAAGATACTGAACCGAAACCCTAGGAAAGAGGGTGTTGGGTTCGACAGGAAAATGAATGTTGATGGTTCATACTGGAAGCCTAAGCAGTATCCCAAAACCACATGGGTTGCTGCAAAGGAACCTTCAGTGGATCCATCTACCCTATCTAGCTTCACTTGTGCTAATCCTTTTATCATTGATGAATCCTTTGATGCAAACTATAAACTGTTTAAGAATCAAAATGGTGAAGTGTTTGCCACGTATATTGGTACTAACTGCAGGAACGGGCCACCTATGAAGAAGATCTGGGTACCCAAAGGTTGTCTTGAGAAACTTCCAACAAATGTCATCATGACACCTCTTGGGAAGAAGACAAACCCCAGACCAAAGGCTTCATTTGGTCCTAAGGCTTCATACAGACAAAGGACTCACCTGAGTCACCCTAACGCAAATGTTTTGCAGGGAAACCATACTCAGACCCATGAATATGAGCGTGTTTCGTCAAACCGCTATATTCATAAAACAAAGAATTTTTCTGCTTATTATTATGAGTATTATTCTCCTCCTGCAAGATTATTTGCTAGGGCTTCAAAGCCAAAATTCTCAGATGCTGCTCTTAGGCTCATTGCTTCTAAGCCACCCCTAAAGATGTGGGTGGTTAAGAAAAACTAACTTTCTCTTACAGGGAAAGGTCTCCAGCCGAAAATCTAAGGCGTCTGATGCTATTGCTGGGGACCTAAAACACTTGTAGGGCACAAGATCAAATGTCCAAATAATTTACTACTCATGAATCACTTGCTAATTATCTTATCAGGCCTAACTTGGATCTAAGCTTTCATAAATCCACTTATACGCCAAATGTTTATGCTTCACAATGGCTTTTGGTGAAGCCTATCCTCCTAACTGCATTGTAGGGAGTGACACCAAAGTCTTCAGAATGGATTATGGACAGCGGATGCACAAATCATATGACTGGAGATCGAAGTCTTCTCATGAACTCAACCTTACGTCCATCTAACAAGAGTCACATCACATTTGCTGATACTGGTAAAAGCAAAGTGTTGGGTCTAGGTAGAGTTGCAATCTCAAGAGATCAGCACATGGATAAAGTCATGCTTGTTGAATCTCTTGGTTTCAACTTAATGTCTGTCTCAATGCTTTGTGACTTAAACATGATTGTGATATTTGGGAAATTCCGTTGCCTTGTACTAATGGAATCTGACAAGTCCTTAGTATTTGAAGGATACATAAAAGGTGATGTGTATATGGTAGATTTCTCAGCTGGACAGCAGATGGCCGTATGTCTTCTAGCAAAAGCTTCAGAGTACTGGCTCTAGCATCGGAGGCTAGGACATGCCGACATGAGGAACTTGCACACTCTCACAAAGAATAAGCACATTGTAGGCATCGAGGATGTCAAGTTCAAGAAAGATCTTCTATGTGGTGCCTGTGAAGCTGGGAAGATGACTAGGGCCAAGCATCCCTCGAAGACAATCATGACGGCATCCAAACCCTTCGAGCTGCTTCACATGGACTTATTTGGCCCTACTCACTACTCCACGTTCTCTACCACAGCTTGTCTCTATGGCTTCGTAATTGTTGATGATTATTCAAGATACACATGGGTGCACATAATACTCTACAAGAATGAAGTGCAAGATGTCTTCAGACGCTTTGCCAACCGTGCCATGAACAACTATGGCGTCAAGATCAAGCATATTAGAAGTGACAATGGCACTGAGTTCAAGAACACCGGCCTTGACCTTTATCTGGATACAATGGGAATCACTCATGAGTTCTCAGCCCCGTATACACCTCAGCAAAATGGGATCGTTGAGCGCAAGAACATAACTCTAATTGAGATGGCTCGAACGATGCTCGATGAATACAAGACACCAAGAAGGTTCTGGACCGAAGCTATTGATACTGCATGCCATATCATCAACCGTGTTTATCTTCACAAGCTTCTGAAGAAAACGTCCTATGAACTCCTCACTGGAAAGAAACCTAATGTAAGTTACTTCAGAGTATTTGGAGCTAGGTGCTGGATCAAGGATCCACATCACAAGTCAAAGTTTGCACCAAAAGCACATGAAGGCTTCATGCTCGGATATGGAAAGGACTCACACTCCTACAGAGTCTTCAACATCTTTCTCTATAAAGTAGTTGAAACTGTGGATGTGCGGTTTGATGAAACGAATGGTTCACAAAGAGAGGCCCTACCAAATGTGCTAGATGAGGCTTCACCAAATGAATATATCAAGCTAATGGGAACCGGTGAAATCATGCCTTCTGAAGCACAATCTGATGAGGAACTCATCATTTTTGCCCCAAATCAGCCTGAAGACAACCCTCCTGATGATGACAATGTACAGCAAGAGCAAAATCTTCGTCCAGCTCATCCTCGTGTTGGAAATGAAGTACAAGTTGAGAAGATAATTGACAGCATAAATGCACCTGGTCCACTTACTCGTTCAAGATCAACACAGCTTGCAAATTTCTGTGGGCACTTTGCTTTTGTCTCAATATCTGAACCCAAGAAAGTTACTGAAGCTTTTATGAAACCCGAATGGATTCAAGCAATGCAAGAAGAGCTTCAACAGTTTGAGCTGAACAACGTGTGGGAACTTGTCAAATGTCCTGACCCTCGCAAGCACAACATAATAGGCACAAAATGGATTTATCGCAACAAGCAAGATGAGCATGGTCAAGTGGTCAGAAACAAAGCTCGTCTCGTTGATCAAGGATACACTCAAGTCGAAGGGATTGAATTCGATGAAGCATTTGCTCCTGTGGCTAGACTTGAAGCTATTCGTATACTGATAGCCTATGCAAATCATCACAACATACTTCTGTATCAAATGGATGTAAAGAGTGCCTTTCTCAATGGAAGGATTAAAGAAGAGTTGTATGTTGCACAACCACCTGGCTTTGAAGATCCAGAACGTCCTGATATGGTATACAAACTCAACAAGGCACTGTATGGCCTAAAACAAGCGCCTCGTGCTTGGTATGAGACACTCAAAGACTTCCTGAAGAGCAAAGGCTTCAAACCTGGATCCCTAGATCCCACACTCTTCATGAAGACATATGATGATGAACTATTTGTCTGCCAAATCTATGTGGACGACATTATCTTCGGCTGCACTGACAAAAGATACAGTGATGAGTTTGGTCACATGATGCAAGAGCAATGTCGGATGTCCATGATGGGTGAGCTGAAGTTCTTCCTTGGTCTTCAAATTTGTTAGCAAAGCAACGACATCTTCATATCTCAAGAGAAGTACCTTAAAGGATGCCTGAAGAAGTTTGGAATGCAAGACTGCAAAGGGTACTCGACGCCTATGCCAGCTAAACACCATCTGGGTCCCGACGCAAATGGTAAAGAGTTCGATCAAAAGGTATACCGCTCCATGATTGGTTATTTGCTTTATTTATGTGCATCTAGGCCATATATTATGCTTAGTGTTTGCATGTGTGCTCGATATCAAGTGGCACCAAAGGAGTCGCATCACTTAGCTGTGAAGCGAATACTTCGATATTTGGCTTACACCCCAACACTAGGATTATGGTATCCAAAGGGCTCAGAGTTTGATCTAGTTGGATTCTCAGATGCTGATTACGCTGGTGACAAAGTTGATCGCAAATCTACATCAGACACATGTCACTTTCTAGGACGATCTCTTGTCTGTTGGTCTTTAAAGAAGCAGAACTATGTATCACTCTCCACTGCTGAATAAGAATACATTGCTGTTGGATCTTGCTGCGCTCAGCTTCTCTGGATGAAGCAAACGCTCAAGGACTATGGTGTCCATCTGAAGCATGTGCCACTCTACTGCGATAATGAAAGCGCTATCAAGATTGCCAACAACCCAGTTCAGCACTCGAAGACAAAGCACATTGAAATTCATCATCACTTTCTCAGAGATCATGTCATGAAGGAAGATGTTGATATCATATACGTCAACACTAAAGAGCAACTGGCAGATATCTTCACAAAGCCCTTGGATGAGAAAAGGTTTTGCAAGTTGCGATGTGAGCTAAATATCTTAGAATCCTCAAATGTTCTGTAATCAGGCACGCATCCTAACACTTATGCATATTGATGACTTAGATGTGCAACACACGAAGTAAAGTATATCTTCAATTAATGAAGACTTACATTCTAAGTGTGAATACATTAACGCGGAATTTGACTTCGGAGCGCCACGATAATTGTGCGCCGTGTCTGGGTCTAATACTTCCAACACGGTGGGTAACGCCACCACCAAATCTTTGTTTGAAGTGTTTCTCGTGGCGTTACATTTGCAAAGTCTTCACACTTGGTTTATCTTCATATAGGATATATATAGAGAGAGTTGTGTTTTGTCCTCTACAACATTCACTTATAGCTATGTCTTCTTATTTGAATCTTTTGAACGAAGTGAATGTGATTGGACCCTAACCTCTCTATGCTCTCTCATCTCACACTCTGTCTGTCCAAATCATATGCATTCTGTTGGAACCGTCGAATATATTCTCAGCGTCCTTGTCAGCAGAAGATACGGAGACAAACTTTAAGTCTGATTTTAATGCTCCATCCTTTATGCCTGAAACCCGGAGAAGCCGGAATGACCACTCCGACAGTCGTGGTGTACGTGGGATCGTGGGACAACTCCCAGTGTCTTACATGACCGCCACGTGTCCCTCAGATGTGAACCGTCAGGGGCACCTGCATAATTGCGCTGCGCCGTCTCCCATGCTTATAAATGCACGTCCCATCATGGTCAAAAATTCTTCTACCACCTCTCCACCTCGACCAACCCTAGCGCCTCCGCTAGCTCTCGACGACGCCGGCGATGAAGTGCGTCACTGCCGCGACCTCATCGACGCCGTCTTCGCGCCGACCGCGGACATCGACTACTCCGCCGTCACCGTAGCTGTCCTCCGTCGCCAAGTTAGGGCATGGAAGATCGAACTGCTGGGCATCCAATTCCTCTTCGTCTAAGCAGTTCATTGTGTGGTAAATTAAACTCTCCTTTTACCATCTTCTTGATCCAGAAACATTCATCACTCTTACCACAAGAGGTTTCTGCCTACACATATATTGATCTATCATGTCTGCATCTCATATCTTGCCTAGTGCATTCACATATGCTTCTCACATAGTTAGATTCCTCACTTGTACCTATTCATGGATTTGTACAAATCTGGAACCAACTCTCATCATATGAGTGAATGTCTTCGCGCTATGAGGTCAAAGTCTTCTAAACTGATTTATCTTCAAAAACTTCTGAGAATGCATATGACCTCTTCCCCTTCCCTCGCATCTCTAATGCTGTCACAGGTACATGTCTGTGGGAGAATCCTTTGGTTCTCATAGTCGGCATTCATTTGCAGAATTCTTGCAGCGTCACATCCACTCTCCTGAAGCCAGTTCCTGTCTGACCAGCAAACCGAAGCATTTGCCAGTGTTGAAGCCATTCAGTTTGAAGCCCTTCAGATTGAAGCCAATGGCAACTGAAAAGTCTGTTAGGAAGGGTGGCACACAGCGCCATGGCAACACCTCTAAAGATTTGCCTCCAGATCTAAGTGAGATGTACAAGACTGATCCAGAGGAGGATTACAATCAGAGGAAGACATGAATCCAATGGATTCGAAGATATTGGGCTGAACAGTGGTTCAAGTATAGGTTCGTGACCCAAGAGTATGCTGAAAAGAATGCCATCAAGCATCCATGGGGAGATATCACCTACAAAAATCTTCCACCCAAGACTCGAGCTGAAACCATTGCTCAAGGCTTCTACCCTTGCATGGTCAGAGGGCCTCAACCTGCTGATCCTGATCCTACTTCTCTGCTGTGGTGTCGTGACGACAATTTGTTCAAGCGAAATCTTCAACATGCTAAGAACTCGGCCAAAGAGAACAAGAAGAACTAGGGATTGGACTTCAATCCCGGCCCCTCTGCGCCCCGTGTTGATGGCACGCGCGAAGCTGAACCAAACCTGGTTGGGCCTTTCTACGACTTAGAAAGCCTCATCAGTCACATCAGGGTTCAAGGGGCAGATGTGGATCAACCTACAGATGACGCTGATTCTGATGAAGCGCCTGCAACCCCGAAGCCCAAGAAGAAGAAGAAATCCAAGGCTTCGAAAACCACTCCACCAATTGCTTCTAGAGTGAAGCCTTTGGCCACTGCTCCACCAGTACCAAGTGTGTAGTCTGAGGAGCACTCTCGCATCTCCAAGAGCAGACAGCTAAGGAAGAAGCCCTCGCACAACCCCAGTCCAGCTCTCACTCCTAACGCTGTTCTGAAGACTGCCAATGAAGCCTTTGATCTCTCGAGCAATGAGGATCTTGGTGACGATGCTCTCGAGCAATTGATCAAGAGAAAGCAAGATGCAAAAATCTTCAATGATTTGCCGCTCTTCGACGTGGAAGTGCCCAACAATTTCATTGATGAATGGTTTGACACCCCCAACCTCAGCTTCAACGATCTGCAGCTTCCATTTGGCCTCAGCGTCTCCTTCCATGGCGCCATTGCTTCTGAGCTAGCTCTGGCTCAGAGAATCGTTGAGCTGAAGCAAAAGATCGATTATAAAAAGGCTCAGTTCAAGAAGCATGTGGACAAGCTCAACATCCAAGAGATTCAGAACTTCAAGGTAATGATGCATGAGCTCAAGGAAGCCTTTCGCAAGAGGCGTGATGAAGTTAAAGGTTCTCGTGAGCGAAATAAGGACTTGGCTGCCAAATGCCCTCAAGCATATAATGAAGCTGAAAAGCGCAAGGCCCTTGGGCGTCCTGCCATTGACCCAAGGATGGCTGCCAAGAAGAAGAAGAAGCAACTTATGCCCGATGCTGAAGAATCCAGGCAGGAAATGCCTAGCATTGTCTTCCCTGCCAGCATGACTGGCATGAAGCCTAAGGTCACACCAACTGCTTCACAGCTCAAGAAGACAAAGGTGGCTGAAGCTGAAGCTCGCAAGCGCAAGCAAACTACTCATGAAGCTCCACCCACCAAGAAGCGCAAGACAAAGAAGGATAAGGCTGCTTCCACAGAGCCCATCTTTGTTGAGCCCATATCAGTTGCTCGCCCTGCATCTACACACCGAGAATGTCGCATGACAGTCCATGAGCCTACTGCCACAGAGGCTGAAGACATTCCAGCTGTTGACCCCACCGCAGCTAAAGACATTGGTCCTCATGACAATGTTGAAGATGATGAAGTCCTTCCTCAGATCGAGTAAAACGTTGAATCTTCGCCTGTTCTTACGAACAGTGAACGCATCAGCATTGGTCGTTCATTGACGCCAATTGCACATGATGACTCGTGGGCTGATCACCCACAAGATACACCAGCAACTCCCCAGCCATCTCAAGTCACCAGTTCGGTGCTTGAATATAAAGACTTTGAGGCCCAATACTCTCCATCCCCTCAGGCGTCGCCAGCATTTCGCAGGCTTTGCAAAGGACCAAAGCCTCAAGTCGTCACCCCAAGTGTTCCAGAAGGAGAAGAGCAACAATCTTTTCCTGACGTTGCTCCTACTGTGAACCCCTCGAAATCTGAAGCCAAAACGGCTGAAGATATTCCGGCTGCATCAGCCGAAGAAGAACCACCCCAAGAAGAAGAACAACCCCAAGAAGAAGAAGCACGTGCTGCCACACCCCCTGTTCTCGAGGAGAACGTGTCCGACCCTCCAGCTCATGAAGTGGAGGTTACAAATTCAGAGGCTGCCACCACCAACACTGAAGCCAATGACGTGGTCATGGCTGAAGCAAATATGGCACCTGAAGTCATAGTGGTGCCTGAAGTGATGGCGCCTGAAGCAAGTGATGCACCTGAAGCAAATCAGCAGCCTGAAGCCACTGCCTATGCTCCTGTTCCGCCTCCAAGGCCCCATACAATTGAGTAAGCTTACAACCAAGATGATCTGCTCATCACTGTCCGATGGCCCATTCTGACTCCACCACCTGCTACTGGACCGCATGCTGGTGGTCCTCAGTTTGACCATCATGTTGAGCATAGGCCTCAGGTTCAGAAGCCTAAGCCAAGACTGCCAAGGTTTCCTGGTATTGCCACCTCTCAAGGGTCATTCAATGCCAATAGCTTCACTGCGCACAACACATTCTTTGACAGCGCCAAGAACCTATATTCCAAGCCAAGAATATCACCAGATAGGTTCTGGAGCCATCAGCAGCGCAGTTATTACTCAAGAGTACTCTATGATCAAGGGCGCATTTTCCCTCATATGCGTCTTGACACTGAAGCTATTGCTGGACTGCCCTGTCTGGAGAAAGCTCTTGATTGCTTCTGTGATGCTAGCCTGCTCAATTTTGTGACTGACAAGGAGCATTGGAATGAAGAGCTGCTTCTGCAATTCTATGCCACCCTCCACATTCGAGGCTACAGCCGGGATCCGAAGACATGGGTCCTTGAGTGGATGACAGGCAATGTCCATCATGAAGCCAAAGCCTTTGATCTCATTGAGCTTACTGGCCTGCCCACTCCAGGAGAACTGTATGAACCTGGCTGTCAATTGCACAATGAAGCCTTGGAGAGTATCTTTCAGAAGCGCAAGCCCAACATGAGCCAGATGCTAAGCATGATGAAGCCTTTGCCAAGCAATGCTGAATATCCAGAGGAATTCTTTGTTGAAGACCTAGAGTATCTGCCACGCACCATCTATCATATCATCTGGTGTACTCTATGGCCTGTCAAAGGACATTCTTCATCAGCCAAGCTTGAAGGCACAATGAAGACATTGGTCTTCTATATCTTCAATGGCATCAGCTTCAATGCTCAAGATTTCTTCATTCGGCAGATGGCTATGTCTGGCTCTGACCTGTTTGGTCTCAAGTTGTATGCTCCATGGATCATGCGCCTCATCAAGCTTCATTCAGCTATCACCTATCAGCCCTCTGCTCGCAACCATCAAATATTCTTGCTAGAGGTCGATATGTCAGCTGAAGCTATATACCAAGAGCCTGCCAAAGAGCCTGTTAGTCTTTAAAAGCTGATCACCAGAGCTTCACTCAGCAAATTGAAGGAGTTCCAGCAGTCTCTCGCGTTTATCCTCTGGCTTGGCCGTACTCGTCTACCTCGACATGCTGAAACTGAAGCCACAGAGAGCAGCATTGCCCAAAGGCCTTAGAAGCGGTCTCGTGTTGTCAATAACCGAGAGCTTCTGTTTGCCCTCCATCAGAAACAGGATAAGCATCACTACTGGCTGAAGCGTCAGATGCAAAGCCTCTTGGTGGACGTCAATCGCATTCGCAATCTTGCCACCAAGAATGCCTTTGTTGCTCATGAAACCTGTCGGAGGTCATGGAAGAGTTTAACCTTGCTGAGTGCTGAAGCGGATCTTCAAGATGATGGCTTCACAGAAAGATTCAAGTTTGACCACACTCCTCCAAGGAATGTTGTTCTGCTTCGAACTCCGTCTCTTGAAGATTCTGAGTACTCCTCCTCCGCTGCAACAATTGACACCAGGGTGATAGATGATCAAGATGATGCTACCTCACCACCTCCTACTTCAGCGCGTATCGACAATGCACCAACTACTTCTCCACCGCCAAACACCAATGCCGACCCTGCATCCTCTCCTGCTCCAACTAGGAACGAGTAGAGGCTCTATGTCTTCAAACCTTTTTGGTCCTTACTGACAAAAGGGGGAGAAGCATATGAGTTGATAGTCTTCAAGCGGGTCCATATGGGTGGGTGCTTTATATTTTGCGTAGTGTTTACAACTCTCGTTTTTGCTACATTTGGTTCTTTGAGTTGTAACACTTAAACTGATGGTCGTCTGCTACGTTTTCTGCTACTCTGTAATGTGATGATAAATTCCGCATGTGCTACGTTATATTCCGCACTTAGTCATTTTTGCAGACGTCCATTTCTCATTATGCATATCATTATATTCGACATATCAGTTGTGCATGATGAATTGTCTTCATAAGTTGAAGATGATCTCCACAAGTACAACCTGCCATGTGCATTTGCATTCAAAGGCAAATCAACTATATGCACATCTTCAGGGGGAGCCTTTTGCTACTTATAAAGATAATACCTTTATCCCCTACAATTTCACATACATTTATCCCCGTTGAAAACTTCAACCAGTTTGTCATCAATCACCAAAAAGGGGGAGATTGTAAGTGCATCTAGTGCCACCCCTAGTTGGTTTTGGAGTATTGACGACAAACCTGGTTGAGGCACTAATGTGTTCGTGAGAATTGCAGGATAACACAGGTAGTAGTCCCACATTGATTCGGTTTACCTACCGGAGATGACCCCTAAAAATGTATGAAGACATTGACAATAGTGGTGGTATATGAAGATAATCTTATTGAAGACTATGACATGAGAAGACATTGTGTGAAGACTATGGAGCGCGAAGACTTAGATGTTTCGTTGTTTCCTTTTCTTCTTTGTTGAGTCATAGGAACCACCGTACTGTAATGTGGGGTCCAAGTGATCTAAGTCAGAGTGACTGAAGTGATGCTCAACCAAATCCTATGTCTTCTAGCGAAGACAATGAGAGCAAATCTTATCCAGAGCTGGATGAGTCAGCTTTACTTGTAGCCCAAGTAAAGTTGGCGTGTGAGTGTTTGAAATCTGACCGTTGGAACACGTGTCAGTTCCTTAGTGACCCAGGGTCACTTCGGACAAATCAGGTCGGGTTGCCCAGTGGCTATTAATAGCCCACCCCCTACACCATAAATTGGTGGCTGCTCAGAGTTATTGCACGACTTTTGTCGTTTGAGAGCAACCCACCTCCGGAGCATTAGAGAGAGAAATCCTTGCGAGGACAAAGCCAAAACACCCAGAGCCAAAGAGTGTTAGGCATCACTGAAGTCTTTCTGTCTATGTGACCTGAAGACTTATTACACTTGAGGACTGTGTTTCCTCCAGCCGATTAAGCTTCGCGTTCTGAGCATCCAAGAGTCATTGTGGATCGCCAGTGAACGAAGTCTGTGAAGGTTTGGAAGTCTACCTTGAAGACTTACCAGAGTGATTAGGCGAGGAATAAGGTGAATAAGGTGAAGACGCGGTCTTCTGAGTTAAATCTCAGCCTCCCTAACCAGACGTACAATTGTCACAACAACTGGAACTGGTCTAACAAATCAGTGTCTTCCCCGAGCTACTAGTCCTATCCTTTCCTTCCCTTTACTTACTGTCTTATGTTGTGAAGTCATTGCCTGCCTGCCTTATCTGATTGACTTCACTGAGTGACTACTTGTTCTGATTGGCTTCATTCCTTCTTCCATCTTGATCCCTACTGCCTAGCTGCTATTAGTCTTCGTGCTTTCACTTCATTGAATACCTGACTATGGCTTGTCTAGTGTAGTCTACTTTCCGCTGCGTACAAATAGGATTGGATTTATCTTTTGTCTTCGAAACTACCATATTTTGAAGCATTTCATAAAAATCGCCTATTCACCCCCCTCTAGTCGATATACTGCACTTTCAGTAAGAACTAGGCATGTGGCATAAGGAGAGATCGACATCAGGGTCGGCAAGAAAGCAAGAGTTGTTGCGTTGGAAGTCGGCAAAATGCAACTCCAGTTTCCTTTCAGATTCATTATGGAATTGAATAATTGTTATTACATTCCTACACTTTGTCGGAACATAACTTCTGCCTCGTGTTTGATGATTCAGGGTTATGAATTCAATTTAAAGGACAATGGTTGTTCGATATTTTTGAATGGTATGTTCCATGGCTATTCACCCATGTGAGACTTTCTCTCTTCTTTTGTCTACTACCACCTTCTATTACACTTATAGTGCCATATCCATGGCTCACGCTCATGTATTCCGTGAAGAGTTGAAAAAGCTGAAGCCCGTTAGAAAGCATGAACCAATTGCTTGGCTGACACTAAGGTAGTACATGATTTATACTTTGTGTTAAGAAGAGGGAGCATAACAAGACTATATGATTTTATAGGGATAACTTTCTATAGCCATGTTATTTTGAAGAGTCGTTGTTTGTGTAGGATCGAAAGTATGTCTAGAGGGGGTGATTAGACTACTTGACCAAATAAGAACCTAGCCTTTTCCCAATTTAAATCTTGGCAGATTTCAGCAATTATGCCCAAGTCAAGCAATCAACCTACACATGCAATTCTAAGAGTATAGTAGCGGAATGTAAAGCAATTGCATATGAAGGTAAAGGGAGGGGTTTGGAGATTGCAAACGCAAGTGTAGACATGGATGTTTTTGTCGTGGTTCCAATAGGTGGTGCTATCATACATCGACGTTGATGGAGACTTCAACCCACAAAGGGTAACGGCTGCGCAAGTCCACGGAGGGCTCTACCCACGAAGGGTCCATGAAGAAGCAACCTTGTCTATCCCACCATGGCCATCGCCCACGAAGGACTTGCCTCACTAGGGTAGATCTTCACGAAGTTGGCGATCTCCTTGCCCATACAAACTCCTTTGTTCAACTCCACAATCTTGACGGAGGCTCCCAAGTGACACCTAACCAATCTAGGAGACACCACTCTCCAAAAGGTAATAGACGGTATGTTGATGATGAACTCCTTGCTCTTGTGCTTCAAATGATAGTCTCCCCAACACTCATCTCTCTTTCATAGGATTGGATTTGGTGGAAAGATGATTTGAGTGGAAAGCAAATTGGGCAAGGCTAGAGATCAAGATTCATATGATAGGATTGGAATATCTTGGTCTCAACACATGAGTAGGTGGTTCTCTCTCAGAAAATGTATGTTGGAGGTGTAGGTATGTTCTGATGGATTTCTGCATGAATGAAGAGTGGGTGGAGGGGTATATATAGCCTCCACACAAAATATAACCATTAAACATAATTTACCAAACTCGGTGGGACTGAATCAAAGAACTCGGTCAAACCGATTTAGTTCATAATGTGACCGTTAGGCATTTCAGTGGGACCGGTATGATCAACTCGGTAGAACCAATTTCATTAGGGTTAGGGGATAACATCATACCGGTGAGGCCGATTACACAAACTTGGTAGGACCGAATTTGGTAATAAGCTTACCAGAGAGTTGGTCAGGCAAACTCGGTGGGACCGATTCACTCATTTCGGTTGGACTGAAACGTTACGAAGGTGAAACAGAGAGTTTGCACTGCGACCTCACTGGGACCGATTGCTCATCTCGGTTAGACCAAAACATTACGAAGGGAAACAAAGATCCCTATCGGTGAGATCGAGATCCCTATCGGTGAGAACGAAGTGACTACGGTTTGTGGCAATGGCTATGTCAAGTGAACTCGGTGGCGCCGGATAGAAAGTTTCGGTGGGGCCGAGTTTGAATTTTGGTTTGGGACATATGTGGATGTGAGAAAGTGGTTGAGGGTTTTGGAGCATATCACTAAGAATTTTGAGCAACAAACCCATTAAGCAACACCTCATCCCCTTTTAATAGTATTGGCTTTCCTATGGACTCAATGTGATCTTGGATCACTAAAATAGAAAATGTAGAGTCTTGAGCTTGAGCCAGTATGTGTCCTTAGAATTTTGAGGGGTCCACACTCCTAGTCCATGCCATGCCAATCATTGATCTTTCTGAAATGATCATCTTGAAAGAGCATTAGTTCAATGAGCTATATGTTGTTAGGAATTACCAAAACCACCCAGGGATAGTTGCTCTTTCAATCTCCCCCTTTTTGGTAATTGATGACAACACATAGATCAAAGCTTCGACAAATGATAATAAGATTTAAATACATTGTCGCTTTGAGAAGTATGTGATAAGAAAGAGCTCCCCCTAAATTTGTGCATTATTTAAAATTTGCGTTTGAATGCAAATGCACAATTGATTCAGATCATGGGTTACTATTCCATGTCACATACATCTTGGTGGAGCGCTCAAAATGATATAAACTAAAAGCATGCACTCATCACCAAGCAAAGTGAATGATCATATGGTCATAATTTAAAAGATAATATCATCATTTAAGCAAGCATTAAAGTACAATATGATCAAACACATGATCAAACAAGTATCTCACACACATAACGTAAAGTATCAAGCAAACACACAAATGTATCAAACAAATTGTAAGAGACCAAGAAGCAAAAACACTCTCCCTCGAAGCCGATGATCTATACATTTCTCCCCCTTTGGCAACAAGTTACCAAAAAGTTTGAAAATGCATAGCGCTATGCGTCTCTCTAGGCTTGATCTTCGGGAGGCGGTGTAGAGAGAACTCCAAGGACGAAGGCATCTGTAGATGTTGTTGGAGCTGGTGGAGTGGCAACTTGAGGTGGCACTAAAGATGTAGCTGCTGGTGCTGATGTAGTAGCTCTAGTGTCAGGTATGGGCACTGCAGCAGATCTCTACTTCTAGGCACTCTCTGAAAGGCATCCGTGGTAGCCTGCCCTTTCATCTCGTCTGCTTCCTCCTGGAGCTGCTCAACTGCAGTATGTATCTCAATTACTTTCAGATCAAGATCATAGATATTTGTTTCAATGATCCTCTCCAAGCTCTCCTGATTTTGAGTCAGGGTGGCCAAGCCCTTCTCTATCCTCAAAGTTGCTTGAATCAGATATGCCATTTAATCTTGTTTTGACTGGAGGGACACTTGAGATGCCTCTTCAACACTTGGCATCTTTGCTGCTTTCTCAACTCTAGCTTTCTCTCTCTTTTCTTGTGCTTGCACTGATGAAGGTTCATTCTCATCCATCACAACTGTTTTGTCTTCAAATTCTGGATATAGGGATAGATGCTCCTTATCCAACAAGTATGTGCTTGTGACCATCTTGGAGTTGATGAGCTCCTTAATGTGTGGAGCATACCCACATGATATCTTCTGGTCTGCAGTATTCCTCTTCATTATCTCTACAATTAGACTCACGACCTTGAACTTTTGAGGGACATAAAAAATGTGCAGCAAGTTGATTGAGTGTCCTCTGATCATCTTATGATCTCCAGATTTGGGCAACAATGTATGCCTCAATATAGTGTTGATTGTAGCTAGACCAGACAACAAGTAATGTACAGATCCAAGCTTGTGTGTCTCCAAAGCTGTATCATGGATCTCTTTGTACATGTTTGCCATGGAGTTGTGGTCTTTCTTCTTCTTGGTATAGACATCCAAGTCATCCTCATGCTTTTTAGGGGCTTTTGTCAACTTGGCCCACTCATCAACAGTTGTCTGGTACCTTGTACCTTCAGACATCAACACAATTCTACCATCTGGATAAAAATGAGCTGTGGAGTAGAATTGCATGATGAGTTCATCATTCCATTTTGTCAACTTTTGACCCATAAACTTGTGAACACCACAAGCCTTAAAGCTTTCATGCACACTTGGGAAGTGATATTCATTTTCCTTGATGTATTCCAAATCAACCCATCTCATTTCACATACCATTGGCTTCTTGTCAAGCAGAATGGTCTCATAGAAATCTTGATGTTCTCTTGTATGAAATCTGTAGTCAACTGCAGTCCTACTCCTCACATCATATGAATCAGATTGTCTCCATCGTCTGAGACCTGCATCCTTCCTCAACTTCATGTCCTCAGCAACAGTATGATTATCATCATGATCAGGAATCTTGGGCTTCAACTTTCTAAGCACTTGGACCTCAGCATCTTCATCAATCTCAGGCACTAGGGACTTGTTCTTTTCTGCAGCTGAAATATTCCTTGTGCTTCTCTTGGGCGCAGACTTGGTGGCTTGAGCAGTAGCTTTGGGGGCAGTCTTGGGCTTTGAAGGGGCAGCCCCAGACTTGATGGCATCCCCCATCAGCTTCTGAGATTTAGGTGATGGTGCAGCATCCTCTTCTTCTTCTGCTTCATCATCATAATCTCTCATGGATGGCTTGCCAATCACACTGGCTATGGTTTTCCTAGCCCTTTTCTTAGTTCCTGCCGGCTCATCATCTCTAGTTTCAAGAGTGAACACCATTGTTTCTTGAGTTGATGCTCTGGCCTTTGACATTGGAGCTATTTTGGCAGGGGCCTTCTTGTTCAAACCTGGCTTGACAGCCCTAGTTGATTCTTTCACAGCTTGCTTCTTTGAAGTGGACTCATCAGCCACAAAATCCTCATCCTCACTGTCAGAAGTTTTCTTCTTCCTTGTCTTGGTTGCAGCCTTAGGCAAGTTGCTTAGTGTGCTCCTGCTACCCTCATCAGAACTGCTAGAGGGTCTAGTGCCCTCACTCATGTTAACTTGCTCCTCAGACCTGTTCTGGCTGTCACTCTTGTCAGACATCTTGGCAATTACACTGACAGCAAACCTTGTGAATAGATGTAGATGAGGTAGAGTAGATAAGCATCACAAAGTGCAGAGTTTTTGCAAAACAGATGACTCAAAAACTAAGTTTTTGTTCTCCATAGAAAGCATTTCGGAGTTACTGATTTGTTTAACTCGGTGATACCGAAGCAATTTTGGAACCTAAACTAGTGAACTCGGTCAGACCGAGTCACAGTTGGGTGGCACCGAGATTGCTTGGGTTTCACAGAGAGTCGAACTCGGTCACACCGATTTGTAGTTTTCGGTCGGACCAAAAATCGCATGTGCAATGGCCTAAGCCAAATCGGTGAGATCGATTTCTACAACTCGGTCGGTCCGAGATGAGTTCGGCGGAGACCTAACCCTAAATTTTTGAATCAAGTCTAATCTATACGGAGTTTCTGTTGGACAGGATGATTTCAATCTTGGCAAGAATCATGGCAATATCTTTGTGCTTAGAATCGGAGATAAGGATTGCACAGATATCGAGCTCATTGCTTAACTTGGCGGTGAGCTCGCTACAGCAGTAACGGCGGGGCAGAATCCCGTTGACGGCGGCGGAGACCAACGACGGGAGGTCGCTGGCGGCGAGAAGACGATCTGGAGACCCGAGACAGCAGAGCAGGTCACGCGCAGGCGTGAGGGTTTGGAAAGTTTTGCAAAATTTGACCTGACGGTATATATAACCTCACCTTGTCGATGCTACCGAGTGGAATAACTCGGTGGCACCGAGATGCAGAATCGCAAGCGGTTACTGCAACTCGGTGTGACCGAAAAGTTCAAATCGTTTGCACCGAGATTGAAAACCTAGATCAACTTAGTGAACTCGGTGTGACCGAAGTGGATGATTTGGTCATACCGAAATGCACAAAGAGGTTTTGGAAGTTTAAGTCTATGATGAATCGGGGACTCCGAGTGCTCCTCGCACAGAGTGGTTCGAATCTGACTTGATCAAACTTTGTCATGTAGCATGAATAGAGTTTGAGACGAGAAAAGCATAGATAGCTAGAGGGAGTTCTTAGACATTGTTGTCCATCCATTTGGCGAAATAGAAAGAGCCAAACAATCAGAGCAACAAATGGATATACTTGAATGAGTAAAATATGCATCCAACATGCTCACACAATAAGATAGCAAATGAAACATGTGGCAAAGCATGCACAACCATTCTAGCATCTATCAAGCAATTGGCGATGACTAGGTCATCTATACATGAGTATATTGACTTAGGACTCAAATGAGAACATTTGACCATAGGTCATACTCATCGTTTAAGCACAAGTAGGGTTTCCACTTTTACATAAAGCATTGTTGTGTTCACATCATTAGAGTTGCTTTAGCTCAATTGATTAGAGTAAAGCTCCCCCTAGATGTGATATCCCCCCTAAGAGGGATGAACTAACCTTGGGTTTTGTCGATGATGACTTCATGTAGGTGTTGAAGATGTAGATGCTCAATGTTGATGTAGATCATTTGGAGCAATCCATTGGAGTGAGTTGCACTTTCAATAGCTACACAGGTTAGTCCCACAAGGAACAAACAAAGATATCCATGGACATAGAGTGAATTGCACACAAGATGATGTCCATGAAAGCACTAGGTTACCTTGTCCCTTAACTTAATAATAAGAGGGTTTGTGACTCCTTGAGCTAGTGCAAGATATGGAAGTTGTTTGCACTTGTCCTCGCCAAAATGATATGAGTGAAGTATGTTGGCGGAGTCACCCTCAAGAACTCTCTAGTTCTTCTTCTTCGGGATCCACACCATCTTGATGGGAATCCTTGGAGTTGTAGATGTACTTGATGAAGTATAACTTGAAGTAGTCTTAGGACCCCCTTGACCAAGGCCTTGGCAGCTTCTTCAAATGAATCAAGCTCCTTTTGAAGCTTGTCCTTTCCCTTTTGCTTGTGGTCTAGTGGTGGAAGATCATCTTGAGCTTGTGTTCCTTGGAAAGAAGTAGGATCATACTTCTATTGTTGAGGAACAAACTTCGTCTTGGGGTATTGATCTTCTTCCCACTCAACTCCACTGGCATTGAACTTTCATTCAAAACCAACACCTTGATTCTTCTGGTGTCTTCCTTGCTTGCGTACAATCTCCTCAAATTGCTTACTTTCGGCAAGGCTCTTGTAAACACCTTTCTCTATAATTCCCTCCAATAGGCTATTTTCTTGCTCAAGTGTAACTTGGCTAAGAGAATCATTAGTGGAATCAAGAGTACTACTAGAGGCAACAATATTGGGTTTAGCATGATTGATGTTACTACTAGAGGAAGAATCTTTCTTGTGCTTGTTGTTAGGTTTAACTTGTGGCATGTAAGTAGACAAGAGTAAAACATTTGGCAATGTAAGAAAAACTTTTCTTGCAAAGATCATCATTGATTGCTTTTAAGAACTCATGCTCTTTCTCAAGGTTGAGCTTTTCAAAGCGTGACTTCTCATGAGTCTTTAAAAGTTCTCGATTATCTTCCAAGGTAGTTTCATGAGCTAACTTAAGAGTGTTTAGTTCTTTAGTTAGATGCTCAATCTCCTTCTTATCATTGTCATTCGTTTTATCTTGATTAGCATGATTAATAGCAATTTCATCATAGTTTTCATCACTATTGCTACCAACAAGTAAATCATCATCTCCTAGCAAGTCATCTTCATCACTATGGAAATCAAGATACTAGGGGTGTGATACCTTAGGGCCTTTAGCCATGAAGCATCTTCCAATTCCTTCATTTGGTGAGTCAAATATGTCGTAGGAGTTGGATGACACAAGAGCAATTCCGGCAACACCTTCATCTTGAGTATCTTCGGAGTCGGAGTAGTAGCTTCTTTCGGAGTGGTCATCAGAGTCGGAACCGGATACCCATTCACCAACATGAGCTTGATGTCTTCGTCTTGTAGCTCCTTGATGATTTTTCCTTCCTTTCCGAATCTTTGCTTCTCCGAGAAGGTCTTTGCTCATAACGATCATCTCTACTCCTTCTCTATCTTGGTGGTGAATCTTCTCTACTTTGTGGGGAGCCGTACACTCATTGGAGTATTGTCCGGGTCTTCCACAATTGTAGCAATTTCGATCACGACTTGAAGATCTTTTGTCATTGTAGGACCTTGACTTGGAACTTCTCTCTTTGCTTCTACTATTGTAGAACTTGTTGAAGTTCTTGACCATTAGGCTCAATTCTTCATTGAAGGTTTGTTTCTCACTTGATGATGTAGGAGCATCACATGAGGCTTTGTAAGCACCACTTGACTTGTTGTGGAGCTCCTCCTTGTCCTTAAGTGACATCTCATGAGCAACAATTCTTCCAATGACTTCCGTAGGCTTGAGATCTTTGTAGTTGGGCATCATTTGGATCAATGTGCACACAGTATCATATTTTCCATCCAAGGCTCTTATGATCTTCTTGATGATGAATATGTCGGTCATCTCCCCACTTCCTAAGTCGGCAATCTCATTTGTGATGAGAGCAAGCGTAGAGTACATTTCAGCGACACCTTCACCATCCTTCATCTTGAACTTGTCAAGTTGACTTTGAAACACATCCAATTTGGATTCCTTGACGGAGTCGGTACCTTCGTGCATATCAATCAAAGTATCCCAAATTTCCTTTGCATTCTCAAGACGGCTAATTTTCTTGAATTCTTCGGGGCACAATCCGTTGAAGAGGATATCACAAGCTTGAGCATTGTATTGCAACATCTTCAACCCTTCCACGGTAGCTTCACGGTTTGGTTCTTTCCCATTAAATAATTCATCTTGCAAGCCAATACACACAATAGACCAAACGACGGGGTTATGTCCAAGAATATGCATTTTCATCTTATGCTTCCAACTAGCAAAATTAGTACCATCAAAGTAAGGACCTCTATGGTGGTAATTTCCCTCGCTAGACGCCATACTCTCCTAGGTTGTGAAACCAAGGCTATGATCACCAAAAGCTATGGAAATCAAGGCAAATGGAGACCAAAGCTCTGATACCACTTGAAGGATCAAATGTTTGTCTAGAGGGGGGGGGGGTGATTAGACTACTTGACCAAATAAAAACCTATCCCAATTTAAATCTTGGCAGATTTCAGCAATTATGCCCAAGTCAAGCAATCAACCTACACATGCAATTCTAAGAGTATAGCAGCGGAATGTAAAGCAATTGCATATGAAGGTAAAGGGAGGGGTTTGGAGATTGCAAACTCAAGTGTAGACATGGATGTTTTTGTCGTGGTTCCGATAGTTGATGCTATCGTACATCCACGTTGATGGAGACTTCAACCCACGAATGGTAATGGTTGCGCGAGTCCACGGAGGGCTCCAGCCACGAAGGGTCCACGAAGAAGCAACCTTGTCTATCCCACCATGGCCATCGCCCACGAAGGACTTGCCTCACTAGGGTAGATCTTCACGAAGTAGGCAATCTCCTTGCCCATATAAACTCCTTGGTTCAACTCCACAATCTTGACGGAGGCTCCCATGTGACACCAAACCAATCTTGGAGACACCACTCTCCAAAAGGAAATAGATGGTGTGTTGATGATGAACTCCTTGCTCTTGTGCTTCAAATGATAGTCTCCCCAACACTCAGCTCTCTTTCATAGGATTGGATTTGGTGGAAAGATGATTTGAGTGGAAAGAAACTTGGGGAAGGCCAGAGATCAAGATTCATATGAAAGGATTGGAATATCTTGGTCTCAACACATGAGTTGGTGGTTCTCTCTTAGAAAATGTATGTTGGAAGTGTAGGCATGTTCTGATGGCTTTCTCCATGAATGAAGAGTGGGTGGAGGGGTATATATAGCCTCCACACAAAATCTAACCGTCACACACAATTTACCAAACTCAGTGGGACCGAATCTGTCGGTGTTCTGGGAACGGGGGTACCCAGACTTGCCTGCCTGCGGCCCAGGGCGTGGCCCATCAGGCGGCCTAGTACGACCAAACATCTTCAACAACCCCTCAAGACCCTCGCGAGGGGCCAAGCCTCGCGAGGCGGACGACGCAAGACATCCCTTGGGGCGGTCTCACTAGGCCGGCTCATGAGGATCAGAGATATCAAGACAAGGGGTACCTCGCGAGGTCCTCGTGACGTGAGCGGTGACAACCAAGGCCAAGCGGGTGCCAGCGGGTGCAGAGTGCCAGTTCCCTCTTTGGTGCTAAAGAAGAAACTGCAGGAGAAGAGTCCCGAGGCGTCAGGCAAAGGTTTTCATATCGGTGCAACAAGACCAAGACCAACAGGACGGCAGAGCAGAGGTCATCGTAGAGCCCACGTCGGCGTCACCACCGGAGCCTTTGGCAGGCGAAGACCACCTTTAGTTAGGATAGCTTGTACTAGCTGTCCCCCTTCAAATTTGGCTGTTGTGGGATCCCTTCCTGCTCAATATTTTGGAAGAGGACCCGGGCCACTATAAATAGGACTAGCGACCACCATTGGGATCACATCTCATCTTGAGTTGATCAGATAGCAGGCCATACACCACAAGCTCACCCGAGCACTAGAACCCCTCTCCTCAGGAGGCAGTTCATCCATGTACTAGTTCTTCCTCAGCCTACAAGGAAATCCACCACACCACACTGGATTAGGGTATTATACCACAACGGTGGCCCGAACTAGTATAATCCTTGTGTCCCTTGTTCTTCGGATCTGATGAGCTAGGCCTAGGGATCGACGAGTAGACGAGCTAGGGCGGAAGGAGAGATCTTCGTGCGCACCCTAGAGTTCGAACCTCAAGGGTTTTGGTGGAACCCAAGATCCAATATTTGGCACGCCAGGTAGGGGTGCACCGGATCTTTTCTTCTGTTGTTCGTGCCGTCACCGCTCTACAATCCCGATGGGCCACGATCAAGGAGCTCATGCCGACCGCTGGGCAACCTGGCCTACGCGGGCGGCACTATCGACCCATGGAGACCTCAACCCCGCACTTTAGGAGGTTCCCGCACCGCCCGGCGCTGCCAACCACGGGTGGCGCGGGCCATCGACCATTGCCTTGGCGTCCCAGCGTGTGCGCTTAGCGGCGCGATCTGCAAACCATGCTGCGGCAACAACACCCTACACCCGAGGGAGCAGACGAACATGAGGGATGCGCTCATCGTGGCGCGAGAACTGTTATGATGCCGGCTGGACGAGGGCGGCCGCGACGTGCTGCTGGAACACGTCGCTGAACTACTGGGCTGCGCTTGCAGGGGCGCGCTGCCGTTCTGCTCCTCACCCCCGCCCCAGGTCGGAGGTGGGGCGCTGGTGAGGCTCCGGCAGGTGCGGGCATCCCCTAGAGCGATTGGAAGACCTGACGACACAAACAGGAGCGCCGGCGCCATCCTCATGGCCGCGGCGACTTCATCACCAGCAAGAACAAGAGTTGGCGGCCCCTCGTGAGGGTACGCTGGGGTATAACTCAGCGGCCGCGAAGGCCAGATGCCGCAACCGGGGGCTCAAGGCATGGGGCACACAGGCGGTGCCCTCGGTGGGGCGGCCGATGAAGCCTACGTACCCCGCATGGTGGACCTGGCATACGTGTTCGGGGAAGGCCCTGATGCCTTCCTCGGGCCGAGATGGAACGGCGGGGCGCTCGAGGAAGAAGATTACCACGAGTCGCCTGGGGGCTCTGTGGACCCCTTCAGCGACGACGACAGAGCACAATAGGTATCACAGCAGCAGGCGTATGCTAACAATGGACTGCAGGTGAACCAGACCACGGCGATGGTCGAAGATCTGAGAGCGGCCGCTCTGCCCTCAACCGGCGCAAAACACCGGGGGCTACGTGTGGAGGGCCTAGAGCCACGGCCTCCCCCGCGATTCGAGGAGCAGGGAAGTATGCGAAAGTAGGTCCTCTATCGGGGCGAGCCTCGCTAAGCTTCCCCCTCCCCCGGCAGAGGGCTCGTGGTCACCGAGGGCGCCGCTGGCGTCCCCCTTGCCTCCTTGGTCCTGTCCTGGTTTCCGGTTGCCCCAACGGAGGTCGAGGGTGGCACAAGGCGGGGACCTCATCTGGCGATATTAAGTAAGGCTTGCGCCTGTGAATATCTCCGCCCGTGACACTCTCACGTAATAATGAGTGGGGCTGTACACGCTCCGGAGACTTAGGAGAGCCTACCTCGGGCCTCGGGGGCTCCCTCCCACGTCCTAGTGGCAGCACTTAGCTCCGCGATGGTGAGAAGACTAGAGACTAGATAGGTGCCGGACACGGCTATTTGCTTTCCTCGCCTTCCTCTTTGTAATTGGATTCGCCGTGTCTTTCGAATTGAATTTGAAGTCTTGCTTGTTGCCGAAATGGGGGGGAGAGTTTTCATTGATTTCTGCTGGATTTTGCCGCCTCTGGCTATCTTGAAGATCTTACCCCGGGCCATCGGCTCGGGGACTGGAAGGCCAATCTCACTTGGCGTACCATTTTAACCTTGGCAGGACCCCCTTGGGGCAAGAGCCTACGTGCCACAATTTTGCCGCGTAGGCATCCTGCCGCGGCCAGCGGAACACCCCTGGCCCTCTTCCTCGGAGCAGGGCCATGCATTGCACAGGAGGCTCAGGGCCGCGGACTGCCAGCGATCCACCCCATGAGGGAGGCAAACCCACGGCCTCATAACCCGCACGCAGGCAGGTAAGATCTAGGTGAGATACAACGGCAACTAAGCTCAGGAAGCTCGAGGATGCACATCCCAGGTTCGGATTCAAGTGCCAAAAGAAGGAAAGTGGAATACCAGTTTACACACATAGGGGGATCCCCCCATCAAAATTCTCTCACACCCTACGGGGCCTCGTGCAAGTCTATGCATGCCGGGTCAGGGCGAAGGTAGACAAGCTCAACCGGACACATCGCTCGACGCGTCGTCCGAGTCGCTCTCATGTGCGCTGCCAACGCTATCGCTGGACACGTCTCCATCGTCTTCAACCGCGCCGCCTTCATCCGCCATGACCACGGCCTCGTTATCATTGATGGCAAAGGCCTGGATAAGAGCGTCCACGTGGTCGTCCACCCAGTGCGCCAAGTTGTCTCGGACAGCCCCAGGCACGGGGCGATAGCAGCGTCGTAGTCAAAGTCATGATCAATGCACTGGAGGTAGTTGAAGACCCGGGAGAACGCGCGCACAAGGAGGCTCCGGCCCTTCTCTTCAACAAGGTGGCAGGCCCTCGCGGCCTGGCTCTCCAGGTGCGTCTCAACCTCGATGAAGAAGACAAGATGACTAGCGTAATCCTCCGCATGGGGGTCGGGGGCGTTCTCCTCACAGAAGGCCCCCAACGCCTGGTTGGCCTTCGCCCGAAGAGTCCGCAGCATGGGCACATGCTCGTGCTGTAGCAATAGTTGACAACGAGCCTCGTCCTCACTCTGCTGCACAAGAACTGCGGTGTCACCAACTTGTCACCGGAGCAAGGCCAAGTCTGCTTGTGCAGAGGCCAGCTCAGCTTGGACGAAAGACTGAGCCGCCGCCGCGGCCCTCTCGCACAGCTCCGCTTATCTCAGCCTCGCCCTGAGCGCAGCAGTACTCCCATCGGCCTCCGCTTTCTGAAGCTTCAACTTCAAGTTCTACCCCTCCACGAGGTTCGCATGGGCCTCCACCACCTTTCGGTCAATTTCCTCCTCGACCCTGGCCTCGCGAGCGGAGACGGCATCCTCGGCCAGGGTCACGTGGCACTCCCTCACCTCCAGCCGCTCAAGCTCAAGGCTGTGCTCCGTGGCTTCTAGCATCAGCGCCTCCTCGCACCCCAAGATCTCCGCCTCTTTGGAGGGCATCCCCCTCATCGACGCTAGGGCGGCCCTGCATGCCTCAGCTCGCTCCTCCAAGTCGGTGTTCAGGACCTGAAGCTCCAGCAGGCGCCTCTCTGCAGCCTCACGGCGTGGTGTCGGCTTCCTTGGCCTCCTCCAGGGCATGGGCGCAGGCTTCTCGCGAGGCTACGAGGGGCGCGTCTGCCTTCGCATTGGCGCGCTCGTGCTGGAGGCGCCCGAGGTTAATGGCCACCCCCAGTCGGTGCCACTCGTCCAACAGTTGAAGGCCCTCAGCCTCAAGATAGGCGTCGATTCCCTCAAGCTCTTCCCCAAGTCGGCCCAACGCATTCATCGCCTCCCGGAGAAGCTCGTGGCAGGCGGCTCCGCGCCTGTGCGCTGACTCGAACAGGAGGCCACGTCCCTCCTCAGTGCCATGAGCAGTTTAAGAAGCCTGAGGAGACCCGTCGTCCCTGGGAGGCGGGACCCGGGTCTCCTCCGCCCGAGTCGTTTGTCGGGCCTCGGCCGGGGCCCGGAGGGGCTGGGACCCAACACTTGAAGAAGACGCCAGGGCCAAGGCGGCACCGCTGCATTCAACGACCATGGAGGGAGCCCTTGGCACGCCTCCCAGCCCCCAAGCGGAGCCACGAAGAAGGAACGGCAAGAACGCGGGGTCGAGGCGCCACGCCGGCGCATCTGACCTCGTGGATGGCCTCACGATAGAGGTGGCGCATCGACCGAGGGCGCTCTGGGCTGACGAAGAGCTCGGGGCCGCAGGGGCCGGCTTCTCAGTAGGCGTCGTCGTCTTGGCAGGAGGGGCCCTAAGGAATCGTGGTCAGGAAGGAAGGAAACACACAAGAAGTTACAAAGATATGCTACTCACTCGTCCATGGCGATGTACTTCCTCAGCTTCAGCGGTCGGAAGGCGACGTATCCACAACTGGGAGACCTCCTCTTGCAAAGAGCTTCGATGTTCGGTCGGAGCCGGCCAAAACCCCAGAAACGATCGGCGACATCAGGCACAACCAAGGCATCTCCGGAGGAGGTGCCCCACAGGCGCCAGGTCGGGCAGGGCCCCCTGCCCCCGCCTCAAGACAATGCCAAGAAGCCACAGGGGCTTCGGCCTTCGGAGCATCAGGCAGCACTTGCACCTCAGCCGCCCCTTCTGGGCAACTCTCCTGAGCTCCGGAGAGCGGCATTTCAGGAACCTCAGGAGGTGCGAGCAAGGAAGTAGCAGCGCCACTAGCACTCAACAGCGATCATCCCCCCGCACCCACTTCTGGGACGACCACCTCGATAGCAGCAGGCAAGGGAGCCACACTGACAGGGTTCTCGCGAGACCCAACAAGGCCGAGTGGACAAAGCCCCCATTCGTCAAAGGAGGGCATGTGCCTCACGAAATCCACCCTGTTTGAGCACCAGTATAGGAGGTAGACCTCCTCCGGTAAGCGGGCTGGCATCGGATCACCTGTCAGGACCTCGAGCACCATACACCACACCTCGCGAGGGAGGGTAGACACATGGAGCCTCATGCGGTCCTCGGGGCCGGAGAAGGCCCACATCGGCCGAGAGTGGCGCTGAAGCGGGGCGGTGCGGCGCTGGATGAACTCCCTCGCCACCATAGGCACCGTAACTCCAAGCCTCTGCAGCCTGGCAAACCAGAGCCAAAAAGGAGCCAGCTTCCGGTCGACGAGCCTCACGTGGTTCTAGCCGGAGCTCGGGGCAGCCGGAATCTGTGGTGGAAGCAGCAGGGGTTGCGCACCCCGACATCGATGAATGCCCACCGCTTCCTAAAGCCGCCAACAATCGTCGCAAGGTCGAAGTCGACGCCCGAGCCAGTCGTCGCCGAGATGGTCTGGAAGGACATGCATCCGGAGAATTGGAGCGCATCCGTCAGATGCAACGAGAAGAAGTGGCGGAGCAAGGCCATGGAGGGAGCAATGCCCACCATAGCCTCACAGAAAAAGGCAAAAACAACATGGAGGACGATGGACTGAGGATCAAGATGGAGCACGCTGATCTGGTAATGCGAGAGCACCACATTGAAGAAATCAGAGAAGGGAGGGATCAGGCCAGCCCAGAGGGCGAGAAGATGGAGGGGGGCCTCGATGGCCGACCTGTCGATCTCGGCGCGGGAAGCGGGCCAAGCAACCGTCGCCCCCACTCATTGGAATCGGCGGCGAGTGCTGGGTGCACCTTATCCATCATCTCTTCGTTGATCACCACTGATCGCTCGGTGGTGAGCCTGAAGACCGGCGGCGAGGGGGCCAAGGTGCAAGGCTACGCCCCCTCTTGCTTTTCTTGGCTGCAGGCCATGATGACGGTAGAAGTTGGTGTTGAATCAAGCCGGGGGAGGAGACGAGGAAATCACAGGGCACGCTGCTAGCAAAGGAGGCGGAGCTGAGCAAGTAACAGTGGTTGTGCGGATGGGCAAAAATCGAGGCTATATGGGGAAGTGGAGACGCCCACGTCCCATCAGTCGCCACACGTCAGTCAAGGCCGCAGGCTTTTGTGGCCTGCGGCGCTCTGCTCTTGGCCCTTGGCTTCGCCGCAAAGCCAAGCCCGAGCGCACCTTGGGCCCGTGGGCTACTGTCGGCATTCTGGGAACGGGGGTACCTAGACTTTCCTGCCTCCGGCCCAGGACGTGGCTCATTAGGTGGCTTGGTACGGCCCAACATCTTCAGCCACCACTCAAGACCCTCGCAAGGGGCCAAGCCTCGTGAGGCGGACGACGCAAGACATCCCCTAGGGCAGTCTCACTAGGCTGGCTCATGAGGATCGGAGATATCAAGGCAAGGGGTACCTTGAGTGGTCCTCGTGACGTGAGCCGTGAGGACCAAGGCCAGGCGGGCGCCAGCGAGCGCAGAGTGCCAGTTCCCTCTTTGGTGCTAAAGAAGCAGGTGCAGGTGAAGAGTCCTGAGGCGTCAGGCAAAGGTTTCCATATCGGTGCAACAAGACCAAGACCAGCAGGACGACAGAGCGGAGGTCATCGCGGATCCCACGGCGGCGTCACCACCAGAGCCTTTGGCAAGCGAAGACCACCTTTTGTCAGGATAGCTTGTACTAGGTGCCCCCCTTCAAATTTGGCCATTGTAGGATCCCTTCCCGCTCAATATTTGGGAAGAGGACCCGGGCCACTATAAATAGGACTAGCCACCACCATTGGGATCATCTCATCTTGAGTTGATTAGATAGCAGGCCATACACCACAAGCTCACCCGAGCACTAGATCCCCTCTCCTCAGGAGGCAGTTCATCCATGTACTAGTTCTTCCTCAGCCTACAAGGCAATCCACCACACCACACTGGATTAGGGTATTACACCACAACGGTGGGCCGAACCAGTATAAACCTTGTGTCCATTGTTCTTCGGATCTGACGAGCTAGGCCTAGGGATCGGCGAGTAGACAAGCTCGGGTGGAAGGAGAGATCTTCGTGCGCACCCCAGAGTTCGAACCTCAAGAATTTTGCCGGAACCTAAGATCCGACAAAATCGGAGAACTCGGTCAGACCAATTTAGTTCATAATGTGACCGTTAGGAATTTCGGTGGGACCGATATGATCAACTCGGTAGGACCGATTTCATTAGGGTTAGGGCATAACGTAATCTCAGTGAGATCGATTACACAAACTCGATAGGACTGATTTTGGTAGTAAGCTAACCAGAGAGTTGGTCAGGCAAACTCGGTGGGACCGATTCGCTCATTTCGGTTTGACCGAAACGTTACGAAGGGGAAACTGAGAGTTTGCATTGTGAACTCGGTGGGACTGATCGCTCATCTCGGTTAGACCAAAATGTTACGAAGGGAAATAGAGAGTTTGCAATCCCATCTTGGTGAGGCCGAGATCCCTATCGGTGAGACCGAAGTGACTAGGGTTTGTGGCAATGGCTATGTCAAGTGAACTCGTTGGCGTCGGATAGAAAGTTTTGGTGGGGCTGAGTTTGACTTTTGGTTAGGGACATATGTGGATGTGAGAAAGTGGTTGAGGGTTTTGGAACATATCACTACACATTTTGAGCAAGAAAGCCATTAAGCAACACCTCATCTCCTTTTAATAGTAATGGCTTCATATGGACTCAATGCGATCTTGGATCACTAAAATACAAAATGTAGAGTCTTGAGCTTGAGCCAATATGTGTCCTTAGCATTTTGAGGGGTCCACATTCCTAGTCCATGCCATGACAATCATTGAACATTTTGAAATGATCATCTTGAACGAGCATTAGTTCAATGAGCTATATGTTGTTAGGAATTACCAAAACCACCCAGGGATAGTTGCACTTTCAGTTTTCTTTTTACTATGCTTGAAATATTATTGTTTCTATGTCAATAATAAAATTTTGTTTGGAATCATAAGGATCTGAATATTCATACCACATAAAGAAAGATTACATCATAAACATGTTAGGTAGCATTCCACATCAAAAATGTTGTTTTTATCATTTACATACTCGAGGACGAGCAGGGATTATGCTTGGGGATGCTTGATACGTCTCCAACGTATCTATAATTTTTTATTATTCCCTGCTATCATATTATCCATCTTGGATGTTTTATATGCAATATTTTACTATTTTATATCATTTTTCGGGACTAACCTATTTATCTAGTTCGCAGTGCCAATTGTTGTTTTTCCTTGTTTTTGTCTTTTACAGAAAATCAATACCAAATTGAATGAAACTTTTTGAGGATTTTTCTTGGACCAGAAGACACCCACGAAGGTTCGGGAGGAGGCCAGGAGGGCAACTGGTAAGTTACAAGCTCACCAGGCACGCCCTAGGGGGCACCCTATGAGTTTGTGGGCCCCATGTAGCTCCCCCAACCCTCATCTCAGCTCTACAAAGAACCGAATATTCCCCATATACCAAGGGCACAACAAAAATACTTTTTTGCCACCGCACATTCATGTCTTCGTGTGATCCCATATGGTGACCCTTGTCGGTGCTCCATCGGAGGAGGATTCAATCCCTGAGGGCATCTACATCAACCTTGTTGGCCTTCCGATGATGTGTGAGTAGTTTACCACGGACCTACGAGTGCACAAGTAGTAGCTAGATGGCTTCTTCTCTCTCTTTGATCTTCAATACAATGTTCTCCTTGAAGTTCTTGGAGATCTATCTGATGTAATCTTCTTTTGCGCTGCATTTGTTGAGATCCGATGAATTGTGGGTTTATGATCAGATTATCTATGAATAATAATTGAGTCTTCTTTGAATTCTTTTATGCATGATTAATATAGATTTGTACTTCTCTCCGATCTATTGCTTTGGTTTGCTTTTTCTTGCAATGGGAGAGGTGCTTTGTGATGGGTTCAATCTGGAGGTGTCCTCACTGTCGCGGGGTATCCGCGGCCACCTATGGGACCGGGCGGCCCCTTGCTAGTTCGGCGGGGGGACGGCGCGTTGGACAAAGAGCAGAACGGCGCATGGCAGCACGATAGAGAGCACACAAGCAATCTACCCAGGTTTGGGCTGCCGCGAGGCATAAGGCCCTACTCCTACTTTGGTGGATTGATGGTAGAATGAATGTGGTGGTGCGTAGTACACTCGCCCAGCAAGACGTGCCTCAGGGCCGCAGTGGCTATGCGCGTATGGTGGCTTGGGTTCCTCAACTTTCCAACCCGTCCTACGGGTGCCATGGGCCTCCTTTTATAGATTAAAGGGGTCACCACAATAGCAAAATGGTCATTGCCAACTGATATGATAGTGAACAGTGCTATCATACCTAACTTTGCGGGCTGATAGGGCGCATTAAACGCACCGCTTAGTGTCACATCGCTGGTCACCCGACAAGGCTCACCGGGCTGTCTTGCCAGCTCCGCATCTGCTTCCCTGACACGTGGTAGGACGGGTGTCCCTTGTGGGTTTCTTCCGTAGGAGATGACTGTCATGTGGCGAATGGCTGCCACTTAATCACTTTGCAACTTGACACCGCATTGATCGACGACGTGGGTCGTGCTTGGGTAGTTGGCTGGGTGGTTTACCTCGTGCGACCCCCGGCAGGCCCTGCCGGGGAGTCTCTGATAGCTTGTTTCTGGTGGTGTCCTTGCCCCTTACTGGTCTCGCCTGCTCGGCAAGGGTGGCTCTCCTCTTGTCGATATCTCGTTCTTCTGGCTTGACCTTGGTCTCTCTGGCTGCGTCTTGGTTCTCCGAATTTTTTGGTTCTTCAGTCTTGGGCTTGCTCTTATGCTTCATCCTTGGTCTTGTGCCTGTGCACAGTTGGGCAACAGACCTAGGGTTTGTTGCACCGACATAAGCCCCAGGGCCTGCCCCTAACACGCTGCTGAGCGTCGTCAGGGTAGGCCTAATAAGTGCACAGGCATGATTGCTGAATGGGTTGGCCCCTTGAGATTTCCATCGCCGCTTCATTTGTCTTGATTTCCGGCATGATTTCTGATTCCCCCACGTGTTAGTGTAAAGACAATAGTGGTGGGGCTCCGAAGTGAGGGCACGTGAATGACTTTAACGCATGGGGTGGAAACCGCCAATTTACTCCTCCCACTTCGCATCCTTATCCTTAGCCACATATGCTGCATCCATCGCGCGGGGTAGGTAACGGGAGCGCGTGGCGCAGAGGATTGCCTTGGAGTGGGTCCGCCCATCTTGAATTGGCGGATGAGGATGGCGGTCGCCCGTTGATTGAGCGGCTTCCCTCCTTGCCCTACATATAAAAGTAGGGGAGGAATAGAATGGAGTCATCCATATTTGCCTTGGCGATGTCGAAGAGAGGAGCTCGGGGCCAGCCCCCGGGATTTTGCTTGAAGCTTCTCCTTGGTTTGAAAGGAGGACTCGGGTGGCGTGGCGCAAACACCGGAAGTGGCAATTCTGGTGTGTCCATCGCCGGGCCGCTCGTGGGCTTGATTTTAGTGGGAGGGGACGTGAATGACACCATGTCAAAGCTCGAGGCAGGCCTTGTGCTTGGCAATCGGTTGCTCCCCATTCTTCTTCCCTACATTGAGCTGAAGAGGAGTTCCGAAATGGATCCGCCGCTAGGAAGGGCGGATCCGACTCCTCTTTGGCGTCACCTTCTTTCGTGCGGGACGGCTTCTTGCTCCCATAGGTGTGTTCAAGACGTGCAGTGTCTTCTAACGCCAGGGATTCTAGGATGACCATGCTCTCTGGAGAATTACTCGGAGAGCATGGCACCCGAGCCCCCTGCCACAAAAGGGGCTTCTGGTGTTGGTGGCGCTGAGGGCGGCAGCAACCCACGATGCGTCAAAAATGGAGGCGCCCGTTCCGACGAGTCGTGTTTGCCGGTGAATCCTCAGCCCCCGCCTGGGGCTTTTGGCAGCGGCACCATCTGTCCCTGCCCTCTGGTTCCTTCTTCCTAGCTAAAATGTGGTGGTGCCTTCCTGATCCTGGGGAGGCGCCGAACCCTAGCTACGCTGACCTCCGGCCTCCTCGACTTCGTCCTGTAGTAGATGGACAGGAGTAGAGGCATTACGGGGAACTTATCTTTTTTCAATCTTAAACTTGTAGGCGGATGCCAAATTTTAATTCAAATAATGTAATCCCATGGGTCCATGTTTGTTTTATGTAATGCTTGTACTTATATCAGCATGTGAATGAAAAGGATGAAACTTGTCGGGAACCCGTGCATGTGTATGTCCATGCAGAGGTGGAATGCCTCTTTAATGTAAATAAACGAGTTTTCATCAGCAAGATATCCTGCCGGCACCCTCTTCGTCTGCTGGAGAGCCATGTCTTCGGGGGAACAGACAGAGCGGACAGCCCCTTGCCAACTCTTTTTTACCAAAGGCTATTGCGACAATCGCAACCGAAGCAGCGTCTAAGTCAAGGATGGGAGCACCTAAGTTCCAAAAGAGAGAGGCGAGGTTTTCCCATGCAAAGTTATAGCTTTACATAGCACTAATGGACAAGAGGTAAACTTATCTATCTGGCTTGCCGGGGATCGCCGTGCCGTGCAATCTTCTCGTCCTTTGTCGGAGCCAAGTTCGCGGCAGGAACCTGCAACTCCATGTAGATGAGAATGAATGCAGGATGGAATCCTATCTATATGCATGTGCTAGTGCAGTGATCTTGGTGTGCGATGGATGCATGCAATCTTAGTTGGGGCCCCACTACAACACTTCTTTATTTTCTCTTGCACGGGGTCATCGCCCCGGCTTTGTACGAGGGGTTACATGCAACTGAGGCAAGGCCTGGACAAAAGGGTGGCTGCCGGGTGGTGCCCGACAACCTCGCACCTTACGGGTAGTACTTACGGAGATGCTGAATATTCCATGAGTTTTGCAACTGAGTGCCATCTCCGGTCTCCAGACAAACTGCGTCGGGTTTGGTGACTCGTAGCACCCGGTAAGGGCCTTCCCACTTTGGTGACAATTTGTTTGTACCCTTGGCGGACTGAACGCGCCTAAGGACAAGGTCACCATCCTCAAAACACCGGGCATGAACCCTCCGGCTGTGATAGCGACATGGGGCTTGTTGATAGCGTGCAGCACGCGTAGCAGCGCAGAGACGGTTCTCTTCGAGTAGCACAGCTTCGTCATGCCGGTGCTGATCTTGCGCTACTTCATCGTAGGCAAGCACTCTAAGAGACCCGTAAATGAGTTCCGTGGGGATAACTGCTTCTGCCCCGTAGACCAGGGAGAAGGGAGTCTGCCCGGTAGCTCGGTTAGGTGTCGTTCTAGGGGACCAGAGAACTACCAACAACTCCTCGATCCACCGCGTGCCGTGCTTCTGCAGCGTATTAGAAGTTCTTGTCTTGAGTCCATGAAGCACTTCAGCGTTCTCCCACTCAGCTTGTCCATTGCTCCAGGGATGTGCCACAGAATCGAATGAGATCTTGCATCCGAGGGCGTGAACATATTGCATGAAGGCATGGCTCATGAACTGGGTGGCGTTATCAGTGATGATCCTTGGCGGAACTCCTAATCGACACACCAATTCTTTCATGAACTTGATAGCGGACTAGGTAGTCACCTTTCTCATGGCAGTCACTTCCAGCCACTTTGTAAACTTGTCGATGGCAACGAACAAGTATTCAAAGCCCCCAATTGCTTGGGGGAAGGGGGCGATAATATCAAGCCCCCAGACCGAAGATGGCCATGAGAGAGGGATTGTCTGAAGAGCTTGGGCAGGCAAGTGTGTTCTCTTGGAATGGAGCTAACAGGCTTCACATGTCGTGACGAGCTCGGCAACATCTTGGAGGGCTGTGGGCCATTAGAATCCTTGCTGGAATGCTTTCCCAACTAACGCCCTTGATCCAAGGTGTGAGCTGTACATTCCTCTATGAATCTCAGCCATCAGTTCCTTTCCATCCTCCCGGTAAACACACTTCAATTTCACACCGTTGCGCCTCCTTGTGTATAGAGTGTCATCGACAAACTGATACATACTGGCCCTCCAGGCTACTTTATGAGCTTCATCTTGGTTGTTAGGGAGTTTTCTGGTTTGGAGGAAGTGGACAATGTGCCTCGCCCAAGTTGGAGCCTGAGGCTCAGCAACAAGGACTAACATCACCTCCTCTCCCACGGGAGCACTGGCCTCATGCGTGGGGCCCTTGGGCCTGGTAGGAGGGGGTGGCCCGGCAGGCTGTGAGGAGTTGTTACCGGCAGTGTCTCTGCCTGGAGCGGATCGCTCTGCCGGGAGAGGCTTACCGTAGTCCAACTTTCTCCTTTTCTGGTCCATTGTGGCTGGTGATACGGAGGGCTGAGAGAGACGGAGAACAAAAGTTCGTGGTTCCACAGGATGCTTCTGCGCAACAAACTTTGACATGTGATCAACTATGCTATTTTCCGCATGGGGTATGTGCTCTGTTTGCAACCCATAAAAGTGCTCCTCCAATCTCCTCACTTCCTCAACGTATGGTTCCATCAATGGGCTTTGATAATCTTTGTTGACTTGTCTCACCACAAGTTGTGAATCTCCTCGTATGATCAGCTTCTTAATTCCCAATTCCACTGCAATCCTGAGACCGGCAAGGAGCCCTTCATACTCAGATGTATTGTTGGTGGCTTCTTCCCAGGCAAAGTGCATTTGGACGACGTACTTCAAGTGCTCCCCGGAGGGAGCGACGAGAAGCACGGCAGCCCTTGCACCCTGTAGAGAAAAAGCACCATCGAAATACATAATCTATTCTTGGGGTGATTCCTTGCCGGAGAGAGCCGTTTCTGTTACTTCCTCGTTAGGAGTTGGTGTCCATTCTGCAATAAACTCTGCCAGTGCCCTGTGCTGAATTGCCGAAGTGCTCTCAAACTTCAAACCAAAGCTGGATAACTCCAAATCCCACTCCACTATTCTCCCAGTAGCCTTAGTGTTTTGGAGTGTCCTTTGCAACGGGAAACGAGTGACAACCGTGATCTCATGGGCTTGTAAGTAGTGGTGCAGTTTCCTTGAGGCCATGACAAGCCCAAAGATCAACTTTTGCATGCCACAGTACCTCGATCAAGCCCCTTGTAACAAGGAGCTAGGGAAATACACTGGGCTCTGCACCACTTTCTTCCTTGCCGTGTCCTCGGGGTTGCTCCCATTGTCGTGCTTATTGCTGTCCTGATCCTTTCCTGATTCTGCTGTGATCTGGCCACTTTCTGTTTCATCTACTTCTCGCTTTGCTATCCAGGCCGCACTGACCACTTGGTTGGTTGCAGCCAAGTAAAGCAATAACGGCTCTTGGGGTTTGGGTGCAACCAAGGTAGGCACAGGCGATAGGTAGGCCTTCAATTCCTGCAATGATGCATCTGCTTCCGGGGTTCACTTCATTGGCCATGCCTTCTTCTGAATTTTAAAGAATGGCAAGGCGCGCACGACAGACTTGGAGATGAATCTGCTTTGCGCGGCAACACATCCCGTCAAGCACCTTACATCCTTGACTATCCTTGGCGCCTGGATATGCTCAATGCCTTTGATCTTATCGGGGTTGGCTTCAATCCCCTGGCATGATATAAAGAACCCAAGCAGCTTGCCGGAGGGAACACCAAATACACACTTCTCTGGGTTAAGTTTCAAGTTGATCTTGTGCAGATTAGCAAACGTCTCCTCCAGATCCTGGATAAGGGTGGCCTTTGTTGGCGTCCTGGGAACCAGGGTACCCAGACTTGCCTATCTGCGGGCTGCAGCGCGCTCCTGTCACGGCCTGGTACGACCCAGTTGATCGACCAGCTGCTCAAGACCCTCGCGAGGGGGCTAGACGTCACGAGGAGAATGACGTCAAGACCTCCTCAGGAGCGGCCTCGGCTAGGTCGCTCCGGAGGGGCGGAGAATCCAAGGCCAAGCCTGCCTCGGGAGGAGGCAGTGACGTAAGCCGTGACGCATCGTGCCAGCTGGTGTCAGCGCCCGCCAGCAGTGCAGTTGTCGTTTTGGTGCAATGGAGGCAGCGCAGGCGCTGTTTCCCGAGGAGCGGGACAAAGGTTTCCCCATTGGTGCAACAAGACCGAAGACAGCAAGGACGACAGGGAGGATGTCACCACCGGGCCCACCACCGCGTCACCGCCTGATCCTTTTGCAGGCAAAGACTGCTTTTGTCAGGGTAGGAACGTCCTTGTGTTCCTGCTCGAAATGGTCGTTGTGGGATCCCTTCCCGCCTAAACATTTCGGGGGAAGGGGACCCTGGCCGCCTATATAAGTAGCTAGGATCCCCACTATGGAGGAAGGAAGCAGATCCATAAACTCTGCCTCCATGCAAAGGAGCAAGAACTCTTGCCTTCCGACTCTCCTGAGCTCTCCTCCTGAGCTCAGGAACCACTGTACTAGTTCATGTTCTAACCCTCCCGAGGCCAATCCACCAAAGCAGGAAGTAGGGTTTTACACCACAAGGTGGCCTGAACCTGGGTAAACTCTTGCGTGCTTCACTGGTTGTTTGCTTGAATCTCTTCACTGGACGAGGGCGAGACGCTAGGTAGACGTGAGTGGTAGAGATAATTGTTCACACCCTTGTGTTCGAACTTCTTGGGTTTGTGGAACCCGTAATCCAACATTTGGCCCCAGGTAGGGGGCGTGTCGAAATCTCGCCTCTCCGACGACATCCGCGTGGAGGCTGGCACTCTCCCCGTCGTCCAAGCGGTATCGGCGGACCGCGCCGCCCATGGGCACTCCTCCTCCTCCCCCGATGACGTTCTTGCCAGACGGGCTACCAGAGAGCGGCCTGCTCCACCACTCCCACTTCATGTGGCCACGCCGGTCACGCTCTTCGTGGCACGACGGCTGCCCCGACACCAGCCATTTGCGGGAGAGCACGACGCTCGAACGGCCAGCGGCGGCGGGCTGCGGAGCGTTGCCGGCGGGGAACTGCCCTGCCGCAGGGTCGCGTGCATCCTCGGAGGGTCCCAAGCGCCGGCGTCGGCTCGGCACGTCAAGTCGCACTTTCGGCAGGTCGGGGCCGCCGCCCAGCCGTAGGAGGCCTCGCGGGCACTGAGCGCATAGGGGCACACCATCACCTTCGGCCCTAGCGACATCGTCACAGAAGCGGTCGGCACGAGCGTTCTCCCCACGGTGTGCATGCGCACCATCTGCGGGGTGGCCGTCACGAGGACCCTCATCGACGGTGGCGCCGGGCTCAATATCCTCTCCCCCGAGGCCTTCGGTCATGTGCTCGTGTCCTACAGGCAGCTCCTCCCCACCAAGCCCTTCTCAGGGGTTGCGGGCTCGGCCGTTCCGCTCGGCCAGATCCGCCTCCCGGTCACCTTTGGTACACCGGCTAACTACCGGACTGAGCTCATCGACTTCAACGTTGTGCCCATCCACCTGCCCTACAACGCCGTCCTCGACTTCCAAGCCTTGGCGAAGTTCATGGCGGCGACTCACCCAGGCTACAACACCGTCAAGATACCCGGGAGCAACGACGTCATCACAGTCAAAGGGGATCCCAAGGCCGCCCTTCACGTCCTCGGGCGCGCTTACAGGGCTGCTGCCGCAGCCCATCCAGGAGCAAAGGGGGCTCCGGAGGTACCAGAAGCCGTGCCTGCCAAGAAGAAGCAACTCTTCTCTCAGGACACCGCCGAAATGAAGCAGGTGCCCGCTGATGAGGAGGGCTTAGGAGGCACCTTCACCATCGGCACGGGCATGGACCCTGAGCAAGAGGCAGCGCTGGTCAGCTTCCTGAGGGCTAACAAGGACATGTTCGCCTGGAAAGCCACTGACTTGGTCGGGGTGCCTAGGCATGTCATCGAGCATCACCTCACGGTGTGCCCCAATGCGTGTCCTATCAAGCAAAAAGCACGCAGACAAGCCCCGGAGAAGCAGGCCTTCATCATTCAGGAGGTTAGGAAGCTAGAGGAAGCATGCGTCATACGGGAAGTACGACACCTGGAGTGGTTGGCCAACCCCGTCATAGTCCCGAAGAAAGGAGGCAAGGAGCGCATATGCATTGACTTCACGAGGCTCAACAAGTTCTGCCCTCAGGATCCATTCCCTCTTCCGCGCATCGACCAAATCGTGGATTCAATGGCTGAGTGCGACCTGCTCTGCTTCCTCGATGCCTTCTCGGGCTACTACCAAATCAAGATGGCGGTGGAAGACGTGGAGAAGACAGCGTTCCTGAGCCCATGCGGGGTCTACTGCTACACTTGCATGCCTTTTGGGCTGAGGAACGCGGGCGCCACCTTCCAGCACCTGATGCACATCACCCTCGGCCCTCAGCTTGAGAGGAATGCGGAGGCCTACATTGACGACATCGTGGTCAAAACCAGGGAGGCCATGACTCTTGTCCAGGACCTAGAAGAAACGTTCACCAACCTGCGCAAGGTGAAGCTGTGCATCAACCCGGAGAAGTGCGTGTTCGGTGTACCCTCCGGCAAGCTGCTAGGGTTCCTGGTTTCACACCGGGGCATTGAAGCTAATCCGGAGAAGATCAAGGCCATCGAAAGAATGAAGCTGCCCACGAACCTGAAGGAGATGCAGAAGCTCGCGGGATGCGTAACATCCCTAGGGCGCTTCATCCCTAAGCTTGTTGAACGCGCCCTCCCGTTCTTCAAGCTCATGAAGAAGAAGGGGCCCTTTGAGTGGACTCTTGAGGCTGATGCCGCCTTCCGGGACCTTAAGGAATACCTCACAAGCTCGCCAGTTATGGTAGCGCCATGACCCCTAGAACCCATGACTCTCTACCTCGCCGCAACGCCTCACTCCGCCAGTGCAGCTGTCACACCCTGCATTTTGTAACATGTTATTTGCATCAATGAAGCATGAAAATTTGGACCAGCAATTTTTTTTGGCATCATTTGACTTTTATTTGGAATTGAGTCTTTCTTCATGTGCTTTTCATGTGCTCATTAAAGTCAACTATTACCTCTTGTAGAATTCATCTCCATACCCAAAACTTCTGCCCAATGATCATGCCAAGTGTTATATGGCAGTATAGTATTTTCTTATAAAATTAATTTGGCCAAAATGTATTTTTAAAATTTAGTATTCCAAAAACCCCTGAATTGAGGTTTGCACTGCAAGTGCATGATTTAGGGTGAGAAAATTATTTCAAAAATTGTATTTGAGACCTAGTAGTCATAGGACTCCCAGAAACCACAAAAGTATAATTTTAAAAGTTATTTTCCTATTTTATTTAAAAGCTTTTCCTTAAGGCCAGAAATGGTCTTTAATAGGGAAACATTATTTAAGTATTTCAAAAATATTTGCCAAAATTCAGGGAGACTCATAGGACATATATTGTCCATATATAAGAGTTTCAACACTTGGTCTTGTTCAAAATAATGGGCTAATCCATCCAAAACACTTTCTAGATATTTCAAGCTTTTGGAATATTTACAAAGGAAATATTCTCCAAAATTTCCATGGAAATTCTATCATGTCATATATGACATATTTGATGATCTTGCCAAGCCCCATGCCTTGGGAAGCAAGAAAACATCATCAAAACCCTTCAAAACCATTCTGTCCATATTTGAAGTTTGAGCAACTTTACATTGCCAAACTTGTCCAAATGCTCTCAAACTTGGTGCACATGCTAGAAATGCCTAATAAGGCATCTAGACCAAATGGCACAAGATTTGGAGTAGGGTAACTTGATCAGAATACCCCAAAACCATTTCTGTTCAAATGCAAATTTGAACAACTTTAAATTACCAACTTTTTACCTGGAGCTTCAAACTTTGTGGGCATGATCAATACCCCAAATGATGAAGCTACACCAATTGGTGCATCAAGGGGAGATGATTAGCTTGACTTAAACAAGATGAAGCCATTTCTGTTGATTTCTAGGGTTCACCAAAGTTACATTGGCTAGTTTCTTCACATGAGCCCAAATTTGGTGAAACACCCTATTTCCATATGTCATACAATCCTGTTAAGTGTCATGGCAAGTGGGAATCATTTGCTTGACCAAAACTTGATCAAACACCTTCTGCCATTTTACCAAAACTACCATCTTGACCCCTTTTACCATTTGCTTTTGCCTCAACTTTCTACCACAGCTTCATCTAGTTACAATCTACCTCCAGTAACTCCCCCATGTCCACAGCTCCATGATTGGGGGGTGAAAACCCCAATTCACCTTGCTGGACAGCCAAATTTCACCTAGTTACCAGCTTCACCTCTCTCTCACTGCACCTCCTGAGCATCCAAGGCCACACCGGAGTTGCTTACGTCGCCCTGGACCCCCCAGACACGGCGCACACGCCCAGAAGGCCAATGGCATGCCATGGCATGCGATAAGCTCACTCCAGAGTGCGCTACAGTGCGCACCCGCACTGTAGCTTCGACCAATCCAGCGCAGCTGACCACCTCGAGCTCCCCCCTCGCGCCTACCAATGCTCCTCGATGTCTGCGACCTCCCCCGGCGCTGTCCCACTCCTCCTCCGCCCTCGAGTGGCCGCCCTCGCACGCGCGCTGGCCGCCCACAACCTCCACTCGTCGGCCTCACACGCGCACGTCCTCTGGAGCCTTCCCCGCTCCTCCTCTCCCCTCTACTAGGCGTGGACCTCGTCCATGATCCTCCCCGACTCGAATGCGAGCGCCTGCACGGCCTCTGGCCTCGCCCGTGAGCTAGCCGGCGCACAGGTCCACGGGACCCCGCCGTTCCCCTATAAATAGGGCCCCCAAGCCCCTCCACTCTACACCAACAGCCTCCTCACACTCTCAGTAGCACGCCAGCACCAACCACTCATCCTCAGAGGGCCTCAGTGCTCGGGGTCGACCGGAGCTCCACCGCGTCGGGCAGCCGGAGATCTCGCGGTACAGGCCCTCTCCGCTCCAACCCTTGCTCGATCTGGAACCGCCGCACACCACTGATGCATTCCCCTCTCTTTTCCCCTTCTGCAGCTGCCGGAATCAACCGGAGCAACGACCTCCCGACGACCCTCCGCCGCGTGTCCTCGCCGCCGGCGAACCAGGCCCCTCCGGCGAGCCGCGCCACCACCACTACATCCGCGACTCGCTGCTGAGCCCATTCCTGCCCTCCGTTTGCCCCGCCGTTCCCGAAATCGCCGCCGGTGAGCTCGCCGTCGCGTTGGCCGCAAGGTTGAAGATGACAGGCGGGCCCTGCCTGTCATCCTCACCGCTCTCTCTCTCCCCTCGCAGCCACTGACCGCCGGGCCCCGCCCGTCAGGTTTGAAAACCTGGCGCGCGCGCTGGCTCCCGTGCGGCTGGGCTATTCGCCCTGGGCCGTGCACTGTGGCCGTTTTGCCCCAGTGGCATAGGGCCATTTCTTTTTATTCTTTCTATGATTATTTCAATCAATTTCACAGAATTAAATATGTGTCCAAATGAATTAATTCCAACTCCTAAAATCTTGTAAAATTCCAACCTATTTAATGGTGTCACTTTCATACAAATCCATGAACCTTTTCTGTTCTGTTAAAATGTAAATTCAAATTTGAGCAATAAAACTCCTGTTCTAAAATCCTTAGAGTCCATTCTGCAACTCCAAAACTCCAACTAAGAATTTTTGCCATCTTAGTTTTCCCTCTAGTATTTAACAAAAATAAGTTGACATTTTTCTGAGCACTTTGATTTTTCTATTTTCATTGTGGGCTTATTTTCTCGTTGTTATTTTGCGATGATTAGATCCCGTATTTGACGAAGTTGCTGAAGAAGGAGAAGGAGAAGGATTTGAAGACTTTGAAGACCAAGCCAATCCAGGCAAGCAGCCCTTTGACCATGATACACTTGTGTTCTTCGGAACCCGTTTGATTCCGAATGCATGATGATAAGAGTTATGGTCGTGACCTAGTTATGAACCACCACATGATGCATGTTTCACTCATGATCTTGCTATGTGCTAGATGCCATGCATATGGTTTTGTAGTGATGCTTAGTGATGCATGTGTGCCATGAACCTTCGTGGTTGAAATCTTTTCATAAACCCCATCGGGTGCCCCTAATGCCCGAGGGTAATGTTGAGTTAGGTCATCACTTGAGGAAGAAGTGATGTGGCGGTAAAAATCTTGTGCATGGGTGAAATGATGGATTAGATTTATGTGTGACTACCGTCCCAACCAAACATGTGCAACCACTCTACCCCTTATGGGACGGGGCTTTGTTGATTACTTAGGCTGGTACTAGCATGGTGCCCGCATTACTAGTGACGGGAAGACTTGAGGTCTTTCCCGGGACGGGGTCGTGCTTGGATAGACGACCATGACTGTTTTTACAGGGCACTGGACACACCGTTGGTCCCTTTGGGTACGCATGGCATTGAAATTAGTGCAAGTCCCATGATCTATTGTTTGTACCCGAGGGCCGTGTACCAACGAGTGGACTCTATGTTAGTATCGTCTAAGGAAAGATAATGACCGGGTACTTCCCCCGAGTACTTGAGGTACTGCGGGAGCGTGGGTGACACGAAAGCTTCCCGGATCTTGTGGGTAAAGTGCGCGACCTCTGCAGAGTGTAAAACTATTCGAATAGCCGTGTCCACGGTCATGGACAGTTGGGTGGTGCTACTTAAACTATGTCCAGAGTTTTACTTCATCGGTGAAAGTATGTGTGTGTATGATGAGTCAAGGTGGTGACTTGACTCGATGAGTTGAATCATACTTATGTTGATATCGGTAACCTGTCTTCGAGGTTACGTGAGTTTATTGATGCATATACTTGATGGTAGAATATTTATTCTAGCTCGTTGCTAGATTGCACATTATTGTTCAACTGCATTTGTTACCTTGAACCAAATCATGGGTTGCTTGCGAGTACATTCAAAGTACTCATTGGCTTGCCACTGGTTATTTAATTGACCAGGCATGGAGGAACAGGAATATGAAGAAGAATTCTATGGAGACGAACATGCGAACTAGGACGCTATCCCAGTCAGAATGCCTATAGGGTTAAGGCATATGGGATGGGTTCTACTTATCATCGAAGACTTCCGCTATTTGAGTTATTTGCTATTCAGCCCGTGAGGCTTTATCTATGTAAGACTTGGCCATAATGGCCATAATTTGTGTAAGACGGTATGTATGGATGTAAGACTCTTGTTATTAAGCTTCTGTGTGTTCAGTGAACATTGATCTCTGGGACCACTATACACGTGCATCGGTAATCTCGACTCCTAAGTCGGGGTCCCCACAGAGCTGGTATCAGAGCCATCCTGACTGTAGGAAGCCTTAGTTACCATGGGCGTTAGTTAGATGAGACCCCTTTTTAAAAACCTTCTGAACCTCTCTTCTTTTCTAAACCTTACCAACCTGAGATTTCATCAGCTTATTAACCTCTCCTATTCCACCTTTGTAGATGGCCGCTGTACCTGAAGAGCACCTGACCACTGGGTTCCCCTTGCTTCTCGAGGATAGCCTCCAGGAGTGCCAGTTCCACCGAGCGCCCATCCTCACCTACCTTGAGCATTGGGTTAGCGACACTGAAGTGGAGTACCACGTGGAAGTGATCGTAAAGGCAAACGATCCTCCCACAAGTTGGTTCTTTGAGGGACCCCAGATGGCAACACTACCTCTCGCTGTCGAGGCAGCTGCACTCAAGGCACTAACCCGTCTCCGCGAGCTTCTTCCGGAGATGGTAGCCAAGATGACGACCCGCTTCTTACCTTACCGGAAGGAAGGTGAAGATGAAAGCAGTGCACTAGCCCCTCCATTGAAGGAAGGACTCTCGCTTCGGTTCCAGACCTACTTCAGTCTATGTGCCGACAGCTTGGCACAAGACTTGGCCTCGGAATCAATGAAGCTCCGAGAAGAACTTCACAAGACCAAGGCACTTCTTCGTCGAGCTCAAGAGAAGATAAATAGGATCAAGAAAGAAGGAGCGCCTTCCGTACAGTCCTCTATCGCATACCGAGGCGGAAGGACCTCCGGAGATGTATCTTCCAAGAATGAAGAACCGCCTCGGCGACGCCGGATGACGGCAAGGGAATATCGCAAGCTTTTCCCTGCACCACCGACAAAGCACCGTCGTATCCAACTCCTCCACTCCCCCACACCCTCGAGTGACAAGGGGGCCCAGACAGATGAAGACAAGGAGGAAGACCCAGAAGAGCCAGAATACGCGACGGAGCATTCCGCCGCTTAGGCATTATTCGCTACTTGGATATGCCAGTTCGTGACCTCTACGGTAGGATAGGTCGTGTAACCCCTATGCGCAGTCGAGTCCTTGTATGGTTCATATGAAACCATCTAGTGTTGCTTTTGTTGTGTTTGGATGTATGTCGTATTCTTCCTTCGGGAATGTGTAAACGACTGCATCACCCATTTGGATTTTAATGAATGTGTTTGGCCTTTCGGCCCTTGCATGATTAGATTAGTGTCACACCCACCCCCTTACTAGGCACCCATCTATATTGCTTTCCCTCTTCCGAGTCATGAGACCTTTTACCGCTCCAACAAGATGCCTGTTGTAACTCGTACTGGTACCTCTACCCAGCAGCCTGAAGCCGGAGCATCCGCTCAGTCAGAGGCCGGCCACGACCAAACCAACGACCAAGCTCCACCACCACCTCCTCCGAACATGGACATGGCTCAGCTTCTCCAAGCTTTCCGAGAGGAACGCCAAACCAACACCGCAGCCCTTCAGTTGATTGCTCAAGGTGTCACCAACAACCGCCAGCTGGCGGGGAATGGCAATGGACGTTCCACGTTGGCAGAGTTCAAGAAGCATGCACCGCCAACTTTCATCGAGACTGCTGAACCCCTGGATGCAGATGGCTGGGTCCGCACCATTGAGGACTTGCTGGAACTAGTCGGATGCACCGAAGACCGCGAGAATGTGGCTTATGTAGCCCACTGCCTCGGGGCGACTGCTAGAGCTTGGTGGGATGGATTCAAGGTCATGCATGCTGAACAAGACATCACTTGGGTCAACTTCAAGGCAGAAATCCGCAAGGCCCACATTCCTTCCGGAATCATGGCTATCAAAAAGCATGAGTTCCGAGCCCTGAAGCAAGGAAGTGGCACTATCAAGGAGTACATGCAGAAGTTCAGTGTTCTGTCAAGGTATGCCCTTGAAGATGTCAGCACTGATGCTGCAAAAAGGGAGCGCTTCATGGAAGGCCTCAATCAGACCCTGCAATACTCGCTTGTCGTGTGCGACTGCCCGACCTTCCCTGACCTGGTGAACAAAGCACTCATGCTTGAAGACAAGCGGCGTGCTTTGGAAGAAACTCGCAAGCGCAAGATGGTCAGCAAGGGAAGTTCCAGCAACCAGAGGCCTCGCCCGTGGCAGTCAGCCCCGGCCAAGCCAACCTATCAGCAACCAAGAGCTCCTTCACCTCGCACCAACTTTCAGCCTTAGCAGTATGCCAACCCAAGGCCAGCTTTCAACCCCAATAACAGTGGTGGCAACAAGATCAACAATCCAAACCAAGTCACTTGCTTTGGATGTGGTCAGTCAGGACACATCTCAAGGGTGTGCCCCAACAAGAAGCCTGATGCCCCGTGCCCCAATGCGCAGAACCCAGGACAAGGCCGCGGGATGCCACCAAGGAACCCAGCTCCTCGCAACCCGCCTAACCATGGGAAGGGGCGTGTGAATCACGTCACTGCTGAAGAAGCCCAGGAAGACCCGGACGTCGTGCTGGGTACGTTCCTTGTCAACTCAGCACCTGCAACTGTCTTGTTTGATTCTGGAACAACGCACTCATTTGTCACTCAAAGATTTGCATTAAAAAGTGGCATGACCCCTACACCCCTGAATAACCCCATGGTGGTACAAACCCCCGGAGCAGAGATGAGAGCCAAGATAGGCTGTAAGGGAGTCAGTATTACCATTAACGGTGTAGATTTCCTAGCAGACCTCATCGTCCTGAGATCACAAGGCTTGGATGTGATCCTAGGCATGAATTGGCTCAGCAAGCACCAAGGCTTGTTAGACTGTGCCAATCGGACAGTCACTGTGACCAATGACCAAGGAGTCGAAGTCAAGTTTGCTTCCAACTCCTCTTCCGCTCAAGCCGCTCAAGTCAACTGTCTGTCTGAAGTTGGGCTAGAGCAAGTACCGGTGGTATGCGAGTATCCTGATGTCTTTCCGGATGACCTACCGGGAATGCCCCCTGACCGTGACATTGAGTTCATCATCGAGCTCGTGCCTGGGGCAGGACCTATCTATAAGAAGCCTTATAGAATGGGGACGGAAGAATTAGCCGAGTTGAAGAAGCAACTAGAAGAACATCTGAGGTAGGGATTTATCCGCCCAAGTGCCTCCCCTTGGAGATCACCCGTTCTGTTTGTGGCAAAGAGGGACGGTATCATCCGCTTATGCATTGACTATTGGTCCCTCAATGAAGTCACAATCAAGAACAAATATCCACTTCCCAAGATTGAAGATCTGTTTGATCAGCTCAGCGGAGCCATGGTGTTCTCCAAGATCGACCTCAGATCTGGGTACTACCAGCTCAAGATCAGACCCCAAGATATTCCGAAGACGACATTTGTAACCAGATATGGCCTGTATGAGTGCATGGTCATGTCCTTTGGGTTAACCAAAGCCCCAGCTTACTTCATGTATCTCATGAATAAAGTCTTCATGGAATATTTGGACAAGTTCGTTGTTGTCTTCATCGATGACATTCTTGTCTTCTCGAAGTCGGAGGAAGAACACGAGCAACATTTGAGGATGGTCCTAGACAAGCTTCGGGAGCACCAACTTTATGCCAAATTCAGCAAGTGTGAGTTCTGGCTGCATAAGGTTGGATTCTTAGGTCATGTCTTGACCGAAGAAGGATTATCAGTTGATCCCGCGAAGAACGAAGCTGTGACCCAATGGCAATCTCCAACGACCGTCAAGGAAGTCAGAAGCTTCCTCGGACTTGCGGGCTATTATCGCAAATTCATGGAAGGATTCTCTAGCATTGCCCGGCCAATGACTCAGCTCCTCAAGAAGGACAAGAAGTTCGAGTGGACGCCAAAATGCGAAGAGAGCTTCCAAGATCTCAAGAAGAGGTTGACCACCGCCCCAGTTCTGGCAACACCCGATATTCACAAGGAGTTCGTGATATATTGTGATGCCTCTCAAACCGGATTGGGAAGCGTTCTGATGCAAGAAGGCGAAGTCATAGCATACCTCTCCAGGCAGCTACGACCTCATGAAGAGAACTATGCTACTCACGATCTTGAGTTAGCGGCAGTGGTTCATGCCTTGAAGACATGGTGGCATTACCTCCTAGGGAAATGGTGTGAGATATACACAGACCACAAAAGTCTGAAGTACATTTTCACCCAAAAGGAATTGAACATGAGGCAGCAAAGATGGTTGGAACTCATCAAAGACTATGACCTCAGTGTTCAATATCACCCCGGGAAGGCTAACGTGGTGGCCGGTGCCTTAAGCAGGAAGGCTTGCTCCTTGAATGCCATTATTCAAGAGAGGCAGCCAGCCTTGTTTAAGGAACTCGAACAATTTAGTTTGGAATTGGTCACCCCAGGATTTCTGGATCATTTGGAAGTCAGACCGACTCTGATGGACGAAGTCAAGAAGGCGCAAGGCGGACATGCAAGCATTGAAGGCATCAAGAAGATGAAGCTCGGCAAGGCCCCAAGATTCTCTGAAGACGAGCACGGGATTGTTTGGTACAAAGGTCGCATCTGCGTACCAAACACGACGGAGTTGAAGAACCTGATCCTGCAAGAAGCCCAAGACACTTCGTATTCCATCCACCCTGGAGGAACCAAGATGTACCAAGACTTGAAGGAAAGATTCTGGTGGCATGGGATGAAAAGAGAGATTACAACCTATGTTGCAAAGTGTGATGTGTGCCAAAGGGTCAAGGCTGAATATCAGCGACCCGTTCGATTGCTTCAACCACTCAAGGTTCCTGAGTGGAAGTGGGATAAAGTCGGAATGGACTTCATCACTGGATTACCAAGGTCGAATAGAGGACATGACTCCATATGGGTCATAGTCGACCATTTGACCAAGGTGGCCCACTTCATCCCTGTCAAAACTACTTATGATGGCAACCGGCTGGCAGCTCTCTACATCGACAGAATCATAAGCCTTCACGGCGTTCCCAAGGAGATAGTGTCAGATCTAGGAACCCAGTTCACCTCAAGGTTCTGGAAGAAGTTCCAAGAAGCCTTGGGAACCAAGTTATCTTTCAGCACGGCTTTCCACCCACAGACCGGAGGTCAGACAGAACGAGTACATCAAATTCTCGAAGACATGCTCCGAGCCTGTGTCTTGGCATGTGGAGCCAAGTGGGAAGATTGTCTCCCTTTTGCCGAGTTCTCCTATAACAACAGTTATCAGTCGAGCCTTCAGATGGCACCATTTGAGGTGTTGTACGGACGCAGATGTCGCACACCCCTCAACTGGTCAGAGACTGGAGAAGGGCTAGTCTTTGGACCAGACATTCTCCGCGCAGCAGAAGAGCAAGTCCAACTAGTCAGAGAACGTTTGAAGGCAGCCAAGTCAAGGCAGAAGAGCTATGCTGACACTCACCGCCGGGACATGAGTTTCCATGTCGGGGACCATGTGTACCTACGGGTAACTCCTCTAAAAGGAACCAAGCGTTTCCACGTCAAGGGGAAGCTCGCACCAAGGTTCATTGGACCCTTTGAGATCACTGCACGACGAGGAGAAGTGGCTTACCAGTTGGAACTACTGATACGTCCAAAACGTATCTATAATTTCTGCTTGCTCCATGCCTCTTTTGGGTGATATTGCTATGATATTTATACACTTCCATACACTTTTGATCATATTTGGACTAACCTATTAACTCAGTGCACCCCAGTGCCAGTTTCTGTTTTCTGCTGTATTGTATTTCAGGTTTTCCCATTACGTGAACTGCCAGAAAAATCTCGGAAAAATTATATAAAAAATCAGCGTTCCAGAAGCTTCCCGGCTGCCAAAATACAGCCGGAGGGGGGCCACCAGGGCTCCAGGCGCCCTGGTGGCGCGGCCCCCCTGGCCGCGCCGGGGGGGTGCCTGGGCCCCCCAGGCCTCCGCTGATGCCCCCCTTTGGCATATATTTATATCGTGTCCCGAAACCCTCGAGATGGGAACCCTTTTTCGCGATCTCATCTCTGTTCCGCCGCCGCCGCGCTTCCAAGATCGGGAGCACCAGGAGAACTCTTCTCGGCACCCTGCCGGAGGGGAGGATCACCACCGGGAGCTTCTCCACCACCATGGACGCCTCCCGGATGAGTTGTGAGTAGTCTGCCTTGGACCATGGGTCCATGACCAGTAGCTATGTGATGTTCTCCTCCTGTTCTTGTGCTTCACTAATTAGTCCTCATGAGCTGCCCTACATGATCGAGGCACATATGTAATCCTTATGCTGTTGCTATGATGAGTATGGTGGGATCCGATGGATTGTGAGATTATGTTCAGATTGTGTTTGAGTAATATATTTGATCTACCTATTTTATATTTAAGTTCGTAAGTAATTCTTGCATGTTCTCCGTTGTTATTTATTGCTTTGGCCAAGTAGTAGGTAGTGACTCCAAGAGGGAACGTTATGCTTGATTGTGGGTTCATGCCCCTCGATGACTAGCTTGAGTGACAGAAACATGAGTCTAAGGGATGTGATGTTGCCACAAGGGGGAAAACAACGATGCTTGTGCCCGCGGGTGCAAGGATTGTTTACTTTACGCAAAGTTCTTTTAATGCAGTTGTCTATTGCTTTGAGTTTACACTATGGGTGGGACTCGCAACTTAATACCAGCGAGATGTTCTGGATAGATATCTCAAGGTGGATGATTAGTAGTAGATGCAGATGGATTTCGGTCTACTTGCCTTGGCGTACCGCCCATGCTTTGAACCTCTACCTTTCTTGTAACATAGTTAGCATTGGTTTGCGCACATAATTCTGTCATTTGCCCAGCTGTAATTCGTTTACCTCACATAGCTGTTTTATCGTCTTTTGGGAGAGAGACATCACTAGTGAACATCATGGGACCCCGGTCCATATTACCATCATTGATCACATCCGCTATTTACTTTCAGCTTTTACTTACTATTGCAGCAAAACCTATCACTATTATCACTTGCGTTTGATCCTTTGTAAACTACAAGGCCGGAGAGATTGACAACCTCTCTGTACTCGTTGGGAGCAAAGTTATTTGTATCTGTGTGCAGGTCCACGTTGATTGCTAATATCTGGCGCCGTTAGCAGTTGACACCTTCTTGTTGAAACTGGGAGTCTCAGGGAAATCGATCCTTGGTATCTTTGCCAAGGGAAAACTTCCGCTACACTGCATCTCAAACCTTCCACTTGGGGTAACCAACGAGGGGCGAGAAGCCATCAAGCAAAGTTTTCTGGCGCCGTTGCCGGGGACTCCACTCTTCAGGATAGGCTTGAACTTTACATCGCGGAACTTGTTAGATTCGGCCGCGGGAGGAACCTTTATGTCAACTACACTTGGTGCTGCCACAAAACTTCTCGATGAGATGATGACCAACTATTCCCAATGGCACACCGAACGCGCTCCAACAGGTAGGAAGGTAAACTCTGTCAAGGAGATTTCCTCCCTAAATGAAAAAGTTGACTTGATCATGTCTCTACTTTTGAAGCAATCTCCTATTGATCCTCGTGATGTTCCTTTAAATTCTTTGATTGCTCAAGAACAAGTAGATGTGAACTTTATCTCTAGAAACAATTTTAACAACAATGCTTATAGGAGTAATTTTGGTAGCAATCCTAGACCGTTCCCCTCTAATTCTTATGGGAACAACAATGCTTATCCTATCACCAAGAACTCCACTACTGAACTAGAGATTATGCTTAAAGATTTCATCACTTCTCAAAAAGCCTTTAATAAGAGTGTAGAAGAAAAACTAAACAAACTAGATGATCTCTCTTCGAAGGTAGACAATTTAGCCAATGAGGTAGAATTGCTTAAAAGTAGAACTTCTCCTCTTGAGGAGAGGAAGGTCACTCCTATGAATGCTATTCAAGTACAAATTAATGAAAACATTAGGATAATGGCTAAACTTAAAGAGAGATGGGCTAGAGAAAGGGAGGAAGAAGATAGAATTAAGAACCTTCCTACCCACCACACTGTTGCTACTATCCAAGTTGTTGAGGATATCCAAACTCTTAGCACCCAATGCACTCCTGGTCCCATTGGACCTATTAATGGTGATGCTATGACTATAGAAACTACCAAACAAGTGAACCTAAAGGACACCAATACCACCTTACTTGATAGTAGTGACCTTGATTTTGACAATTGCACTCTTACCGAAGTTATTGATTTCCTTCACAAGATGTCTAGAGATCCCCGCACTAGCACGCTTAACCTTGCCTTCACAGAGCATATCACTAATGCTCTCATCAAAGCTAGGGAGGAGAAACTTAGAGTAGAAGCCTCCATACCTAGAAAGCTAGAAGATGGTTGGGATCCTATGATTAAAATTAAGTTGAATAACTTCTCTTGCTATGCTTTATGTGATGTTGGTGCTAGTACCTCCGTTATGCCCAAAAGAATATATGATATGCTTAAATTGAAACCTTTTGATTCTTGTTCTTTTGGTGTTCGTCTCGTTGATTCTTCCATAAAGAAACCTTTGGGGAGGATCGATGATGTTCTTATCATTGTCAATGAAAATTATGTTCCCGTTGATTTTACTATTATGGACATTGAATGTGAACCTTCTTGTCCAATTATTTTGGGACGTCCTTTCCTACGCACCGTTGGTGCTATCATTGACATGAAAGAGGGGCATATAAAATTCCAATTTCCTCTCAATAAAGGGATGGAACACTTCCCTCGAAAAAATATTAAGTTACCTTTTGAGTCCGTTATACGGGCTAGCTATTCTTTTACTCTTGATAAAACTTGATCTCTTTGCATTATGCCTAGCTTAAAGGCATAAAAGAAAGCGCTTTTGGGAGGCAGCCCACATGAATAAAATTTTATTTGGCTTTTTGTTGTGTCTTGATGTTGTTACTACTGTAGCATCATCATTGTATCTTTGCTTTTCAACTTTGTGCCAAGTGTAGCCTCTGATTGCAAGAAAGTTCAAAAGTTGTGACGTGCTGTCCAGGAAACAGATTCTGTCCTTGGATAGAAAAATTCGTATAAAATCACCAGATCATCTTTTTGGTCTGAATTTTTTCGACAGCGTGCTCTATACAATTGTCTTTCGTGCGTATGTTTTGAGTTTTTTTATTAGAGTTGCAGAAGTGCCCCGAAAAAATCATTTACAACCTGTTGTTCTGTTTTTCACAGATTCTGTCCTGTTTTGCCTTTCCTTCATTTTGCAAACCTTGAGCTTGCTTTTTGTTTGCAAAAACCTTTTGGCAATCTTGAGAAACAGTAGATCTTCAAGTATATCCTTATTTCCAGCAAGGAACAATTATTTTATTATGGGTACTAACCTCGCTAATCAGATTATGATGAGTTATGTATGAAGGGAGTTTTCAAGTGTGCGAGGGAAGATGATAAAAAGATTCAGGAGTGTCAAACGCTCAAGCTTGGGGATGCCCCCATGCACCCCCAAGAAATATTCAAGGAGACTCAAGCGTCTAAGCTTGGGGATGCCCCCGTGCATCCCCTTCTCCATCAACATTATCAGTTCGTCTTTCATTCCACTATATTTTTATCACTTCATGTGGTATGTGCTATGCTTGGAGCATCTTGCTTTTAGTTTTCCTTTTTAGTTTTCCTTAGCTTTTCATAACGAGTCGGAACTCAGCTTTCTTTATGTGGGAGAGAAACACGCTCCACTTCTACCTAGAACATAACATAGAATTTTCATGTCTATCTTTGCTGTGTGTGTTCTTTGTCTTTCAATAGCTACTATCATGTTCAACTCTTAGTTTTCATGCTTATCTTTTTAAAGAGCTTTTGTTTAGTTGGTTGCTTGAACTCTCTTTAATTATCATGATTATCTTATTAAGAGAGTTTGCTTCCGTTGCATTGGTTGGTATGTCTATGATAAAGATACTACGTGCATAATGGCGCTTAGTAGTTCATGTTTTCTTATGGTTAGTCTCAAATAGCTGGGGGGTTCCCAATATGTTATTGGAATACCAACACGATTTGTTTGCCTATGATGTGGTATGGTTTAGTAATATCTTCCTTCAAGAATTTATTTTGATTGACTTGGCGTATGCTCACGCATATTTAAGACTATAAAGAAAGTCTGTCAAGCCTTGATGATCTTTTGTTTCTGAGTAGCGATATAACTTCCATGCCTGATTCAATGTTGCTTTGTCGCTCTGCATGATTATGACCGTCATTGCTCTCTTAGTTGGTCGCTCCCAGTCTTTTGCTAACCTCCACCTGTACTAAGCGGACTGACTGCTTGTGCATCCAAATTCTTTTAAACCAGTTATGCCATATGAGTCCACCATACCTTCCTACATGGTATTTACCTGCCATTCCTAACGGAGACTTGCATGTACCATCTCGAAATTATTCAAAAAGAAAAAAATGCATTCCTATTTTGTGCCTCTGTTTTAAGTTCATGAGGAAGTAGTAGTTAATTCATGATCTTTTTAAGTTGGACAAGCTTCACCCCGGGATTGCATGTCTAATGTGCAAATCCATAACACGAGAAGGAACTGGCATTGAGTGCGCCCGACTCAAAATTAATATGACAAACAAACCCTCCTTCACGCTTTGTTCATGAGAAATCAGAAAACTTTGGCAGTGATAAACAAAGGAGATTAAGAGGATGTGATCGTCCTCATTCGGGAGCCGTTCCTCGAAACTTGTCCATCTCAAGAAGTAATTGAGTTATCTGCTAGCATTCTTGACGAAACATGCATGATCAAAAAAAAATTATTACCTCTGTTTTTAAAACCAAGAGCTCTGGTACATGTTTTGTCTTTGTTTCCGACTACGGGTTTTCAACCTTGCCAACAAAAGCCACGGTTCGAGAGTCTCCACCTTCTTTTAAAGCACCAACTACTGAGAGCATGATTGTCATTCTGAGTGTAATGTGCATTGTCCCAAAGTAGCATTGTCTTTTGCATGATTGTGATATCGTTTATTTTGAAATCATTGTATCTAGTCATCACTTAAACCTTGGAGGTGCCCCTGCATTTATGTTTTGCTTCACTAAAGGGGGCAAGCGAGATATCACTTTATCATATTTGCACACCATGCTCATCACAAATCTATTTGATGTTTCAGTATCATATTGTAAAACTTTCAGTTCTTTGTGATTTTCTCATGAGGCAACTTAATTACTACAGATTCATTGTCTAAGTAAGCTTTTGTCATATGACTATGAAAAGTCCTATATGGTTAATAGCATGTCACCACAGAAATTATTCTTGTTATCATTTACCTACTCGAGGACGAGCAGGAATTAAGCTTGGGGATGTTGATACGTCCAAAACGTATCTATAATTTCTGCTTGCTCCATGCCTCTTTTGGGTGATATTGCTATGATATTTATACACTTCCATACACTTTTGATCATATTTGGACTAACCTATTAACTCAGTGCACCCCAGTGCCAGTTTCTGTTTTCTGCTGTTTTTGTATTTCAGGTTTTCCCATTACGAGAACTGCCAGAAAAATCCCGGAAAAATTATATAAAAAATCAGCGTTCCAGAAGCTTCCCAGCTGCCAAAATACAGCCGGAGGGGGGCCACCAGGGCTCCAGGCGCCCTGGTGGCGCGCCCCCCCTGGCCGCGCCGGGGGGGCGCCTGGGCCCCCCAGGCCTCCGCTGATGCCCCCCTTTGGCATATATTTATATCGTGTCCCGAAACCCTCGAGACGGGAACCCTTTTTCGCGATCTCATCTCTGTTCCGCCGCCGCCACGCTTCCAAGATCAGGAGCACCAGGAGAACTCTTCCCGGCACCCTGCCGGAGGGGAGGATCACCACCAGGAGCTTCTCCACCACCATGGACGCCTCCCGGATGAGTTGTGAGTAGTCTCCCTTGGACCATGGGTCCATGACCAGTAGCTATGTGATGTTCTCCTCCCATTCTTGTGCTTCACTAATTAGTCCTCGTGAGCTGCCCTACATGATCGAGGCACATATGTAATCCTTATGCTGTTGCTATGATGAGTTTGCTGGGATCCGATGGATTGTGAGATTATGTTCAGATTATGTTTGAGTAATATATTTGATCTACCTCTTTTATATTTAAGTTTGTAAGTAATTCTTGCATGTTCTCTGTTGTTATTTATTGCTTTGGCCAAGTAGTAGGTAGTGACTCCAAGAGGGAACGTTATGCTTGATTGTGGGTTCATGCCCCTCGATGACTAGCTTGAGTGACAGAAACATGACTCTAGGGGATGTGCTGTTGCCACAAGGGGGAAAACAACGGTGCTTGTGCTCGCGGGTGCAAGGATTGTTTACTTTACGCAAAGTTCTTTTAATGCAGTTGTCTGTTGCTTTGAGTTTACACTATGGGTGGGACTCGCAACTTAATACCAGCGAGATGTTCTGGATAGATATCTCAAGGTGGATGATTAGTAGTAGATGCAGATGGATTTCGGTCTACTTGCCTTGGCGTACCGCCCATGCTTTGAACCTCTACCTTTCTTGTAACATAGTTAGCATTGGTTTGCGCACATAATTCTGTCAATTGCCCAGCTATAATTCGTTTACCTCACATAGCTGTTTTATCGTCTTTTGGGAGAGAGACATCACTAGTGAACATCATGGGACCCCGGTCCATATTACCATCATTGATCACATCCGCTATTTACTTTCAGCTTTTACTTACTATTGTAGCAAAACCTATCACTATTATCACTTGCGATTGATCCTTTGTAAACTACAAGGGCGGAGAGATTGACAACCTCTCTGTACTCGTTGGGAGCAAAGTTATTTGTATCTGTGTGCAGGTCCACGTTGATTGGTAATATCTGGCGCCGTTAGCAGTTGACACCTTCTTGTTGAAACTGGGAGTCTCAGGGAAATCAATCCTTGGTATCTTTGCCAAGGGAAAACTTCCGCTACACTGCATCTCAAACCTTCCACTTGGGGTAACCAACGAGGGGCGAGAAGCCATCAACTACCACCTGAGCTATTCGATGTGCACAACATATTCCACGCGTCACAACTCCGGAAATGTCTCCAAGTTCCGAACAAGCCTGATCTCTACAAGGATGTTGATCACCAAGCCATTGATCTGCAGCCTAATTTGACCTACCGCGAGAAGCCCATTCGCATTTTGGATGAAGCAGAACGACGGACGCGAAGCTGTACCATCAAGTACTTTAAGGTCCAGTGGAGCAACCACACGGAAGCAGAAGCAACCTGGGAACGTGAAGACTATCTTAAATCCGAGTATCCCGATCTCTTTTAAGACCTAGTTTAGGAATCTCGGGGACGAGATTCTTGTAAAGGGGTAGGTCTGTCACACCCTGCATTTTGTAACATGTTATTTGCATCAATGAAGCATGAAAATTTGGACCAACAAATTTTTTGGCATCATTTGACTTTTATTTGGAATTGCGTCTTTCTTCATGTGCTTTTCATGTGCTCATTAAAGTCAACTATTACCTCTTGTAGAATTCATCTCCATACCCAAAACTTCTGCCCAATGATCATGCCAAGTGTTATATGGCAGTATAGTATTTTCTTATAAAATTAATTTGGCCAAAATGTATTTTTAAAATTTAGTATTCCAAAAACCCCTGAATTGAGGTTTGCACTGCAAGTGCATGATTTAGGGTGAGAAAATTATTTCAAAAAGTGTATTTGAGACCTAGTAGTCATAGGACTCCCAGAAACCACAAAAGTATAATTTTAAAAGTTATTTTCCTATTTTATTTAAAAGCTTTTCCTTAAGGCCAGAAATGGTCTTTAATAGGGAAAAAATATTTAAGTATGCCAAAATTCAGGGAGACTCATAGGACATATATTATCCATATATAAGAGTTTCAACACTTGGTCATGTTCAAAATAATGGGCTAATCCCTCCAAAACCCTTTCTAGATATTTCAAGCTTTTGAAATATTTACAAAGGAAATATTTCCAAAAATTCCAGGGAAATTCTATCATGTCATATATGACATATATGATGATCTTGCCAAGCCCCATGCCTTGGGAAGCAAGAAAACATCATCAAAACCCTTCAAAACCATTCTGTCCATATTTGAAGTTTGAGCAACTTTACATTGCCAAACTTGTCCAAATGCTCTCAAACTTGGTGCACATGATAGAAATGCCTAATAAGGCATCCAGACCAAATGGCACAATATTTGGAGTAGGGTAACTTGATCAGAATACCCCAAAACCATTTCTGTTCAAATGCAAATTTGAACAACTTTACATTACCAACTTTCTACCCGGAGCTTCAAACTTTGTGGGCATGATCAATACCCCAAATGATGAACCTACACCAAGTGGTGCATCGAGGGGAGATGATTAGCTTGACTTAAACAAGATGAAGCCATTTCTGTTGATTTCCAGGGTTCACCAAAGTTACATTGGCTAGTTTCTTCAAATGAGCCCAAATTTGGTGAAACACCCTATTTCCATATGTCATACAATCCTGTTAAGTGTCATGGCAAGTGGGAATCATTGGCTTGACCAAAACTTGATCAAACACCTTCTGCCTTTTTACCAAAACTACCATCTTGACCCCTTTTACCATTTACTTTTGCCTCAACTTTCTACCATAGCTTCATCTAGTTACAATCTACCTCCAGTAACTCCCCCATGTCCACAGCTCCATGATTGGGGGGTGAAAACCCCAATTCACCTTGCTGGACAGCCAAATTTCACCTAGTTACCAGCTTCACCTCTCTCTCACTGCACCTCCTGAGCATCCAAGGCCACACCGGAGTTGCTTACGTCGCCCTGGACCCCCTAGACACGGCGGACACGCCCAGAAGGCCAATGGCATGCCATGGCATGCGATAAGCTCGCTCCAGAGCGCGCTATAGTGCGCACCCGCACTGTAGCTTCGCCCAATCCAGCGCAGCCGACCACCTCGAGCTCCCCCCTCGCGCCTACCAATGCTCCTCGACGTCTCCAACCTCCCCCGGCGCTGTCCCCCTCCTCCTCCGCCCTCCAGTGGCCGCCCTCGCACGCGTGCTGGCCGCCCGCAACCTCCACTCCTCGGCCTCACACGCGCACGTTCTCTGGAGCCTTCCCCGCTCCTCCTCTCCCCTCTACTAGGCGTGGACCTCGTCCATGATCCTCCCCGACTCGAATGCGAGCGCCTGCACGGCCTCTAGCCTCGCCCGTGAGCTCGCCGGTGCACAGGTCCACGGGACCCCGCCGTTCCCCTATAAATAGGGCCCCAAGCCCCTCCACTCTACACCAACAGCCTCCCCACACTCTCAGTAGCACGCCAGCGCCAACCACTCATCCTCAGAGGGCCTCAGTGCTCGGGATCGACCGGAGCTCCGCCGCGTCGGGCAGCCGGAGATCTCGCGGTACAGGCCCTCTCCGCTCCAACCCTTGCTCGATCTGGAACCGCCGCACACCACTGATGTATTCCCCTCTCTTTTCCCCTTCTGAAGCTGCCGGAATCAACCGGAGCAGCGACCTCCCGACGACCCTCCGTTGCGTGTCCTCGCCGCCGGCGAACCAGGCCCCTCCGGCGAGCCGCGCCACCACCACTACATCCGTGACTCGCAGCTGAGCCCATTCCTGCCCTCCGTTTGCCCCGCCGTGCCCGGAATCGCCGCCGGCGAGCTCGCCGTTGCGTTGGCCGCAAGGTTGAAGATGACAGGCGGGCCCTGCCTGTCATCCTCACCGCTCTCTCTCTCTCCTCGCAGCCACTGACCACCGTGCGGCTGGGCTATTCGCCCTGGGCCGTGCACTGTGGCTGTTTTGGCCCAGTGGCACAGGGCCATTTCTTTTTATTCTTTCTGTGATTATTTCAATCAATTTCACAGAATTAAATATGTGTCCAAATGAATTAATTGCAACTCCTAAAATCTTGTAAAATTCCAACCTATTTAATGGTGTCACTTTCACACAAATCCATGAACCTTTTTTGTTCTGTTCAAATTTAAATTCAAATTTGAGCAATAAAACTCCTGTTCTAAAACCCTTAGATTCCATTCTGCAACTCCAAAACTCCAACTAAGAATTTTTGCCATCTTAGTTTTCCCTCTAGTATTTAACAAAAATAAGTTGACATTTTTCTGAGCACTTTGATTTTTCTATTTTCATTGTGGGCTTATTTTATCGTTGTTATTTTGCGACGATTAGATCCCGTATTTGACGAAGTTGCTGAAGAAGGAGAAGGAGAAGGATTTGAAGACTTTGAAGACCAAGCCAATCCAGGCAAGCAACCCTTTGACCATGATACACTTGTGTTCTTCGGAACCCGTTTGATTCCGAATGCATGATGATAAGAGTTATGGTGGTGACCTAGTTATGAACCACCACATGATGCATGTTTCACTCATGATCTTGCTATGTGCTAGATGCCATGCATATGGTTTTGTAGTGATGCTTAGTGATGCATGTGTGCCATGAACCTTCGTGGTTGAAATCTTTTCATAAACCCCATCGGGTGCCCCTAATGCCCGAGGGTAATGTTGAGTTAGGTCATCACTTGAGGAAGAAGTGATGTGCCAGTAAAAATCTTGTGCATGGGTGAAATGATGGATTAGATTTATGTGTGACTACCGTCCCAACCAAACATGTGCAACCACTCTACCCCTTATGGGACGGGGCATTGTTGATTACTTAGGCCGGTACTAGCATGGTGCCCGCATTACTAGTGATGGGAAGACTTGAGGTCTTTCCCGGGACGGGGTCGTGCTTGGATAGACGACCATGACTGTTTTTACAGGGCACCGGACACACTGTTGGTCCCTTCGGGTACGCGTGACATTGAAATTAGGGCAAGTCCCATGATCTATTGTTTGTACCCGATGGCCGTGTACCAACGAGTGGACTCTATGTTAGTATCGTCTAAGGAAAGATAATGACCGGGTGCTTCCCCCGAGTACTTGAGGTACTGCGGGATCGTGGGTGACACGAAAGCTTCCCGGATCTTGTGGGTAAAGTGCGCGACCTCTGCAGAGTGTAAAACTATTCGAATAGCCGTGTCCATGGTCATGGACAGTTGGGTGGTGCTACTTAAACTATGTCCAGAGTTTTACTTCATCGGTGAAAGTATGTGTGTGTATGATGAGTCAAGGTGGTGACTTGACTCGATGAGTTGAATCATACTTATGTTGATATCGGTAACCTGTCTTCGAGGTTACGTGAGTTTATTGATGCATATACTTGATGGTAGAATATTTATTCTAGCTCGTTGCTAGATTGCACATTATTGTTCAACTGCATTTGTTACCTTGAACCAAATCATGGATTGCTTGCGAGTACATTCAAAGTACTCATTGGCTTGCCACTGGTTATTTAATTGACCAGGCATGGAGGAACAGGAATATGAAGAAGAATTCTATGGAGACGAACATGCGAACTAGGACGCTATCCCAGTCAGAATGCCTGTAGGGTTAAGGCATATGGCATGGGTTCTACTTATCATCGAAGACTTCCGCTATTTGAGTTATTTGCTATTCATCCCTTGAGGCTTTATCTATGTAAGACTTGGCCATAATGGCCATAATTTGTGCAAGACGGTATGTATGGATGTAAGACTCTTGTTATTCAGCTTCCGTGTGTTCAGTGAGCATTGATCTCTGGGACCATTGTACACGTGCATCGGTAATCTCGACTCCTAAGTCGGGGTCCCCACAGCAGCGCTAGTGGTGGAGCGTGAGGAGAGGCTCTGAAGCGTGAGGCCACCGGGCGACTCGGCATCTTCAGGGCCCACGCCGCCCCTTGACGCAGTTCCAGAGGTAGATTCAACCATGGCCGTTGACGGCCCAGCCACTCAGCAAGAGGCACCCAAGGTTCCTGAAGCGCCCGTGGATCCTGCTGCGCCGACCCTCCTGGAGCACCCGGTGTACTTCGTCAGCACCGTACTACGTGACGCGCGCTTGCGCTACCCGATGCCTCAAAAGCTGCTCCTGGCGCTCCTCGTCGCCTTCAGGAAACTGCGCCATTACTTCCAGGTCCACCCTATCAAGGTTGTTTCGGCATATCCTCTCGAGAAGGTACTGCGGGCCCCGAACGTCGTCGGGAGGGTCACCGAGTAGAACATCGAGCTTCAGGCATTCCAGTCGGAGTTTAGCACCACGCGAGTGATCAAGGGAGCGGCTCTGGCAGACTTTGTGGCAGAATGGACTGACGCGCCGGAGCAGGGGGCTGGCGAGGACCGCTTGTTGGACCCCGGCAATGAAGCCCCAGACGGATGGGTGGTATACTTCGACGGTGCTTCTCGCGCCTTGGCGCGGGGGCTGGCGCCGTGTTAGTATCTCCAACTCAGGACAAGTTGTACTATGCTATGCAGCTTTGCTTCTAGCAAGGCGAGAAGGTATCCAACAACATCGCGGAGTATGAGGGCCTAATTGCTGGGCTCATGGCTGCCGCTGCACTGGGGGTCAAGCATCTCACCATCAGGGGTGATTCACAACTCCTCGTCAACTTCTCCGACAAGAAATACAAGCCCAAGGACGAGCACATGGATGCATATCTGGAGGAGGTGCGGAAGATGGAGAAGCGATTCCAAGGACTGGAGGTGCAGCATGTATCGAGAGGCACCAACAAGGAAGCGGATGACATCGCCAAACGAGCCTCCAGGCGTGTGCCTCGAAGGCCGGGCGTTTTCGAGGAGCGGCTACTCAAACCGTCGGCAGCGCCGCCAGTTCATGAGCCAGCATCCCCTCATCAGGGGTTACCTGCGGCACCTACGGATGGTTCCTCGCCCTGCGGACCGGCCTCCGGTGCCCGCCTGCTGCTCGCCGCGGAGCCCGAGGAGGGCTGCTGGACCCAAGAGCTCAAGATGTACCTGCAACACGACAGGCCTCAGCTTACTGCATCCAAGACGAAGAACTCTACAGGAGGCGCCCCAACGATGTCTCACTAAAATGCATCTCGAAGAAGCAAGGGCGCGAGCTGTTGGCTGACATCCACGGTGGAGACTGCGGTCATCACTCGTCGTCCCGCACCCTCATAGGCAAGGCCTTCCGCAGCGGCTTCTGCTGGCCCACGGCGCTCAACGACGCAACGGAACTTGTGCGGGCTTGTGAGGCGTACCAGTTTCATGACAAGCAGATCCACCGACTGGCGCAGGGCCTCCAGATGATCCCGCTTTCCTGGCCCTTCGCGGTCTTGGGATTGGACATCCTGAGTCCATTTCCCCGGGCAGCGGGGGCCTACCACTTCCTGTACGTCCCCATCGACAAATTCACCAAGTGGGCTGGGGTGGAGCCCGTTCGCGCGATCCCAGCCGGGTCGGCTGTCAAGTTCATCCAGGGCGTCGTGAGGTGATTCAGGGTCCCCAGCCGCATCATCACGGATAACGGTTCACAGTTCACAAGCAATCTCTTCAGGTCATATTGTGCTAACCTTGGAACATAGATCTGCTACTCCTCGGTGGCTCACCCCAGGAGCAACGGTCAGGCCGAACGTGCCAACGCGGAAGTCTTGCGTGGCCTCAAGACGCGCAGCTTTAAGAAGAAGCTTGAGGCTTGCGGCAGGGGCTGGATCGACGAGCTCCAGTCTGTGTTGTGGTCAATCCAAACCACTGCCACGAAACCCATGGGGGAAACTCCTTTCTTTCTCGTCTATGGGGTGGAGGCGGTCCTCCCTCATGAGGTAAAGCACCGCTCCCCATGGGTCTTGGCTTTCAATGAGGAATGCTAGGATGCCGCCTGGCGGATGGACCTCGTGCTCGACGAGGAGGGCCGCCACCGAGCTGCCCTCGGGGAGGCGCGATATCAGCAGGCGCTGCGGCGGTACCACTGCCACGGCGTCCGCGCAAGAACACTTGAAGTTGGTGACTTGGTCCTGAGGCGGGTCCTCTCCAGGGAGGGGCTACACAAGCTCTCGCCCATGTGGGAGGTCCCGTTCAGAATCGCCCGTGTCTCTAGGCCCGGTGCTGTGCGCCTGGAGACGCAGGATGGGATACCTATCCAGAATTCCTGAAACATGAAACACATCAGGAGGTTCTATCCGTAATCAAGGCTCCGTGCCCGTGAAGGTCTCCGCTCATGACACTCTCACGTAATAATGAGTTGGGGCTGTACACGCCTCGGAGTCTCCTGTGCGTTGCCTACGGGCCCTCAGACGGGGCTCCCACCCACGTCCCAGTGGTAGTCCTTAGCTCCGCGATGGGAAGAAGACGTAGTGTAGGGGTCGAACGCGACCTTTTTCCTTTTTGGCTTGGTGTTTGGCTGTCAGCCTTTTCTACTTCCTTGGCTATCAGCCCTTCCTCTACCCCGTGCTATGAAGTTCTTGTGTTTCTCGCGTTTCTTGCATTTGGTTGGAAGTCTTGATTGGGATCTTTCTCGCTGGTTTTAAGTTCAGTTTGTTAAGAAGGGGCTGCGCCACTCGCTCTCCTTCGCGCGCCTCGCATGCGGGGGCTACTGGGGCACGGTCGGTCACCGGCCTTCGTCTGCCATGGCCCCGTGACCTCGCCTGGCAAAGCCTGCTCAGGCTCTGGCGTCGGGCTTTTCAGCCCGCGCAATCTATCCTACCGAGTCGGCTCAGGCTTTGGTGCTTTAACCCGCGCTCGACGCTCTCAGCAGCTCTTAGCGGCTCACCCATGCTCGGGGGTTACACGAGCTCTCTGGATTCGGCCGTCCTCAGGACCCAATGGGGGCTCATGACGCCAAAGAGTTAGGAGCACTCCGCCTCAAGACGTTGCGACGCATAAAGCTAAGTAATCTCACCAAGACCACAAAATATGACAACAAGTTCTCGCTTCGTACATATATCACAGTCCATTACACGCCTTCTCGAGGCAACTTAAAATTTTGACACAGGAAGGACATGAAGGAAAAAGAAGGAAAAGAAGCAGAGGCCGCTCCCGCTCAGTCGGAGTCTCCCAGTTCCTACGGCTTCACCGAGCCACAGCGGCGCAGCAACCCCCTCCCCTCGCAGGGTCGAGCTCGGCGGCGTGGTGGCTCGTTGTAGCCGCCGCTGCTGGAGGAGCTGCTACTGCCACAGAGGGGGGACCGCCGCGCCCCCCAGGACTAAGATCGTCTCCGGAGGAGGAGCTGCTCCTCCAGACGCCGTCCCCACTATCTTCTTCGTCATCGGCCTCGGGACAGCACCCAAGGCACCTCCCTTCCTCCGAGAAGACCCTGACAAACCGCGTGGAGGCGCCATCGTACATGAAGTGGAGCGTATACCTCCCCTACAGCCGGCACGTGTGAGCAAACGATTGCCAGCCGCGCTCCAGGGACACGTCGCCCGAGGGAGCCACATCAACCTCCACCCAGGCCGCACCACTGCAGCAACCGTCAGTCTGCAGCTAGACGCCGTCGGGGCCTCCAGCCGGTAGCACGTTCCCGAACGAGCGGGGAAGCCGGAGGCACGAGCCACCAGGCTTCTCCGCCCTCACCATGAACTTCGAGGACACGTCGAAGGAGTAGATCTGCAAGCGCGGAGGACGCGCGACTGCCATGCGCCTCCTCTCCCACCACAGCCATGACCACCTTCACCACGGGAAGACGTACCACGCCTCGCACCAGCGGCCGCGACAGGACCCGGAAGGCCGCGCCCGCTCCCCCGAGGAGTCGCTGCGGGCGCAGTGACATGCTTGCGGGGATGCCCGCGGCCCCTCTTCGGCGGCAGCAAGGCCAGATCCTTCGGGGCCTTCCCTTTCTCCGCGACGGACGGCTTCCTCAGTGGCGCCATGGAGATCTCGCAGCAAGAGGGAGAACGGGGAACAAGCAAGGAGGAAGACGGCCCTGGTTTGAAGATGGCTTGGGGGCTCCCCCCTAGTCCCATTTATAGGGCGGAGGAGCCCAACCGCCAGTCACTGCCACCGCGGCCATAACAGCCCCATCGTCTGCACCGGGGAGTTGTCAAGTCACACGATTACCAAGACTGCATGGGGAGTGGAGTCACCACGTCCCATCCAACCGTCATGCGCCAGCCTGGCCTGCAGCCTTTTAGGGCCCATGGTGCTTCGTCCTCGACTAAGGCTTTGCCCCGAAGCCAACTCCGCGCGCACCTTGGGCGGGGGGCTACTGTCGGCGTCCTGCGAACCAGGGTACCCATACTTGCCTGTCTGCGGGCCGCAGCGCGCTCCTGCCATGGCCTGGTACGGCCCAGCTGATCAACCAGCTGCTCAAGACCCTCGCGAGGGGGCTAGACCTCGCGAGGAGAATGACGTCAAGACCTCCTCAGGAGCGGCCTCAGCTAGGTCCCTCCGGAGGGGCGGAGAATCCACGGCCTGGCGTAAGCAGTGCAGTTGCCGTTTTGGTGCAAAGGAGGCAGCGCAGGCGCAGGTTCCCGAGGAGCAGGACAAAGGTTTCCCCATTGGTGCAACAAGACCGAAGACCGCAAGGACGACAGGGAGGATGTCACCAACGAGCCCACCACCGCGTCACCGCCTGATCCTTTTGCAGGCGAAGACTGCTTTTGTTAGGGTAGGAACTTCCTTGTGTTCCCGCTCGAAATGGCCGTTGTGGGATCCCTCCCCGCCTAAATAGTTCGGGGGAAGAGGACCCTGGCCGCCTATATAAGTAGCTAGGATCCCCACTATGGAGGGAGGAAGCAGATCCATAAACTTTGCCTCCACGCAAAGGAGCAAGAACTCTTGCCTTCCGACCCTCCTAAGCTCTCCTCCTGTGCTCAGGAACCACTGTACTAGTACATACTTAGCCCTCCTGAGGCCAATCCACGAAAGCAGGAGGTAGGGTTTTACACCACAAGGTGACCTGAACCTGGGTAAACCCTTGCATGCTTCACTTGTTGTTTGCTTGAATCTCTTCACTGGATGAGGGCGAGGCGCTTGGTAGACGTGAGTGTGAGAGATCTTCGTTCACACCCCTTTGTTCGAACTTCTTGGGTTTGCGGAACCCGTAATCCGACAGCCTTATCGTTGGTTTTGACCATGATGTCATCCATATAAGCTTCTATATTCCTCTGTAACTGAGGCTCAAAACCAATCTGGACTGCTCTTGCAAAAGTGGACCCGACACTCTTCAATTCGAAAGGCATGCGGACAAAGTAGTTTGTGCCACACGGAGTGATGAACGATGTCTTTTCCTCATCTTCTCTGGACATGAATATTTGGTGGTACCCGGAGTATGCATCCAAAAAGGAGAGCAGATCACAACCTGATGTGGAATCCACAATCTGGTCGATACGCGGCAAAGGGAATGGGTCCTTTGGGCAAGCCTTGTTGAGATCCATGAAATCAATGCAAAGCCTACATTTCCCATTAGCTTTCCGAACTACCAATGGATTTGCCAACCATGTAGGGCGTAGTACTCCTCTGACCAAACCAGCTGCCTCTAGTTTCTTGATTTCCTCGGCAATGAACTGCTGCCGCTCCAAGGCCTTCTTTCGAACTCTCTGCTTGACAGGTCGGGCATGTGGGCAGACAACAAGGTGGTGCTCAATTACCTCCCTTGGAACACCAGGCATATCAGATGATTGCCAGGAAAACACGTCGATATTCGCCCGCAGAAAGGCAATGAGCGCGCTTTCCTATTTGTCATCAAGGGTGGCACTGATAGTGAAAGTACCATCAAAGCCAGCCAGCCCTACCGGGACCTTTTTCACTTGGGGTGCAGCAACCTTGGGCCTCTTCCTGTTGGAACACTCCGGAACGTCATCAACGGGTGTCGTGCACTCGGAAGGGGCACGCTTCCCGGACTCCTTGCCGGAGGTCCAATAATCCATATTCTTTCTCTTGCTTTCCGAGGCGGGAGCTGCTGCTATCGCAGCCTCTATTGCGACTGCATCCCGTTACATCTTGTCCACGCAGATAATGGTGTCCTTCTCGCCTGATGGGTATCATAACTCCCAGTGGCCCAGGAATTTTCAAAGTGTTATAAGCATAATGGGATGCTGCCATGAACTTAGTCAGGGCTGGGCGTCCCAGAATCCCATTGTACGGCAGGGGGAGGTCAACCACATCAAACACAACCTTCTCAGTCTGGTAGTTTAGCTCTCCCCTAAACGTCACCGGCAACATAATCTTTCCCTTAGGACGGATCCTGCCAGGATTGACTCCTTGAAACGTGCAGGTAACCTCTAGCTCTTCTTCTCCTATCTAAAGCTTCTTGATGGCTGCTAGGGAAATCAATTTCAACCCAGCCCCACCATCCACTAGCATCTTAGTGGCCTTGAGGTTGCGAAGTGTTGGAGAGACCAACAATGGCAAACACCCTACCGCTGTGACGCGGCCAGGGTGGTCCTCCTCCTCAAAGATGATGGGCGTGCGGGACCACTTGAGCGGCTTCCGGGCCAATGGCGCTGGATCCACATCATTGACCTCCCTTGCCAATTACTTGAGTTGGTTATGGGATGTGTGCAAAGATGCACCTCCGTCAATGCATAGGGCGTCAGTGGCCCTCTGAAATTCCTGCTCACTGGTTTCCTCTTCATTCCCTCCATCACTCTCATTGCCACAGATTTCCTTCTCTTGGGCCTTGGCGGGTCTTCCTTGGTTCCTAAAGGGTTTGCCGGGGCGATTTGCTTCACCTACTCGGCCCTTACCACCGACAACATTCTGGCCTCTTTCCTTATCTCTCTTATCATACTCTTCCCTCTACCTCTTGGCAAGCTGCTCAACCTGATAACACTCCTGAAGGTCGTGGCCCTTGGTCCGATGGATCTTCCAATACAGACCATCACCTTTCCCAGCTTTCTCGGCAGCAGCGGATTCCCGACAAGCCGTTCGAGCAGCAACTTCCTTGCCGGGGACCTCAACTTTTGCCTTCTTACCGGTACGAGGCATGCATGAACCTTCCACAGTCATCGCCACCTTATCTCTTGGTTTATTGTTGCGCTTCTTGCCCTTCTTTTGACTTGTTGACTCATCTTCATCCTCTGAATCAATATTGATGCAACCTTCCTCTTCGGGAAATTTCTTCCTTCCTCCATCTGAGCACACTTATCCACCAGTGTGTATAGTTCCTTCACACTCCTGGGCAACCGCACATTCATTCTGGAACGAATGCGGTGGTTGTGCACATTGGATTGGAAAGCTACTATAATGGCTGCCGGATGGATATTTGGAATATTTCTGTGAACTTTAATAAATCTCTGTAAATACTTACAGAGTGTTTCTCCTTCCTTCTACTGAAGGAGCTGCAGGTCGCTGGGCCTGCCGGGTTCCTGGTGCCCACCGGTGAAGGCTCCGATGAACTCATGGCCCATAATCCGCCAATGACAAAATGGAGTTCTCCGGCAGGTGCATCAGCCAAGACCTCACATTGGACCTTCTTGTCTCTTCCCTCGGCAGCCAAACAGCGATGGTGTAGATGCTTAGGAACTCTGCTAGGTTCAGCCTCCCGTCATACTTCTCAGGAATCTCTGGCTTGAACGTGCGGCCGGACGACCAACAGACTAGTCGCAGCTCTCATGTAAAGGCAGGGAAGCCGACCTCAAAGGGTTGGCACCCGCCAATGCCGAGCGCAGGCTTGTCACCGTCGAGGCCGTCGCGCCCATCAGTGGGGCGAGGGTTGTCTCGGCGTCGATCTATGACAGCGCGCGCGTCTCCCGGTCGCCTATCCTCCAGGGTTCGACATCGGCCTGGACGTTCTTGAGGGTCAGAAGAGGCCATCAAGACGTCGTCGGGATCTTGATTCGGCTGCGTCCGCACCGGCTGCCGTGGTGGGGACAGCACAGTTGGGACGACCCCTCCCTTCGGCCAGCCGTGCCGGCGGTTGCTGTTGCTTGGGGAGGCTGTGGCAGGCAGGCTCGTCGCGATCCCCCAGCTTCGGCGAAACCGAGCAGGCTCTGGATGGTGGCACACCATTCATCCATCTGCTCGGCCGCTGGCGGGAACCTTAGCAGCAGCTAGGCTCACGCCATGGCTTCTGTGGCTGTGCTTGGCATGGATGTCGAGGACGTCGACCACACCGTCGCCTGGCTCCTAATGGTGCTAAAGGCGGTGGCGGCGGCGGCGCACCCGTGCTGCTATGGTATGACCACCTGAGCAGCGGGATTGCCCGGTGGAGGTGCTCGAAGATCAGTAGCTCCATCGAGCGCGGCAGTCTGGTTGGCTCGCCCCAGAGGAGGTGCGCGCGCCGGAGTCGCTCCCTGGGTGGGGATGATTGGAGGGCAGCGGTTTGCCCCGGATCAAGTGACGTTGCCACGGCTGTGCTCATTAGTGAGAGGAAAGGGTGCGGATGGAGTGATCCCGTCGACCGCACATTGCTAGGCGTGATCGACGAGATGCTGCTAGTGATGTTCTCCTATGACGCCCTTAGCCACCGTGTCGGCCGCTGGGGGAGTGGCAATGGCGCCACCTGCTCCAACCATGCCCCCAGCGAAGCTCACGTCCTTGCTTGCCTCTGCATCCCCTGCAACATTAGAAGTCGCAGGCGGCGGGGCCTTCGAGGTAGACGGCTTGGCCAAAGGGCCAGATTTCTTCTTCTTGGGCACCATGGTTGATGGCTTCATCGAAGATGAAGATGGCGATGAAGATGACGATAGGTTCGTGCAAGCGCTCCCCCTACCTATCGCGCCAAAGATATCGCGGGGTATTAACGGCCACCTATGGGACCGAGCGTCCCCTTGCTAGTTCGACGGGGGGACGACGCATTGCACAAAGAGCAGAATGCCGCACAACAACACGACAGAGAGTATATAAGCAATTTACCTAGGTTCGGGCTGCCCCGAGGCGTAAGACCCTACTCCAGCTTTGGTGGATTGATCGTGGAATGAATGTGGTGGTGCATAGTACACTCGCCCGGCAAGACGTGCCTCAGAGCCGCAGCGATAATGTGCGTATGGTGGCTTGGGTTCCTTAACTTTCCAACCCCTCCTACCGGTGCCATGGGCCTCCTTTTATATATTAAAGGGGTCACCACACTGGCAAAATTTTCATTGCCAACTGATATCATAGTGAACAGTGCTATCATACCTAACTATGCGGGCTGACAGGGCTCATTAAATGCAACGCTTAGTGTCACATCGCGGTCGCCCGGCAAGGCTTGCCGGGCTGTCTAACCAGCTCCACATCTGCTTCCTTGACACGTCGCAGGACGGGTGTCCCTTGTGGGTTTCTTCCGTGGGAGATGAATGCCATGTGGTGAATGGATGTCACTTAATCACTTCACGGCTTGACACCGCACTGATCGACGACGTTGGTCATGCTTGGGTAGTTGGCGGGGTGGTTTACCCCCCGTGACCCCCGGCAGGCCCTGTCGGGGAGTCTCTGATAGCTTGTTTCTGGTGGTGGCCTTGCCCCTTTCCGAGCTCGCCTGTGCAGCAAGGGAGGCTCTCCTCTTGTTGATATCTCATTCTTATGGCTTGACCTTGGTCTCTCCGGCTGCGTGTTGGTTCTCCGAATTTCTTGGTTCTTCAATCTTGGGCTTCCTCTCGTGCATCATCCTTGGTCTTGTGCATGTGCACAGTTGGGCAACACACCCAGGGTTTGTTGCACCAACACTCACCTAGTGACATAAAGGATGGCGAGGCACGTATTTGTATTATTTCCATTAAGGATAAAAAGATGGTGTTTATTCATATTGATCGGATCTATCCCTCCACATCATGTTATCTGGCTTAAGGCGTTACTCCGTTATTGTTAACTTAAGATACTAGATGCATGTTGGATAGCGGTCGATGTGTGGAGTAATAGTAGTAGATGCAGGCAGGAGTCGGTCGACTTGTCACGAACGTGATGCCTATATTCATGATCATTCCCTTGGATGTCGTCATAATTATTCGCTTTTCTAGCAATTGATCAACAGTAATTTGTTTATCCATCGTATGTGTTCTTTCAAGAGAGAAGCCTCTAGTGAAAACTATGGCCCGTAGGTCTATCTTTATCATATTAGTTTCACGTCTATAAAACACTACAGGAACCAACTTATTTGCCATCTGCCATGGCAGACAGCAAAGTACCAGAAAGCTGACAGAAAACCTCTTTGCCATCAGCCGCAGATGGCAAACATGTCCGGCACTGTAAACTCTGGCAAAGAGTTTGTTTGCCATCTGTTTGGCAACAACAGACGGCAAAGAACCATTTCCCATCTGTAGCAGATGGCAAAGGACAGTGGATGGCAATCAACTGCTCTTAGCCACGTTATTGTGGCTAACGGAAGCCTTTGCCGTCTGCTAGTGGACGGCAAAGTTCCACAGCCATTGCCGTCTACCACGGACGGCAAACTGACCAAATGGTCAGCTCACAGGTTGCACATGTTGCTACAACGTGGCCTCTTTACCGTCTGTAGCATACGGCAAAGACCCCTTTGCCATTGGTAGCAGATGACAAATTGCTTGTATTGTTACTATTTTTCTGTTTTCTATTATATCCCTGCATTTTCGAAAGACATATATGATATATACAATTTCAACCTCAAATATCGCCCATGTATCCAACACCTACCAGTACATCAATGCAACAAAACACATATCCTATATGCCTAATAGATTCATCACCACTATTGAATTTATCTCAACATGCAGTCTATCCACGTCATCATGTGTGCCATGTCAGCAGTTTAGATACTGGTAATTTTCATGGACTAGCATCCATACAGAGGTTACACTACCCGAGGGACTACATAGATTTCTTACGCCTCGGCTATGCAATGCCTGTAATTTTTCCTCCTGGGCTGACCGAGCCAAGCCTATTCGACGACTAACCCAGCCAGTTTTTTCATCAGGGCACTTATTGTTGACAAGATAGCCCATGGCGGTCCTATTGTATTATTAGGTACTCACGGTTCATCTCCTTCCTAGGATTCTGATCTCCACCGTTCTCTTCCACTGTCGCGAGCGAAAATCTCCCCGTCCCCCGATCTGGATTACAACCACAAATACCCTAGAAACAGCAACATTCATCACCCCTCATTGCATGCATTGCATTCTAATCTCACCTTGCCGAGTTCCTGTTCTCGCTGTTAACTCCATGGCCACGGCCTATCAGATGTTCTACAACGCCATTAGCGGATGGAAGAAACAGAAAAAGCACTTTATCCGTCAAGGCAAAGGACACATCACCAGAAACGCGACAAGACCTTTGAACTGTACATGCATCTTCTTATATACATTTAATTGATCCCTTCGGTAGCCTCGCTTCCATGCAAGTGGTATCGGATACAAGATGGCTGGTAAGTTATTTTCCTTGGCTATTTGCTTTGACCTGACAATTCTTGAATATATTATTCACTTCCTATGAATTAGTATTGCTTGATTTTGTTCTTGGTTGGATCCTATACATGTGTAGACATCATGATTTTTTGCTGCAGTTCACGGATTAATAGGTTCTAGCGAGTGCGTGATCAACATTGATAACAAGTCAATGTATATCGTCAAGACTCAGTTTGCGACGTACCTATTTATCTGATGTTATATGTTCATATCTTGCATACAATCCTCATTCTTTATGCAGTAGCCGCAGGTGTGTCATTCCTACTTGCAAATTGTAACCAGACGGCTCTGTTGATTTTTTCCCACTCTGCATTAATTAACATATCATTATTCTCTATCAATTACTTTTACATTTTTCCTCATATATAAGTAATGGGGTGATGATTTACCAAAAAACACTTGGGTATGAAATAAAGTGTTTGTTGTGTTCTTAATTGTCTCATGTCTCAGGCATTAGCAGAATGTGGTGATGAATATCAAGAGACGCTTTGCTCTCCATTCGCATCCAAAAATAAACTATTTAGGAAAAAAATCCAAGAAAGAAAATCGAAGAATGAGGTAAAATAGTTTTCTTATTCTCTATAACCCGTCCTCGTCAAACATCCTGTGGATAAGTCAGAAGGATTCTTGTTTTAATTACATAATTAAAATCTCCTATTTCAACTAATATCTGAATAGAATTCCTCCTATTCCTTTCAATTGGGCGGCATTAAGAGTTTATATTTCTTAAGTTAAATTATATTGTAGATGCAATCTGTGTCTGTTCCTTAACATTCATATGATAAAGTCAGTGAAAAGTAGAATCAATAACTAACATTACAGTAGTGACCCATCTTCCTTTTATTTCTCTTCCCAATCTGTCTTTTAGTTGTAGCTTTGTTTGGCTCGATATTTAATGGCCAACAATTGATCATTTTCTTCTCAAGCTTTTAGTCATGTAATTTCATTATGAGGATTTAAACAGGGTTATTTTATAACAAGACCTAACATACTCCAACGTCTACTCTTTTTTGACATAGATTATATTATGTCTGCTATGCTACTAAATAATAAAGTTTGGGAGCATTTTCGTTATGCCTCGGTAGCATTGGTCCCGTGTTCAGCACATTATGTTGAGAGCCATGTGAAAAGGATTTTTGGCCTCAACCGAGAGCTAGGCATGAGCTGTTCAAGAAAACAAACATTAGTGGAACAATAAGTCTAGATTTGACTGACTTTTAAATCTACCTGCATGCATTGCATGACTCTCATTAATATTTTCTTTCTTTCTGTGATGTGTGCTCTTGATGAGTGAGTGTCGTCTATTCCATTATCCAGTTACAAAATTGAAGATGAATGTCCAAAGCTTATTAACTAGGAAATAATGTAGTACATTTTTTCTACTATCTGTCAATTTTTATTTGGTACCCGCCATTGCATATGGTCGTGATTTTTTACTTCTAATAAGATACTTACAATTTACCTCTCATAAGGACTTCCCTGAAATAAATTAATTGATAATAAGGTCAATTTTTAATGGTAAAAAATATATAGGTTTTCTTACTTATAATTAGATACTTAAAATTTAGCTCTCATAAGAACTTTCTTGCAATCAGGTTCTAATTTGGTCAATTTTCAATGGTAAAACAAATATAGGTTTCCTTGCATTAGTTTTTTAAGCAGAGGTTCCCACCACAACACGCGGGGAATCATCTAGTTGTACTAAAAGGTCCAATACATACATAGATTCACGGTGTTCATCAACATACATACATACATACATACATAGTTTCACGGAGTTCATCAACATAAATTGTTCATCAACCCAAAATAAAAACAGAAACTAAAACTAACAGTCCATCAATGCCAGCTTCCCTGAATTGAACCAAATCTACAAAAATGGGAGTAAGAAAAAGAAGAAGACGACTAGAAGAAGAAGAAGAAGACGACTAGAAGAAGAAGAAGAAGAAGGTTTTTACCCTTTTCCTTCTAATTCTTCTTCTTTTATTCTTTCTTTTTCTTCTTCTATTCTTTCATTTTCTCCTCTTCCTTGTTTTTCTTCTTCTTATTCCTTATTTGTGTAATTTTAGAGCTAAGATAGGTAATTATGCCATTTTTTAGGTAACTAAGCTTATTATGTCAATTTGGAGGAAACTAAGGTAAGGATAGGCATTTTTGTGCTAACCTAAGTAATTATGCCATTTTTTGAGCTAACTTATGTAAGTAGAGGTCATTTTAGAGCTAACATAGGGAATTATGCCATTTTGGAGAAAAATAAGCTAACTATATGACATTTATGAGCTAACCAAGGTTACTATGCTATTTTTGAAATGAATAAGCTAATTATGTCATAAATGAAGAAGATGAAGAAGAAGAAGAAGACTAGAAGAAGAAGAAGAAGAAGAAGAAGAAGAAGAAGAAGAAGAAGAAGAATATAATAATAATAATAATAATAATAATAATAATAATAATAATAATAATAATAATAATAATAATAATAAGAAGAAGAAGAAGAAGAAAGAAGAAGAAGAAGGAGTAAAAGATGGAGAGAGACAAGAAGAGAAAAAGGAAGAATAAGAAGATATTTTCTTCTACATCATCTTCTTTTCTCATCTTTCTTCTTCTCTTCTATTCTTTTATCATTTTCCTTCTCATTCTCATTCTTCTTCTTTTATTCCTCCTTTTTCTTCTCTTTCTTCTTCTATTCTTTATTTTTCTCCTCTTCCTTGTTTTTCTTCTGTTGGCGTTCTAGCAACCAGGGTACCCAGACTTGACTGCCTGTAGCCCATGACGTTGCTCCTTTCCAGGCCTGGTACGGCCATCTTCAACATTGACACTCAAGACCCTCGTGAGGGGCCAAGCCTCTCAAGGGCGGACGACTCCAAGACCTCCGGAAGGGGCAGCCTCGTCTGGCTGGCTCGTGAGGAGCGGAGAACTCTATGCAAACCCCCACCTCGCGAGGTTTGCATGATGCCAGCCATGACGACCAAGGCCAGGCAGGCACCAGCGGGCGCAATAAATCAGTTTCCTCTTTGGTGCTAAGGAAGCAGGCTCAGACGCAGAGTCCTGGGGAATCTGCCAAAGGTTTCCATTCCAGTGCAATAAGACCAACACCACTAGGGTGGCAGGATGGAGGTCATCACCGAGCCCACCATGGCGTCAGGATCATAGGCTTTGCAGGCGAAGACTACCTTTAGTCAGGATAAGATGTACCAGTTGTCCCCCTTCAAAATTGGCCGTTGTGGGATCCCTTCCCGCCAAACATTTAGGGAAGAGGACCAAGGCCACTATATATGTAGGATCATCACCACTAAAAAAGGAGAAGGATCATTCAGACCCTCTCCTCCACCACCAAGCAAGTACACCTCACCGCTGGAGGTTGTTTGCTCATTGTACTAGTTCATCCACATCCCACCTCGAGGCTAATCCACCATACTGCTGGAGTAGGGCCACTCACCACTAGGTGGCCTGAACCAAGATAAACTACCTCGTGTCTCTTTTACATTCCTGTTCATCATGCTAGTTCGTGAGATGGTGAGTATATAGATAGGCGAGGTCGAGATCTTTGCACGCACCCAGATTTAGAACCTAGTAGGGTTTTGCGGAGCCCTGAATCCGACATTTGGCCTCACTAGGTAGGGGTGCATCGAAGCTCGTCTTTGTCACTGCAACATCGTCGCTGACTCCGGTGGATGCTTCGTTCTCCCACGGTCGTCGCGGCCCAACGAACTCGCAAGCCGCGCTGCTCATGGCGTGTGGGCTACTGCGCTACCGCCCGGCCGACGACCTCTACGAAGAATGGTTGGACGCATTGCCGAGCTCGTCAGCACCGCGGGAGAAGCTCAAGCATCGTGTCGTTCGTTGCCTCTTCCGCAACCTCAGGCGTGCGATGACGCCTACGGCGCACCTCCTCCACCACTCCGAAAAGACGTCTTCCCCGAGCCAAGGCGCGAGGCCCCCCAGCGTGACCAGCCGTGCAGGGTGGCCGTGCGAGATGAAGAAATTTGTCAAGTGGTGTAGCAGCCACAAGGCGATGCGCCCGTGCTTCATGCTCCGCCTCGTCAAGGACGCGCGCCTCCCCGTGCAGTGGCACACGAGCACCAGGCTCCACCTCAGCAACAAGATCTAGTCAGCACGGTGGGCTGCAAGGCGTTCACCCCGGAGCTCCGTCGTGTCATCTGGCCCGGCAAGTTCAAGCCAGATCTACCCCCGCGTTATGAAGGAACACCCGACCTAGCAGAGTTCCTGCAGCTCTACGAGCTGAGCATCGAAGCGGCCAGTGGTGACAAGAAGGTCATGGCCAACTGGTTTCCCATGGCTCTCAAAGATGGCGCTTGTTCGTGGATCCTGAACCTCCCAAAGGAGTCAATCTCCTCCTGGGGTGAGCTGCGCGAATGCTTCATTTCCAACTTCGAAGGGACTCGCGATTGTGCCCCGGCGGTAGGCGACCTGTGGCGCATCAAGCAGCAGCCAGGAGAGACCATGCGCAAGTACATGCAGCATTTCATCAATGTCCACATCAAGATCCCCAAGATATCCGATGAAGCCATCATCTCGGCGTTCGTTGACGGCATCCGGGACGTCAGGATGAAGGAGGAGCTCGCCATTCAAGAGGACCTATGCTCGGCTCCGGAGATGTCCAATCTCGCGATCAAGTGTGCAAAGGTAGAAAAGGGACGCCTCTCTCTTGTCGAGCTTCCCAAGGCTGATCCAGAAGACAAGAAGGCCAAGACCAAGGAGGCCAAGCACAAAGGACCAGCAGTACTCGCGGTTGAGCCTGAGATGAAACGTGGGTGTGATTATTCCAGTTCCTCTAAGGGCAGCCGCCCGTTGTGCGCCTTCCACAACGTGCACAGCCACAACGTGCACAACCACAACACCGACGACTACCAGGAACTCAAGGCCATCCATGTCCGACGCTTCGGACGCCGCCCGAGCGTGGCGAATGAGGTTACGGTCGCGGAGGTGGCCGTGGAGGAGGACCCTGGGAGAACCATGACTCTCGCCAAGGCTGGCGAGAGCGGCCTCGCGAGAATCACTGGTAGGGCCAGCCTCGTGAGGGCCCATGGAGAGACCAACCTCGCGAGGATCACTGGAGGGGCCAGCCACTACTTCATGAACTCCTTGACGAGCAGGGGCCCCATCAGCGTCCCCGTCATCAGCTCCTTCGTCATCACCTCCAGCAGCTGCACTGCCCGGGGGTCGGTGAGCTTCTCGTGACTCCACCGCGTCGGCTTCTCTGGCCGCACACCTAGTAGCTCCAGCCAAGCGCGGGAACATTTGGTGTCCACGAAGACCCACTTACGTAGGAAGTCCTCCACCTTCTTATTGGCCTTTGAGATCACATTGCCCTGATGGACTACGACGAAGACAAGCCCCCTGGCGCGGCCGGTGGTCGGTGTTAACCCGGAGGTAGAAGAAGTGGCGGAACAGTGCGACAGAGGGTAGCACTCCGACAAACATCTCGCAGTAAAAGAAAAAAATGGATAAAAGGAAGGTGGAGCTGGGATGGAGATGAAGGGCACGGATCTGGTAATGCTTCAGGAGAAGGGGGGGGGGACAAGCCCCACGGAAAGATTGTGCTGAAAAGGAGGGTAGAAGATTTTACCCAAGGACTCCGGTGCAGCAGAGCCAAACCGGACCATCGTCTCCCCCCCCTCATTGTGGTTGGACGCCAGGAGAGGGAGCACGGTGGCGAGGTCCTTCTCTTTCATGACGATGGAGATGCTGAGGACCAGGTCGGAGTCAGGAACCAAGCACACAGGAGAAGCAGAAGGCTTAGTTGTTCCCAAGGCCATCGGCGCTGGACTTGGGGCAGGATTCGGCAGATCTGGAAGCGCTTGTGGCAAGGAAGAAAGGGGATCTAGAGCAAGACGAAGGGAGTGCAGAGAAAGACCAGAAGTGGGTGCTGGCCCCCTCTAGTCAAATCGAATGGTTGCCGAGGTAGCGTGGGAAGTGGCGATGCCCCCTGTTAAAGAATTCATCGAATTAACCAGTTAACTTGCCGATTAATCCCTACTCGTTGGGTCCCCGAGTAGCCGATAACCCGATAAATTATCCGATTAATGGATTGAATGGCTGATTAACTTGCCGATTAGCCTATTAATCCCCTACTCGCCAGCCGACTGAGCAACTGCGAGTTAACGATTTCCTCAACAATGGAGACGCCCATGTCCAATCCAGGCGCCACATGTCGACCGGGACTGCAGGAGATTGGGGCCCACGGAGCTTCGTCCTTGCCCTTTGGCTTCGCCTCGAAGCCATGTCGGAGTGCTCCTTGGGCCCGGGTGCTATAGTCGGCATTCTGAAAACCAGGGTACCCAGACTTGCCTGCGTGCGGACCACGACGTGGCTCCTTTCCATGCCTGGTACGACCCATCTTCAGCATTGACACTCAAGACCCTCGCGAGGGGCCAAACCTCGCAGGGCGGACGACACCAAGACCACCAGAAGGGACAACCTCGTCTGGCTGGCTCCTGAGGAGCGGAGAACTCTATGCAACCCCCACCTCGCGAGGTTTGCATGATGCAAGCCGTGACGACCAATGCAAGGAGGGCGAGAGTGGGCGTTGTACACTAGTGTCCTCTTTGGTGCTAAAGAAGCGGCCTCAGACGCAGATTCCCGAGGAGTCTGCCAAAGGTTTCCATTCTAGTGCAACAAGACCAAGACCGCTAGGATGACAAGACGGAGGTCATCACCGAGCCCACCATGGCATCAGGATTAGAGGCTTTGTAGGCAAAGACCACCTTTAGTCAAGATAAGATGTACCAGTTGTCCCCCTTCAAAATTGGCTGTTGTGGGATCCCTTCCCGCCAAACATTTCAGGGAAGAGGACCAATGCCACTATATAAGTAGGATAGCCACCACCCAACAAGGAGATGTATCGTTCAGACCCTCTCCTCCACTACCAAGCAAGAACACCTCACCTTCGGAGGTTGTTCACTCATTGTACTAGTTCATCCACAACCCACCTCGAGGCTAATCCACCAAACTGCTGGAATAGGGCCTCTCATCGCTAGGTGTCCTGAACCAAGATAAACTGCCTCGTGTCTCTTTTACGTTCCTGTTCATCATGCTAGTTCCTGAGACGGCGAGTATATAGATAGGCGAGGTTGAGATCTTCGCATGCACCCCAGAGTTCGAACCTAGTAGGGTTTCACGGAGCCCTGAATCCGACATATTCTTCTTATTCCTTATTTGTATCATTTTAGTGCTAGCTTAGGTAATTATGCCATTTTTTAGATAACTAAGCTTATTCTGCCAATTTGGAGGAAAATAAGGTAATTATATGTTATTTTTGTGTTAACCTAGCTGATGATGCCATTTTTCAGCTAACTTAGGTAAGTATAGCAAATTTTTAATCTAACTAAGGTAATTATGCCATTTTGGAGGAAAACAAGCTAAGTATATGACATTTATGAGAGAACCATGGTTATTGAGCCATTTTTGAAATGAATAAGCTAATTATGTCATAAATAAACTAAATAAGCTAATTATGTCATTTTGGAGGATAATTAGATAAGTACGTCTTTTTTGGGGAAAATTAGCTAAGTATGTGGCATAATAGGGCTAACAAGCATGTACGAAGCTAAGTATGCATTTGTTAAGGAAAACACTAGAGAAAACATACCCTCATCATGGAGGTGAAGCACCGGGGTTGCTTGTGCCGGTACCACCTGGAGAAGGATCATGCGATGCTTGTCTAGAATTACGCTGCACCAAGATCATTTGCAATGTCTCGTTAGCATGATGACACTCAAATGTTAAGACTAGTAAGTAATGACCATGCAAATGAAACTCATCGTGGTCCTCGGAGCAATGACTGGCATCGGCGGAGAGGTCTGACCGGTCTTCTCGCACAGACTCTTCACATTTTTTTGATGAGTCAGTCATACTAGTTATTAATGAAACGAACATTAAGTGCATGATTTGGCTAATATGCAGAAGAAACTTATCACGAGGAGCTCGTACAGGGCCAGGTTTTGCATGTCATTTCGTGCCCTCTCCTCCTCCAACATCTTAGCTGTCATCTCCTCCAACTCTCGCTCCTTCTCCGCTGCCTGCAGGTCCCTCTCCGCCAGAAGCTCCTTGGTTGCATGTCTCTCTTTCTAAAGAGCATCCTGCAACAACACTCCTCATTGGCATTGTAATCATTGATGGCCGCACACACAATGTAATGGATAGTAAAGAATATGGTTATGTATAACTAACCTTGAAGGCGAGCTCCATTGGCCGTGGACGAGGCCTTATCTCAGGGGAGGAGCTCGTTTGGCGCGCCTTGATCTCCTTCAGAGTGCTAAGACAGTGTATAAGTCCATCTCCAAAGGATATCAAGCCATGGGACCTCCCACCACTAGATATCATCACCAGCTTTGGATCAAACTGCCTACTCGGGTTAAAGTCATCCCCTTTCCTCGCCTTCCCCTCATCTCTTCACCTCACGAGCTTCTGGTGGGAGGAGATGTTGGTGAAGTTCTCTGGATGATAGAGGTCACACGCAGAGAATGCCTTGGCCTTCTTGTACGGGCGACTATGGCCCATGGCTTAGAGGTCGAAAACCTCTGGCACCGGTGCCATATTTTATCCTGCCTAAAAGAGAGTAACTGGGCATTGGTAATAAAAGGACTCAAGCTAGCATGTCAGAATGAATTGCATGAATCATGAAGAAAACGACATACCCAGTTCCGCCCGTACTGATAGAAGTTGGCGCTGCCTTGATTGTGTGGCACACCTTTCATTTTGACACTCCAATCCTTGGCATCGTTGTGTAGGGCTAGCCATTCGTTTGAGCACCACTCATCCACTAAATGGCTAGTGGCACTTTTCTCGGGAATTGCCCCTATAGAAGGAGGACAAAGGGTTTTCATTTTGCGAAGAATCAGCAGTTGTGTTGTATATTGACTAAGCTAAATACCATTTTCACTACTTTTGGCCACACGCGAGATAGAGGTTTTTTCTTGAAATTGAATTCGGACTGATTACTCATAGAAAATGACTAAAAAGCAAGGCGAAAGCATGGAAAATTCAATACTGACTAGAAGGTATTAGTTAGTGGGTGCAAACGAGCTTTTCCAACCAAGCTAGCGTCTCCCTACAATCCATCTTAGCCGCACACCATCCCGGGGGCACCTAAGTTAGTAAAGAGAAACTTGAGCACTAGGCCTATGAATCAAATCAAGGAAACTAAGAACAAGGCCTTAGGAATTTAGGCAATTACCACCATGTACTTCTACTTGTTCAGAAACTTTCGGCGGCACTACTTCTTGGGCTTCCTAACACCATGCGTGGCAAAGTAGTATCGAACCGGCCGCACCCGAGCCTCATGCCGTAAGTTTTGTAGTAGGCCCCTGCACTCGGAATCGATAACCCATGCACAGGCCTCCTCGTGTCCCTCCTCACACCGGTAGAAGGTCTGCAATCAAACGAACATTGATTAGTAAAATAACTAGCTAATTGAAGAATTATAATTGTGTAAAGGAGAAATTACCCAAAATTTTCTGATCACCATGTCAGCCCTCGTGTGGCACAAGACACCGTATATCATCTCCTCCGGTGGGGCTGGGGTAACCAAGTAGTGCTCCTAGCTCAATCCTAGCTGTGGAAGCTGACCCTCACCAGACAACGTGACAAACCCCGGGAAGTATTGCCGGCAAATCACACCAAGGACTTGGTTGGGCCTGCGGACATCCTGAGTGTGCTCCCAACCCCTGCAGTATGGCATGGCCAAGACATTAGATATTTGAATGCACTTACCTTTGCACATCAGCCCAAATCAACCACCTCTGCTCGCGGGTCGCCGGTAGGGACGGGAGCCGTGTACTACCACGCTGGTAGACGGTGGCCCCCTCAACCACCTTGCCCTCGCTTCTATCAGAATTTTCATGCCCACCACCGTCAGCATGGCCACTCAACCCCGTAGCCGCATCCTGCGAGGTACCCCATCCGAATGTCTCCTGGGGCCATAGTCCCCTAGCCCGAAGTCTTGTGGGCCGAAGGCCCGTTGACCCGAGGCTCGTGGACCGAAGTTCGCGTAGCCTCCTCCTCAGACGGGCCCTCCTAGAAGTCATGTGCTCTGGTGACTCAGCTGGGGGTGGCGGTAAGGAAGGAATAGGATCCTGCCTACCTCTCATGCAGCCACGTCTTGATCTATCTCCTCTCTACTTCCCTCCTCGGCCTCCTCTCTCGATGGGCAACGAAGCCGAAGAAGAACTGCCCCCGATGTCCACAAATTGTCTAACAACGCTCTTCGGAGAGGTGCGGGTGGCATGGATGAACCCTTCCCACCACACTCCGGACCCACGCCCACCATCTTTCAACACCTGTCATGAAACAAGGGTAAACAGAGTTAGTACAACATAAAAAATGAAATACATACATGAATAATAAAATGTATATAACTTAAGTGTATCATTATCATGTACAACATAAAAAATTGACTATGTAACATGAACTAATAATATATATGTCATTTAGGGTTCCGTCGACGTCGAGGCATCCCTAACATATATAGATGTTATATAGGCTTTCATCAACCCTTGACCCCTCGGCCCTGGACCCCTTGACCCCTCAGCGAATCTCGACCCTCGACCCCTCGGCGACCCTCGACCCTCGGACCATCGGCGATCCTCGACCCTCGGCCCCTCGATGACCCTCGACCCTCGGCCCCTCGACCCCTCGACCCCTCGATCCTCGATCCTCCACCCCTTGTCAAACCTCAACCCTCGGCCCCTC
>LR738714.1:356832699-356850555 GCA_902687465.1 Secale cereale | reverse complement strand
GTCGGGGCAGGGGCAGGGTCGGAGCGGCAGGCCGGGGTGGTGGGGTGCGATCTTGGCCGGCAGTGGGGTGTGCGGTCGGGGAGAGGGAGAGAGAAGAGAGAGAGGGGGGGCTGGGGGGTAACGGGCCATTAGTTAGTGGCTATTTTGTTGTCTGCTAGCGGATGGCAAACAACTGGCCGATGGCAAATAATATATTTTCCATCAGCCAGTTCATTGCCATCTGTTTTTTAAGAGAATGGTGAAGACCACCTTTGCCGTCAGCTAGGAGATGGCAAAGAACTGGCTGATGCCAAATTTTCCGATTCCACTAGTGAAACTATCCGATTTCGGGTTCCGCAAACCCTTGAGAGGTTCGAACTTTGGTGTGTGCACGAAGAACACTCTCTTCCCAGCACGCTCACCCTATGATTCCACGGCCTAGCTCAACAAACTCAAAGAATAGGGGACACAGAGGATTCTACTGGTTCGGGCCACCCTGTGGTGTAATACCCTACTCCAGTGTGTGTGGTGGATTGCCTTGTACGGCTGAGGATGAACTAGTACAAGGAATGAACAGCCTCCGGAGGAGAGGTGTTCTTGGGCTCGGACGAGATTGTGGTATGATCGGGGTGGAATGGATCCGATCCCCTCTATGGTGGTGGCTAGGTCCTATTTATAGTGGCCTTGGTCCTCTTCCCAAATATCGGCGGGAGGGGATCCCAAAACAACCAAATTTGAAGGGGAATAGCTAGTACAAGTTATCCTGACAAAAGTAGTCTTCGCCTGCCAAAGGCTCTGGTGGTGACGCTGCGCTGGGCACCACGATGACCTCCGGTCTGCAGCCTTGGCGGTCCTTGGTCTTTTTGCTCCGATATGGAAACCTTTGCCTGATCCCTCGGGACTCCGCGGCTGCGCTTGACCTCTTAGCACCAAAGAGGGAACTGGTACACTACGCCCGCTGGCACCCGCCTGGCCTTGGTCATCATGGCTCATGTCACGTGAACCTCGCGAGGTGCTCCTTGCATAGATATCTCCGCTCCTTAGGAGCCAGCCTAGAGAGACTGCCCCCATGGAGGTCTTGCTGTCGTCGACCTCACGAGGCTTGGCCCCTCATGAGGGTCTTGAGTTGCAGTTGCTAAAGTTGGGCCATACCAGGCCGCTGATGGAGCCACATCACGGGCCGCAGGCAGGCAAGTCTGGGTACCCCCGTTCCCAGGACGTCGACAATAGCCGCCGGGCCCAAGGCGTGCACGATCTTGGCTTCGAGGTGAAGCGAAAGGGAAAAGGGAGAAGCATCGAGGGCCCCAAACGCCTGGGCCTTGGTCAACGCGTGGCGACTTGATTGGACGTGGGCATCTCCGCTCCCCCACGCTGCCTCGGCAACTACCCGTCTTGACGAGACCATGTTGCATGCACAGAAGAAACATCATTACGTGAGATCGTGGAGGCCGACGGTTGGCCTCCTCCAAGCTATAAATGGGTAGGGGTGAAGCCCCGTTGCCCATCTCCTTCCTCTTGTCTCCCTCCTCCTCTTCTTCCATGGTGCCGATAAGGAGATTTTGTACTGCTGAGAAAGGAAAGACTCCATGTGAGGAGCGGGAAGCACTCCTGCCGAAGAAGAGGTTCAGCCGCCCCCGCGGCGCCGGCGAGAGGCAGGAGGTGATGAGACCGTGGTGCGAGTGACCTCCTCCTAGTTACCCGCTGCCCTTGTATGCCTAGGGCAAGGGGGTCGTGCTCCTTGCCACTTGCGTCATGGTCGAGGTCGTCCTGCTGGGGCTGCCGGTACCCGAACTCACGCCGAGGGCTCCTGGTAGGTGCCGCCAAGGAGGCACACCGACGGGCGCCATGCCTGCTCTCGGTCCCACCTTCAGCTCTCCTAGCAACAGCAATGGCCCTCGGGAGTCTAGCGGCTCTCCCGAGGCTGACGAGTCTCCGAAGACGAGCGTCGATAGCTACGCGCCTCCAAGCTCGCGTCGCACCTGGAGTGCAGCAGCTGCACGAACTAATCGCCGATGGTGACTTGAGCGGGGTTGGAGATGGCCTCTCGTGGCGCACTATTGACGATGGTGTCGGCGGTGGTAGTCGTAGTTAGGGTCTCCGGAATCTCTTTCTTTTGCTCCCTACGAGGAATCATAGCCAACCCCGTGGGGGCGTGTAAAGAACCTCTAATTCTTTTGCTCTTATGTCTATTATTTTTTATATGAAACCATGTCAACTAGTCTTGCTTCGGCAGTGTCCCTCCTTTTTATTCTTTCAGTAGCTTTGCGCTCTACGCCGGCAGGTCCCAGTCCCAAGGCAAGCTTCAGCCGTCGCTGGTAAGCCAGGTCGCGATGTCGTGGTCAAGGCCAGGAGGTGAGTGGCCCGGGGTCCGGTAAGAGCTCCTGAGGCGTGATGCTCAAGAGGTCCCCCTTGGCGTGCAAGTAGCTTCCGGATGCTAAAAAGGAAGGCGTATTGCTGAAGCATGACTATGGAAACCAAACTTGTCAAGTGATGGCGGCATGCCGGTTGGATTCATGAATTATGTTGAGGGCCTGAGGTGATTCTCCATGCAGTGCGCCTAGCTCACCTGTGATGCAGCGTGACTGAGATTTCGCGATTTTCTTCTCGCTCGCCTTAGAGTTCTGCGTCGGTAGATCCTGACCCCGCGCATACCTCAGCCGCCACTGGCTCGTCCAGATCGGCAGGACGAGACCAGGGAGTGAGGGGCTACGTGGCCAGTTAGGCCCCTGAGACACGATGCTCAGGGGTCCCCGTTGACGTACGAACAACCCTCGGGAAGGAAATGCTGGACTAGGCCTTGGTGTTCTGCGTCGTCAGGGCCCGACCCCGCGCATACCCCAGCCGCCACTGGCTTGTCCGGATCGCCAGGACAAGACCAAGGAGTGAGGGGCTACGTGACCAGTTAGGCCCCTGAGATGCGATGCTCAGGGGTCCCCCTTGACGTACGAACATACCTTAGCTCTCTAAGCCGTCCTCCCCTTCTCCCATTCTTCTTTGTGCTCTGCGTCCTCGGGTCCTGACCCTCGTGCGGAGCTCAGCTGCCGCTGGTATGCCAGGTCGCAATACTGTGGTCAAGGACAGGGGGTGAGGGCTGGAGTGCCAGTAGGAACCTCTGAGACGCGATGCTCAGAAGCCCCCTTTGATGCGGAAGCTAATTACGTGAGAAGGAGAAACCAGCAAGGTCACCTGCTGTCAAGCTCCTAGGATTCCTGGGGGTTAGTCTGACGAAACAGCACAACTTAGAACCACGCCTACTGCTGGGCCACTGATCATTCCGCAAGAAGATGAAGGCACCGAGGACCTAGTGAGGTGACGTGCGCGAGGTGGGCCATGAGTCAGAGCTCAATCTTTTGGATTTGTCAGCGTCGCAGGGACAGACCCGAGCACAAGGGCCGTGCCAACGTGTGTAGCGCCCGTTGCAGGATGAGCAGAAGTCCGTTCGGCGGCGAGGGAGGCCAAAAGGGGTGGTGAGTGAGCAGGTGAGGATCATAAGGTAATCCATAAGAGGAAATGAGCTAATCCAGGTGATGTAAAATGTGATACATGCCACAGGGATGGACCCATGCGGTCTAGGGATTATGCGGCCCGAGGGGTGCCCCCAACAGAGTAAGCTAAAGATGCAAAAAGGATACACGTCGCAGGGGCAAGCTCGTGCGACTTGGGGATGATGCAGCCCAATGGGCGCCCCCAACTGCCAAACTGAAACAAAAGTCACCTGGCACCGATGCTGGAGTGGTGTCGATGTACGTAAAGTTGCCTGCTGCAGATGTCACTCCTCACGAGCCGCCTGACGCCGGGGCCTCGCGAGGCTCCTGAGGTTCCGAGAGCTCGCAAAGAACCGATGCCACTTCCGCCAATATCTCCTGATACCCAGCCTCACGAGCCGCCAGGACTTCCCGCATGTGGCGCTGGTGCAGAGCCGCCTGGTTCGGCAGGCCGAAGGGCATGCGAACGTAGATGTGAGGAGTACCCTCGCACCAACCCACCTAAGATGGCCAGTAGAGCTCCTAAGACGTGATCATGTTGAGTCCTGGGACGTTGATACAGGCACGCAGCCTGTCGCCCGAGCCTGTGACGACAGCTGCAGTCCGGGCTGCCGGGCTGCGCTCGCCCCACATCGCCCTTGGCACCTACAAGTCTTTGATGGTCTGGTTGAGGAACTCCTGAGCGCTTGGTGCCTCTCGCCTTGTGCCCGTCGGAGGGAAGTGTGTGGTGAAGCACGCCTCCACATGGTGCCCGAGTGCCTCCCTCGAGACATTGGCTAGGTCAGCGGCACTGCAGAGGAGAGCCCCCGAGCCCATCCTGAGGGGGGCACCGGGCGCGCCTTCCTATGCAAGGGAGGGAGGCGCCCCATCCATGGCCGCGGATCCTGGGGCACAGCCACCGGGTGCTGCATCTTCGTGACGCTCCAGGTCGAGCGGCAGCTTCTTTTTCTTCGGGATAGCTTCAGGGGGTAGGTAGTGTCTTTGTTGTCGGGGTCTTCGACTGCCGCGGCCTGGTAAGTGCACTCGAGGGAGCACACAGCCTCCTTTTCTTCGCAAGCGACAGTGATGATGCCCCGGCTCCCTAGCATCTTGAGGACGTTGTAGCCATGGTGGGTCACGGCCATGAACTTGGCTAGGGCTGGATACCCAAGGCTGGCGTTGTACGGGAGGCGGATGTAAGCGACGTCAAAGTCGAGGAGCTCGGTGTGGTAGTTGTTGCGGGTGCCGAAGGTAACGGGGAGCCGAATCTGTCCGATTGGGGTGGTCGAGCCATCGGTCACTCCTGAGAAAGGCCTGGTGGGTTGCAACTGGTCGTAAGGTACTTGTAGACGATCAAATGTGTCGACAGAGAGAATGTTGAGCCCTGCACCGCCATCGATGAGGGTCTTGGTGACTCGGACGTTGCTGATGACGAGTAAGCAGACCATTGGGAGCGTGCCGGCGGTTGCCGCGCACTTAAGCTGGTCAGCAGAGTAGAAGGTGATGGCGCACTTGGACTACTTGAGCGGCCGTGTGGCTTCTATCCTGGGAAGAGCTATGTTTACTTCTCGGGTGAACTGCTTGAAGAGGCGCTGAGAGGCTGGAGCCTGTCCACCGCCCATGATGCAAGTGATGGTGCGAGGCTCCTTGAAGCCCCCAGCCCCCACGTCTTGCTAGTCGTTTTTTCTTGGTGGTGGCAGCGGAGGGAGGCCGGCCTTTGCCTGAGGACGGTTCTCATGAGGCAGGTCCGTCCAGGCACCCTCACGAGGCTGGTCCCTCCAGGCTCCCTCGCGAGGCTAATCGTGCCAGCGGTCCTCACGAGGCTGATCAAGCCACTCTTGACGGGGGCCGCGGTCGTCCCAGCGCCCCCGTGTCTGGCTTCCTTCACGGCCGTAGCCCCAGTCGCTGCGCTCGAGGTGTCGGTCGATGTGACCATCGCGGATGGCCCTGAGCTGCTGGCAGTCGTTGGTGTTGTGGCTATGCATGTTGTGGAAGGCGCATAATGGGCGGCTGCTCTTGGATGACTTTGGGTGGTCGCGACCATGCTTCATCTCCGGTTTGGCCACGAGCACAGCCACCCCCTTGCGCTTCATGTCCTTGGCCTTGGTCTTCTTGTCTTCAGGGTCAGCAGTGGGGAGCTTGATGAGGGAAAGGCGACCCTCCTCAGCCCTGGCGCACTTGGTCGCGAGGTTGAACAGCCCTAGGGCCGTGCACAGGTCTTCGTGGATGGCGAGCTCCTCCTTTATCTTGACATCGTGGACGCCATCGGAGAATGCTGAGATGATGGCTTCGTCTGTAACCTTGGGGATCTTGAGGCGAACATTGTTGAAGCGCTGGATGAACTTCTGCAGGGTTTTTCTCGGTTGCTGCTTGATGCGTCGCAGGTCACCAGCGGCTGGCGGGCAGTCGTAGGTGCCCTGGAAATTGGCGATGAAATGCTCGCACATCTCACTCCAGGAGGAGATCGATCCCGCGGGCAGGTTCAGGAGCCACGAGCGCGCGCCGTCCTTGAGAGCCATGGGGAACCAGTTCGCCAAGATCTTCTCGTCGCCGTTGGATGCCTCGATGCTCAGCTCGTAGAGCTGCAGGAACTCAGCAGGGTTGGGGGTGCCGTCATATCATGGAGGCAGGTCGGGCTTGAACTTCTCGGGCTAGTTGACGTTGCGCAGCTCAGGGGTGAGGGCCTTGCAGCCTGCTGTTCACACCGGAGCTTGTCACGGGGGCATAACTTAGTCTTGGTTTCCATGCGCCGCCAATATAGCGGGTGCACGGTCTCGACGCGGTGGTGGAGGGAGCGTTGGATCTCTTGGCAGCTTCCTTCTTCATGCATGGGCGCCCCACGTGGTGGGTCGCGCCGCGGGGCCACGTGCCTTAATTCATGGAGGACACCTGGATGCGGAGGTGGTGGAGGCGCTTCATGGGCCACGTTGCCCGCAAGGGGTGGCGGGCGAGGTAGCGAGAGAGACGGGGTAGGAGAGCCCCCAGCGGCGCTGACGAGCTCGCGTGCCATGAGCAGCGCAGCCTGCACGTTCACGGGTCTGCGACGGCTATGGGACGACGAGCTAGAGGGGGTCAGTGACGGGGTTTGCGGTGTGTCCATCCTGCCGCACCAAGGGATGCAGAGACGAGGCCTGTTGCTTGTGCCGCGCTGGGCCGGTGGTTGTGTTGGCGGTGGGCAATGGAGAACGGCGAGGAGGTCCGCCATCGAGAGCTGTGTGAGCGACGCGGGTGGAGAGGGCGGCCCGTCGCTCAGCATGAGCACAACGAGCGTCAGCCATGGAAGCGATGGAGCGGTGACGCGCCGACCGACAGAAGAGAGGCTTCGGCACACCCCTACCTGGTGCGCCAAATGTTGGATTTCGGGTTCCACAAACCCTGGATAGGTTCGAAGTCTGGGGTGCGCACGAAGAACACTCTCTCCCCAGTGCGCTCACCCTACGATTCCACGGCCTGGCTCGATGAACTCAAAGAACAGCGGACACAGAGGATTATAGTGGTTCTAGCCACCCTGTGGTGTAATACCCTACTCCAGTGTGTGTGGTGGATTGCCTTGTATGGCTGAGGATGAACTAGTACTAGGAATGAACAGCCTCTGGAGGAGAGGTGTTCTTGGGCTCGGACGATCTTGTGGTATGGTCAGGGTGGAATGGATTTGATCCCCTCTATGGTGGTGGCTAGGTCCTATTTATAGTGGCCTTGGTCCTCTTCCCAAATATAGGTGGGAGGGGATCCCACAACGGCCAAATTTGAAGGGGAACAACTAGTATAAGTTATCCTAACAAAAGAAGTCTTCGCCTGCCAAGGGCTCTAGTGGTGAAGCCGCGCAGGGCTCCATGATGACCTCCTTTCTGCAGCCCTGACGGCCCTTGTTCTTGTTGCACCGATATGGAAACCTTTGCCTGATCCCTTGGGACTCCGCGCCTGCGCTTGCCCTCTTAGCACCAAAGAGGGAACTGGTACACTTCGCCCGCTGCCGCCCGCCTGGCCTTGGTCATCATGGCTCACGTCACGTGAACCTCGTGATGTGCTCCTTGCATAGATATCTTCACTCCTCGGGAGCCAGCCTAGAGAGACTGGCCCCAGAAAGGTCTTGTCCTCGCCCGCCTCGCGAGGCGGGGCCCCTTGTGAGGGTCTTGCGTTGCAGTTGGTGAAGTTGGTTCATAGCAGGCCGTTGATGGAGCCACGTCACGGGCCGTAGGCAGGCAAGTCTGGGTACCCCCGTTCCCAGGACGCCAACAAAAACCAAAAACACAAAAATACCTTGCTGCAATTTATTTACCTTTACTTTATTTTGCTCTTTTCTTTATCTTTTATATCTATCTCTATTAGACCTGACCCTTTCAAGTAACGGTGAAGGGATTCAAAAACCCTTTATCGCGTTGGGTGCAAGTATTTGTGTATTTGCATAGGTGCAATTATTGGGGACTTGAGTATTCCTCCTACTGGATTGATACCTTGGTTCTTAACTGAGGGAAATACTTACCTCTGCTTTGCTACATCACCCTTTCCTCCTCATGGGAAAAACCAACGTAAGCTCAAGAAGTAGCAACCGGTAGGGCATTAAGAACAAACGGATTTTTAAGAAAAAGACCTACGCTGATGGTAATGTCACCGTCTATAAAGCTTGACTTGTCGTAAAATGTTTCGGAGAAGTTCAAGGGGTTGATTACGATGAGTCTTTCTCACCCATAGCAATGCTTAAGTATGTTAGAATTATGTTATCAATTGCTGCATATTAGGGTAATGAGATATGGCAGATGGGCGTCAAAACAACATTCCTTAATGGTTTCCTTTAGGAAGAGTTCTATATGATGCAACAAGAAGATTTTGTCGATCCTAAGGGTACTAACAAGGTATGCAACCTCCAATGATCCTTCTATGGATTGGTGCAAGCATCTCAGAGTTGGAATATACGCTTTGATGAGGTGATCAAAGCTTTTGGTTTTATAAAAACTTATGGATAAGCTTGTATTTACAAGAATTAAGTAGGAGCTCTATAGATTTTCTAATACTACATGTGGATGACTTATTATTGATTGGAAATGCTATAAAATTTCTGGAAAGCATAGAGGTTTGTTTGAACAAGATTTTCAATGAAAGACTTGGGTGAAGCTGCTTACATGTTGGGCATTAATATCTATAGAGATAGATCGAGACGCCTGATAGGACTTTCACAAATCACATACCTTCACAAGATTTTGAAGAAGTTCAAAATGGGCCGGTCGAAGAAGGGGTTCTTTCCTGTGTTGCAAGGTGTGAAGTCGAGTATGACTCAAAGCCCGACCACGGTTTAAGAAAGAGAAAAGATGAAAGTCATCTCATATGCCTCATCCATAGGCTCTACAATGTATGACATGTTGTCTACTAGACCTAATGTGTGCCTCGCCACAAGTCTGGCAGGAAGGTGCCAGAGTGATCCACGAGTAGATCACCAGACAACGGTCAAGAATATCCTTCAGTACCTAAAGAGGACTAAGGATATCTTACTCATTTATGGAGGTGAAGAAGAGCTCGTCCTAAAGGGTTGCATTGATGCTAGCTTTGACACTAATCTATGACTCAATGTCTCAAACCGGATACGTATTTATTCTGAACGGAGGAGCAGTTTGTTGTTGTAGTTCCAAGCTATGCATCGTAGCAGGATCTACACCAACAAACTGCTACGATGGAGGAGTATGGATGGAGGAGTTCATATTCGAACTAGAAATGATACCTAGTGCATCGGATCCAATGACTATCTTTCGTGAGAACACTGGTGCAATTGCCATTGCCAAGGAGCCGAGGTTTCACAAGAATACCAAGCACATCAAACGTTGCCTCAACTCTTTTTGTAATTACATTAAGGATGAAGACATTAAAATTTGCAAAGTACATACGGATCTGAATGGAGGAGCAAAGTACATACTTTGCAAATTGCAATAAGTATAGAGACATAGAAGTTTGTAAAGTACATACAGTTTAGAATGTATTAGACCCATTGACTAAACCCCTTCACGAGCAAAACATGATAAACACCAGGACTCCATGGGTGTTAGATTCATAACTATGTAAACTAGATTATTGACTCTAGTACAAGTGGGAAACTATTGAAAATATACCCTAGAGGCAATAATAAAATGGTTAATATAATATTTGCCATTCATAATAAATGTTTATTATTCATACTAGAATAGTATACTGGAAACTTATATACATGTGTGAATACATAAACTATGCCATGTCCCTAGTAAGCCTCTACTAGACAAGTTTGTTGATCAAAGATGGTCATGGTTTCCTAACCATAGTCATGACTTGTCATTTGCTAATAAGATCTTTCCACTCCCGGAAACTTGAGGAATACTTTGTGTGCTATTAAACCTCACTTCATAACTGGGTGATCATTGATAACCCACAAGTATAGGGGATCATTTGTAGCCTTTTTGGTAAGTAAGAGTGTCGAACCCAACGAGGAGATAAAGGTAGAACAAATATTCCCTCAAGTTCTATCGACCACCGATACAACTCTACGCACACTTGATGTTTGCTTTACCAGAAACAAGTATGAAACTATTTTGTAGGTGTGATGCTAGAAATACTTTGCAAGAATAAAACTAAAAGAACTTTGCAAGTTAATAAAAGTGGATAGCTTTTGTCAACAAGAAATTTATTTGTCCCTAGGCAATCTATAACAAGTACCGGTAATCATTCTTGTAGTTTTATATGAGGGAGAGGCATGAGCTAACACACTTTCCATACTTGGATCATGTGCACTTATGATTGGAACTCTAGCAAGCATCTGCAACAACTAAAGATCATTAAGGTTGTGAAACCCAACCATAGCATTAAGTATCAAGTCCTCTTTACTCCCATACGTCATACCCCCCCTTACTCGGGTTTAAGTTCATGTCACTCTCGCAACCCACTGTAAACGAACCATAAACATATTGCAACACCCTACAGCGGGGGCCCCTCATGTTTGCGGGAAAACGGAGGGCACCATAGGACAGCACCATAAATAATCATACCAACCAAGATCACGATTAACCCACATGACTAAGCGGATCTACTCAAAGATCATAGGATAACCATAGATCATTGGGAAATAATATATGGAGTTGAGCACCATGTTTACGTAGAGATTACAACGGGGGAAAGAGGTGTTACACCACTGCAATGAGGGGAGACAGTTGGTGTGGACGGTAGCAAGATTGTTGATGTAGATCGCCGTCCCGATCGTTGCCCTGGTGGCACTCCGGCGCCACCGAAAGCGAGGGGGAGAGAGCCCCCCTCCTTCTTCTTTCTTGGCCTCCTCCCTAGGTGGGAGAAGAGTTTCCCCTCTGTTCCTTAGTCTCCAAGGCATGGGAGGGGCGAGAGCCCCTGATACGTCCAAAACGTATCTATAATTTCTGCTTGCTCCATGCCTCTTTTGGGTGATATTGCTATGATATTTATACACTTCCATACACTTTTGATCATATTTGGACTAACCTATTAACTCAGTGCACCCCAGTGCCACTTTCTGTTTTCTGCTGTTTTTGTATTTCAGGTTTTCCCATTACGAAAGCTACCAGAAAAATCCCGGAAAAATTATATAAAAAATCAGTGTTCCAGAAGCTTCCCGGCAGTCAAAGTAGAGCCGGAGGGGGGACACCAGGGCTCCAGGCGCCCTGGTGGCGCGACCCTCCTCCTGGCCGCGCCGGGGGGGGCGCCTGGGCCCCCCAGGCCTCCGCTGATGCCCTCCTTTGGCATATATTTAACACGCGTCTCGAAACCCTCGAGACGGAAACCCTTTTTCACGATCTCATCTCTGTTCCGCCGCCGCCGCGCTTCCAAGATCGGGAGCACCAGGAGAACTCTTCCCGGCACCCTGCCGGATGGGAGGATCACCACCGGGAGCCTCTCCACCACCATGGACGCCTCCCGGATGAGTTGTGAGTAGTCTCCCTTGGACCATGGGTCCATGACCAGTCGCTATGTGATGTTCTCCTCCCCTTCTTGTGCTTCACTAATTAGACCTCGTGAGCTGCCCTACATGATCGAGGCACATATGTAATCCTTATGCTGTTGCTATGATGAGTTTGTTGGGATCCGATGGATTGTGAGATTATGTTCAGATTGTGTTTGAGTAATATATTTGGTTTACCTCTTTTATATTTATGTTCGTAAGTAATTCTTGCATGTTCTCCGTTGCTATTTATTGCTTTGACCAAGTAGTAGGTAGTGACTCCAAGAGGGAACGTTATGCTCGATTGTGGGTTCATGCCCCTCGATGACTAGCTTGAGTGACAGAAACATGAGTCTAGGGGATGTGTTGTTTCCACAAGGGGAAAAACAACGGTGCTTGTGCCCACGGGTGCAAGGACTGTTTACTTTACGCAAAGTTCTTTTAATGCAGTTGTCTATTGCTTTGAGTTTACACTATGGGTGGGACTCGCAACTTAATACCAGCGAGATGTTCTGGATAGATATCTCAAGGTGGATGATTAGTAGTAGATGCAGATGGATTTCGGTCTACTTGCCTTGGCGTACCGCCCATGCTTTGAACCTCTACCTTTCTTGCAACATAGTTAGCATTGGTTTGCGCACATAATTCTGTCAATTGCCCAGCTGTAATTCGTTCACCTCACATAGATGTTTTATCGTCTTTTGGGAGAGAGACATCACTAGTGAACAACATGGGACCCCGGTCCATATTACCATCACTGATCACATCCGCTACTTACTTTCTGTTTTTACTTACTATTTGGAGCAATATCTATCACTATTATCACTTGTGTTTGATCCTTTGTAAACGACAAGGCCGGAGTGATTGACAACCTCTCTGTACTCGTTGGGAGCAAAGTTATTTGTATCTGTGTGCAGGTCCACGTTGATTGCTAATTTCTGGCGCCGTTAGCAGTTGATACCTTCTTGTTGAAACTAGGAGTCTCAGGGGAAATCGATCCTTGGTATCTTTGCCAAGGGAAAACTTCCGCTACACTGCATCTCAAACCTTCCACTTGGGGTAACCAACGAGGGGCGAGAAGCCATCAGCCCCTCCGAGATTGGATCTGTCTCTCTGTCTCTCTCTGTTTCGTGTCCCCCAGATATGGCCGAAAACCATTTCTTATATTCCCGGAGATCCGTAACTCCGATTGCGCTGAGATTTTAAACTTGTTTTTTTTACGGATATAAGTTTCCTTGCTCCCAAAGTACAACTCCAACCGACATACGAGGTGAGCATAAGACACCAGGGCGCGCCTGGTGGGTAGTGGGGCCTACGGGCCCCCGTTTGCGTTGCTTCCACCTCCTAAAAATCACATATATTCCAAAATAAATCTTCGTGAAATTTTATTGCATTTGGACTTCGTTTGATATGGATTTTTTGCGATACAAAAACATGCATAAAACAGGAGGTGGCACTGGGCACCGGATTAGTGAGTTAGTCCAAATAAATCATATAAATTGTTGCCAAAAGTATGTAAAAGTTGAATAATATTGTCATGAAACAATAAAAATATATAGATACGTCAGAGAAAGATTAGCATCCCCAAGCTTAATTCATGCTCGTCCTCGAGTAGGTAAATGATAAAAAAGATATTTTTTTATGTGGAATGCTACCTAGCATAAACTTGATCATATATCTAGTCATGGCATGAATATTAGGATATGAGTGATTCAAAACAATAGTCTATAAGTTGACATAAATACATCAGTACTCAGGCATCCAAACAAGTAATCATGTCTTTCAGAATATAAAATACTAAAGAATGTTATCCCTACAAAATCATACAGTCTTGTCATGCTCTATCTTCCCAGCTCAAAGTATAAATCATGTACTACCCCGGTTTCAGCCAAGCAAGTGGTTCATACTTTTTAATGCGCTTTAGCATTTTCAACTCTCACGCAATACATGAGCGCAAGCCATGGATATAGAAATATAGGTCGAATAGAATGCGGTGGTAGTAGACAAAAGAAGGGAAGAAAGTCTCGCATCAACTAGGCAAACTAATGGACTATGGAGATGCCCATCAATCGATATCAATGTGAGCAGTAGGGATTGCCATGCAACAGATGCACTAAGAGCTATAAGTGAGTGAAAGATCAATATGAAACTAAGTGGGTGTGCATCAAACTCTACTATGAAAAAATTCCCACTAGTATATGAAAGTGACAACATATGAGATTCTCTATATGAAAAACATGGTGCTACTTTGAAGCACAAGTGTGGTATTTGCATGCCCCCTTTTTTCATTAATTTTTTCTTTTTCTTTTCTTTTTCTTTCCTTTTTTTCCTTTTTCTTTCTTTCGTTTTTTTCTTTCTTTTAGTCCGGAGTCTCATCCCGACTTGTGGGGGAATCATAGTCTCCATCATCCCATCATCATGGGGGCAATGCTCTAAAAATGAATAATGATGATCATCACACTTCTATTTACTTATAACTCAAAAGAAACAAAAATTACAACTCGATACCTATGACATAGTATGACTCTAAATGAATGCCTCTGGCAGTGTACCAGGATGTGCAATGATCTAGCATATCAAAGATATCAAAAAACGGACAAGCCATGAAAATATCGTGCTAGCTGTCTTATGATCATGCAAAGCAATATGAAAATGAATGCTCAAGTCAGCTATATGATGGAAGTGCATGGCAATATAACTTGGAATGGCTATGGAAATGCCATAATAGGTAGGTATGGTGGCTGTTTTGAGGAAGGTATAATAATGTTTATGCACCGGAGAAAGTTGCGCGGCACAAGATAGGTTAGCAATTATGAAAGGGTGAGACTGCGTATAATACATGGACTCACACTAGTCATAAATAACTCACATACTTATTGCAAAAGTTTATTAGCCCTCGAAAAAAAGTAATACTACGCATGCTCCTAGGGGGGAGGTTGGTAGGAGTTAACCATCGCACGCCCCCGACCTTCACACAAAGATAGGACAATCAAGGATAAATTGTGCTCCAACTTCCCGTCATAACGAGAGACTATACGTGCATGCTTCGGGAATCACAAACCTTAGCACCAATATCTTACTAAACACGATCATCTACTAGTACCTCCCACATATTATCATCTCTATATCGCAAAACTATTGCAAGGAATCAAACATATCATATTCAGTGATCCATAAGTTTTATGTAGGATTTTATGACTAACCATGCATTTGGCCAATTCTTGTTTGACTCCCTAAATAGATATAAGTGAAGCATGAGAGTTTAATTCTTTCTACAAAAGATCATGCTCTAACAAATATAAGTGAAGCACGAGAGCATTCTACAAACGTCGGTTTTCTATGTGAAGTGAAACAGGCAATCCAAACTTCAAATGATATACGTGAAGCACATGAAGCATTCTATAAAGCCATACTCAAAACATATATGTGAAGTGCAAAGATCATTCCACAAATTGTCCAAGGACTATCTCATACCAGCATGGTGCATTATTAAAAGAAAAATAAAAAGCACACGACGCTCCAAGAATTTACGCATATCATGTGAACGAAACGAATCCGAAAACATACCGATACTTGTTAAAGAAAGATGGGATGCCTTCTGGGGCATCCCCAAGCTTAGAATCTTGAGTCTCCTTGAATATTTACTTCGGGTTCCTTGGGCATCACCAAGCTTGAGCTCTTGCCTCTCCTCCTTCTCCTCACATCGAGACCTCCTCGATCTTCGAACACTTCATCCACACAAAACCTAATCGAAGTTTTAGTGGCGGGGTTACTGCATATGATCAATGAAATCCCATCATGTATTTCTCTAACATTTTTTGTATACTTATAAACAAACATTACCCATTGTATTCTATCACAATTCTATGGCCCCAAGTAAGGGAGGCTTCAACAAGAATTCAAACAAAAGAAAATAATGAAGCTATAACAGCAATCTGTGAAAACAGGACAGTCTGTAAGATTTGAACATCCACCATACTTATGTAACTCTAAAAATTCTGAAAAATGTAGGAAAACTAAAAAATTTGTATAGCAAGACTGTGCAAAAAGTTTCAGAACCGTTTGAGGTTCCGGTAAAAAATGTAAAATTGCGCACTGCAGCCAAAGTTTCTATTTTGCACCACACAAACCAACAATCAATATAATCATCCTAAAGGCAAATCTTGGCACATTATTTTTATAATACAATGGAATTGTACAAGGGGATAATTATTTTTGTGAGAAAATTCCATGAAAAATTCTACATTGTTTCCATAAGCATGAACACAAGTGCTCAAGGTCGACCCTTATTTCCGCAATGCAACACCTTTCAATCGCTTCTCTTTTTGAAAAAGTTTTAGGTTCCCCTCTATATTTTTTTGTATTTAAACTTTATAAAAGCACGCAACAGAAATAAATGACTCTTTTTTTTAACTTCTGGGTTGTCTCCCTGGCTGCGCTTTCTTTAAAGCCATTAAGCTAGGCATAAAGTGCTCAAGTAATGAATCCACCCGGATCCCAAGGTATATCAAGGCCAATTTTAACTAGCAATGATTTGGCATTTAGTAGTGAGCAGAAAGTGATATGTGTGATGCAACAAAGAAGTCTAACTCTCTTCCTATGCATCGGCATGTCATACGTGAACAATTCATGCACATCAAGTATAGACCAACGCATAGTATAATCAGTTTCTTGCAATTTTATCGTGTTGGAAACATAGAGAGGCGGAGATGTAGTTCCTCTCTCATAATAATTGCAAGTAGGAGCAGCAAGCACATGCATATTATATTCATCAAAAACATCATGTGTAATGGTAAATGGCATCCCATCAATATAATCCTTAATAAGTGCCAACTTCTCTGATATAGTGCAGTTTGGAGAATTCAGAAAGATAATAGGACTATCATGTGTGGGTGCAATAGCAACAATTTCATTCTTAACATAAGGAACTATAGCAAGTTCATCTCCGTAAGCATAATTCATATTGGCATCTTGGCCACAAGCATAGCAAGCATCAAGTTCATCAAAAAGGGATATTTCAAGTGAATCAACGGGATCATAGAAATTATCATAGCATTCATCCTTCGGTAAGCACGAAGGGAAATTAAACAATGTATGAGTTGAGGGGTTACTCTCATCCAAAGGTGGGCACGGGTTGCTAATCCGTTCTTCACTCTCCTCCTCCTCTTTTTCATCTAATGGGCTCACAATTTCATTAATTTCTTCTTCCATAGACTCCTCCAAAATATTAGTCTCTTCTTGGACAGCCAAGGAGTCCACAATATATGGTTTAATATAAGAATTAGAAGCATAATTATCATAGCAATATTTAAGTATGGCAAATTTTTCAGATTTGTAGAGAGTAGCATCATACTCTTCAATCAAAGAAGCAATTTCCAAAGCACCCTTAAAAGCAACAACTTCTTCAATTTGTTGAACATCATAGTAATTATAAACACCCTTAGCATACGAAGATACGATTCCATTATCACTAAACTCACATTGGTAAGGAAGGTGTTTCTTAGGGTCTTTAGAACAACAAGTATAATAATATATTTCAGATAAATTCCAAGCATAGCACTGCATAGTATTAATATGATGCCACAAAAGTATCTCTTTTTCAGATATGCGGTGTTGCACATAACAAGCATGCTCATCTAAATGTTTGCCCTCAACTAAGCTAGTTGGGGTTTCAGCCCGAGCACATAGGGATCGAAGATGATCCAAGTAAAAAAGCTTTAGTAGTGTACTAGATTTTGGGTGGTTCTTCAACCATTGGTTTAGTAGGTACCATTATTTTTTTTGGGTATTTTGTGTTTTCTACCCACGACTAAAGATAGAGAACAACTTAGAACAGAAAATAAAAACTACTTAGTGATAAAGCAAACAAGCACACAGGAGAATATTCACCCCACGCTATAACTCCCCGGCAATGGCGCCAGAAAAAGGTCTTGATAACCCACAAGTATAGGGGATCGTTTGTAGCCTTTTTCGATAAGTAAGAGTGTCAAACCCAACGAGGAGCTAAAGGTAGAACAAATATTCCCTAAAGTTCTATCGACCACTGATACAACTCTACGCACACTTGACCTTTGCTTTACCGGAAACAAGTATGAAACTATTTTGTAGGTGTGATGCTAGAACTACTTTGCAAGAATAAAACTAGAAGTACTTTGCAAGATAATAAAAGTGGATAGCTTTTGTCAACAAGAAAGTTATTTGTTCCTAGGCAATCGATAACAAGTACCGATAATTATTCTTGTAATTTCATATGAGGGTGAGGCATGAGCTGACACAATTTCCGTATTTGGATCATATGCACATATGATTGGAACTCTAGAAAGCATCCGCAACTACTAGAGATCATTAAGGTCATGAAACCCAATCATAGCATTAAGTATCAAGTCCTCTTTCCTCCCATACGTCATACCCCCCTTACTCGGGTTTAAGTTTTTGTCACTCTCGCAACCCACCTTAAACGAACCATGAACATATTGCAACACCCTACAA
>LR738714.1:356707240-356832603 GCA_902687465.1 Secale cereale | reverse complement strand
GGGGGGGAGGCGGGGCTCACGTTTGCGCGAGAACGGAGGGCACCGTAGGATAGCAGCATAAATAAAATATACAATCATACTAACCAAGATCACGATTAACCCACAGGACAAAGCGGAACTACTCAAACATCATAGGATAACCATAGATCATTGGGAAATAATATATGGAGTTGAGCACCATATTTAAGTATAGATTATAGTGGGGGAAAGAGGTTTTACACCGCTGCAATGAGGGGGAGAGAGTTGGTGTGGACGGTAGCAAGATTGTTGATGTAGATCGTCGTCCCGATCATTGCCCCGGTGGCACTCCAGCGCCACCGGAAGAGAGGGGGAGAGAGCCCCCTCCTTATTCTTCTTACATGGCCTTGTTCCTACGTGGGAGAAGGGTTTCCCCTCTGGTCCTTGGTCTCTATGGCATGGGAGGGGCAAGAGCCCCTCCGAAATTGGATCTGTCTCTCTGTCTCTCTCTGTTTCGCATCTCCCAGATCTGGCCGAAAACCGTTTCTTATATTTCCGGAGATCCGTAACTCCGATTGCACTGAGATTTTAACATGATTTTTTTTTTGGATATAAGCTTCCTTGCGCCCGAAGTACAGCTCCAACCGACGTACAAGGTGAGCATAAGACACCAGGGTGCGCCTGGTGGGTTGTGGGGCCTACGGCCCCCTGTTTGCGTTGCTTCCACCTCCTAAAAATCACATATATTCCAAAATAATTATCCGCAAAATTTTATGGCATTTGGACTTCGTTTGATATGGATTTTCTGCGATATAGAAATATGCAAAAAATAGGAGCTGGCACTGGGCACTGTTTTAGTAAGTTAGTACAAATAAATCATATAAATTGTTGCCAAAAGTATGTAAAAGTTGAATAATATTGGCATGAAACAATCAAAAATTATGGATACGACAGAAATGTATCAATCATAAAGGTGCTCTATAAGGATCTCGAAAGCTGTCTGTTGGGTTGTATGGATCGAGACAAGAATTTGTTACGCCATGTGATAGAGAGATATCTTGGGCTCTCATGGTAATACAACATCACAAGAAGCCTCATGTTACAACTGTGTTTAGTAATAGTATATTGTAATACAGAACGAGTAAAGAGACTTGCTGGTAAAGAGATGGAACTAGTTATGGAGATACCGATGATCGAATCTCGGGCAAGTAACATATCATCTGACAAAGGAAATTGCATATGGGATTAATAAAATCCTCGACATCGGCGTCCAACCGATAAAGATCTTCGTGGAATATGTAGAAACCAATATGGGCATCCAAGTCCTGCTATTGGTTATTGAGCGGAGAGGTATCTTGGTCATGTCTACATTATTCTGAAACCCGTAAGTCACACACTTAACGTTCGGTAGCGCTAGGGTTGTAACGAGATATTAAAGTTAGTGACCGAAGGTTGTTTGGAGTCCCGAATGAGATTCTCGATGTCACGAGGAGTTCCGAAATGTTTCGGAGGTAAAGATTTATAATTGAAAGTCGTTACCGGGGTTCCAAAAAATGTTTGGATTTTTTCGGTATTGTACCGGGAAGCTTCCGGAGGGTTCCGGAGGGGCCTTACACCAAGTGTTTGCACCACGTCCTATATAGTATATCATGGGTCGTAGGGGCACCCTGGTCTTAATGGGCTAGGGGCACCATTCCCTACAAGGAACATGCACCTAGGGGTGGAAATCCTTGAAGGGCACGGCCCTCTACTTGGTTTGGAGGGCACTCCTCTCCTCCTTGGCCGCCACCCCCTCTCTTGGAGGAGGAGCAAGGGCTAGCCATGTCTCTTCCCCTATATTAATATAGAGGAGGCGCAAGGGGCAGCCCATGCCTTGATCGTGGCGGCTTCCGTCTCCGTCTCCCTCCACTTCTCTTCCGTGTAGCGATTGGCGAAGCCCTGCCAGTCTTCCACTACCACCACCACGTCCAAACCATCATGTTGGATAAGATCTCATCTACCTCTTCTCCATCGCTTGCTGGATCAAGGAGGTGGAGATATCACTGAGCCGTGCATGTGAAAAACTAAGAGGTGTCGCACGTGTGGTGCTTGGATCGGATTGGATCAAGACTCGGGTACGACTACGTCAACCACAATCTCTAGATTGTTAATGCTTTCGGTCTACAACGGTATGTAGACTCACTCACGTATCTCGTAGCTATTGATCTCCTAGATTGATCTTGGGTATTAGAGCATCTCCAGCCGCACACCCATCAAGCCCACCAGGGCGCTGTTTTTAGCGCGTGCACCAAAAAATCGGCCCAGTCGCGCCCCCGGGACCTTCATCATCGTCGGTTTGGGTCGAAACAACAGCCAGCAAACCAGAGCAAAACCCAAACCTCTGGGTGCCACCTAGGGGCGCGGGCCGAAGCGAAAAGGCGAGGGGGGACACTCTATCGGCAAGAGACACCCTTTTTCCTGTCGTTCTCCATCTTTCCACCCATATTTTCCCCCTCCTACCCATCTTCTCTTGCCATTCTCCTCCCTCTCCCCGCCATCCCGACCGCCATCCTGCCATGACGCCGAAGAAATACTAGGCCCCTCGCACTGCTATTGTGGATGATGCCACCCAAGTGAAGCATAGGAAGCCGGGGGCACCACCGGCCAAACTACCGGGCATGTTGAACGCCGCCTGGAGGGTGGACGTTCTGCGCTGTGAGGTTGTCACCACTGACCGGCGGAACAGGCTTAACGCCAAGAGGGCCTGGTGGTGGCGGAGCAGGCTGATGTGTCTCGCGCGGGAATGATGTATCCACCCGGGGGCCGCAAGCACCATGGAGCCAGCTGAGCGTCGGGTCATCGGCCAGCTTTTCGAATTTGCCACAACCCTGGGGGTGCGCCTCCTCACCTGGCTACACCGATGGTGACACGCACGGCGGATTCAACCCCAACATCACCTTTCTGCAGGGCCAACGCACGCCCTCGCCCGCGTTCGTGGGCGTCCAGTACCCCCCGTACACCTACTTGCCACCGGCTTATGCCACCTCGCCGATGCCTCCCCTCCGTTGTGGGGCCCTCCTCTTATCGCAGGCCTGGTCATCACACTTCACCCACCCCGACACGATCAAAGCCGACATGGACGACATCATCACGAGCGGCTCGGCCGCCACCGCCTCCCTCGGGTTCTAGGTGCAAGATGACAGAACGTACCTCGCCGGCAAGATGGATGCCAAGCTCGACTACGGCGAGGAGGAGGAGGAGGAGGAGGAGGAAGAAGAGGAAGAGGAGCCGACACCTGCTCCGGCGAGTAAATGGAAGAAGAAGAAGCAGGGGGTCAGGACATGCGAGCCGCGCGTCAAGTGGACGTCCAAAGAAGGCGAGTGCCTCGCCGAAGAATGGAAGACAGTCTGCCTCAACCCAATCACCGGCACAAAACAGAGTGCCGACACGTATTGGGAGCGCATCAAGTCAGAGTTCGACCAACGCAAGTTGGTTGACCCCTACTTCGCCACCATCCACATGCAGCGCAGCTCTAAGGCCATGGCGAACCATTGGGCACTCATCCAAACGGCCTGCGACAAATGGCATGGGATCGTCGAGGAGGTCGCAGCTCTCCCGAAAAGCGGCGCGAACGTCGAAGGCCAGGTATGCACAGACGCCGGCCCCCGCCCCTTTTCATCGTGTGTGTCGCCGACTCTTGTTTTTTGCCGCAGATGGTTCGAATGTTCGCCATGTACCGCCAGGACAGCGGCACCGAACAAGAATTCAAGTACCTTCTTGTGTTCTCCTGGATCGAGAAGTGCGAGAAGTGAGCGGACATCCGACGCACCCTCGCCAAGGCCAAGGAGACGTACAAGCCAGACATGCCCATGCCGGGCATGGCAGATGGGCACCCGGATGGCAAAAAACGCACCAAGCTTGCCAAGGACGCCGCACCGGGTACCGAGCGGCTGCACGCGTCCATCGAGAAGTGCATCGGCGGTACGCCAAGAGCCATGCCGCCTAGAGGGAAGAGAAATCCGTGGCGCGATGGTCGGCGTTGATGACGAACAGCGCCGTCAAGCTCGACCTACTCCGGACCAACGTTGCCGCAAAGAAGAGGAACACCGACCTGGCATTCCTGATGGGGGTGGACATGTCGATGATGGACGAGTAGGGCAAGGCATGGTACCTGGCGAAGCACGGCCTCATCCTGAACTAGATGCTGGAGACGGCCGCGCCCCTCCCATGCCGAACCCTACTCCCATGCCGAACCCTACGCTACCGCCAAGCAAAAGTGATGATGCTTCCACGACGCCCAGCACATATGCCGCGCCGACCCCGCAAAGCCTGCGCACGCCGACTACCCGCCCGACGTCGGAGGAGAACGCAGACCTTTGATGCATTGCCGCGTCCTTTCTTTTTTGAATGCCGAATTATTTGATCGCCGAACTATGGCAGTTGATCGTCAAACTTGCGGCATTTTTTTGTAGCGGTAAACGTCAAGTTCAAATTTATATGCGTTTTGGGGGCGAAACGTGGGGCGTGGCTGGGTACTAGTTCGCCCCGGGGCTAAAAAAGCACCGGGCAAAGCGCAAAAATAGCGTTGGCTAGTGCGCTGGGGGGGCGGGGCGAACGAGTGGAGATGCTCTTAGTAAGATTTTTTTAGATTTTCATGCTTCGTTCCCCATCACCACCAACATGCGCGGTATCGGATAGTCTCCTCGGCAGTTGCCAACGCCTCCTGTGTCCCAATAGCTTTGCACTTGCGTGTAATATAGACTACAAAAATGAATTAGAGTTGCCAAATAGTGTGTTGGCAAAATATAATACCAAGGGAAACTCCAACGTCATACCCAGATAAGATTCCCTATTCTTCCATGGACATAGACACGAGAGACGACCATCCTACACCGTGCCTGAACGTCTGCCCAGATTACACATGTGAGGTGAACAAACCAAACAAATTTTATGCAATGGATGATTTTCATTTAAACTAGACTAAATTCATGGAAAGTTCGACAAATTTCTTTAAACAAAAGCTGATGTGGCATTTCTAACATAGCAAAAGGTATTCTAATCTAAGTTTTCGCTTGCCATGAACTTCCCTGGACGCAGATGGTTGTGTCTCCCACGTCCTACTCACTGGGTATGCCACATGGCCTTAGACATCATCGGTCAGGGAGAGGTCCATGATAGACATCGATGGACCGACCTCATGGTCATTGCAGCGCGGCGCTAATGATGCGGAGCTTCGGACATTAAAAGTGTCCCCGTCCACGATCTCTCAACGAACATGGCATTGTGCTCCGCTCTCATGACACGCAACCATCACCACTCATCGCGGATGGCGCGGGCGCTGCACATGGATTCATACAGCACCCACTGGTCATCCACAAATGTTAGAATTGTCAATGAGCCCCTTATTTCAACACTTGAAACGGGCCGGTGCTGCTCAAGGTGTTCTAGGTTGTACCGCAGCTCCCCTTATTTCAACACTTGAAACGGAGAGACCGTGGGTAGGCTGCTCCTCGTCCGCCATAACAGCTTTGAAGTGTACCTGCACCTGTGCCATGGTGTAGTCCGCAACTGGCGCAGGCTTGTTATCGGACGCCTCCTCCATCATTCTGTCGCCGTCCTCCGAGCTCTCCTCCGATGAGCGGGGAGTTAGTCCGACCTCTATGCATCACACAAACTGGGCCTGTCGGCCGTTCGCGAGGGCGACCATCTCGTGCTTCTGTGCCTACGAGGGGCACTTGCACATGTCATTGCTGCTCGTCGTCATTGCACCGGTGGTTGTGACGGAAGCAGGACGAAGGGAAGTGGAAGTGTGACAACGGTCGTGGATGGAGGACAAGCGGACGTGGTACGGTTTGTGTCATGCATGGCTATAGCGGGCGCCAGCCAGGCCAAGCGGCTTTCGAATGATGGCCCATAGAGTGGGGTTTTTGGCCAGCCGGCTTTAATGCGATAGGAAGTCATCCCGTCACCCAGTCCGGTCGTGTCGCTCTAAGCCGACATAGAACATGGCGCGAAGAGCAAGCTAACGGACGAGTCGCTCTGAGTCGGTACTGAAAACGGCGCGGAGAGCGAGCGAGCAGACACGACGCGGATGACAGTCTCAGCTGGCATGCTCCTTCAATGTTCGACATGCATTAGACCGTTCGTGTCCGCTATGGACCGACATAAATACGTCGCATCTTCCCAGAGGTACGGTTGGAGCAGTCCCCAGGGAAAGAGAAGCGAAAGCACCAAAGAGGCTTTTGGGGTTGATTTTCCAGAATTCGGACAAGAGAACTTGTCCACCGACAAATTGGCTCAGTGTTGGATGGTAAAAAAGATATGAACATGTCGGTCTGAATGTTTGCGAGTGTTTTGCAGCACATCGTTGGAGATGCCCTAACTATTAGCCATGTAAAGAAATGCCAAATATCTGGTCAGGGCCAAATATTGGTAGGGTATTCGTCAGCATCCGGACCAGTGCTCACCAGAGTGGAAGGAGGAGCTAGCCATGCATGCATATTTGCGTGCGGCAAGAAAAGTGCGGAAATGTGCAGCTAGCGGGGTACGGAGAGAAGCAAATTTTCATTTTTTGATCCATTTGTAAAATAAAATTGAGATCTGACCCATGTTGAAAACCATTTCGGGATCTGACCCTTTTGCTACCGCCAGAGAGCACAGCGGAAGGCATGTCTAGCCTACCGACATAGGTAGCGGTGGTATGTTAATGACGGACGCCGTCAGCTGGCCATGTGGTGTAACGGACCCACCGCCATATGTTACGGCAGTAGCCTAGCTAGGCCTACAGCCGCGGACCCTGGCGGTAGGGTCCCCGCGCACGCCTTAGGTACTATGACGAGGAATGCATATTCCCTGGCGGTAGTCGTGACCTACCGCCAGGGGGCTCGGCGGTAAGCTGTCTGAACCTACCGCCATGCTTCTCGGCGGTGGGGTATCTGCCACTTATTTCCTACACTTGTTTGGACCTTTCACAAAAATACAAACAACACAACAATTAGATAACAAATATAATGGTCCACACATTGTAGATAGTATATCACTTGAGTCTCACACATTGTGGATAGCAAATTGACAAGTCAAAATAGGTTCAACATAGTTTGAAAGTAGCAAAACGACATCGCAACCGAAGTTTAAAGGTACCAAATAGACATCACTAACATATCATACAAGTTCTTCCTCACAACAAGTTGCACTACACAACATCACCAAGATGACCTATCAATTGCCCCTGCCCCTCTTAGCGGTACGTTCCTTGTTTCCCTTCAAGCGGACTTCATCCGGCTTCTTCGCGCAACGACGATGTCAGGCCCAAGATGCGATTCTATCCCAATCACGTCACACTTACGTGATTGGGGCACAAATGCATTTCGGGCGCTTAGCAAGATGGATATCATTACATCGTACCATTACATACATACATGGGGATACAACAATACATATAAGTCACATGAATACAACAACATCAATACACGGCATCCGACTACGGATGCAAACATGAAAAGAAAAACGACATCCATCTGCTATCCCAGGCTGCCGACCTGGAACCTAACCCAAGACTGAAGAAGAAGAAGAAGAAGAAATAACTTCAACACAATGATCATCGCTCTCACGTCAAGACATCGGAAACCTGCACCTGCAACTGTTGTTGTAGTATATGTGAGCCACGAGAACTCAGCAATCCCATAACCATGGGTAACAAGACTATCAAAGCTTAATGGGTAGGAAGAGGTAAAGTGGTGAGGTTGCAGCGACGGCTAAGCATTATATGGTGGCTAACTTACGAGTACAAGAATAAGATAAGCATCTACGCAAATGATCGCAAACTAGTAGTGATCACTAAAGATCCTGATCTACCTCCGAGTCAAACATAACCCCACCGTGTTCTCTTCTCAAAGTGAAAAGAGATAGTCACGGTTACTCATACAGTTGTGTGTTTTACTTTGGATCCTCTGTCAAGTTTTCTACAACCGTACATTAACAAATTCCAATCTGCCACATAACTGCGGGCATGGCTTTCCAAAGATCATAACCCTGCAGGGGTCTCCCAACTTAGCCCATCAAAAGCTCTCATGATCAGCAGAAGTAATAATAATATCATTACCCCTTTTCTTAGGGACAATCCGATCAGGCTCGGTATTCCGGTGCACAAGACATTTCGACAATGGTAAAACAAGTCCAGCAAGACCTCCCGGCGTGCCGACACCCTGATAGTAGCCGCGCGTAACTCGTCTCAGGCCACGACCGGATGGGACATCCTACGGGAGCCAGATAGCGCGAGTTTCCCCAAGGCGGTCCCGCAATCCGTCTGTTTGGGACCAACACCATCAGCACTGGCCCCCCTGTATGTAGAAGAATCCTCGGGTAGCGCTAACTCCCTATGCAATTAATTAATTAATTAAGTTTTTTATTATGTTGCAAATTAAACCAATGTTGGGCCTTGCTGGAGGAGTTTTATTGAAAGACGAAGTGTCAAGGGGTCCCCATATACCCAACCGTGTAAGGAACGCAAAATCAAGGAACATAATGCCAGTTTATCGGCTCCTAAGGTGGCATGAATGGAACAAAACACCGATCAAAAGGCCAAGCCTTCCACCCATGCCCAGTATATACGTGTGTTAATAATAATAATAATAGATATTGTGATATTCCAACAACAAGTTCCAACATGGATCGATCTTCATGGCAACAAGGTTCAAGCGGGTAACATAGCCAAACAATGGTTTGCTAGTAAGGTGTCAAAGGTTAGAGGTTTCATGGCAACAAGGAGAGGGGATGACAATAAAGATGGGTAGCGCGACATATAACGATAGCATCGAGACAACTAAGCATGGCAATGGTGGTAAAGGTATCCAAGGGTATGGTCATCTTGCTTGAGATCCCACAAGGAAGAAGAATGAGTCCGTGAAGAATACGAAGGAGAAGCCTTGAATACGGACCACGTGTAGACGAACGAATCCTCACGATCGCAATGGAACAAGCACTAACGAGAAGAAGCAAGCAATACGGTAAACACCCAACACAAGAACATGACAAGATGCTCAACCAAGTATGATGCAAGACAAGTCTATATGATGCATTCCATGGCAAGGGATGAAGCACACAAGAACAACACCAAACAACAAGTTTAAATGAGGCCGGAAACTACACATAACAAATCCGGTAAGTCCTCATATGCATATTTTGAAATTAGACCAGATCTGAACAAACCGTAATTTAAAGTTGTTAAACAGCAAGTTAACATGCACCATGATGATCTACACGAAATTCTAGTCAAGTTTCATATAAAGTTTGTTTAATTCGGAGCTACGGCCTAGAAGATATGAGCAAAACAAGACAAACATGGCAACGGTGCAAGATGCACCAAAACATCAAGCAAACACACTCCAAACAAGTAAACAACATGATATTATGATTCTACATGCAAAATCACACAAGTTTCATATAAGGCACACTCAAAACGGAGCAACAGTTCAACACATACACACGAAACAAGATATAACAACAAGCTGAAGTTAACAGCCACATAGCAACTTTGGAGCAAGATATATACAAGCTATATCACCCAAACATGGTGACAATAAGCATGGATGTGAAGTAGACATGATACTCTACAAGCATGAACTTAGAACACACCCAAAAGCTTGCTGGAACACATTTAAAGAAGCATGGCAAGTTGCAATAAAATTATCCAGACTTAGCCAAAATCTGGGAAGGTAAAACATCATCACGAAGCTGCCTTCGGAGGCACAAAACAACATGCATATCAACTCAACTGAGTATATAAAGAGCATGGACATGTAGTAGACATATCATACAGTAAACAACTCCATTGGAGAATCTCCATAGGAGGCATGGATCAATAACAACAAGCTTCACCAAATTGAACATGCTGATAAAATCCTGACAGGTATACTTTATAGCAACTTGAGAGCAAGAAATAAATAAGCTACAACTTGTCATATGAGCAAGTAAGGGCATGAATGGATAGACAATAACATGGACAACAAGACGTGATCATTGGACACTCCAAAACAAGCATGGATTTGAGTGGGGCATCAAGCAAACATAGCATCAGGTTATAACAGATCCCATACTTAGCAGTTTTTTCACTAACTATAAAACAGCAATAACGACATGGCATGTTTACAAGCTTGTTTAAGTCAACACAAGGCATATCATGGAAAATGAACTGAACCACAGCAAAGACCATATGATTGTGCTTCTAAAACATATAGACATGTGGCATGAAGACAAACACACCAGTAGCAATGAACAAGTGAAATCAGCATCTCATAACAAGTTTCAGCACTTAACAGCCATATACACTTTTGCAACAGAGATTAACATGGCAATATGGCACCTAACATGAATGCTACAGCAACCATCATGTAGAGCACTTCACAAACATTTTGACATATCATATGCTCCATTTGGATAAACATGCACCAAGTTATCATATCTCAAACATGGCATCAAATTAACAAGTAACAGCAGTTATAACATGTAGCACTCTTGCAACAGTGATTAGAGCATCAAGATGAAGTCAAACAAGCATGGCACAATGGAACAAAGTGAAGAGCATATCACCACGATCATTTTGACATATTATACACTCAATTTGGATCACCACACAAAAAGTTGCAGCACTGCAAAGTATGCAACATTTTATGATATTTTAGGGACTTAGAAGAAATTAGACCTTCGTTCGGGTGGACATTGTCCGGACTGTTCGGACATGTCTGTCGGTGCTGACATACGGGGCCTACTTGGAAGTGACACGAGGGAGGAGGAGGTTGGACATGTCCGTCCCAAAGCGGACATGTCCGTCGGCTTGGTCGTCTTCTACGACGAGGAGATCAACGGCGGGGGCTGCGAGGCCGGGCCGGCGTGGAGGGAGGCTGGCGAGGGGCGACGAGCTCGGGAACGGTCCGGGGTTGGCCGGGGCGACGCAGATCCGGCCGCCCCCAGCCCGGATCTGGCCGGAGCAAGGATCGCCGGCGGCCAGGGTGGTGCGGGGCGTGAGGCTGGCAGGCTCGAGCTCCACGGCTGGCGGAGGAGCTGGACGATGGGACGAGGCCGGAGTGAGCTGATGCGGCGGCGGGCGCGACGCCGGCCGGCTCGGGCGGTCGAGGCGGAGAGGCGCGGCGGTGGCGGAGCACTCCGGCGGCGGGGAAGGCGAGGGTCGAGGCGCTGCGAGAGGAGCGCTCGGGGAGCGGACGAACCAGGCGAGCGGGCTCACCTGGGCCTCGACGGCGCAAGGCTGTGGGCCTGGATCGGCCCGGGGGTGGCGGATCTGGCCCCGGTGGGCCGCGCGGGGTGGAGGGGCTATGAGGGACGCGTGGCCGCTTCCCACTGGCTGGGGCGCGCCGGTGCGGCGGCGGCTGGCCGCTGGCATGCCGCCAAGTGGCGGAGGTGGAACGGAGCTGCACGGAATTTGAGGAGGAGGGGGCTAGAGGTAGGTGGAGGGGCTAGGAATGCCCAAAAATGGACATGGGGGTGTTTAAATAGGCATAGGGCTAGGTTTAGGGGGGGTTTTAGTCCGTTTCGGACCATACGATCCCGATCGTGCAGCTCCGAGCAGAGGGGGGAGGTAGGTGGCTTATGTGGGCTGTGAAGAGGGGTCTTGGGCTGAGAGGAGAGAAGGGAAGAGAGGCCCACAGGGTTTTCGGAGACCGAAAACGTCCGGTGTTTAAACGGGCGACTAGTGCCGCTATATATATCCGCTGGGCTATCAAACGAGCTTCGAATGCGATGAAATTTGGCAAGCGGCCTGTCTACACTATAACAAGACCACATGCCAAGTTTCATCCCATTCCGAGAACATTTTTCGGCCACTTATAAAATTAACATTCGGAGGCACCGCGGGCGCGTGTGAGTGTGTCTGGGCTCAGAACGGACAATGGAAAAGGACGAGGGGATTCGGGCGGATGCAAGTTTTGGAAACATGATGATGCAACACACAAGATGACATGGCAAGAAGCAACACACAAGCAGATGACATGGCAAGGACGACGAATAACTGGCTGACACCTGGCGCATCGGTCTCGGGGTGTCACAACACTCCCCTACTAACAAGAGATCTCGTCCCGAGATCTTAGGAACGAGACGGAAGAGAAAAAGGAAGAACAAAGTTCTTTGAGGACAAAAGAATGAAACCAAAGGACGTTGAGAGGTTGAGCCACTCGAAAGGAAGAATACCATGGAGATGAACGAGATTGAGAAGCTCCGTTACAAAAGAGGAACAAGGAATACAAGAAAAACCAAGGGGATTGAAAGGCACAAAACAAGAGCTGAATGAACAAGAATGAATTCGAAACCACTCCGGTTTATAAGAGATAGAAAGGAATCTGAACAAAAGAATTCGGGGTAGCGCTCCGGCTAAAAATGAAAGGAATAGAACGAGAACTTGAGAAGATGGAACAAAACATGACGAAATGAACAAGACATTTCCTCCGGAAGAATTGAAATGATGGAATTAAAAGAACGGAGAAGAGGATGACAACTTGAGCACAAGTGACATTAACAAGAATTTATAAGAGAAATACTTGAACGGAGTTGTTGAAAAAATTCAACAACAAAAGAATAACCTTGTTGTGGACTTATGGAAATCATCCCAAACTTGAGGTGATATTATGCCGCAACCAAAATATTGATGAGCTGAGAAGAGCGAAGAATGCAAAACTTCACTTCAAAAGAATACGGAGAATTATTTGCATCTCAGTATACAAAATAATAATGTTTGAGCTGCTCCAGAAGAATTAGATGAATATTTGAAGAATGAATTATATCGTGATGAACCACCATGAAGAACTCCGATAGCGAAAAGGATGATGAGATCGAATTGAAGTTTTAAAAGAATAAGACTAGGGCCTTGCGAAGATTTAGACGAGGGTCTGACGAGATAGCCGAGGAAACTTGAACTCCGGAAAATAAAAGATTAAAGCACTTGGAACTAGAATTTATTCATCAAGAATAAACTCCGAAGGAAGGAATTAATCAACTTGATGAAAAGAACAAGATTTATGTTATGGTTATCCTTCACCAATTAAATTGATGAACAATGGATTTGCATATCACTTATTCGCGTTGAGAAGGTTAGGAGTGATATATCGCGACCTTGCAAAAATCTCCATGAAACACCGGTAGGAGTGAAAGAACGAATGAATTGATATGATAGCACTGGAAAAGAACTGTTGAGCGAATCGCCGTGAAGAATTAGAATCGACTGATGGCAGAGAACAAGCCACCGAGAAGAATTAAATCGAGTGAATACAAGAGGATGAATCGCCGGAATAATAAAGACTTGAGGAAATTTAAAAGACGAGAACGAAGAGATCGCGAACTGATTAAGAATATTTGAACGAAACATCGGACGAATGTGAGACAAACAAAGAGGCATCAATGAAGAATATTTGGACGACGAAGTTCAAAACTGAGAACGAAGAGATCTTCTGAAATGATGGCCTTCGGAGGAACACAGAGAAAGAATTTATGAAATACTCCGGAAGAATGAAAATAAGAAGGGTTGAACCACACATGAAAAGAATTAAAAGCGATCTTGGAGAAGGCACATGACTGATGGAATCCATTCTTACGTCACACTTGAAAAGAGTTTCAGAACACTCCGGGAAAATTAGAAGAGTCAGGTAAGATCCTGGGAAAGACCTGTGGGTTATGAGACCACCGAAGAGAACCACCGTTGGAAAGGGATTGAAAATGAGATAAAGCACCGGAACGATTAAAAGACTCGAATGAGGTGACAACCTCGAATTAATTGGAACACAGAAGAATCTTAGATGCCTGCAGAACTCCGGATAATTAAATGGCGAGAGGTAAACGAGCAAGAGGAAACATCTGAGCCGAGGGAAAAGATAAGATCAACACTGGAAACTTGAATTGAAACCACCGGACAAGAAAAAAGATGAGGTGAATAATATCAAATGAGAGGGGAATTCATCGGAGAAGAAAAAAGAAGAATGATGACAAGCTAGATGAGAATTCACTAGTTGGAATAATTAAGGAAAGAAAGCAAAGGCTTCACACGAGTAGGATGGATACTCGATTAAGGACTCCGGCTCCGAAAAGAAAAAGGGTGGGCGGGTGGGAAAAGAAAGTACACTTCGGACGGGAAAAACACCGTCGGTTGAAAGAACTGAGGGTTGAACTTGCAAAGAAGAAGAGGGTCGAGTCCACTAGATGAGAGATGCACCAGATGAAAGAACTGACAACGCAACGAACAAAAAACTAACCGCGTGAACCTAAAAAAATTGAAGGGGAAGAGGGGTAATTCAAAACACCTACGTCAAGATTCCTTACCAGAGCGACGAAGGGGCAGAGGAGTAAAAAGAATTCCTACTCTCCGATATAACTAGGCTCCAAAATAGTTTTTGCTAGACTCGACAACGGCCAAGCTACGATCAATCAAGGGGGCTCCTATGGTCGGTCGAGGCTCTGATACCAACTTGTCAGGCCAAAGATGCGATTCTATCCCGATCATGTGACACTCACGTGATTGGGGCACAACCGCATTTCGGGCGCTTAGCAAGATGGATATCATTAGATGGTACCATTACATACATACATGGGGATACAACAATACATACAAGTCACATGAATACAACAACATCAATACACGGCATCCGACTACGGATGCAAACATGAAAAGAAAAACGATATCCATCGGCTATCCCAGGCTGCCGACCTGGAACCTAACCCAAGACTGAAGAAGAAGAAGAAGAAAAAGAAGAAAGAACTTCAACACAACGATCATCGCTCTTACGTCAAGACATCGGAAACCTGCACCTGCAACTCTTGTTGTAGTATCTGTGAGCCACGAGGACTCAGCAATCCCATAACCATGGGTAACAAGACTATCAAAGCTTAATGGGTAGGAAGAGGTAAAGTCGTGAGGTTGCAGCGGCGGCTAAACATTATATGGTGGCCAACTTAAGAGTACAAGAATAAGATGAGCATCTACGCAAATGGTCGAAACTAGTAGTGATCGCTAAATATCCTAATCTACCTACGAGTCAAACATAACCCCACCATGTTCTCTTCTCAAAGTGAAAAGAGACAGTCACTGTTACTCACACAGTTGTGTGTTTTACTTCGGATCCTCTGTCAAGTTTTCTATAACCAAACATTAACAAATTCCAATCTGCCACATAACCGCGGGCACGACTTTCGAAAGATCATAACCCTGCAGGGGTGTCCCAACTTATCCCATCACAAGCTCTCACGATCAGCAGAAGTAATAATAATATCATTACCCCTTATCTTAGGGACAATCCGATCAGGCTCGGTATCCCGGTGCACAAGACATTTCGACAATGGTAAAACAAGTCCAGCAAGACCTCCCGGCGTGCCGACACCCTGATAGTAGCCGCGCGTATCTCGTCTCAGGCCATGACCGGATGGGACATCCTACGGGAGCCAGATACCTCGAGTTTCCCCGAGGCGGTCCCGCAGTCCGCCCGTTTGGGACCAACACCATCAGCACTGGCCCCCCTATATGTAGAAGAATCCTCGGGTAGCGCTAACTCCCTATACAATTAATTAATTAATTAAGTTTTTATTATGTTGCAAATTAAAACCAATGTTGGGCCTTGCTAGAGGAGTTTTATTCAAAGACGAAGTGTCAAGGGGTCCACATATACCCAACCGTGTAAGGAAAGACAAATCAAGGAACATAATGCCGGTTTATCGGCTCCTAAGGTGGCATGAGTGGAACAAAACACCGAGCAAAAGGCCAAGCCTTCCATCCATGCCTAGTATATAGGTGTGTTAATAATAATAATAGATATTGTGATATTCCAACAACAAGTTCCAACATGGAACGATCTTCATCTTCACCTGCAACTAACAACGCTATAAGAGGGGCTGAGCAAGCGGGTAACCTAGTCAAACAATGGTTTGCTAGGAAGGTGTCAAAGGTTAGAGGTTTCATGGCAACAAGGAGAGGGGCTGACAATAAAGATGGGTAGCGTGACATATAACGATAGCATCGAGAAAACTAAGCATGGCAATGGTAGTAAAGGTATCCAAGGGTATGGTCATCTTGCCTGAGATCCCGCAAGGAAGAAGAATGAGTCTGTGAAGAAGACGAAGAAGAAGCCTTGAAGACGGACCACGTGTAGACGAATGAATCCTCACGATCGCAATGGAACAAGCACTAACGAGAAGAAGCAAGCAATACGGTAAACACCCAACACAAGAACATGACAAGATGCTCAACCAAGTATGATGCAAGACAAGTCTATATGATGCATTCCATGGCAAGGGATGAAGCACACAAGAACAACACCAAACAACAAGTTTAAATGAGGCCGGAAACTACACATAACAAATCCGGTAAGTCCTCATATGCATATTTTGAAATTAGACCAGATCTGAACAAACCGTAATTTAAAGTTGTTAAACAGCAAGTTAACATGCACCATGATGATCTACACGAAATTCTAGTCAAGTTTCATATAAAGTTTGTTTAATTCGGAGCTACGGCCTAGAAGATATGAGCAAAACAAGACAAACATGGCAACGGTGCAAGATGCACCCAAACATCAAGCAAACACACTCCAAACAAGTGAAAAACATGATATTATGATTCTACATGCAAAATCACATAAGTTTCATATAAGGCACACTCAAAACGGAGCAACGGTTCAACACATACACACGAAACAAGATATAACAACAAGCTGAAGTTAACTGCCACATAGCAACTTTGGAGCAAGATATATATAAGCTACATCACCCAAACATGGTGACAAGAAGCATGGATGTGAAGTAGACATGATACTCTACAAGCATGAACTTAGAACACACCCAAAAGCTTGCTGGAACACATTTAAACAAGCATGGCAAGTTGCAATAAAATTATCCAGACTTAGTAAAAATCTAGGAAGGTAAAACATCATCACGATGCTGCCTTCGGAGGCACAAAACAACATGCATATCAACTCAACTAAGTATATAAAGAGCATGGACATGTAGTAGACATATCATACAGCAAACAACTCCACTGGAGCATCTCCATAGGAGGCATGGATCAATAACAACAAGCTTCACCAAATTGAACATGCTGATAAAATCCTGACAGCTATAATTTATAGCAACTTGAGAGCACGAAATAAATAAGCTAAAACAGGTCATATGAGCAAGTAAGGGCATGAATGGATAGACAATAACATGGACAACAAGACGTGATCATTGGCCACTCCAAAACAAGCATGGATTTGAGTGGTGCATCAAGCAAACATAGCATCAGGTTATAACAGATCCCATACTTAGCAGTTTTTTCACTAAGTATAAAACAGCAATAACGACATGGCATGTTTACAAGATTGTTTAAGTCAAAACAAGGCATATCATGGAAAATGAACTGAACCACAGCAAAGACCATATGATTGTGCTTCTAAAACATATAGACATGTGGCATGAAGACAAACACACCAATAGCAATGAACAAGTGAAATCAGCATCTCATAACAAGTTTCAGCACTTAACAGCCACATACACTTTTGCAACAGAGATTAACATGGCAATATGGCACCTAACATGAATGCTACAGCAACCATCATGTAGAGCACTTCACAATGAACATTTTGACATATCATATGCTCCATTTGAATAAACATGCACCAAGTTATCATATCTCAAACATGGGATCAAATTAACAAGTAACAACAGTTTATAACAAGTGGCACTCTTTCAACAGTGATTAGAGCATCAAGATGAAGTCAAACAAGCTTGGCACAATGGAACAAAGTGAAGAGCATATCACCACGATCATTTTGACATATTATACACTCAATTTGGATCACCACACAAAAAGTTACAGCACCGCAAAGTATGCAACATTTTATGACATTTTAGGGACTTAGAAGAAATTAGACCTCGGTTCGGGCGGACATTTTCCGGACTGTTCGGACATGTCCGTCGGTGCTGACACACGGGGCCCACTTGGAAGTGACACGAGGTTGGAGGAGGTTGGACATGTCCATCCCCAAGCGGACCTGTCCGTCGGCTTGGTCGTCTTCTACGACGAGGAGGTCAACGGCGGGGGGGTGCAAGGCCGGGCCGGCGTGGAGGGATGCCGGCGAGGGGCAACGAGCTCGGGAACGGTCCGGGGTTGGCCAGGGCGACGCAGATCCGGCCGCCCCCAGCCCGGATCTTGTCGGAGCAAGGCTCGCTGGCGGCCAGGGTGGTGCGGGGCGTGAGGCTGGGTGGCTCGAGCTCTGCGGCCGGCGGAGGAGCTGGACGACGGGACAAAGCCGGAGTGAGCTGATACGGCGGCGGGCGCGACGCCGGCCGATGGAGGAGCTGGACGACGGGACGAGGCCGGAGTGAGCTGATGCGGCGGCGGGCGCGACGCCGGCCGGCTCGGGCGGTCGAGGCGGAGAGGCGCGGCGGCGGGGAAGGCGAGGGCCAAGGCGCTGCGGGAGGAGCGCTCGGGGAGTGGACGAACCAGGCGAGCGGGCTCACCCGGGCCTCGACGGCGGGAGGCTGCGGGCCTGGATCGGCCCGGGGGTGGCGGATCTGGGCCGGGCGGGCCGTGCGGGTTGGAGGGGCTAGGAGGGACGCGTGGCCGCTTCCCATTGGCTGGGGCGCGCCAGCGCGGCGGCGGCTGGCCGCTGGCTGGCCGCCAAGTGGCGGAGGTGGAACGGAGCTGCACGGAATTTGAGGAGGAGGGGGCTAGAGGTAGGTGGAGGGGCTAGGAATGCCCAAAAATGGACATGGGGGTGTTTAAATAGGCATAGGGCTAGGTTTAGGGGGGGTTTAGTCCGTTTCGGACCGTACGATCCCGATCGTGCGGCTCCGAGCGGAGGGGGGGGAGGTAGGTGGCTTAGGTGGGCTGTGAAGAGGGGTCTTGGGCTGAGAGGAGAGAAGGAAAGAGAGGCCCATGTGGTTTTCGGAGACCGAAAACGTCTGGCGTTTAAACCGGCGACTAGTGTCGCTATATATATCCGTTCGGCTATCAAACGAGCTCCGAATGCGATGAAATTTGGCAGGCGGCCTATCTACACTATAACAAGACCACACGCTAAGTTTCATCCCATTCCGAGAACATTTTTCGGCCAATTGTAAAATAAATATTCGGAGGCGCCGCGGGCGCGTGTGAGTGTGTCTGGGATCAGAACGGATACGGAAAAGAACGAGGGGACTCGGGCGGATGCAAGTTTTGAAAACATGATGATGCAACACACAAGATGACATAGCAAGAAGAAACACGCAAGCAGATGACATGGCAACGATGACGAATAACTGGCTGACACCTGGCGCATCGGTCTCGGGGTGTCACAGACGATGAGGAATTGCTTTCTTAAACGGGGATGGGCTCAAAACATCTTGGTGTGGATGAGATACCCTCTTCTCCTGGGTTGGCTGGGTAGGTGGAGGCTCATCATCATCGACGTACTCCTCCCCCTCCTCATCCTCTTATTGTTCCTCCTCCATTTCTTCGTCCTCTTCCTCATAATCTTCTTCATTTTCGTGCTCAACAATACGAGATGACGAGGCTCCGCCGGCGTGGCTCGATGAAGCTCCACCTGCGTGGATCGATGAAGCGATGGCATGCATCAACCCTCCATGAGAAGGATCATGGATGTTGTCCGCGCGAGCGCACCCAAGCATACCCACTGTTGACGCTCAAAAATGGCATGATCGTAAAGAGTGACTTTTGTCTATAATGGGATGAGGTTAAAATTATGAGTTCATGTCACAATTTGATGACCCTCATCAAGATGATCGAAATAAATATGAATATGGACCAAAACGGAGCTCAAGTGCAAAAGATATGACAATTCTGAAGATACCCGTGTTGACATCAGATTAGAAAATGGCATCAAACCTAATTAAGGTGTCCTTGTATGAAAAATTCATCAACAGAAAAGTTCTTCGTCTCATCAAAACGGACGATTTTCATATAAAAATCTTCATAATCCGAGGTCGTATGCAAAAGTTACAGTCAACTGTGTGCTGCAGCACTACATGGCCGGATCATCCGGACCGGAGTCCAGATCATCCGCCCGGGGGGCAAAAAATTGACTCAAACAACAGAAGCTAAAAGCTGAAGCCGGATGATCTGGGGCAAGTCCCGGATGATCCGGGTAAAGGCCAGACAATCCGGGAAACTGTCCGGACGTCCGGACAAGTTTTTCTGCTGCAGACTTTAGAAAACGCCGCGAAACTCCTTCAGGATTACCTCAAATCAAAAAGTGCTCAACAGTAAAGTTGTGCGTCTCATCGAGGAGGTTGATTTTGATATAATAATCATCTTAATCCAAGTTTGTATGCAAAAGTTAGATCCCGATTAGTGAGCTGCTGTCACAAAACTAGGCTAGGTCGGATCATCTGGGCCTTGAGCCGGACATCCGGTCCGGAGGTCGTGAATAGTCTGTGTTTTATTAGGTTTTGATGATTTGGACAGCTAGGAAAGTTCTTTTCTTGTATGGGAAGTCCATTCGCCTCATATATAGACAAGAGGTGACGGCAGATTGAACACAACACACAATCACAAACGCATCTACAACTTTTCATCTACGTTTTGTCTCTCCCTCGTTCTTGCTCCCTCGTTCTTTGTCATTCTTCGTGTTGGAGAGCTGCGAATATCGAGGCTCTAGGGGCGGCTTGACCGACCTAGGGCATCCCATAGCCTCTGGACTCCCCAACGGGGTCCCTCCCGGGAGTGTAGGGTTTCAGGTCTTAAAAAGCTCTCGCCGGTCGACTTGCGAATCGCGCTTTCGGTGAGACTCCTTCGACGTGAGCTGCGGTGCATCACCCCCGGCATCAAGGGTACACGTGACGTGTTCGTGTGCGCACACATTTTTGGCGACTCCACTGGGGACCAAAGGGCAATCATCATCATCCATCATGGTCGATCTTCCCAAGCCATCTGAAGTGGATGCCAATAACATCATCAAGCCTAATTTTGAGGTATTATCGGCAGAACATCACCAATATTTTGAGGAGTACAAGAAGGCACGTGAAGAGAAGGAGATACAGGAGTTCCTTGCTAAGTTCAAAAAGGATCGCCAAGGCAACATCACTACAATTAAAGAAATCAAGTTTCCTCCTCTTCACAACGAGCAGGTAGAACCGGCTATAAGCAAAATCTTCTCTCCTGAACAGTCAGCTGAACTTACTACTCTTATTGCTCAGAATAATGATCTTATTTACCAAGCTATCATAGACAATAATAATACTCGAAATAATACTCCTCACTCATATAATGGTAGTGGTAGTATGTCTGCTGGTGTGGAAAACTTTAGTCCAACTCTACATATTTTATCGGTGCCACCCGTGACGTTGAATTCTTATCCCAGTCAGACAAACCAACTTGTTGCTCCACCCTTTAATCCTGCCATGAATGTACCAAGTTCAATGAATCCAACTGCTTTGCTAGGTTACGGTTCGGCAAGTCCAAGTGGATTGCTGTCGAACTATGGTACAACATACACACCACCATCTCTTTCAACTAGCACTGTACCAACTATTAGAAATCATATTCACCATGTGCCACAACCACACGCAGCGTCACTCAATATGAGTGCTATTTTGGCTAATGTCCAAGAGGAAATGTCTAACGTGTTCCGAGAGCATTGTGGGATTGAACTACCTAAACCACGAATTTCCAGGAAACCATATATAGAAAAAAATTATGCCGTGCCATGTCCTCCCGGATATAAAGTTCCAGATTTTGTTAAATTTAGCGAAGAGGGAACAAAGACTACATGGGAGCATGTTAGTCAATACTTGGTGCAATTAGGTGAGGCAAGTTCACAAGACGAGTGGAAAGTACGTTATTTTCCTTTATATTTAACCGGTACTACTTTTTTGTGGTTTTCTGCATTACCACCCGGTTCTATTACTACATGGTTTCAATTGGAGCAAAATTTTCATGATCACTTCTACGATGGTGACAATGAGCTTAAACTATCCCATCTTCCATCGGTTAAGAAAAAGCAAGATGAATCGGTCTCCGATTATGTCAAAAGATTTAGGGATACAAAAAACCGGTGCTATAGTTTGGTGATAACCGAGAGAGATTTGGCTGATCTTGTGCTTAGTGGTTTGAGAACTAACATTAGAGAAAGGCTAGAAGGATACGAGTTTGTAAATATCAACCAAGTCTTGCAAAGGGCTTTGGCTCAAGAAAGCCGAAGCAACGATCTTAAAGAGGTGCATAGATATAAAACTGATGTCCCAAGGTGGATATGGTTGAGTATGATAGTGACCACTCAGACGATGAGGGTGATATTTATGCTGCTGAATTTGTTTGGCCATCTAAGGACAAACCGTTTACTTGCAATGATTTAAAGCCGATTCATAAGAATCGTGATGAAGAGATGAAATTTACTTTCAACATTGCTAAGTGTGATAAAATATGTGTTGCTTTCTTGCAAGCCAAGATTATTAGAATATCTCATACTTTACCGCCGTTCGAAGAGCTGAAATGGCGTGCTTATTGCAAGTATCATAATTCTTTTTCTCATGCTACTAATGATTGTAATGTTTTTCGAAGACAAATCAATCGGCCATTAATGACGGATGATTGAATTTTTCTGAGATGCAAGTTGATAAGCAGCCTTACCCAATTAACGCCATGGATTTGGAGAGGAAGACGATGTTAATTCGGCCCAACATAGTAGAATCAGCTAATAAAAATAATATTTTCATTGGTGAGCCCAGGAAATATAAGAAGGGCGACAAGGTCTTGGGGAGACAAGTTGTGCTTGACAAGCAACCCGGTGGCAAGGAGGTAATCAAGATCACCATCAAAAATCCTACACTCGGGGGGCAACCATAAGTGCAAGAGAACACTCATGTCAAATTTGTTAAGCCCAAGAGTCCAGAGGTTGGCAAGTGGAAGACGAATGAAGCTAAAGTGCAGCGCAAGAGAATCAAGCCAACTTTTGATATGTTATTGTCCAAGTATGCCAATCAAGCGGCCGGTTCTAGCTCTAACTGGTCATCAAATTTGAAGCGCTCAAGATCACCTTCGAGGGAAGAATTTTAGCATCACGCGAGCCCATATGGGTCATGGGCACCAGGACCATGGATGGCGCCACCCCCCTATGCGCCATACTATATGGGAGGCTTTAATGGAGGATGGGGGCAGCCCCCAATGGCCCGTTATGTTTTTCATCTGGGTTGGGCAGAGCCAAGGAGGCCCGTTCATGAGAGGATTTCTTATCCCACACGAGGCCGTATGAACAATGGTGTCAATCGGCCAATGCAAGATAATCGAAAAAGGGTCAGCAGGCAAGTGTGGCGTGCCAAATCACCAAGTGCTGGAATTTTAGAGCCTAGCAAGCAAAAGGAGAAGAATGCTAGTGGTGAAACTATTATGGCAGGCACTAAAGAATTAATAATCAAAGAGCCAATTATTGTTGATAATCCGGCTGATTCTAATAAAGATGTGGCTGCGGTCCAGCAAGGCCCCATGGCTAATGATCATCAAGCTAGCACAAGCAAGGCCATGTCAAGGGATCCAAAATATACTCAGCCTAAGTTGTGTCCTTGCGGTCTGACCAAGGCGCAAAAAAGGAGATTGCAGCGCATGAGGAGTCATGAGAAGGAGGAACAAGAAGCAGAAAAGCTAAGGGATAAATTTTTCAACGAAAGTCGTCCCATGGTACCCCCAAAGCAAGTGTGGAGGCCAAAGCAAAAGGAAAACATAGCAGCTTCTACATTGATCATAGAATCACCTACACCACCAACGGAGGACGATGAGGCTACTATTACATCGTCCACTTTGCCTACTACTTCCTCTTCCCTTGAAGATATTTCGGAGTCAGTGGACATGCTTGCGGAAGAAGATGAAATGCTTGATTATGAGTCTACACCAGTTCATGAAGGTATGGGTATTAATATGGTGTATTACTTACCCGCTGAATTTCGTGCCATAGATGAAGAAGGGGAAGTAGCTCAGCTAGATTTTGGTCCTAAAAATTCTACATTTGAGAAGCCAAAAGAACCGGTGACGCATTTGAAGCCATTGTTCCTTAAAGGTCATATTAATGGATCGCCAGTTGCTAGAATGTTTGTCGATGGTGGTGCTGTGGTGAATCTTATGCCATATCTGGTGTTCAAAAAATTGGGGCTGCATGATGAAGAGTTAATAAAGACCAACATGGTGCTTAATGGATTTGAATGCAAAGAGAAAACTTAAGCCAAAGGTGTAATGTATGTGGAGCTTACGGTGGGAAGCAAAACTTTGGCTACCGCATTCTTTGTCGCCGAGGTGCAAGGTAACTACAATGTGATATTAGGCCGTGATTGGGTTCATGCAAACCAATGTGTGTCATCTACTATGCACCAATTTTTTTAATTCAATGGGTTGATGATGAAGTAGAAGTCATTCATGCGGATAATTCGGCTTGTGTTGCTTTGGCCGATGCATCGGTGGATTGGCAACATCCCAGTGCTACTTGCTTGACGGGGCGTGACTTATCAGAATATGATTTTCTTAGTGCCACAAAAAGTGGTTTCGTGCCCGTTTCTTTAAAGACGGTAGGCGACAATCGGCTCCAAGGTATGATGTATTTAAATGGATCCTAACTCAGAGTGGTTACAAAAGGGTCTTGTAGAATATTGGTCCAATGAGAACGATATGTATGAGTCCATAGAAGAGTTAGATGATATGGATAAACTAGGACAAGATTTCATATCGGCCAATCCATTTGAAGAGATAGATATAGGAGATGGTTGAGTTCCTAGGCCGACATTTGTAAACGAAAATTTAAGAGCCGATCATAAGGCTAAGTTGATCAAGCTATTGAAAGAATATGTTCGTTGCTTTGCATGGGAATATCATGAGATATCAGGTTTGAGCCGAGAGCTAGTGGAGCATTGATTACCTAAATAGGCCAGTTTTAGGCCATACAAGCAATCGGCCAGAAAGTCTAATCCTAAAACGTATGACCGGGTAAAGGAAGAGATCGGTCGTTTGCTTCAAGCTAATTTTATTAAACCTTGCAGGTATGCCGAGTGGATTTCTAACAATGTACCGGTAGAGAAGAAAGGCTCCGGCAAGTTGAGGGTGTGCATTGATTTCAGATATTTGAATAGAGCTACACCTAAAGATGAGTATCCTATGACAATAGCCGATATGCTTAATAATGATGCTTCTGGACATAAGTTCATTAGCTTTCTTGATGGTAATGCAGGGTATAACTAGATTTTTATGGCCGAAGAGGACATGTCCAAAACGGCTTTTTGATGTCCCGGGTTCCTTGGTTTATTTGAGTGGATAGTGATGACATTTGGATAAAAAAATGCCGGTGCCACGTATCAAAGGGCTATGAATTTATTTTTTCATGATTTACTTGGTGTTATACTTGAGGTTTATATTGATGATATTGTTGTAAAATCAGATGCTTTTGAATCCCATCTAGCCGATTTTCGCTTAGCTTTTGATAGAATTAAAAAATATGGACTAAAGATGTATCCTTGGAAGTGTGCTTTTGGTGTATCGGCTGGATAGTTTTTGCGTTTCATTATTCATCAAGATGACATAGAAATTGATCCCAAAAAGATAGAAGCTATACAAAAGGTAGAGGCCCCAACATGCAAGAGAGATATGCAAAAATTCCTTGGCAGTCAATTACTTGAGGAGATTCATAGCCAACTTGTCAGGGAAGGTTGACGCATTCACTCCCATCCTTCAGTTAAAGAATGAAACTAATTTTACTTGGGGGGCAAAACAACAAGACGCATTTGACATGATCAAAAATTATTTATGCACTCCTCCGGTGTTGAAAGCTCCCAAACATAAAGAGCCCTCTAGGCTTTATATTGCAGCAGAAGAAGGTGTTATTGGTGCTGTTTTAACTCAAGAGACCGAAGGGAAGGAGCATGCTATTACTTATTTGAGCCGACGCTTATTGGACGCTGAGACAAGGTTTACGTTTATTGAGAAATTATACTTATGCTTATATTATGCTTGTACAAAATTGAGACATTATCTAGTGGCTTGCATTATAGCTTGTCAAACCGATGTCATCAAGTACATGTTGCATAGGCCAATTCTTAGTGGTAGAATTGGCAAGTGGGCTTATGCTTTAATTGAATATGATTTGGCTTATGAATCTCTGAAATCCATGAAAGGTCAAATCGTTGCTAATTTTTTTGTTGAGCATCGGATTGATGACAAGCATGATATTGATCTAAACCTTGTCTCGTTAGTACCATGGAGATTATATTTTGATGGTTCAGTTTGTAGCAATGGCCAAGTTGTTGGTATTGTTTATATATCTCCCCACGGTGCTGTTTTTGAAGCCTCGTGCCACTTAGAATATTTTTGCACAAATAATCAAGCCGAATATGAGGCATTGTTATTCGGCTTAGAGATGTTGCTTGCCATAGGTGCTACACATATTAAGGATTTTGGTGATTCGTTATTAGTAGTCCAGCAAATATCCAAAGTTTTTCAACGTTTTGACGAATCACTTAATGTTTATCTGGATAAGTGTCTAGATATAGTTTCTACTTTAGATTAATTTAGCATTGCTCATATATCTAGACATGACAATTGGGGAGAAAATGAGTTGGCACAACAAGCATCCGGCTATCATGTGGATCATGGCATGTTTTATTTTTCTCAAAGGCCGATGTCTAGTCTTGACAACATAGGGGAGGCTGAACCAGAGCCCACCGTTTCGGCCACTAATGAAATATTTAATGCAGGAGAAAATCAAGACTGGAGGAAACCCATTATTGATTATTTGTGTGATCCTAGTAAAAGGGTGGACATGACTGTTTGGCGTATGGCTTTCAGATACACGATGAGAGACGATGGTCTCTATCGCCGGACGATTGATGATGTTCTTTTAAAGTGCTTAGACCAGGACCAATAGAGAGTTGATATGGGAGATGTCCATGAGGGTATTTGTGGAACTCATGAGTCGGCTCCCAAGATGAAATGGCTATTACGACGTGCTGGGTTTTATTGGCCGACGAAGATTAATGATTGCTTCCGGTATTATAAAGGATGTGAAGCTTGTCAGAAGTTTGGTGATATTTAGTTGGCTCCCGATGCAATGTTACATCCTATTATCAAGCCGTGGCCTTTTAGACGTTGGGGATTAGACTTTATTGGAGAGATTCATCCTTCTTCTTCAAAGGGGCATCGATTCGTGTTGGTGGCAACTGATTATTTCACTAAATGGTCTGAAGCAATACAACTCAAATGTTAACTACGGACCAAGGTTCATCCTTTATGTCACATCAAGTTAGAGAATTTGCCGAATCATATAAGATAAAGCTGCTCAATTCTCCATACTATGCGCAAGCCAATGGACAAGCTAAGTCTAGCAATACAATATTAGTCAAGTTCATCAAGAAGAAGATTGAGGATAATCCAAGGAGATGGCATGAGCTATTGTGTGAAGCTTTGTGGGCACACATAATCTCAAGGCATGGTGCTACAAAGGTAACTCCGTATGAGCTCGTATATGGTCAAGAGGCCGTTTTATTAGTGGAACTGAATTTGAATGCTTTGAGAATAGCCAAACAAAATGATTTATCTGCGGTGGACTTTTATAACTTAATGTTGGACAATATTGATGAAGTTTCCGATAAACGTTTGGCTGCTTTGAAGGCCATAGAGAGAGATAAGTTGAGGGTGGAAAGAGCTTACAATAGGAAGGTCAAATTGAAGAATTTCCAAGTTGGTGATCTCGTGTGGAACATGATTCAACCAATTGGTTCAAAAGATAGAAAATTCGGGAAGTGGTCTCCAAGTTGGGAAGGTCCTTATAGGATTACAAGAATAGTTCCCGGAAATTCATATTTGGTGGAATCCGTACAAGGAACATTGTTACCTCGAGCTCTCAATGGCAAATATTTAGAGAAGTACCACCCAAGTGTGTGGCAAGAATCTTAGAGAGCCAGCGGCCGATATATAACTATCTCCCTAAGCAAAGACATGGCTGATATATAACTATCGCCCTGAGCACATATAAATGGCCGATGGAGTGTTGGCGCCAAGGATGTCGGTACGAAACGACACCTATGGGATCACTGGAATCCCTTCTACGGTCGGCGGGCGCGAGGTTGTACAAAGAGCAGGTCTAAGAGTCAGCACATCAATCGTTTACCCAGGTTTGGGCCGCGAGGATGCGTAATACCCTAGTCCTCCTTTGGTGTATATTTGAGTGTTCTTGAATTCTTGAGCTAGCTACCGTGCCTGTCCAGCTTTCCAGGATCCAAATCCCTCTCCAGATGTCGTGGGCCTCCTTTTATAGTCTAAAGGGGCTGCCAAAGTGGCACACAGGAGGTGGAAAGGTGTACAGTGTATAGGCTTATCCCATGCCATTACGAGACAAGGCGCATTAAATGTGCCGCTTAGGTGTATATTTACATTAACAGGGACGGAAAAGAAGCCCGTCCCGTCCGTGGCCGCTCTGTCTGGTCGCGACGCGTGTCTAGGCCAGCGAGCGAGGCAGCTGAGGTGGCGTCGTGGTAGGGCCTTCACGAAGATCTGCATGCCACCACGCATGTGCTTGACTAGCTGGCCCAGGAACCACGTATCGCCACGTGGGTGCCTTCCTGGGCCAGCGGGTCAGCCGCCGAGCTGGGGCGGCGACGGGGCGGCGAGGGCTTGCTGCAGACTTGCTTCTATTCTCGGCAAGGGTCTTGCCGGGGCCTCCATGAGTATCCTACGACAAGAGGCTTGCTGGAGCTCCGGGGTGTCTTCGGCAAGGAGCCTTGTCGGGGCCTCGTGGGCGTCCTCAGCAAGGAGCCTTGTGATCGCAATGTCTTCTGGTTCTTATCTTGGGACTCATAGATCTTTGTCTTCACAAAGATCTGCATGCCATCACGTGGGCGCTTCCCGAGCCTTGGCTCCAATGTTGTTGATACCGTTGGAGCCCATAGGCTTCAAGGGTGGCTGCGAGGTAGGCTTCTGAGTGGATCGCCTCGGCAAGAGCCCCTGCCGGGGGGGGGGCGCATGCCGCCCCGGCAAGAGTCCTTGCCGGGGGAGAGCCTGTCTCCTTGCTTGGTCTTCTCGTGCCGCTGTCTTGGCATTGTTCTGGTAACTCCGCGTTCCTCGCTTCCCCCCTCTACTCCGCAATGTTTGGCCACAGGCGTGGCTCTGACTGCCCGTGCACAAGTAAGGGGTAAAAAAGAGCGCCCCTACTTTTGTACACCGACAGGCCTTAGAACCAACATGGTACAAGTTATTTTTCAGCACACTACCTTTGCCGAAAAACAGGGGGCATGTGTTCACGCTCGAAAATGGCATGATCGCAAAGAGTGAATTAGTGTATAATGGAATGAAGTTAAGATTATGAGTTCATGTCACCATTTGATGACCCTCGTCAAGATGATCGAAATAAATATGAAGATGGACCAAAACGGAGCTCAAGTGCAAAAGATATGACAATTTCGAAGATACTCGTGTTGACATCAGATTAGAAAATGGCATGAAACATAAATAAGGTGTCCTTGGATGAAAAAATCATCAATAGAAAAGTTCTTCGTCTCGTCGAAACGGACGATTTTGATATAAAAATCGTCTTAATCCGACGTCGTATGCAAAATTTACAGTCAAAACTGTGTGCTGGAGCACTGCATGGCCTGATCCTCTAGACGGGAGTCCAGATCATCCGGCCGGGGGCCGAAAATTTGACTCAAACAACAGAAGATAAAAGCTGAAGCCGGATGATCTGGGTCATGTCCAGGATGATCTAGGTAAAGGCCGGACAATCCGGGAAACTGTCCAGACGTTCGGACAAGTTTTTCTGCTGCAGACTTTAATAAACACCCCGAAACTCCTTCAGGATGACCCCATATCAAAAAGTGTTCAGCAGAAAAGTTGTGTGTCTCGTCGAGGTGGTGGATTTTGATATAAAAATTATCTTAATCCGAGTTCGTATGCAAAAGTTACAGCCTGATTGGTGAGCTGCTGTCACAAAATTGGGCTAGGCCGGATCATCCGGGCCTTGAGCCGGACATCCGTGCCGGAGGTCATGAATAGTCCGTGTTTTATTAGGTTTTGATAATTTGGACGGCTAGGAATGTCCTTTTCTTGTACGGGAAATCCATTCGCCTCATATATAGACAAGAGGTGACGGCCGATTGAACAACAACACACAATCACAAACGCATCTACAACTTTTCATCTACGTTTTGTCTCTCCCTCGTTCTTGCTCCCTCGTTCTTCGTGTTGGAGAGCTGCGAATACCGAGGCTCTAGGGGCGTCTTGGCCGACCTAGGGCAGCCCATAACCGCTGCACTCCCCGACGGGGTCCCTCCCGGGAGTGTAGGGCTTCGGGTCTTCAAAAGCTCTCGCCGATCGACTTGCAAATCGCGCTTCCGGTGAGACTCCTTCGACGTGAGCTGTGGTGCATCACCCCCGGCGTCGAGGGTACACATGACGTCTTCGTGTGCGAATATCCACTATCTTACGACAACATGTCATGAATTTCTGCAGTAGAAAACAAGCAAAAACATAATAAGGATCAACTCAAGCGTGCCCATGGTTCATGGCGGTAAGCTTCTACAATACTATAACATGGCTAAGGAAGGTCAATGTTACCTTCATCTTATCCCTTATCTTGGTGTTGGATTCCACGATTTATACTTCATACGAAAGCACGTTCGTGCCTTCAATAATACTTCTATTGAGCTCCGAAGCCTGCACATGTAAGCATTATGTTAGATGCCAAGGTTTCAACCAAGCACTCATATCTCAAATTAAACGAGAACACCACTTACCACTCTGTTCATCTGGGGCGCATACTCCCTGAAATCACCTTCCTGATCTCTGAGCCTGCCATAGTAGGCTTCTTCCTCGCTGTCATTCTCCTCCAATTCAGCGATATTGTCTTCCGTCCACTGCTGCCTCAGGTGTATACGATACTTGACACCATCGTCATACCACCTCAGGTGGTCTTCACGGTAGGCGATCAAGTCAGCCACTCTCTTCTCGCCGTCTTTGCGATACCTCCTCTCATCCCATGCTAGCACGTAGTCCTTGTGCTCCTGCCCCCAGTTTGTGATGGACTGACAATTCTTTCTACTCTTCCTGGAAGGCATAGAGAAGCAGCGGACGTCATGACAACCTCAAATACAAATGAAAACACAACAAGTAGAGAACAATCTCCTCACCAGTCTAGGGCGGAGCCGCCGGTGTCTGTGGGTTTACCCGGTGGGGTATGTTCGAAGACCCAAACTGTGTGGCCACACGCAGAGGTAAGTGGCACTCAGCGGCGTACACAAATATCAAGGCCACAATGCAACACCAGGCAAGCCGATCCTCCTCGCACATCGAGTTGAGCTCTAACTCCCATTCTCGGTTGCGGTACGACCTCTAGTTAACCTACAGAAGGATTGTTAAGAACAATGAAAGTTGCTACGAAAGGAGTGATAAGCTACTTGATATATGTGAAATTGTGTTAGGTTGTCCAACTCGTTACTGAAGAGCTTGTACAACATACTAGCCTTGCCCGTGTAGACCTTCACCTTGTCCCAGGCATACGCAATGGTCAGGTACCGAGCACTATTGTCGGGGGTTTTGTGCGACATATGCTAGGGGGTGGCTTATCATGGAGGGGGACAGTAGTACACCACCTTAGCGAGAGTGATCGATATCTCGAATACCTACGAGATTTACCCAGGTTCGGGGCTCTTCGTGGAGGTAACACCCCTAGTCTTGCTCTGCGGGGGCTCCGCGTCATGACTATCATCAATAAAGCAGCTACAACAATGCTCCTTGACCTGTTTGGCTAGAGGAGGAAGAAGACCAAGGCTAGCTCTAGCTTCTCCTTCTATGGATGAGTGTATGGTGGCCAATGTCCTGAACCCCTTGCATGGGGAAGCATGGGGGTTTTATATAGACTTACCCCCAGGGGTACGATGGTAATCCAACCGGGTGTAGGACCCGGTCTTCAGTGTCTCTTGGCGCTGGCTTCTCCGCCGGCTGCTGGGGCCCACCGCTTGGTGGGTCCCGCCAGCTGTCGGAGACTTGGCCGACATGTAGGGCCCGCTGTCCGCGGGCTAGGCTGGCTGCTTTATACTATATCCTCAGCTCTGATGATGGGGGCTTTGTCGGGGAACACATGGCGATAGTCCCGCCACCCGGCGGGCGCTCACTATATCCACACCCCGTCTTATCAGCTTAATGGTTCATAGACTCCAAGAAAAAGGAGGGCCACCTGCTGGGAGTCGGCCCACCCTTGGTGCCGCCTGCTGGGGGTTAACCATCTTCTAGTGTCTCGCCGACATGTAGGGCCTGCCGCCTACAAGTTGTACCAACCGCCCGTCATGGGAGCGTGACCCTCTCTAACATAGTTGATGTCATGGGCTGCGTGGCTACAGTGTCACGCCGGGCGAGGGGTGTCCGCATGGTACACCTGCACTGTGGCCACACTCTGCCCTAGATTCGGAGGCGGCAAGTTGCACTGTAGCCACGCCCCATCTCGTCGTGGTTGAATGGGAGCAAACTTTGTGGGGGCGTTGGGCCGCCTGCTAGGTGCCGGCTCATTGGAGCCACCTGCTGGGGCACGCCGTCTCTTGGTAGCCGGCCCGTTGGACCAGACGACCCAAAGGGTCAACCTTGCAGCCAGATAGTTTGAGGGCGCAGCTTGCCCCGATGTCATCAAATATTATAGGGTGTTGATGAGGATACCCGTGGTCAATATCTCCGACAAGAATTCCCCGAAGCTGGTGGGGTGCCGCGGCTAAAATAACTGAGGAGCCTTAGGAGCTTCCTACCCCTCAGGAACTAGTAACGTTTCTTTGCCTGTCTTCTGATGAGGCCGACTGTCAGGAGCTGGCTGACTGATGAATTTGAAATGTCGGGGAAGACGCCGGGTGGTGAGCCTGCAGAGTAGTGGGCGCACCGCCCGTTGCCTGCTTGCCACGCGACGCTAGCAGACCAGGTTGGCCTGCCAGCCCACGTGCGCGACAGGACGTTAACTGCGTGCTGAGGCCGAGGCGGCCGATTGCGATTCCCAGGCGCATTAACTGTGCGCTGTTACGGCACGAAAATTACGAGGGCGTGCGGGGCGTGGGCACAGTTAATCCCACACCCCTCCCCATGTCCTGCCGCTTCGGCTCCGCTGTCGTGGGCCTACAAGTAGGGGGAGGAGGGGGTGGTAAAATGCATGTGTGCCCTCCTCGCCCTTCTCCCCCTTCTTCTTCCCAGCTCTTCTCCGCTCCCTCGCTGCCGCCACGCTTGCTGCTTGCCGCCGGGGCGCTGCCGCAGCCTACCGTCTCGAGAACGCGCAGAACCGCAGCCGCCTCGTCCTCACGCGATCGCCCCGCGTCTCCGCCGAGCCACCGCATCCATGGTGCACGGCGGCCGCTCCGGTGATTGGGACGGCTCCAACGTCCATGAGGACCAGCTCGAGTTCTTCCGCTAGCCACGGCGGCTTCCTCATGCAGTGAATGTGAAGGTGTGTGTTCCTCTCGAGGGCGGGATCTCGCCGGCACCGAAGGACGGCGGGTGCATCGTCTTCCAGTCGCATTTCATCCACGGCTTCGGCCTACCGGTGAGCGGCTTTCTCCGCTCTTTCCTCGAGTTCTTTCATCTGCAACCCCACCACCTCACGCCGAACACGGTGGTGTTGCTTTCTGCCTTCGTCACCCTCTGTGAGGGGAATCTCGGCGTCCTGCCCACTCTCGAGCTGTAGGGGGCGATCTTTTACCTCATGCTCAGCACCAACGTCAAGGGCGAGGCGGCCCAGTGTGGGGCCTGTGTCGCGGTGCGGCGCACCGGCTCCGGGATCCGCTTCCCCATCTTCGCTCTGCTGGAGTCGGCCAAACCCTGGCAGAAGTCATACTTCTACGTCCAGAGCATCCACGCCATGCGGGACTACGTCAACCTGCCGGCTTATGCAGTCGGCCCGCCTATTGAGCCCCGCACCAATTGGAAGTACCGCCGCTCTCATCCGGCTTCAGGAGATGATAGAGTCGGAGGGCCTCAAGTCCTTGGACTTGCTGGCCGCCTTCGTGAAGTGCCGGGTGCTGCCTCTTCAAGCCCGGCCCCACCTGATCAGCAACATGAGCGGGCCCTGGGACCCATGCTGGATGAACACCAAGGCGATGCTAGACGTAGAGGTGGTCTGGCTATTCAATTACTTCTCCGCCTGCAAGCTCGTCGAGGGGAAGTGGCGGTTCGGCAAGGAGCCGTACAGCCGGGCTAACCCGCCTCCATCGGTAAGTTTCTGATTCTTGCTTCTTTACTTGATCTGAGCTCTTCTTGCCGCCTGACCATTTGGCCGCGCTGCAGCGTTTCCCGGGCCAGACAATAGCCAGTGTGCCAGATCCGGGCCACCAGTTCATGGCCAAACGCACGGAGAGTGGTGTGGAGAACCCCGATCTAGGGGCGGCTGCCATGGAGCAGGAGGACGCCACAAGAGGTGGCAGCGGCGCAGCAGGCTGCTCCGTAGGAGGCGGCCTTGGTGATTGGTCGGACAACGATGAGGAGGAAAACGAGTCGCGTCGCGGTCCAGGCACCGACAGGACGGGCATCGGCTCCTCGACGGAGCCGACTGGAGCACTCGGCATGCCAAAGCGTCGGGCCGAGGTCGGCTTTTACGGCAGTCGGCCTAAGAAGGTCTGGGGCTCGATCGCCGCGACCAAGCAGCAAGAGGACGCGAAGGCGGCCCTCGTTGCCAAGGGCCTGAAGCAGCGCCCGCTGGTGTCCAGGTAAGTGTTGTGGTTGCTTTGCCTTGCGCTTGCTTCCCTTCTTTCGCAAGCTTGTTCTTAACTTATTTATGCTATGTGGAGCAAGGCCCCGCTTTCTTTGTCGCACGCCCCGTCTACCTCGATGGTTGGGACTGCAAGCGGCCCTGACACCTTCCGTCGCATGGATCCGGCGACCGCCCTTCGGGAGGTGTCAGAGAGAAACACGCTGGAGGCGCAGCAAGAGCGGGCAGAGGCGGACCGGGTGGAGCCGAAGGCTGCTGACGCAGTACGGGCAAGGGCTGAGGAGACGGTTAAGGCCCGAGCTGATGCTGCGGCCAAGGAGCAGGCGGACGCGGCCGCCAAAGCGCAGGAGGAGGAGGCATCCCATGGCGGGGCTCCAAAGGCCACTGGCCCGCAGCGAGCGGAGCCACCGGTGCTGGAGGTCCAGGCGCCGACTGGAGGGGTTGAGGTCGACCAGTCGGCCCTGGAGATGGGGGGAGGTGGCCCCGTTGTCCTAGAGACGGAGGCACCTCTGAGCGCGCCGACTGCAGGCGCGCAGGACAGTCGGCCCGAGGGCCAGTGGTGGCGCTATCTGGCGGCGAGCTGGTGTCGGGTTGGGCTACCCCGACCCGCGTTCCCGCACACCAGCGTCCGAAGAGGGAGGTCTCAGCGCCAAGGCCGATGGAGGCCGGGGCTGCGAGCTCGTCGTCGCCTGACACCGAGGCCACCAGTGCCGCTCCGCTAGATTGGGCGCTCGGGACCGGCCAGGGTGCTCTCAACATGGCGGTGCGGGACATCTTGGCCCAGTTCAACGCCCACGGCGCCACCCTTCGGCAGTCCACGGACGAACTTTTTAAGATGTAGGCGTCCATCCGGGTACACTTTCTGCTCTTTAGCCTTCAATTTTTTTGATCTTCTGTGGGGGCGCGTCAGCGCACCCACTGGGTGTAGTCCCCGAGTTCCGGGCCGGTTATGAGCAGGCGGGCCGGAACTCTAAGGCGAGTTTCTAAGTGTTGAAATGTCTCTTTCTTCCGTTGTTTTTGTTGCAGAACTACACAAAGTTCGCGTGGCCACCTACATCTTCCAGCACCGGGAGCTGGCCAAGCGGACCGCTGATCTGTCCGAGGGCCGAAGTAAGCACTTCATCTTCCTTTTCGTGGGGGTGCGTCAGCGCACCCGCTGGGTGTAGTCCCCAAGATTTGGGCCGACTGCTGAGCAGTCGGGCAGGATCTTCCGACGGCTACTTTCTTTTGGTTGGTATTGATGCTTTTTCTTCCTTGTTTTGTCAGGGGCCGCTGCCGAACTGCGAACACAGCTGGGCCAGGTTCAGTCCGAGCTCTTCACCAAGGAGTAGGAATACAGTCGGGTTGCTGAAGAGCGCGACCGCCTAGTGAAGGAGCTGGCGGACCAGGCGGAGAAGCACAAGGCGGAGATGAAACATCTGAAGGACAGCGAGGCTCTCCTCAAGGCCGAGTTCGAGATTCAGCACTCGAGCTAGGCCAAGAGGGAGAAGCTCCTATCGGATGGCTATGGCGAGATCGAGGACATGATTGACGGTAGGCCACTTCTTCTTTTGCTCAATGGCCGACTACTGCTGGAGCCGACTTTCATTTTCTGAGCTTTGTGTTTCTCTTCTTCGACAGAATTCTTTCCTGGTCGAACCATCGCCGTTAGCGAGGCCATCAAGGCGCAGCGCGAGCGACAGAGGAGGGTTGGCGTGGACATCCCGCCAAACGCACCTCGGAATCTTGGCGAGCAACTTCTGGCCATCCAGACTGTAATGCCCAGTATGTGACTATGCCTCCCACGTGTCGAGGCACGACTTAAAGGAATAATCACATACTAGAATGATCTCAAGTATGGTATCTTTGCACAACTCATGTAAAAGAGGGGATGAAAATGTAAAAGAGTAATTGGCTTACACTCGCCATGTAACACAATGTAATACATTAACATACATGATCCAAATAACATCAGAGTCCGACTACGGACGAAGATCCAAATGAAAGATACCATAAATAAAGCAACACAAGGTCCCGATCATCCTAGTAAGAGCCCTACTGATCCTAAGGGTAAGACACGTAGTATCATCCACGCTCTTCATCGAACTCCCAATACAACTCTGAACCACCACATGTGTAGTTCTTAACGGTACCTGCATCTGGGGTTGTGTAGAATTTGTGAGCCACGGAGGACTCAGCAATCCCGTTCCAGGGTAGCAATACTATCAAAGCCTTAGGTGTGGAAAAGGCTTAAAACAAGGTTGCAGCAGCACTAGCACTAACTTACGGGTTTAGAGCGAGAAGAGAACAAGTGCCAACGATCCTCAAAGTGATCACGGAGTGATCCTAACTACTCACGGTCAAACATAACCCCACCGTGTTCACTTCCCGAACCCCTTCGGAAAGAGACCATCACGGTTACTCACGCAGGTAGTGTATTATGAACAATGTGTCAAGTTATCTACAACCGGATATTAACAAATTCCCATCTGCCACATAACCGCGGGCACGGCTTTCGAAAGATCAAACCCTGCAGGGGTGTCCCAACTTAGCCCATCACAAGATCACGATCTGCGGAGTCGCAACTCCAAAGTGGGAAGACCCGAGTATTCTCGGAATCCCGTGCTCAAGATATTCCGACAAAGGTAAAACTAATCCAGCAAGACCTCCCGGCGTGCCGGCACCCTGATAGTAGCCGCGCGTATCTCGTCTCAGGCCACGACCGAATGAGTCATCCTACAGGTGTATACCAGCCCTTGAGTTTCCTCGAGGTGGCCCCGCAGTCTGCTCAGTGTGGACCAACACTCATGAGGAGCACTGGCCCAGGGTTGTTAATTAAGAACTCGGGTTTGCAACGCCCTATGCAAGTTTTAGCTATTAGGCAAATGTAAAACCAATGTTGGGCCTTGCTGGAAAAGCTTTAGCGCTAAGCGGGTTATCAATGGGGGCCCATAAACCCCAACCGTGTTAGGGACGCAAATTCAAGGAACATAACACCGGTTTAAACATTCCTAGGGTGGCATGAGTGGAACAAAACACCAAGCAAGAAGCTTAGCCTTCCACCCATTACCAATATATAGATGATTTAGTTTAACAGTTTATATATGGTGATATCCCAACAATAACTTCATCATGAAGCAAGAATCTTCAAGTCCTCTCCTGCAACTAACAACGTTATAAGAGGGGCTGAGCAATGCTTACTTAGCCAAACAACAGTTTGCTAGGTGGGTGGTTAGAGAGTTTCATGGCAACAATAGGAGGCTGACAAACAGACATAGGCATCGAGGCAATATCTAAAGAGCGAGACATCTAGCATAGGCAAAGATAGTAGTGATATCTGGGTAAGGTCATCTTGCCTGTTGATTCCACGGAGGGATCGTAACCTTGCTCCTCAAACTCAACCTCGGTAGGAACCTCGTACTCCGTATCGTCACCGAGCTCTAGCCAAACACAACAATGCAACACCGGAACACAATCAATCATAATGCAATGCTCAAACACATGATGGATGAACATGATGAACAAGGACAAGAGTAGATATGATGCATTGCCTAGGGTCACAAGAGTGCAACAACATCATAATCAAACAAGAGCACTCACATGAAAGAAATAAGCAAAAGAACCACTAACAAGTTTAGGTAGATTATTCAAGCAAGCATCCAACAAGTTTAAAGGGATTAGTTAACATGGCAAGGGTGCAACTAATATTACAGCAACATGCTAGCACATTTAAATGGGATGGAAATAATAAAAAACAATTTCCAGAAATACCCAATATTAATTAATTGCATTTGGGACAGATCTGAAAAACTTTTGTTATAAAGTTGTCAAACATGCTAAACAACAGCACCAAAATATTCTACACATTTTTCCACCCCAAATGCATATAAAGTTTGTTAAATTTGGAGTTGTACATATTTAGTTATGAATTTTACAAGTTTAGGCATATTTAAAACAAGAATAAATTCAAACAGCATTTTAAATGTTTTTTAAACATGGCAACAAACATCATATTCATAATCTACATGAAATTCTAAGTACTTTTCATATAAGAATTACTTGCATCAGAAGAATATATCAACAGATAATAATTAAACAGGAAAAAGGCAGCAAAAAGAAAAGAAAAAGAAAACAGAAAAAGAAAAACAGGCGCGGGGTCAAGGCTGACCCACGCCCACGCTAGCCAGACCCACTGACAAAGGGGCCCGGCAGCGCTGCGGTAGCACCAGCGGGTGCGCGAAAGGGTGGAAGCGGCTGGGTGGCTGGCAGGTGGGGCCTGCCTGTCAGCCACTCACGAAAAACAAAAGGGGGCGAAAATGCCCACTGCCCCGCAAGGATTCGAACTCGCAACCTGTTGCTTAACTGACGGAGACACAGCCACTGCGCTAGCGTTTGTTTCTTGACAAATAATAGGAGCGATGCATGAAGACTTAACTGAAGAAGCTAGCGGCTGGAGAAAAACGGAGGCTCATCGGAGCTGCTCCGGTGACCTAAAGGGACGGAGGCGTGGTGCGGTGCGCTCCTGGGGGAGTGCCGCATCCACTCGAGGCATACGCAACGCCTAGCAACCACTACATCGCCGGCGGCGAGCGCATGACAGATCTGTGGCGGCGGAGCTCTACCCGACGGAAGGGCCTAAGTAGGGTGGGCGACGAGTGGCGGGCGACACGCGAGCAAGCAAGCGAGCGAGCGGAGCTCTACTAGGAGAAACCAGAGCGCGCGGACGCACGAGCGCAGGCTGCAAGCACTTCTGACAGACTGGGCAGGAGAGGAAGGACGGCGAGCTCCTACGCCGGCGAGGAGAACTTGTGCGGGGCGGCCATGGCGACTGCAGAGAGAAGAGGAGCTGCTGGCAGCGGCGGAGGAGAAAGGGGGGGAGGAGCAACCCTAGGGCGCGGCGGCGGGCTTAAAAGGGGGCAGAGGAGACGGCGCGACCTCGGCGTCCGTGAAGTTCACGGCACAAGTGCGAGCTCTCTGTTTCTGGAGTAGAGACAGCGAGGCAACTGAGCAGGTAGGCGCGAAGGAGAAGGGGGGTGATAGGTGGGACCAGGCGCGCGGGAGGGAGACGGCGCGATTGCTGCGCTCGGCTTTCTGGGCCGCTGGGGAAGAGAAGAGTTGGGCCGCGGGTGCTATGGAGAAAGCACTGGGCCTCAGGGGGGGAGGAGGAAGAGGAGGCCCAGGCCACTGCTGCTCTGCTGATGCTTTTTCTTTTTCATTTACCTTCAGACAGAAAAGAAAAAGAAAAGCGCAGGCTTAAGGAAAAGAGTTAGGGGAAAATAAAATATCCTCATGCTCCTTGATTTATGCCCTATTTAATAAAATTGGTTTGGACATTTTTAGAGGCAGAAAAATAAAAGGAGTTTGAATATGGTGCAAACTCTTGTCATTTTTAAACCCAACCAAATCAATTCCAAATGGGGTGATATTTGGCAGAGAGGGTGTAGACATGGAGCAAGATTTTTAGAAAAAGGAAGAACATTAAAGGACTTGGCTAGGTGGCTTGCACAATGGAGTAAAGAAAGGAAAGAAAAGAAAAATGAAGAAGAAGAAGAAGAGGGAAACAAAGGAGGGGGGGTCTAGGGTTTAGCAAGTCATGGCTAGAACCACACTCGCATATATCACAAGGCCTCACACATACACAACAAGAAAGTAAACTAAGATGCCATGATGATGAAGCAATGCAAGGATGAAAAATAAATAAATGACATGGAAATGCAAAAATAAAATGAGCTCAAATGACAAAAAAACCCAAGGATAAGGAAAAGGATCAAAATGAGAATGCTTTATTGCCAATATAGGAAAGTATCACATATGGGGTGTTACACAGACGTGCCTGGACCCAGCCTGCCGTCTGCTCTGCCTTCTGCAGCGCGCTGGGACCTAGGTAGTGGCCGCGCTCTGGCCGGAAGTCCAGGCCCCCCGCACTCCTAGTCGGACCGCTGACTGGTTAGAGGCAGCAGTTGGGTGGTTCGAGGCCTGGAAAGGTGCTGCGGCATGGGCTGGCGCTCGGACCGCCTTGGAGTTCACCAAGGCCTAGTACCCAGGGCTAGATCTGTCCCAACTGGCCACCTTCCAGCTAGAAGCCGGACCTGAGCTGGAGGCGGTGGAGGGTGATCTCGTGAAGCATGCGGCATCGCTCGCTGAGTACGCCAACACCATTGTCTTCGTCCCGAAGCTGGACGAGGCCGGCGCTGAAGTATCGGCGGACTGGTTCGGGCTGAACCTTGAGGAGGTGGAAGACTCGTTGGATAGATCGCCTCCAGCGATGAAGGTGACGACATGGCGGACGGGGAAAGCAAGGACGCCGCACTGGACGACAAGGCGACCAACCGGCCTCAACCTGACCAGGCTTCGACCAGCGAGCCGCGGGACATCGCGTCGACTACTGCCGAAGCCGACAACGCTGAGACCCAGCAGTCGAATGCTCCACCATCCGGCGCCTCTACCTCCGCCGACTTGGCTACTCTGCCTCCTCCGCCCTTGGCCTAGGCCCTTTATCTTTTATGTTTTTCCTATCTTGCACTCAGAACAACTTAAATTTCCGTAGTTCCACCCACTGGGGGTGTAATTCAAACTCTATAGAATGCTGGCTATGGGCCTTTTTTGAAATGTAATTAACTTTATTCTCGCACATGCTCGTGCTCTCGCCGGGTCCTGGCTTGGTTTGGTACTTTGTTCTTTTGGGCTTTTTCCTTTTCCGCCTTCCTTTGGCTGCCGCCCTGCCAGCCGGACAACCACTCTTTGGTGTGTGGCTGGGTCAGGGACTTGGCCATTTAGGATAGACAAGTACTTAGGCCTATCTAGAACGTATCTAGCCAAGCAAGAAACCGGTCAGACGACTGCTCGACAGCCAGATGGTTGAGGTAAGAGGCCGACTTGGCTTTTGCTGGTATTCTTCCTTAGTCATTTTTCGCGTGGACACCGTATCCTTTCTTTAGCGCTCGCCAGTCGGACAGTCGCTCTGCGAGCTGTGACTTAAAGCAAGAGAGGGCTTAGGTGTTGGCACACTACTTGTCCAACTGCAGGTGATATCAACATAGTGCCAGGCGGTGAGCCCCCGGGCCGGCTGACCGGACCCGGTGCAGGGCGAAAGAATGAAATAACACTTTCACAGGCATAATCTTATCATATAGATAAAGAGCGTAGTCCCCGAGTGCTCCTCGAGGGACCCGTTGTCTTTGAATAATACAAAAGGTAGCGCGGTACATACTGCATTAACTGTAAAACTGAGGGAGAAGATTCGTGTTCCATGGGCGTTCCGACTCCTTGCCGGAGTCGTCCTTCTTGCGTGCCCTGGGCTTTTGTGCGTCGATGAGGTAGTATGAGTCATTGTCTAGGGCCTTGCAGATGATGAAAGGTCCCTCCCAAGGGGCCGAGAGCTTGTGTTGGCCGGCTGTTCGCTGGATCAGCCAAAGCACGAGGTCCCGCTCATGGAAGGATCGCGGCCTGACCTTTCGGCTGTTGTAGCGGCGCAGGCCCTACTGGTAGATGGCGGACCGGCTGAGTCACTACTAGGAAAAGGGCTATAGATGATATGGTTACTAATGGCGCACCAGACATGTGGTGCGCCATTACTATATACTAATGGCGCACCATGTGTTGGTGCGCCATTAGTAACAAATATTTTTTTCAATTTTTTTTAAACTAGTAATGGCGCACCAGTGGATAGTGCGCCATTACTAGTTAAACTAGTAATGCCGCACCACATCCACGGTGCGCCACTAGTAAATGTTTTTCAATTTTTTTTTAAAAAAAATCAATTTTTTTCAAAACTAGTAATGGCGCACCAGTGGATAGTGCGCCATTACTAGTTCAATTAGTAATGGCGCACCACAACCACGGTGCGCCACTAGTAATTCTTTTTCAATTTTTTTTTCAATTTTTTTTTTCAAAACTTGTAATGGCACACCATGTGTGTGGTGCGCCATTACTAGTCGAACTAGTAATGGCGCACCACTCCCATGGTGCGCCATTACTAACTTGGCCCAAAAATTCCACTGAATGCACCACCCCCCTTGGACCGCTTTTCAGTTGAAAAAAATATAAGAAAATGATGGAAATGTCAAAAAAAATAAAAAAAATAAGTTTCCCATGTGATATGTGGTCTACTTGTTGGGAAAATTTACAAATATGAATTTCGACTTTATTTGCAAAATATCTCTGGAATTTGTAAAAATGGGAATAACTTTTGCGTACGAACTCGGATTAAAAAGTTTTTTATATGAAAAATCATCTACTCGAAAAGTTACATTTGAATTTAATGGGGGTTACCGCGTTCAACATTTTCAAAATCCCCAAAAAGCTAACAGAAAAAAGTTACGGGGCTTTTAAGATCTAGAGGCAAAACAAATTAAAAAAATTCAAACTTACTAGTGGCGCACCGTCTGCTAGGTGCGCCACTAGTAACAGAAAAAAATGGTTTCGAAAAAAATGATTTTTTTTCAAAATATGATAATACGTAATATGACCAGGAAGTTTGAAATATTTTTTCATAATTTCATCATACTCATGAACATGAACAAAGTCCTAGACATCAAGAAGGTTTAATAGGATTGATGTGATAGATATATCAACAAGTGCGTGTGAAGTGAGCTGGTGCTGGGGTTGGATAGAACTGCGAAGTTAAGCGTGCTCGAGCTGGAGTAGTGTGAGGATGGGTCACCTTCTGGGAAGTTTGACCACAGAGTGCGATTTGACTTGAGATTAAGCATATTGACCCGAGATTAAGCCATAGTGACCTGAGATTAAGAAAAAAAAATAAAAAAAATTGAAAAAAATTCTGAAAAAACAATTTAAACTTTTTTTGAAAAAAAATGTTACTAATGGCGCACTTCCATGTGGTGCGCCATTAGTATACCAGATACTAATGGCGCACCGAGGGCTATACTATGCGCCATTAGTATACCAGATACTAATAGCGCATAAGTGGGGCGCCATTAGTAAAAAAATCTAATGGCGTGGTGCTAGTGGCGCACCACTAGTGCGCCATTAGTAAGCAAAAGTGGTGCGCCACTAGCATGCCTTTTCCTAGTAGTGAGTGCCAGTAGCCGGGCATCTTCCAGCAGGTCGAAGTCGTCTTCTCGCGCCTCCTTTGCCTCCACCTCCGTGTACATGGTGACGTGAGGTGAGTCAAACTCGATGTCGGTTGGGATGACGGCCTCGGCCCCGTACACGAGGAAGAAGGGAGTGATGTCAGTTGCATTGTTTGGTGTGGTCTTGATACTCCAGAGAACGGCCAGTAACTCTTCGATCCAACAGCTGGCCGAGTGCTCCAGCGGCTCGACTAGTTGGGCTTGATGCCGGACAGGATGAGGCCGTTTTCTCGCTCGACCTAGCCGTTTGATTGCTGATGGGCAATGGACGCTAAGTCCAGTCGGATGCCCCGCGTCGCGTAGAAACGGGTCAAGGCGCCTTTTGCAAAGTTTGTGCCATTGTCAATGATAATGTTGTGCGGTACGCCGTACCGGACGGTGATGTCGGCAATGAAGGTCACCGCAATTGGATCGTTGAGCTTCTTGATTGGCCTAGCTTCAATCCATTTGGTGAATTTTTCAACAGGGACTATAAGATGGGTCATGCCGCCGCATGCTGTCTTGAATGGGCCTACCATGTCCAGCCCCCAAATGGCAAACACCGAAGTGAGGGGGATGGAGATGCGGAGCATCCTATGGACATCACCATGTCAAGAGTCTTCTTGGCAAGTGACACGTGTGACCTCTACTTCTCATACATAAAGGTGAATCATCTCCTTTACACGTGTTCACTTGACCCCTTCGAGGATGGTATACTACTTGACACTCCACTCATGTGCATGCATAGGTATTGTCGGAGCGTCACGGACGAGGAGGAGGAGTGCTAGCGCCAAGGATCACCTACACCATCCACGAGGGAAGCGTGGAAGAGAAGACGGAAGAAACGGAGCTGCTGGAAAAGCTACAGGCTCCGGACGTCCGGCCTCTACCGAACGACCGGTGACTCCCAGGCGACTGGACGACCGGAGGCCACCGGACGTCCGTGACATCGACAACAGAACCGAAATCCATGAAATTACCGGAAGTCCGGGAGCTACCGGACGTCCGGTCCCTCCCGAGCCACCGGACGTCCGGCCCCATGCTGTCTGCGCACAGTTATCGGGCCAGAGGCCCATGTATCCCTCTCCCACTTACCCCTTCGTGGTCCTAGACTATATATACTCCTCCACCTCCACCATTTTAGGTAGCAATGATTTAGCTCAGATGTGAGATAGAGCTTTGCTCATCCATTACGGATCTACTCCACGAGAGAGACCGCGGCCCCTCTACGAAGAAGATCTACCTTGGATTCAAGACCCCTAACGGGAAGATACTTCGCGGATTCAAGACCTCCTCACGGAGATGAACTTTACCTTGTATCTTTCCCTTTGTTGTTCATGTACCTTGTGATCTTGTGTGTTTGATTGTCTAGTGGAAGTGTGATTGGACTTGTTCTTGAGTGTTTTCCCTTGTGTTTTCTCCCCGTGTTCTTTGCGGGATCCCCTCCATTTCGTGAAAGATCGGCCATCTAGGGTTCCACCCTACATCATTATGGTATCAAGAGCAAGGTTTCTCACGAATTTGGAGCCCCCTCCACCATTTTTCTAGCTTGTTTTTGTTGTGTTCTTCCCCAATTTCGAAAATTCCCCACCAAAAATAGCCCCAAATTTTTTTGTGATCTGTTAGTTTGATGATATTTTGTTGATTTTGATACGTGAATTTGCTTGGTTTCAAGTGGATGTAGCATTTCCCCAAGTTTACCCATCTTTCCTCCACAAAATCCGTCAAATTTTGTCCCCAAAATCATCCATTTCCGCCGAAAATCGCGTTCCCGAGCTCAAATCTCGCGTTGACCCCGACCCACCGGACGACCGGCGTTTTACCGGACGTCTGGACCCTCATGAAGCACTGGACGTCCGGAACTCACCGGACGACCGGCACCCCATTACAGAATGAAAATACCGGATTTCCGAGCTCGACCGGACGTCCGGCCCCCGGACATCCGTCACTTTCCGGACGTTCGGTACCTGTAGATTCCCATTCTGGCTGTTTTTTGTTTTGGTCATAACTAATTCATCCGAACTCTGATTTGGACGTTCTTTAGCTCGTTTCGAAGCTCTTGACATCTCCCTTCACACAAAAATACTACCATCATCATTTGACTCCATCATATTTTGTGGATTTTGGCATCTTTGCCATGGGCTTCCACCATATCATCCGCCTACCCACCACCTACTTCCGCAACCTAACCATTTTGTTCCCCATAGCATTTGTGGTTGCTTGAGTAGTGATTTGAGTCTCCTAAGGTGTTTAGGCTACTTAGGGACAATCTATTCATCATCAACCACCACCACCACTTCCGCATAGCTTAGCCTAGCCCACTATACATTTTCGCCAACCCAACCTACCCCAATTTTGTTGAGCTTGTTTGAGTTGTGGCTTGTGTCTCCTAAGGTGTTTCGGCTACTTAGGGACCGTGACTTCAACTCCGACACCATGTATAGCCCATCATACACTTCCATCACCATAACCCATTTTGACCGGGTTTCCACCAACATTTCCGCAACCACCACCGCTTGTCCGCTACCACCATTTGACATTTGTCCTTGAGATTTTGAGTTGTGGTTTTTCCGTTTCCTAAGGTGTTTCGGCTAATTAGGAACGGGTCTACATCGAGAACACCGCCACTCATCATCGCCACGAGGTCGTCATCGTACATAAGGACGGTAACCTCGACGACATCATTGTATATTCCCCTTGCAATTGCATTGTTAACCCCTAGCCCATTTTGCGTCACTTGCCTATCGAGACTAGCCTTTGAGTATTGCCGGCAACGTTACTTGTGCACATTAGTGATCATCGATCCACCCTTCCATTGCATACATACCATATCATCTTGGTATCATCATATCATCCCTTGTGTCACAAGATTGTTCCAGCATATACAAAATTGCTATCTTGGTTTGTGCATTTTGCATTGTGACCATAAAAAACAAAAAGAGAATAAGCTTTTAAGAAAAAAGAGAAAGCAAAGAAGCTTGTAAGCAAGAGCCATAGCATCATACCACATTGCATATAAGATTGCCATATCCGATCATCTTGGATCATCTTGTGCTAAAAGCATCGGAACATCATACACATAGCATACTTGTGATAGGAAGTCGCTACATTTTGTCTCATATAGGTAGTGCACAAGTTCGTATCCGCCTATTGAGCAATCGGCTAGCGTCTCTCTAGTGTTGTGCGACAAGAGCATTTTCCGTGGATTCCACATTTTCAGCTCAATCCTTGGTTGCACAACGACATTTATCTATCCGTGTGTGTGTTTCCGTGTGCCACATATTGCTATTGGTCTACTTGTTACATTTGCGAATTTGTGAATCTCTTTCAACATTATTGACTCTTTCTAACATTTTGCATCACATTTTTGTGCAACTATCCTCACTGAGCTCCACCATAAGCTTTACTTGATAGGTGTGAGTGAACAAGTCTGGTACCAATTCCACTATTCTTTCATTTCACATTGAGTGAAACGGGATACATCCTCAATGTTGGGAAAATGTAACTTGGTATTGTTTATCTCATCTCCTACTCACCTTTGCTCGAGTCTTGTGATGGATAGGCAAAGCATTTCATCTACTTCGGTCTACAACAACAACGACAAGTTCGATGCCATGACGAACCACTTGTGCGCCAACATGGATGCTCAAATGGAGGAGCTCAAAGCCATCATCAAGAACCGCAAGAGGTCTCCCTCATCTTCGAGAAGACGCCCAAGTGCACATCCCTCCGAGCTACCATCTTCGGCAAGATCACATCGGCATCGACACCATCAACAACAAGAACGTGAAGGTCATGAGCTCAACACCAACAACCGCTCAACGACTTCACCATGTACCTTGGCATCTTCGCCAAGCGACTTCAAGGCATCTTCGCCTTTGGACATACGGCATCTTCGCCAACAAGCACCCCCAGCTTATGCTCAAGAGAAGCTCCCCAAGCTCAAGCCCATGACTTTCACGAGCTACTACGACCTCGACAACGACTACGAGATTCCTTTCTATGGGACTCAAGAACCTGAGGAGTATCTCGAGTGGGAACGCTTGATGGACGACTACCTCACGCTACTTCAAGTTCCTCCCCAAGATCAAGTGAAGTGCGCCACAAGAAACTTCCACGACTTCGCATCGACATGGTGGTTTCACACACCTTCGGAAGAGTATGAAATGAGTTGGCCCAAGACGAAGAAAGCTTTGCGGCGAGAGTTCGTGCCTCCCACTTACACGGAACATCTTCTACGCCAATTGAAGAACACCATACAAGGATCTAAGTCCAGCGACAAATACTTCAAGGAGATGAAGATTGCCTTGCGACGAGCTGGCGTGGACGACCCCATTTTGATGAAGTTCCATTTCATGATGGGATTGAACAACGACATCTCCAAGACTATCTTCCTCGAGAACTACAAGTCCCTCGACAACAACTACATTGGTGCTCTCAAGGCGGAACAAGACCTCATGAAGGCAAAGGCTTCTCCACCGCAAGCACACTTCTCGAAGACCAAGCTCCAAGAGGGCGCACATGAGGCTAGTACCACCATGATGTCCAAGACCAACGAGCTCTAAGACGATGTTCCCAAGTTCGACTCCACCGCCATCCCATTTTGTGGCATTGATGATGCCGAGTCTACTTCGACTCTTTTTCAAGACGGTGCGGCGACGACTACGACTACGGAGCTATTCGAGGACCAAGCTTCGGAGGCGAACGACATGGTGACGAGCAAGGATGATGCTTCCATCTTAGGAGGCGAGAGTGATGATGTGCCATCTTCGGCCTTCATCCACGGCGACGATGACGAGATGATCGAGCATGGGATTTTCCCTTCGGTCATGGAGGAGAGTGATGATGTGCCATCTTCGGCCTTCATCCACGGTGACGATGAGGAGATGGTTGAGAATGGGATTTTCCCTTCGACCATGGCGACGTATGATGACTTGAGTGACTTTTGCCACCATATTGAGAGTGAGAGCGAGTTCACCACTAGCCCCATATATGATGAGCTGCCCCGATTCCCATGTGAGGAGAGCCACAACCCCCACCACTTGAGTGAGATGAGTGACTCCACCATATGTGAGTTTGAGTGCACCTACCTAGAGAGAGTGAGTGTGCCACCACATAGAGAGAGTGAGATAGTTGATAGGTCATGTGAGGCCACTTTCAACAATAACGACTTGACCTCTACCTCTATTGTGTCTTCTCATTTGGTGCTAGGTCCCACATATGATGACGCGCCAATTCTCGACGACTTCATCCTTCCATTGGACAAGACGATGGCCATGGTGGAATATGACGCACCCCCCACATGGTTCCATCAAGATGAAGATGATGACCACCTTTTGGTCTTTTCCACCTCACCTACACCACATGAGTGGAATGAGAAAGGTAACAAAGGTGAAGGTGATGCTCTCGTCCCACTAGTGGACTATGTTAACATTGATTGCTTGCATGATGTTGATCCACCTATTGCCATGCTTCATTCTGGTATGATTTCCCCATGCGATGATTTACCCATTTATGATGAGTTTGATGATTGCCATGTGGAGTCTATTAGTTGTGATGCCATGTTGCATAGGATTTCTTGTGATAATTCTATTGGCCACATCATGTTTGACAATCCGCTTGACTTGTCATATGCTATGCATGAGATCAATCATATGTCATATTTGCAATCTCATCGTAGTAACTATGCACATGCCATTAAGATAAACCCAATTTGCACTTATGGCATAGATGACAAGCCCATGGTTATTGGCATTTGTTTTTCTTGTGATGATATTGACATGCTTCCTTTGCATCATATCCATCATATGCCATGCCATGATTACCTAGCTTCGGACATGCATTGTTTTGGATGTTGTTCCACTTCTCCACATTATGCTTCCGATATTGCTCATGAGGAGACCCCCATAGTTTCCTCATACATTTTAGGAGATTTTGATCCATCCCATCCATTGCATGATCGCCATACTTGTGTGCACAATATGCTCCCCATGAATGCCAATGCTATTGTTACGCCACATACTTGCTCTAATTTGTGTCCCCATCGTGCTATACATGACAACTATTATTTCATGATGGATGACATATTTCTCTATCGTGCCTCAAATTTATTTGAGAGATGCCTATCTTGTGCTAACTCATACGTGCACATACACATCATGATGGATGATGTGTACATTTACCACGCGTACAATTTCTTTGGTTTGTGTCTCTTTTGTGTAGGTACCCATCCATACTCATCAACTTCACCAACACACGAGTTGACGAAAAGAGCTCTAGAGAGGAATGATGACTTGGGATTCCGTGGATTATCTTTCCCACCGTTCCCTTCACGCAAAGACTTCGCGCATTCCTTCTACATGGCACTCACATGGTTATGGGTTATTGTCCATTATATCTCTTATGCCCCTCTTTCCATGTTAACTTTGCATGATATGCTCATTTATATGCCTTTGCCATGCATTTGTGACCCATGCTTCGCATTACACATGATGATTGATTCTCATACTTGTATGTGTATTTGCAAGCTTGGTGGAGATGTTGCTTGTTATTGCCATGTTTGCTTTGTGCCAAATGCCTATGATGATACCTTGTTCATGCTATGTGCTCGTGCTTGCGATATGTCATGTGCATTGCCTATATCCACTATTTGCTCACATGACATGATTGCCATGATTTCCTATAGTGTGTTGCATCTTCGCGCCACTAATTTGCACGACATGATTTCTATGCTTGACTATGTTGCATCACCAATGATTCATACTTGCTCATTTCATGCGGTTGATGACAACCTTTGCCATGCTTTGCACATGATTGCTATTGCTTGTTGTCATATGTCTCCACATGTTGTCTCTCTCATGCTACCATGTATTGAGCGCAACCACGATTTTAGTCTTGCCAATGAGATTGCCCCCATAGCATTATCGCATTTATTTGGAGATTATGACATCATTCTTGTGAAGCATGCTTGTTTTACCTCCTTGCACCATATGCTTAGTACCATGAATATAGCCATTGTTCCATCATATTATTCATGCACTTTTGCTCCTAATGGTTATGTGCAAGAGCAGAGAACCATCATGATGGATGATGTGTTTATCTACCATGCACATACATTCTTCGTTTTGTTGTGTGCATGTGTAGGATACTTGGACTTCGTGTCGACTTCCACTTCACGTGAGTTGACCATTCGAGCTCTTGAGAGCGAACCACTTTCTACCACGACGCTTCTACATCGCACTTGCTTGTGCTTCGGCATTGTGAAGGATGCACAAGGACACACTTTCGAGGTGATATCTTTCTCTTTCGAGAAACCACAATCCATGCGCATGAACATTGTGGATCATACTAGTTGTGTTGCTTGCACCATGACTCTTTGCACACATGCTAGAGATCTTTCTTTGACTTGCCATTGCCACATTGCCATGCTTCATGATATATATGCCTTGTGTGTTGCATCCGACTTGTGGATTACTTGTCCCTATCATATGCTTGGTTGCAACAATATCATCTCTTCACATATGCCATGTCTCATTGCTTTTCACATGATTGACTTGATTGCCTCACACATGTTGAACAATTGCTATTTCTATTGTGTTGAGTGCCACTCGACTTTCACTACACCCTATGCACATTATGCTCGGATTGTCTTGCACTTGACCCTTGTGTTTAGACACTTCATTTTCTTTGGTGTTGTGAATGATTCGTATACCTACCATAGACCTTTCATTGAGCGCTTTATGCATGCTTGCTATGACTTTGAGGTAGATGCTTATTCTCTTAACACACATTTGTGCATCTCTACCTCACATTTACATGCTTGTTTTCATGATGACCTTGATTGTGCTCAATTGATGTTCTTAAATGCCATGCCACAACCCTTTGTCACACCCTATGCTATGCTTGATGACAACACTTCTTGGGTGAATCACCTCTTGAATGCTTGGTATTGCACTAACGCTAACCACATTTGTTTTTCCAAGTGTTTGTTTTCCTTGCTCCTTTTGAAGGAATCACTAGACAGTGTGACATTGGAGAGTGCCCATGTAGAGCTAGAAGATCATGAGTACTTCGTGATCGTCCACATCTACACGACGACGCCATCTCTTTCCCATGGTGATTTGGTTTTCGATCCGAGGTCGGATCTTTCCCAAGGGGGAGGGGATGATGCGGAGCATCCTATGGACATCACCATGTCAAGAGTCTGCTTGGCAAGTGACACGTGTGACCTCTACTTCTCATACATAAAGGTGAATCATCTCCTTTACACGTGTTCACTTGACCCCTTCGAGGATGGTATACTACTTGACACTCCACTCATGTGCATGCATAGGTATTGTCAGAGCGTCACGGACGACGAGGAGGAGTGCAAGCGCCAAGGATCACCTACACCATCCGTGAGGGAAGCGTGGAAGAGAAGACGGAAGAAACGGAGCTGCTGGAAAAGCTACAGGCTCCGGATGTCCGGCCTCTACCGGACGACCGACGACTCCCAGGCGACCGGACGACTGGAGGCCACCGGACGTCCGTGACATCGGCAATAGAACGGAAATCCAGGAAATTACCGGAAGTCCGAGAGCTACCGGACATTCGGTCCCTCCCGAGCCACTGGACGTCCGGCCCCATGCTGTTTGCGCATAGTTATCGGGCCAGAGACCCATGTATCCCTCTCCCACTTACCCCTTCGTGGCCCTAGACTATATATACTCCTCCACCTCCACCATTTTAGGTAGCAATGATTTAGCTCAGATGTGAGATAGAGCTTTGCTCATCCATTATGGATCTACTCCACGAGAGAGACCGCGGCCCCTCTACGGAGAAGATCCACCTTGGATTCAAGACCCCTAACGGGAAGATCCTCCGCAGATTCAAGACCTCCTCACGGAGATGAACTTTACCTTGTATCTTTCCCTTTGTTGTTCATGTACCTTGTGATCTTGTGTGTTTGATTGTCTAGTGGATGTGTGATTGGACTTGTTCTTGAGTGTTTTCCCTTGTGTTTTCTCCCCGTGTTCATCGTGTTCTTTGTGGGATCCCCTCCATTTCGTGAAAGATCGGCCATCTAGGGTTCCACCCTACATCAGATGGTCTTGAGTGCAGAAGCCGGCAAGTGTTGCTTGGAGCTGAAGCATTGGTACCCGTTGCACTTCTTTACCAAATCCTTGTCATCGTCCAAAGTAGTCGGCCAGAAGAATCCATGGCGAAAAGTGCTACTTCTCGAGCTTGCGTTGTATTCCCTCGAAGAGGAAAGGGTGATGCAGCACAGTAGCGTAAGTATTTCCCTCGGTTTTTGAGAACCAAGGTATCATTCCAGTAGGAGACCACACGCGAGTCCCTCGTACCTGCACAAACAAATAAGAACCTTGCAGGCAACGCGATAAAAGGGGTTGTCAATCCCTTCTCGGTCACTTAAAAAGTGAGATCTGATAGATATGATAATATAATATTTTTGGTATTTTTTCTATAGAGATTGAAAGTAAATAATGCAAAGTAAAGTAAATAGTTGATGGAAGATTAATATGATGAGAATAGACTCGGGGGCCATAGGTTCACTAGTGGCTTCTCTCATGATAGCAGATTTCTACGATGGGTGACCAAATTACAGTCGAGCAATTGATAGAAGAGCGCATAGTTATGAGAATATCTAGTCAAGATCATTGTATATAGGCATCACGTCCATGACAAGTAGACTGAAACGATTCTGCATCTACTACTATTGCTCCACACATCGACCGCTATCCAACATGCATCTAGAGTATTAAGTTCATAAGAACAGAGTAACGCCTTAAGCAAGATGACATGATGTAGAGGGATATACTCAAGCAATATGATATAAACCCAAGGCCAAGCACTTCTCCCATTGCAAGAACTATAGATCTAGTAGGCCAAACCAAACCGATAATTCGAAGAGACTTGCAAGGATATTTAAATCATGCATATAATATTGCAGAAAAGAATCCAATATTGTTAATAGGAAATCTTGATCATAAACCCACAATTCATTGGATCTCGGCAAACACACCGCAAAAATATTACATCGAATAGATCTCCTTGAAGACTGAGGAGAACTTTGTATTGAGATCCAAAGAGAGATAAGAAGCCATCTAGCTAATAACTATGGACCCAAAGGTCTATGGTAAACTACTCAAAACTCATCGGAGAGGCTATGGTGTTGATGTAGAAGCCCTCCATGATCGATGCCCCCTCCGGCGGAGCTCTGGAACAGGCCCCAAGATGGGATCACACGGGTACAGAAGGTTGCGGCGATGGAACTAGGGTTTCGTGGTGCTCCCTGATGTTTTCAGGGTATGGGAGTATATATAGGCTGAAGAAGCACGTCAGGGGAGCCACAGGGGGCCCACGAGGGTGGGGCGCGGGCCTACCCCCCCGGGCGTGCCCCCTGCCCTTGTGTCTGCCTTTCTTGCTTCCTCGCGTGTACTCCAAGTCTTCTGTGTTGATATCCAAAAATATCTCTCACGAAGGTTTCATTCTATTTGGACTCCGTTTGATATTCCTTCTCTGCAAAACACAGAAATAGGCAAAAAAAACAGCAATTTGCACTGGGCCTTGGGTTAGTAGGATAGTCCTAAAAATAATATAAAAGTGTATAATAAATCCCATTAAACATCCAAAACAGAATATATAATAGCATGGAACAATAAAAAATTATAGATACGTTAGTGTAACATCCCAAATTTTCAATTTGGAATGTTATACATAGATCATGTTGCATATCATATTTTTATTGATTTGTGTGTTGCGATCCTCGAAAATTCTAAGCAACTCAAGGACCCACGAAGAGAGTTGGGGACTTTACCGTTTTCATATTTGAGTTTTTCTCAAATACCGGTACGAGGATCACTTTGGTTTTAACTATTTTTCGCTCCGAAAATATTTCGTAATAAAATATATGAGCGGAGATAATATGACTTCTCCGAAACTAATGAAATATTGGAGGAAAATATTAAAATCAACTTTGGTATTTTATTTGGATTTATTTGCAATTTTATTTGCATAGGAAAAATGTGCGGTTTCAAAATTGCATTTAGGTCCGGGACAAATGTTCACTTTGTCCTAAATATTATTAGAGGACGGTGAAAATTTATTTCGGAATTTTTCGGGTCCATTTAGTTTTTTTTTTGCCTGTTTTGCTGCGTCAGGACTATAAAAAAAGTGGAACCGACCTAGTCAGGCCGTGTCCGACTAGGACTCTACCCGGCCGGCCCCTTTAAAGGCCGAGGCCCGGCCGCCTTAGCCCGCCAGCCACGCCGCCCCAAACCCTAGCTGCTGCCGCCAGCTCGCGCCGCCACGAGCTGCGCCGCCGCCGCCAGCTCCCGCCGCCGCCGTGAGCCGCCGCCCCGCCGCCACCTTGCCTCGCCTCGCCTCCCCGCCACCGCCCCGCTGGACACCGCCGAACTCACCTCGTCGCCGCGCCGCCGCCGGACACATTGAACCCACCTTGTCTGTTTTTCTTTTTCAGGGTTTTTCCGCGGTTATTTTCGATCGTGATTTCTGCCCTGATCTTCTTTTTAGTTTTTCTTTTCGCTCGTAAGTCGGAATCAGGCAATTCAAGCGCCTAGATCTTTGTCTCGAAGTCCTCTTTCCGTTTAACCAACTTGAACAAGGTTTTGGTACTGTAAAATTTGACTTTAGTTCCATCTAGTAAATGGATCTTGTTTCTTTTGTAGTTTGAGTTTCGTTGCTCCGTTTGTTTTGATTCTTTCTGCAGACCGGAGTTCTTCAGTTCAAATTTCTGGTTAGATCTTCATATTTGGAGTTTTACCTGTGCATCTTTCCTTTGTTACTTATGTATGCTATTGTTTGCTTGTGAAAGAATTCCCGGAGTGCGAAGCGTGCTACTACGAGTCCCTAGGTTTTGCGAATCATCAACAAGGCTAGTAACACATTGATCATACCCCTTTATTACCCAGTTTTTACGCATTAGATCAAACCCTCACACATTGCATGAGTAGGATCTCATAACTTGTGCCTATTACCTGCATTTTTTTCAAACCCTTGGGAGTTCATTCTATGTTGTGCTTAGGTTGCCATGCTATGCTCGTAGACGTGGATTGGGTTTGAGAGTATCCATGACAGATGTGAGATTGTTAAATTAATGGTTCAACTTAAGGTGGCAACTTTAATACACATCTAGGTGGATTGGTTGCAGGGCACCTGGAAAATCCAGTGTTGTCCTAGGCGATCCCGGGGGTACAGTGTGATTTTTCCTATGGAATGCCTCCCAGGCTCAAAGGGATCATAAAACTGTTCATGCTAGAAACTTCCATGTGCAGCCACAATGCCATTATGGGCTCTGGCATGGTTGAGTATGTTGTGTGAGCTCTTTCGTGGTGGACTAGCAGATGTAGGGGAAAGTAGGTGTACCAGTCCACCTGGGGTAAAGAGTAAATGCTTCTGAAAGACTGTGTCTCCGTCATCCGTTTCTCAAACACCATGTTGTGTGAGAAATCCAATGGAGGAGATCGAGTCTTGTGGGGGAAAATGCGCAAACCTCTACAGAGTGTACAAACTAATCATGATTAGTCGTGTCCTCGGTTATGGACATCTTGAGTATCTGGTACTTGAATTATTTGTTGATCTCATCACTCTAAAAAACTAATTTTGTGGGTTGTTAATGACTACTTTAATTGGGATTGAGTTGGAGGTACCTTCTCAATGATATTTCAACTATCATGATAGTTAATATAAAAGTTATTCCTTTGTTGTAGGGAAAAATGGCTTTATGAAAAAACAATAACCTTAGAGCCTCCACCAGCCATATATGCATGTAGTGTTAGCCTGTATTCTGTTACTTGCTCTACTGTGTTATCTTGCCAGCATATTCCATGTGCTGGCCCGTTTCGGGCTGCAACATGTCATGTTGCAGACTTTTCAGAAGAAGAGTAAGGTGCGCTAGGTCATTTGTCATGCACTCAGCTATGCCGTTGGAGTTGATGGACTCACTTATCTTCCAATGCTTCCACTTTATCATGTTAGATGGCCTTATGCCATTTTATTTTGTAATAAGTTCTCTTTTGAGACATTCGATTGTAATAAGTGTGTGATTGCCACTCTGTTATAAATCCTTCAAAGTACTGTGTGTGTTAGCATTACTGATCCAGCGATGACACAGAACACAGAGTCTTCGGTCCATTCGGATCGTGGTCGCTACGAGATGGTATCGGAGCACACGCTGAATGTAGGACACGACCACTAAGATAACCCATAGGTCACTCTTCTCTACTCATTTCTGACTCCTCTCCATTTTCTACTCTTTAGGATGGTGGACCCAAGGAACAAGTTCACTCAACCGGATGAAGACACACCTTTTGGGCGACACTTGAAGGAAGTCACTAGGTACCTAAAAATCGGAAAACCAAGCTTCATCGGGACCTACACCGCCACTTTACCGGAAGAGGAGCGATTGAATATTCAAGTTCAAATTCTCGGGAGGACATTCGCACCATCCACTGAGCCCATAGAGTTTTCCTTTGATGCACCAACCTAGAGCCTAGGCAATAGTATGGCAGCCCACATTACCATGGGACGTATTGGAGATGTCTACAAGCAGGAGCTGAAGGACACCATCTACCAGATATGTGGACGTCGAGATGAGCAATGGGACATGATCAGCACTCGGAAGGACAGGTCCATTGCAGCTTTCATCCAGGAGTTAAACCAGCACATTCATCGACAGGAGCACCAGATGTGCGCAGACATGATAGATTTGAAGAAGGCGTTAACCAGGAACTCGGAGCTAGAAGAGGAACTCAAGTCTACATGTGGTGGATACGAGGAGGAGATGACAATACTTGTGGAGAAGAATGACGACCTGACAAGGAAGCTAGGAGTATTCATGGGAAATCCAGCGTCAGGAGGAGGAGAAGAAGAAGAAGAACCCCAGGAGATTTGTTCTGAAGACTACATCATCATCGATGACACCGACTCAGACCCTGATGATACTAATGATGACTATTAAGATGAAGCTGGAGCAGATATCATGGAATCTTCCGCTGGTCAAAATTTCTAGATGACCACCCTATCACTAGTACTTTTCCCCCATAAAGTAGAATTTAGAGCACTTTTGTAACATTAGTTAGATCTTTGTATGCCCTTTGCTTGAATTGATTGGTGTGATATGATTGTGTTTGTCTCATGTGCATATGGGTAGTGAATTTTCCCCTAGACCTCATTTCTATTCTAATCTCTTCCCTGTACACCCATCAGATGCCTCCGAGACGTGAGCCCGGATTTCAGTTTCCCCCTGAGCTCACTCAGTTGATCCAGCAGCAGAACACTTTGATGCAACTTCTTGTCCGGAACAACCAGAAAAATCAGAACGACAACACAAACCCTCCACCACCACCACCAGGGGACAACCTGACCCATTTTCTAAGGTTGCAGCCACCGGTGTTTTCTAGTAGCATTGAGCCGATAGTTGCTGATGACTGGCTACGCAAGATTGGAAGGGAGTTTATGAATGCAAATAGCACGGATGCCGAGAAGGTGCATTTTGCCGCACAGCAATTGGCTGGACCAGCAGCAGCATGGTGGGAGAATTACACAGCCACTTTTCATATAGCCAATGTCACTTGGGATCAGTTTCAACAAGCTTTTCGCACCGCCCTTGTCTCAACTGGAGCCATGAGAATGAAGAAGCGTGAGTTTCGCAACTTGCGCCAAGGAAATCGTACTATGGCTCAGTACGTAGATGAGTTTAGTACTCTATCTCGCTATGCCCCTGATGATGTGGCCACAGATGCCGCGAAGTAGTAGAAGTTTATGGAAGGGACGAATGATGGGATGACCATACAGTTGATGGTGGCAACCTTCAACAACTACCAGGAGTTGGTAGACAAGGCTCTTATGATTGAAGAGAAGAAGCAGCAGATTGAGAGCCGCAAGAGGAAGTATGGACAAGGAAAGAATAATTATGGAGCCCAGAAGAAGCCCCGTTTCACCTCGAACTCGGGAGGATACACCCATAACTATGGAAGCCACACCCATAATGGAGGGAGTTCTCACAACCACAATGGCTCCAAGAATGGGGATGGGAATGGAGCAAGCAATAATCAGAACCGCTCTACTCCATTCACACCCGCCAAGAGGGATTTAAGTCACACTACATGTTTCAAGTGCGGTAAGAATGGACAATATGCTGGAGAGTGCCCGGAAGCGAAGAATGGGAACCGCAATGGAAGCGCTGGGAAGAAGCCCAACCCTTTCAACAATTGACAAGTGAACCACATGACCGTGAAGGAGGTTGAAGAGCAGCCTGATGCAGTTGTCGGTAAGTTTATGGTTAAGTCATTTACCGCAGTAGTTCTTCTCGATAGTGGTGCATCGCATTCATACATCTCAAGGGGGTTTGTGAATAGATATAAGTTACCAACCCAATTCCTTAAGACCCCCATGTTAGTAAGTTCCCCAGGAGCAGAGTATATGGCAAGTCAAGGATGTTTTCAGATGCCATTGAGCATTGGACGCCATGTCTTCCCCTTAGACCTAATAGATTTGGAGTCACAAGGATTGGATGTGATACAAGGTATGGATTGGCTATCGATGTATGGAGGGAACATCGATTGTGCTAGTAAGTCGATTTTAGTTACCACCCCGGAGGGAAAAAGGATCAAGTATGTATCTAGGCATTCGCCTAGGAGGACACAAGTAAATTCTCTCGAGAGAGTTGTTCAGGAGGAAGTGCATGTAGTAAAGGATTACCCGGATGTATTTCTAGAGGAGCTACCAGGCATGCCGCCAGATAGAGACATTGAGTTTTTGATAGAGGTATTGTCAGGCACCGGACCAATATCGAAGAGACCATACCGGATGCCAGCGAATGATCTGGAAGAGATCAAGAAGCAGATTAAGGAGTTACTGGAGAAAGGATTCATTCGACGAAGTTCATCACCTTTGGGATTCCCAGTGCTTTTGGTCAAGAAGAAGGATGGATCTTTAAGGATGGTCGTTGATTATCGAGCACTGAACGAAGTGACGATTAAGAATAAGTACCCACTGCCGATGATCAATGATTTGTTTGACCAACTTCAAGGAGCTAAAGTATTCTCCAAGATCAATCTACGATTAGGATACCACCAGTTGAAGATCCGAGAGAAGGATATACCTAAGACAGCCTTCACTACAAGGTATGGGCTATATGAGTATACGGTTATGTCATTCGGGTTGACTAACGCCCCTGCCTACTTCATGAGTATGATGAATAAGGTGTTCATGGAGTTCTTGGATAAGTTTGTCGTGGTATTCATTGATGATATCTTCGTGCACTCGAAGAATGAAGAGGAACACGAGGAGCATTTGCGTTTGGTTCTTGAGAAGCTCAGAGAACATCAGTTATATGCCAAGTTCAGAAAATGTGAGTTTTGGTTGAAGGAAGTTGGATTCATAGGACATGTTATATCAGGAGAAGGTATAGAAGTGGATCCTGTCAAGGTACAGACAGTCACTGAGTGGATGGCACCCACCTCTGTTGGAGAAATCCGCAGTTTTCTTGGACTCGCGGGATATTACTGGAGATTCATAGAGAATTTCTCCAAGATTGCAAAGCCTATGACAGCATTGTTAAAAAAGGACACAAAGTTTCATTGGACTGAAGAGTGCGAAGAAAGTTTCCAGGAGTTGAAGAAACGTTTGACGACAGCCCCAGTGCTGATCTTGCCAAATATACGCAAGGATTTCCAAATGTATTGCGATGCTTCATGCTTAGAACTTGGAGGAGTACTCATGCAGGACGGAAGAGTTGTTTCTTATGCATCTCATCAACTTCAACCACACAAGTTGAATTATGCTACGCATGATTTGGAGTTAGCAGCAGTGGTGCATGCGCTCAAAACCTGGAGACATTTCCTTATTAGGAATCGTTGTGATGTGTACACGGATCACAAGAGTTTGAAGTACATTTTCACCCAGAAGGAGCTGAACCTTAGACAGAGGAGATGGTTGGAGCTCATAAAGGATTATGATATGAAGCTGCACTATCATCCAGGCAAGGCCAATGTCATTGCAGACGCTTTGAGCCGGAAGAGTTATGCCAATACCCTAGTAAATGGAGGATTGCCGAAGGAGTTAGCAGAAGATCTCAGGGAGCTTTGTTTGGAGATAGTTCCTAGAGGATTTGTTGCAACCTTGGAGGTTCAGTCAACATTATTGGGAAAGATACGAGAAGCTGAAAAGGATGACAAAGAGATTGCCGAGATAAAGGATAAGATGAGTGAAGGAAAAGCCAAGGTTTTTTGTGAGGACGAACGCGACACCTTGTGGTTTGAGGACTGAATCTATGTGCCCAACAACACCGAGATCAGGAAGTTGATACTACAGGAAGCACATGATTCACCATACTCGATACACCCCGAAAACACTAAGATGTATTTGGTTTTGAAGGAATGTTTCTGTTGAACGGGAATGAAGAAGGACATTGCCGAGTATGTAGCCGTATGTGATGTATGCCAGAGAGTGAAGGTAGAACATCATAAGCCAGCAGGATTACTGCAGCCTATGCCGATACCCGAATGGAAGTGGGATAAGCTTGGCATGGATTTTATCACCAGATTACCCAGGACCCGATAGGGATATGACTCAATCTGGGTAGTAGTGGATCGCTTGACCAAAGTAGCCCACTTTATCCCTGTGAAAACCATGTATACCACTGCGAAGTTGCCAAGATATACATGACCTGGAGTTCCGAGGACCATCGTATCAGATAGTGGAACACAGTTTACATCAAAGTTTTGGCATCAGCTACACCAGACTTTGGGAACCAAGCTAGAGTTCAGTACAGTCTTTCACCCACAGACTGATGGACAGACCGAGAGAGTCAATCAGATTCTGGAGGACATGTTGAGAGCTTGCGCGCTAGATTATGGATCTAGTTGGGATGACAACTTGCCCTACGTGGAGTTTTCATACAACAATAGCTACCAGGCCAGTTTGACGATGGCACCGTTCGATGCATTGCACGGGAGGAGATGTCGAATGCCATTGATGTGGGATGAAGTTGGAGACCGTCAGTTATTCGGGCCAGATCTGATCAACGAGTCAGAAGAGAAGGTTAAGCTGATTCGAGATAGACTGAAGGTAGCTTAGTCCAGGCAGAAGAGTTATGCAGACTCGAACCGCAAGGAGGTAGTTTATGAAATAGGAGACAGAGCGTACCTGAGAGTGTCACCCCCGCGAGGTGTTAAACGCTTCGGAGTTAAGGGAAAGTTAGCCCCGAGATTTGTAGGGCCGTACCCTGTTTTAGAACGCATGGGAGAGGTTGCCTACAAGTTAGAGTTACCCGAAGGATTGTCAGGAGTTCATGATGTGTTTCACGTCTCTCAGCCTAAGATGTGCCATGCTGAGATGGCCGATATTCCTCTAAGAGACACAGTGCCCTTGGAAGCAATTCATTTGGATAGTGATCTAACATACGAGGAGAAACCGGCCAGGATCCTCGAGCATGCAAGCAGAGTCACCTGAAGCAAGGTTATCAAGTTTTGCAAAGTTCAGTGGAGTCACCATACCGAAGATGAAGCCACCTAGGAACGAGAGGATGATCTACGCAAGGACCACCCACACCTATTTTCTAGCCAACCTGAATCTCGAGGGCGAGATTCATCCTAAGGGGGGTAGGTTTGTAACATCCCAAATTTTCAATTTGGAATGTTATACATAGATCATGTTGCATATCATATTTTTATTATCTTTGGGTGTTGCGATCCTCGAAAATTCTAAGAAACTCAAGGACCCACAGAGAGAGTTGCGGACTTTACCGTTTTCGTATTTGAGTTTTTCTCAAATATCGGTTCGAGGATCACTTTAGTTTTAATTATTTTTTGCTCCAAAAATATTTCATAATAAAATATATGAGCGGAGATAATATGACTTCTCCAAAACAAATGAAATATTGGAAGAAAAAATATTAAAGTAAACTTTGGTATTTTATTTGGATTTATTTGCATAGGAAAAATGCGCGTTTTTCAAAATTGCATTTAGGTCCGGGAAAAATGTTCACTTCACTTTGTCCTAAATATTATTAGAGGACGGTGAAAAATTATTTCGGAATTTTTCGAGTGCGTTTAGTAATTTTTTTTGCCCATTTTGCTGCGTCAGGACTATAAAAAAATTGGAACCGACCTAGTCGGGCCGTGTCCGACTAGGACTATGCCCGGCCAGCCCATTTAGAGGCCGAGCCCCGGCCGCCTTAGCCCGGCAGCCCCGCCGCCACAAACCCTAGCCGACGCCGCCAGCTCCCGCCGCCGCCGCCGCCCCGCCGCCACATCGCCTCGCCTCGCCGCACCACCGCCGGACGCCGCGCCGCCGCCGGACGCCGCCGCCCCGCCGGACACCGCCGAACTTGCCGGAGGTAGCCGTGAACGATTTTCGCGAGAAAACCATTCAGTCTTTTTTTTAGAACCCTACATTTGTATTTTTTAGATCGGTTCGGTTTTCTGTCGGTTTAGTTAAATAGCGGACGTTCGTACGTTCATTCGTTTTAATGAACGCTTTTCGTCTTTTAGTTACAGACAACGAACGTTCGTTCGTTAGCCTGTTCGTCCGTTTTTCTTTTTCAGGGTTTTTCCACGGTAATTTTCGATTGTGATTTCTGCCCTGATCTTCTTTTTAGTTTTTATTTTCGCTCGTAAGTCGGAATCAGGCGATTCAAGCATCTAGATCTTCGTCTCGAAGCCCTCTTTCAGTTTACCCAACTTGAACAAGGTTTTGGTACTGCAAAATTTGAATTTAGTTCAATCTAGTAAATAGATCTTGTTTTTTTCGTAGTTTGAGTTTCGTTGCTCCGTCTGATTTGATTCTTTTTGCAAACCGGAGTTCTTCAGTTGAACTTTATGGTTAGATCTTCTTATTTGGAGTTTTAGCTGTGCATCTTTGCTTGGTTGCTTATGTATGCTATTGTTTGCTTGCGAAAGAATTCCCGGAGTGCGAAGCGTGCTACCACGAGTCCCTAGGTTTGGCGAATCATCAGCAAGGCAAGTAACACATTGATCATACCCCTTTATTACCAAGTTTTTATGCATTAGATCAAACCCTCACACATTGCATGAGTAGGATCTCTTAACTTGTGGGTCTGTGAAGTAGATTGAGGTAGAACCTATTACCTGCATTTTTTTCAAACCCTTGGGAGTTACTTCTACGTTGTGCTTAGGTTGCCATGCTATGCTCGTAGACGTGGATTGGGTTTGAGATTATCCATGACAGATGTGAGATTGTTAATTTAATGGTTCAACTTAAGGTGGCAACTTTAATACACATCTGGGTGGATTGGTTGTAGGGCACTTGGAGAATCCAGTGTTATCCTAGGATATCCAGGGGGTACCGTGTGACTTTTCCTATGGAATGCCACCCAGACTCAAAGGGATCATAAAACTATTCATGCTAGAAACTTCTGTGTGCAACCACAATGCCATTATGGGCTCTGGCATTGTTGAGAATGTTGTGTGAGCTCTTTCGTGGTGGACTAGCAGATGTAGGGGAAAGTAGGTGTACCGCTCCACCTGGGGTAAAGAGTAAATGTTTCTGAAAGACCGTGTCTCGGTCATCCGTTTCTCAAACACCATGCAGTGCGGTAAATCCAATGGAGGAGATCGAATCTTGTGGGGAAAAGTGCGCAAACCTCTGTAGAGTGTACAAACTAATCATGATTAGCCGTGTCCCCGGTTGATCTCATCACTCTAAAAAAACTAATTTTGTGGGTTGTTAATGACTACTTTAATTGGGATTGAGTTGGAGATACCTTCTCAATGATGTTTCAACTACCATGATAGTTAATATAAAAGTTATTCCTTTGTTGTAGGGAAAAATTGGCTTTATGCAAAAACTTTAACCTTAGAGCCTCCACCAGCCATATATGCATGTAGTGTTAGCCTTTATTCTGTTACTTGCTCTACTGTGTTATCTTGCCAGCATATTCCATGTGGTGACCCGTTTCGGACTGCAACATATCATGTTGCAGAATTTTTAGAAGAAGAGTAAGGTGCGCTAGGTCATTTGTCATGCACTCAGCTATGCCGTTGGAGTTGATTGATTCACTTATCTTCCAAGTCTTCCGCTGTTATCGTGTTAGATGGCCTTATGCCATTTTATTTTGTAATAAGTTCCCTTTTGAGACATTTGATTGTAATAAGTGTGTGATTGACACTCTGTTATAAATCCTTCAAAGTACTGTGTGTGTGATCATTACCGATCCAGGGATGACACAGAACACAGAGACTTCGGTCCATTTGGATCGTGGTCGCTACAGTTGGAGACGTATCAAGCATCCCCAAGCTTAATTCCCGCTCATCCTCGAGTACATAAATGATAAAAACATAATTTATTATGTGGAATGCTAACCAACATAATTCTCAATGTAATATTCTTTATTGTGGCATGAATATTCATATCCGAAAGATTCAAGACAAAAGTATATATTGACATAAGAATAATAATACTTCAAGCATACTAACAAAGCAATCATGTCTTCTCAAAATAACATGGCCAAAGAAAGTTCATCCCTACAAAAAAATCATATAGTTTGGCTATGCTCCATCTTCGTCACACAAAATACTCGAATCATGCACAACCCCAGTTTCAGCCAAGCAATTGTTTCATACTTAAATTTTTTCAAACTTTTTCAACTTTCGCGCAATACATGAGTGTGAGCCATGGATATAACACTATAGGTGGAATAGAGTGGTGGTTGTGGAGAAGACAAAAGAGTAAGATCATCTCACATCAACTAGGCGTATCAACGGGCTATGGAGATGCCCATCAATAGATATCAATGTGAGTGAGTAGGGATTGCTATGCAACGGAAACTAGAGCTATAAATGTATGAAAGCTCAACAAAAGAAACTAAGTGCGTGTGCATCCAACTTGCTTGCTCACGAAGACCTAGGGCATTTGAGAAAGCCCATCGTTGGAATATACAAGCCAAGTTCTATAATGAAAATTCTCACTAGTATATGAAAGTGACTAAACAAGAGACTCTCTATCAGGAAGATCATGGTTCTACCTTGAAGCACAAGTGTGGAAAAAGATAGTAGCATTGTCCCTATTTTTCTTTTTCCTTTTTTTCCTTTTTTTTGGGCCTTTCTTTTTTCTTTGGCCTTTCTTTTTTTTTCTTTGGGACAATGCTCTAATACTTACGATCATCACACTCATATTGATGTACAAATCGATATTATAACTTGATACTAGAACAAAGTATGACTCTATATGAATGCCTCCGGCGGTGTACTGGGATGTGCAATGAATCAAGAGTGACATGTATGAAAGGTTATGCATGGTGGCCTAGCCACAAATACGATGTTAACTACATGATCATGCATGGCAATATGACAATGATGAAGCGTGTCATAGTAAACGGAACGGTGGAAAGTTGCATGGCAATATATCTTGGAATGGCTATGGAAATGCCATGATAGGTAGGTATGGGGGCTGTTTGGAGGAAGGTATATGGTGGGTGTATGGTACCGGAGAAAGTTGCATGGTACAAGAGAGGCTAGCAATGATGGAAGGGTGAGAGTGTGTATAATCCATGGACTAAACATTAGTCATAAAGAACTCACATACTTATTGCAAAAATCTACAAGTCATTAAAACAAAGTACTACACGCATGCTCCTATGGGAAGGGTTGGTAAGAGTTAACCATCCCGCGACCCCGACCTCCACACAAAGGATGACACTCAATGAAATATATCATGCTTCAAATTTGTCACACAGCGGTTACCATACGTGCATGCTACGGGACTTGCAAACCTCAACACAAGTATTTCTCAAATTCACAACTACTCTACTAGCATGACTATAATATCACCATCCTCATATCTCAAAACAATCATCAAGTATCAAACTTCTCATAGTATTCAATGCACTTTTATGAAAGTTTTTACTATACCCGTCTTGGATGCCTATCATATTAGGACGAGTTTTATAACCCTAGCACATTACCATGCTGTTCCAATAGACTCTCAAAATAATATAAGTGAAGCATGAGAGATCAATAATTTCTACAAAATAAAACCACCACCGTGCTCTAAAATATATAAGTGAAGCACTAGAGAAAAACTATCTAGCTCAAAAGATATAAGTGAAGCACATAGAGTATTCTAATAAATTCCAAATCATGTGTATCTCTCTCAAAAGGTGTGTCCAGCAAGGATTATTGTGGTAAACTAAAGAGCAAAGACTCAAATCATACATGACGATGCAAGCAAAACACATATCGTGTGGTGAATAAAAATATAGTCTCAAGTAAAGTTACCGATGGATGAAGATGAAAGAGGGGATGCCTTCCCGAGGCATCCCCAAGCTTAGGCTTTTGGTTGTCCTTGAATTTTACCTTGTGGTGCCTTTGGGAATCCCCAAGATTAGGCTCCTGCCACTCTTTGTTCTATAGTCCATCAAATCCTTACTCAAAACTTGAAAACTTCACAACACAAAACTTAGCCAAAAATCTCGTGACCTCCGTTAGTATAAGAAAACAAACCACCACTCAAAGGTACTATAATGAACTCATTCTTTGTTTGTATTGGTGTTAAAACTACTGTATTCCAACTTCTATATGATTCATACCCCCTGAGACTACTCATAGATTCATCAAAATAAGCAAACAACACACGAAAAACAGAATCTGTCAAAAACAGAACAGTCTGTAGCAATCTATAACCGTTGAATACTTATGTAACTCTAAAAAACTGAAATAAATGGGTGGATGTGGTTAATTTTTCTATTAATCATCTGCAAAAACAATCAACTAAAAAGCACTCTCCAGTAAAAAATGGTAGCTAATCTCGTGAGCGCTAAAATTTCTGTTTTTTACAGCATGATCGCATAAACTTCACACAAGTCTTCCCAAAGGTTCTACTTCGCACAAACACTAATTAAAACACAAAACCACATCTAAATAGAATCTAGATGCAATGTTTATTCCTAAACAGAAGCAAAAACAAATAAAATAAAATTGGGTTGCCTCCCAACAAGCGCTATCGTTTAACGCCCCTAGCTAGGCATGATACAAGAATAGATCTAGGTATTGCCATCTTTGGTAGGTAATCCATAAGTGGCTCTAATAATAGATTCATAAGGTAATTTGATTTTATTCCTAGGAGAGTGTTCCATGCCTTTCCTAAACGTAAATTTGAATCTAATTTTTCCTTCCTTCATATCAATAATTGCACCAATCGTTCTAAGTAAAGGTCTACCAAGAATAAGGACATGTAGGATTGCAATCTATATCAACAACTATGAAATCTACGAGCACATAATTCCCATTTGCAACAATACAAACATCATTAATCCTCCCATAGTTTTCTTAATAGTAGAATCTGCAAGGTGCAAATTTAAAGAACAATCATCAAGTTCATGGAAACCTAACATATCACACAAAGCTTTTGGAATTGTGGAAACACTTGCACCCAAATCACACAAAGCAAAGCATTCATGATATTTAATCTTAATTTTAATAGTAGGTTCCCACTCATCATAAAGCTTTCTAGGGATAGAAACTTCTAATTCAAGTTTTTCTTCATAAGATTGCATTAAAGCATCAACTATGTGTTTGGTAAAAGCTTTATTTTGACTATAAGCATGCGGACAATTTTGCACGGATTGCAACAAGATAGTGGGTTCACTTCTATGTAAAGTTTTGACCTCTTCAATCCCACTTTTAATAGTTTTAGCATCAAGATCTAAAAACTCTGAATCATTGGGACGCCTTTTAACTAAAGTAGACTCCTCTCCAGTCCCGTATTTATCAAGATTCATACGAGAAAATAAGGATTTAATAGGAGACACATCAATCACTTTCAGATGTTCATCTTTACTATCACGAAAACTAGAAGAACACGATTTCATAAAGCAATCTCTTTTAGCACGCATCCTAGCGGTTCTTTCTTTGCACTCATCAATGGAAATTCTCATGGCTTTGAAAGACTCATTGATATCATGCTTAGGAGGGATAGATCTAAGTTTCAAAGAATCCACATCAAGAGAAATTCAATCCACATTCCTAGCCAACTCATCAATCTTAAGCAATTTTTCTTCAAGCAAGGCATTGAAATTCTTTTGTGAATTCATAAATTCTTTAACACTAGTTTCAAAATCAGAGGGCATCTTACTGAAATTTCCATAAGAGTTATTGTAGGAATTACCATAATTATTAGAGGAATTACTAGGAAAAGGACTAGAATTAAAGTTTCCTCTATAAGCATTGTTACCAAAAATATTCCTACCAACAAAATTCACATCCAAAGATTCATTATTATTCTCAATCAACGTGGACAAAGCCATATCATTAGGATCAGAAGAAGCACTCTTAGTATAAAATAATTTCATAAGTTCATCAATCTTTCCACTCAAAACACTAATCTCTTCAATAGCAAGTACTTTTTTATTAGTAGATCTTTTGGTGTGCCATTGAGAGTAGTTAACCATATTATTTTCTAGGAGTTTGGTAGCTTCTCCTAAAGTGATTTCCACGGAAGTGCCCCCTGCGGCTGAATCTAAAAGATTTCTAGAAGCAAAATTCAAGCTAGCATAATTTTTTTTGTATAATCATCCATAAGTTCAAACCATGTGTAGGGCAATTGTGTATCATTAATTTCATTCTCTCCCAAGCTTGTGCAACATGCTCATGATCTAGTTTCTTAAAATTCATAATATCGTTTCTAAGAAAGATAATCTTAGTGGGAGGAAAATACTTAGAGATAAAGGCATCTTTGCACTTATTCCATGAATCAATACTATCTCTAGGCAAAGAGGAGAACCAAGTTTTAGCACGATCTCTAAGAGAAAACGGAAACAGCTTCAATTTAACAATATCATTATCTGTATCCCTCTTCTTTTGCATATCGCACAAATCAACAAAGTTGTTTAGATGGGTAGCGGCATCTTCAGCTGGAAGGCCAAAAAATTGATCTTTCATGACAAGATTCAACAGAGCAGCATTGATTTCACAAGATTCAGCATCGGTAATAGGAGCAATCGGCGTGCTAATAAAATCATTATTGTTGGTATTGGAGAAGTCACACAATTTGGTATTGTCTTGAGTCATAGTGACGAACAAGCAATCCAACACACAAGCAAACAAGTGGCAAGCGGACTATAAAGAACACGGAAAAAGAAGGGCGAATAAAACGGCAAAGGTGAAGTGGAGGAGAGGAAAACGAGAGGCAAATAATGTAATGCGAGGGATAAGGGTTTGTGATAGGTACTTGGTATATGACTTTTGTGTAGATCTCCCCGACAACGGCGCCAGAAATTATTCTTACTACTTCTCGAGCTTGCGTTGTATTCCCTCAAAGAGGAAAGGGTGATGCAGCATAGTAGTGTAAGTATTTCCCGCGGTTTTTGAGAACCAAGGTATCAATCTAGTAGGAGACCACGTGCGAGTCCCTCGTACCCGCACAAACAAATAAGAACCTTGCAGCCAACGCGATAAAAGGGGTTGTCAATCCCTTCTCGGTCACTTACAAAAGTGAGATCTGATAGATATGATAAGATAATATTTTTGGTATTTTTGGTATAGAGTTTGAAAGTAAATTATGCAAAGTAAAGTAAATAGTTGATGGAAGATTAATATGATGAGAATAGACCCCGGGGCCATAGGTTTCACTTGTGGCTTCTCTCATGATAGCAGATTTCTACGGTGGGTGAGCAAATTACTTTCGAGCGATTGATTGAAGAGCGCATAATTATGAGAATATCTAGGCATGATCATTGTATATCGGCATCATGTTCGTGACAAGTAGACCGAAACGATTCTGCATCTACTACTATTACTCCACACATCGACCGCTATCCAGCATGCATCTAGAGTATTAAGTTCATAAGAACAGAGTAACGCCTTAAGTAAAATGACATGATGTAGAGGGATAAACTCAAGCAGTATGATACAAACCCCATCTTTTTATCCTTGATGGCAACAATACAATACGTGGCTTGCTGCCCCTGCTCTACTGGGAAAGGACACCGCAAGATTGAACCCAAAGCCAAGCACTTATCCCATTGCAAGAACTATCGATCTAGTAGGCCAAACCAAACCGATAATGCGAAGAGACTAGCAAGGATATTTAAATCATGCATAAAAGATTTCAAAAAAGAATCCAATATTGTTCATAGATAATCTTGATTATAAACCCACAATTTATTCGATCTTGACAAACACACCGCAAAAATATTACATCGAATAGATCTCCTTGAGGGTCGAGGAGAACTTTGTATTGAGATCCAAAGAGAGAGAAGAAGCCATCTAGCTAATAACTATGGACCCAAAGGTGTGTGGTAAACTACTCACAACTCATCGGAGAGGCTATGGTGTTGATGTAGAAGCCCTCCATGATCGATGCCCCTTCCGGCGGAGCTCTGGAACAGGCCCCAAGATGGGATCTCACGGGTACAGAAGGTTGAGGCGGCGGAATTAGGGTTTCGTGGTGCTCCCCAATGTTTTCAGGGTATGGGAGTATATATAGGCTGAAGAGGTACGTCAGGGTAGCCATATGGGGCCCACGAGGGTGGGGGCGCGCCCCTGCCCTCGTGGCCCCCTCTCTTGCTTCCTGGCGTGTACTCCAAGTCTTCTGTGTTGATATCGTTCCAAAAATAAATCTCCCGAAGGTTTCATTCCGTTTGGACTCTGTTTGATATTCCTTTTCTGAGAAACACTGAAATAGGCAAAAAACAGCAATTTGCAATGGGCCTTGGGTTAGTAGGTTAGTCCCAACAATAATATAAAAGTGTATAATAAAGCCCATTAAACATCGAAAACAAAATATATAATAGCATGGAACAATAAAAAATTATAGATATGTTAGAGACGTATCAGAAAGCTTTGGCGACAAGGGATTTGGAGGCCGCATGGTGGCCGCATTTGCCTTGGTAAATGTCTCTTAGGATTGCCAAGCCCTTCTCAGGCTCTACATAGCGCTAGAAAACACAAGTCACACTGTGTTTGTCGAGCTCTAAGTTCACTATTGTGTATGCTGTTGCCCGGTGTTGCACCTGTCGGGCCAGGATCTCATCAGCTGGTAGCTCTCTGTTCAGCAGGAAGTTGATGATGGGTTGCGCCCAAGATAGTGCTTCGACAACTGTCATCACGACAACAGATACCATGTTGGTTGGGATGGGAGGCTGCGAGTCCGAACCGGCCACTGCTTGCTGTGTCATTGAAGTCCCCAGGCTGACCGTTGTAGTCCCCGGACTGGGCTCTGAAGTCCGAGGGTCGGGTGCGGCTGCTGTAGTCCCCGGGCCGCCTGCCGAAGTCCCCGGGCCGACTGCTGCAGACCCTGAGCCGGATCCGGCTGTTCCAGGGGTAGTCGGCATGAAGATAGATTCTAACTCAGGCGAGGGCTTGACAGACGGCTTGCGCAGGCACTCGAGGGAGACGCGGGCCGATATCGCCTGCCGAGTGGAGCTAATCCATGCCAGGGCGTTAACTTGCTCGTTGTCAGCCTGTGGCACATGAAGGAACTCACAGCTTTCAAAGTATCGACTGAGCTGTTGGATGAGGAAGCGGTAGCTCGCCATATTTGCATCCTTGGCGTCCCATTCGCCAGACGACTACTGGACCACCAAGTATGAGTCTCTGTAGCACAGCTCCCGGCGGATGCCTATTTCTTTGGCCAGTCGGAGCCCGTGAACGATCGCCTCATACTCGGCCACTTTGTTGGAGGCGGCAAAGTGAATCTGCAGTGCATACTTGAGCTTGTCGCCTTTGGGAGAGGTGAGGATGGTGCCAGCTCCGAAACCGGTGCGCATCTTCGAGCCATCAAAGTGCATCCGCCAATGGGTGGAATCCGGCGATGGCGGCAAGTACTGAGTTTTGGCCCAGTGGACGAGGAAGTCAGCCAGCACTTGGGACTTGATGGCAGTGCGGGGCTGGTAGAGGATGGTGAAGGGGTCTAACTCAATGGCCCACTTCGCCACCAGGCCTGATGCATCCCTGTTGCCTATGATCTCGGCAAGTGGGCGGTGCAGACGACCGTGATGGAGTGCTCCTGGAAGTACTACTTGATCTTCTTGGCGGCAAAGTACATGTCGTAGTACATCTTCTAGCAGTGGGGGTAATTTTGCTTGGAGGCCGACAACACCTCACGCAGGTAGTAGACGGGCCTCTGGACCGGCTGTGCCATGCCGGCGTCTAGGCGCTCAACCATGATCACGGTGCTGACCACCCGGCTGGTTGCGTTAACGTAAAGGAACATGGGTTCCTTAGCAGTCGGAGCCGCCAGTACAGGCGGCGTGGTCGGCATCTTATTGAGCTGGAGGAAAGCCTCGTCCGCCATGTCATTCCACTCAAAGCAAGTGGTTTTCTTCATTAGCTAGTACATGGGAAGAGCCTTCTCACCCAGCTGACTGATGAACCGGCTGAGAGACACTGGGCACCTGGTGAACTGCTGGACGTCTCGCAGCCGGGTTGGCCTCTCCATCCGCTCGATGGCCTTGATTTTTGCGGGGTTGCATTTGATGTCGCGTTCAGAGACAAGGAAACCAAGGAGCTAGCCGGCTGGTACCCCGAAGACACATTTCTCCAGGTTTAGCTTGATTTGAAAACGGCACAAGTTGTCAAAGGTCTCCTTGAGATCTTCCAGAAGGGTGTCGCTCTTCTCCGTCTTCGCCACAATATCGTCTACGTAGATGTGGGCATTTCTGCCGAGCTGCTTGAGGAGGCACTTATGCATGCAATGCTGAAACATGGCACCTGATTTCTCAAGCCGAACGTCATGGTCAGGTAGCACAAGGCTCCAAATGCTATGATGAAGGCGGTCTTGAGTCGATTGGCCGGATCCAACTTGATTTGGTGGTAGCCTGAGTAAGGATCCAGGAAAGACAATAGCTCGCATCCGGCTGTGGAGTCGATCACTTGATCTATCCGAGGCAAGGCGAATGGATCCTTTGGACATGCTTTGTTGAGGCTGGTGTAGTCAATGCACATGTGCCGCTTGCTGTTCTTCTTCAGCGTGAGGACCAGGTTGGGAAGCTAGTCCGAATAGAACACTTCCATGATGCAGCCGGCTGCTAGGAGCCAGGCAATCTTTTCACCAACAATTCTTATTTTTTCTTCTGACAGGCAGCGGAGCGGTTGCTTGACCGGCTTCGCATCCAGCCTTACATGTAGCTTGTGCTCGGCGAAATACATCGGAACACTCGGCATGTCATTTGGGGACCACGCGAAGATGTCCCGATTCTCATGGAGGAAATCCACGAACTCACTTTCCTATTTGCTATCAAGGTTTGACCCTATGACAGCAAATCTCTCCGGGTGCACCGGGTCCAAGGCAATCTTCTTGGTTTCTTTGGCCGGCTAGAAGGAGCCCTGAGGTTCCGCGTCCTTGGGGTCGGATGGTATGTCCGGTTGCTCGCCGGCCATTGCCACCATCTGGTCGTGGAGGTGCTTCTGTTCGGCTATGACGGGGGACTTTCCAGATCAACCACCTCGAACCAGATCGACTCGTGGCCGATTGGAGAACAGGAAAGGCCAGGCATGATGCCATGGAAGACAGTCTGATTGGGCAGGAGTTGTTTCTCTATGATGCACAGTTTCTCCATGCTATCGCGGTAGAGGATGTTGATGCTGATGCCACCATCTATCAGGATCCGGGAGAAGCGGATGGCCCGCCTCTCTGTTGAAAAGGTTGAGTCGGGAACCAAGGCATAAGCACCCGGCGATGGCATCACGGACGGGTGGTTGGCACGGCTCCAGCTGATGGGCCTCTCAGACCAGTGCATGAACTTCGGGGTTTCTGAGGCGACGACGTTCACCTCCCGATGTTGCTGACGCTGGCTGTGCTTGTTTTTGGCCACGCTGGTGAAGACGACATAGGCTCCATGCGCTTCGGGGAACTCACCTTGGATTGCGCTGACTGGTCGGGCCGCCGACTGCCGAGGAGGCGGAGCTGGCGAGCCATTAGGCAAAGGAGGCAGGTCCTCGCCCTTGGCGATTCTAGTGTGCCACTGGCACTTTCGAGTGGTGTGGTTGGACGGCTTCGCACCGCTTTGGAATTTGCCAGGAGTATCAAGGGTCTGCTCGAAGAAGAAGGTGGGCAACCATGTGGGCTTTCCGCCCTTCTGACACTTAGGGCTGGCTTGGTTTTCCGGCTACTGATCTTCGACTGTTGCCACTTGTCGGCTGGTAGAAGCCGGCTGCAGGGCCTTGCACTTGTTGTCGCTTGGCTGTGGTCACTGGCTGGATTTGCCAGCCGGCGTCTGAGGAGCTGGAGGGATCATCTTCCCAGATGCGCCCACCTGTAGCTCCGACTTCATGGAGGAGTCGGCTGTGGCGTACTTGTCTGCTATGATCAGCACCTCGTATAGCCTAGTGGCCTCGTCCCATAGGAGCTTGTGCTTGAGCAGGGTGCCTTCCCTGCACCTGGCAGTGAGGTACTCTATGGCTTGCACCTCGTGCACCCCTTCACAGGAGTTACGAAACTCGGCCCAGCGCATCAGATAATCGCGGGTGGACTCAGTCGGGCCTTGGACGCACAGGGAGAGCTGGTGGCGCTTGGGCGGCCGCTTGTAGGTGCTGGTGAAGTTGCGGATGAAGACGTCAGTGAAGTCTAGCTAGCTGTTGATGCTTTAAGGCTTGAGGCTGTTCAGCCACGTCCGGGCCGTGCCCTGGAGCATGAGCGGAACGAACTTAACGGCAACACGCTTGTTGCCGTTTGCTATGTTGACGGTTGTGGAGTAGTCGACCAGCCAGTCCTCCGGCTTCATGGAGCCATTGCACTTGAGAGTGTCTCAAGGCAGCGAAAACCTTTGGGAAAGGGCACGTCGCGAATGCGGGGGCCGAAACAAGGTGACCCGATTTCGTCTTCTTCTTCTAGCTCAAAGGATCGAGCGAGCCGGTCGATTCGGTGACGGGCGTAGTTCATTCCGACTCCTTCGCGGTGGCCCAGCCGGCCTCCCAGAGTCGGAAGTGTTGGAGATATGCCCTAGAGGCAATAATAAAAGCATTATTATTATATCTCCTTGTTCATGATAATTGTCTGTTATTCATGCTTGAATTGTATTGTACGGAAACAGCGATACATGTGTGAATACATAGACCACAATGAGTCCTTGGTAGGCCTCTAGTTACCAGCTCGTTGATCAACAGATGATCATGGTTTCCTGATCATGGACATGTGATGTCGGTGATAACGGGATCACATCATTAGGGGAATGATGTGATGGACGAGACCCAAACTTGAGCATAACACGAGATCGTATAGTTCGTAATGCATAAGCTTTTCGGTGTCAAGTATTTATTCCTTAGACCATGAGGTTGTACAACTCCCGGATACCGTAGGAGTACTTTGGGTGTGCCAACCGTCACAACGTAACTGGGTGGCTATAAAGGTACGCATCGGGTATCTCCGAAAGTGTCTGTTGAGTTGGTACGAACCGAGACTGGGATGTTGTCACTCCGTATGACGAAGAGGTACCTCTGGGCCCACTCGGTAAGACATCATCATAATGAGCTCAATGTGACTAAGTAGTTAGTCACGGGATGATGGATTACGGATCGAGTAAAGAGACTTGCCATAACGAGATTGAACAAGGTATCGGAATACCGACGATCGAATCTCGGGCAAGTACCGTACCGATGGACAAAGGGGATAACATACGGGATTGAGTGAATCCTTGACACGGTGGTTCATCCGATGAAGATCATCGAGGAACACGTGGGAACCAACATGGGTATCCAGATCCCGCTGTTTGTTATTGACCGGAGAGTGGTCTCGGTCATGTCTACGTGTCTCCCGAACCCGTAGGGTCTACACACTTAAGGTTCGGTAACGCTAGGGTCGTAGAGATAAATGCACGTGGAAACCCGAAAGTTGTTCGGAGTCCCGGACGTCACGAGGAGTTCCGGAATGGTCCGGAGGTAAAGATTGATATATAGGAAGTCCAGTTTCGGCCAACGGGTGATCTCCGGGGGTCACCGGGAGCGTCCCGGGACCACCGGAGGGGCCCCGGGGGTCCATCGGGTGGGGCCACCCATCCCGGTGGAGCCCCTAGGCCACGAGGGGAAGTGTCCAGCCCTCTGGGCTGGCGCACCACTAGGGGGCCCACCTCCCCATGCGCCTAGGGTTAAAACCCTAAGGGGGAGGGGGCTCCACTTGCCTTGGGGGGCAAGGAACCCCCCCTGACCGCCGCCCCCTTGAAGATTGGATCTGCAGGGGGCCCAGGCGCACCCCCCTTGCCCCTATATATATGTGGGGAGGGAGAGGGCAGCCGCACCCAAGCCCTGGCGCCTCTCCCCCTCCTGTCACACCTCCATACTCCAACGCAGGGCGCCCGGCGAAGCCCTGCTGCGATCTTCACTGCATCCGTCATCACGCCGTCGTGCTGCCGGATCTCTGACGACTTCTCCTCCCCCTTGCTGGATCAAGAAGGAGGTGACGTTGCTGCACCGTACGTGTGTTGAACGCGGAGGTGCCGTCCGTTCGGCGCTAGATCATCGGTGACGAAGAACGTGAAGAGTACGACTACTTCATCCACACTTCGTTGAAAGCTTCTGCACGCGATCTACATAACGGTATGTAGATGCACTCTTACTTGCTCGTTGCTAGATGTCTCCATAGTTGGATCTTGGTGAAAGCGTAGAAATTTTTTGAATTATGCTACGTTCCCCAACAGTGGTATCATAGCCTAGGTTTTATGCGTAGCATCTTGCACGAGTAGAACACAAACAGTTGTGGGCGTTTGGTTTTGTTCAACTTTCTTACCTTTACTTGTCAATCTTGATTCAGCGGTATTGTGGGATGAAGCGGCCCGGACCGACTTTACACGTACGCTTACGTGAGACTGGTTCCACCGACAGACATGCACTAGAGGCATAAGGTGGCTGGCGGGTGTCTGTCTCTCCTACTTTAGTCGGATCGGATTCGATGAAAAGGGTCCTTATGAAGGGTAAATAGAAGTTGACAAATCACGTTGTGGTTTTGGCGTAGGTAAGAAACGTTCTTGCTAGAAATCCTATAGAAGCCACGTAAAACTTGCAACAACAATTAGAGGACGTCTAACTTGTTTTTGCAGCATGTGTTTTGTGACGTGGTATGGCCAAGAACGAAGATGTGATGAATGATATATGTGATGTATGAAATTGATCATGTTTTTGTAATAGGGAATCACGACTTGCATGTCGATGAACTTGACAACCGGCAGGAGCCATAGGAGTTGTCTTAATTATTGTATGACCTGCGTGTCACTGAATAACGCCATGTAATTACTTTACTTCATTGCTAAACGTTAGCTATTGTAGTAGAAGTAATAGTTGGCGTGACGACTTCTTCAAGACACGATGATGGAGATCATGATGATGAAGATCATGGTGTCGAGCCGGTGACAAGATGATCATGGTGCCCCGAAGATGGAGATCCAAGGAGCAAGATGATATTGGCCATATCATGTCACTTTAATTGATTGCATGTGATGTTTATCATGTTTATGCATCTTGTTTACTTAGAACGACGGTAGTAAATAAGATGATCTCTCACTAAAAATTTCAAGTATTGTGTTTCCCCTAACTGTGCACCGTTGCTAAAGCTCGTTGCTCCGAAGCACCACGTGATGATCGGGTGTGATAGGTTCTAACATTCGCATACAACGGGTGTAAGACAGATTTACACACGCGATACACTTAGGGTTGACTTGACGAGCCTAGCATGTACAGACATGGCCTCGGAACACGGAAGACCGAAAGGTCGAACACGAGTCGTATAGAAGATACGATCAACATGAAGATGTTCACCGTTGATGACTAGTCCGTCTCACGTGATGATCGGACACGGACTACTCAATTCGGATCGTGTATCACTTAGATGACTAGAGAGATGTCATTATGAGTGGGAGTTCATTAAAATTTGATTAAGATGAACTTAATTATCATGAACTTAGTCTAAATTCTTTACAATATATCTTGTAGATCAAATGGCCCACGCTCAGGTTTCCCTCAACTTCAACGCGTTCCTAGAGAAAACCAAGCTGAAAGACGATGGTAGCAACTATACGGATTGGGTCCGTAACCTGAGGATTATCCTCATAGCTGCCAAGAGATCATATGTCCTAGAAGCACCTCTAGGTGATGCACCTGCTCCCGATGCGGCCCAAGACGTTTTGAACGTCTGGCAGTCGCGTAGTGATGATTACTCCCTGGTTCAGTGCGGCATGCTTTACAGCTTAGAGTCGGGGCTCCAAAAGCGTTTTGAGCACCATGGAGCATATGAGATGTTCGAAGAGCTGAAAATGGTTTTCCAAGCTCATGCCCGAGTCGAGAGATATGATGTCTCTGACGCATTCTACAGTTATAAGATGGAGGAAAACAGTTCTGTCAGTGAGCACATCCTCAAGATTTCAGGATTGCACAATCGCTTGTCTCAGCTGGGAATGAATCTCCCAGATGAAGCGGTCGTTGACAGAATCCTCCAGTCGCTCCCACCAAGCTTCAAGAGCTTCGTGCTGAACTTCAATATGCAGGGGATGGAGAAGTCCATTCCCGAGGTGTATTCAATGCTGAAATCAGCGGAGGTAGACATCAAGAAAGAACATCAAGTGTTGATGGTCAATAAAACCACTAAGTTCAAGAAAGGCAAGGGTAAGAAGAACTTCAAGAAGGACGGCAAGGGAGTTGCCGCGCCTGGCAAGCCTGTTGCCGGGAAGAAGCCAAAGTATGTACCCAAGCCTGAGACAGAGTGTTTTTATTGCAAGGGAACGGGTCACTGGAAGCGGAACTGCCCCAAATATTTAGCAGACAAGAAGGCCGGCAACGTCAAAGGTATATGTGATATACTTGTTATTGATGTGTACCTTACCAGCGCTCGTAGTAGCTCCTGGGTATTTGATACCGGTGCAGTTGCTCACATTTGTAACTCAAAACAGGAGCTGCGGAATAAACGGAGACTGGTGAAGGATGAGGTGACGATGCGCGTCGGGAATGGTTCCAAGGTCGATGTGATCGCCGTCGGCACGCTACCTCTACATCTACCCTCGGGATTAGTTTTAAACCTCAATAATTGTTATTTAGTACCAGCTTTGAGCATGAACATTGTTTCTGGATCTCGTCTTATGCGAGATGGCTACTCTTTCAAATCGGAGAATAATGGTTGTTCTATTTATTTGAGAGATATGTTTTATGGTCATGCCCCGCTGGTCAATGGTTTATTTTTGATGAATCTCGAACGTAGTGATACACATATTCATAGTGTAGATGCCAAAAGATGTAAAGTTGATAATGATAGTCCCACATACTTGTGGCATTGCCGCCTTGGTCATATTGGTGTCAAACGTATGAAGAAGCTCCATTCAGATGGACTTCTAGAGTCTCTTGATTATGAATCATTTGACACGTGCGAACCATGCCTCTTGGGCAAGATGACCAAGACTCCGTTCTCCGGAACAATGGAGCGAGCGACCAACTTGTTGGAAATCATAAATACCGATGTGTGCGGTCCAATGAGTGTTGAGGCTCGCGGAGGCTACCGTTATGTTCTCACCCTCATGGATGACTTGAGTAGATACGGGTATATCTATTTGATGAAACACAAGTCTGAGACCTTTGAAAAGTTCAAGGAATTTCAGAATGAGGTTGAGAATCAACGTGACAGAAAAATAAAGTTCTTGCGATCGGATCGTGGGGGGAATATTTAAGTCATGAATTTGGCACACACCTTAGAAGCTGTGGAATTGTTTCACAATTGACACCGCCCGGAACACCTCAACGTAACGGTGTGTCCGAACATCGAAATCGTACTCTGTTGGACATGGTGCGATCTATGATATCCCTCACCGATTTACCGCTATCTTTTTGGGGTTATGCTTTAGAGACTGCCGCATTCACTTTAAATAGGGCTCCGTCGAAATCCGTTGAGACGACTCCGTATGAACTTTGGTTTGGCAAGAAACCGAAGATGTCGTTTCTGAAAGTTTGGGGTTGCGATGCTTATGTCAAGAAACTACAACCTGAAAAGCTCGAACCCAAATCGGAAAAATGCGTTTTCATAGGATACCCAAAGGAAACGATTGGGTACACCTTCTACCACAGATCCGAAGGCAAAGTCTTTGTTGCCAAGAATGGATGCTTTCTGGAGAAAGAGTTTCTCTCGAAAGAAGTGAGTGGGAGGAAAGTAGAACTTGATGAGGTGACAGTCACCCCTCCTGGACCGGAAAGTAGCGCAGCACAGGAAACTGTTCCTGAGGTGCCTGCACCGACAAGGGAGGAAGTTAATGATAATGATCATGAAGAAACTGATCAAGTTACTACTGAACTTCGAAGGTCCACAAGGGTACGTTCCGCACCAGAGTGGTACGGCAACCCTGTACTGGAAATCATGTTGTTAGACAACAGTGAACCTTCGAACTATGAAGAAGTGATGGTGGGCCCAGATTCCAATAAATGGCTTGGAGCCATGAAATCCGAGATAGAATCCATGTATGAAAACAAAGTATGGACTTTGGTGGACTTGCCTGATGATAGGCACGCCATAGAAAACAAATGGATATTTAAGAAGAAGACAGACGCGGATGGTAATGTGACCATCTATAAGGCTCGGCTTGTCGCTAAGGGTTATCGACAAGTTCAAGGGATTGACTATGACGAGACTTTCTCTCCCGTAGCGATGCTGAAGTCAGTCAGAATCATGTTAGCTATTGCCGCATTCTATGATTATGAGATATGGCAAATGGACGTCAAAACAACATTCCTTAATGGCTTCCTCAAGGAAGAGTTGTATATGATGCAACCGGAAGGTTTTGTCGATCCAGAGAACGCTGACAAGGTGTGAAAGCTCCAGCGCTCGATTTACGGTCTGGTGCAAGCATCTCGGAGTTGGAATATTCGCTTTGATGAGGTGATCAAAGCGTTTGGCTTTATACAGACTTATGGAGAAGCCTGTATTTACAAGAAAGTGAGTGGGAGCTCTGTGGCATTTCTCATATTATATGTGGATGACATATTGCTGATGGGAAATGATATAGAATTCTTGGAAAATGTAAAGGCCTACTTGAATAAAAGTTTTTCAATGAAGGACCTTGGAGAAGCTGCTTACATATTAGGCATCAAAATCTATAGAGATAGATCGAGACGCCTCATTGGTCTTTCACAAAGTACATACCTTGACAAAATATTGAAGAAGTTCAATATGGATCAGTCAAAGAAAGGATTCTTGCCTGTTTTGCAAGGTATGAGATTGAGCAAAGATCAGTCGCCGACCACGGCAGAAGATAGAGAAAAGATGAGTGTCATTCCCTATGCCTCGGCCATAGGTTCTATCATGTATGCCATGCTGTGTACCAGACCTGATGTGAACCTTGCCATAAGTTTGGTAGGGAGGTACCAAAGTGATCCCGGTACGGAACACTGGACAGCGGTCAAGAACATCCTGAAGTACCTGAAAAGGACTAAGGATATGTTTCTCGTTTATGGAGGTGACGAAGAGCTCGTCGTAAAGGGTTATGTCGATGCTAGCTTCGACACAGATCTGGATGACTCTAAGTCTCAAACCGGATACGTGTATATTTTGAATGGAGGGGCAGTCAGCTGGTGCAGTTGCAAGCAAAGCGTGGTGGCAGCATCTACATGTGAAGCGGAGTACATAGCTGCTTCTGAAGCAGCGCAGGAAGGAGTCTGGATGAAGGAGTTCATCACCGACCTAGGAGTCATTCCAAGCGCTTCAAGCCCGATGACTCTCTTCTGTGACAACACTGGTGCTATTGCTATTACCAAGGAGCCCAGGTTTCACAAGAAGACCAAGCACATCAAGCGCCATTTCAACTCCATCCGGAATTATGTTCAGGATGGAGACATAGATATTTGTAAAGTGCACACGGATCTGAATGTCGCAGACCCGTTGACTAAACCTCTTTCACGGGCAAAACATGATCAACACCAGAACTCTATGGGTGTTCGATTCATCACAATGTAACTAGATTATTGACTCTAGTGCAAGTGGGAGACTGTTGGAGATATGCCCTAGAGGCAATAATAAAAGCATTATTATTATATCTCCTTGTTCATGATAATTGTCTGTTATTCATGCTTGAATTGTATTGTACGGAAATAGCGATACATGTGTGAATACATAGACCACAATGAGTCCCTGGTAGGCCTCTAGTTACCAGCTCGTTGATCAACATATGATCATGGTTTCCTGATCATGGACATGTGATGTCGGTGATAACGGGATCACATCATTAGGGGAATGATGTGATGGACGAGACCCAAACTTGAGCATAACACGAGATCGTATAGTTCGTAATGCATAAGCTTTTCGGTGTCAAGTATTTATTCCTTAGACCATGAGGTTGTACAACTCCCGGATACCGTAGGAGTACTTTGGGTGTGCCAACCGTCACAACGTAACTGGGTGGCTATAAAGGTACGCATCGGGTATCTCCGAAAGTGTCTGTTGAGTTGGTACGAACCGAGACTGGGATGTTGTCACTCCGTATGACGGAGAGGTACCTCTGGGCCCACTCGGTAAGACATCATCATAATGAGCTCAATGTGACTAAGTAGTTAGTCACGGGATGATGGATTAAGGATCGAGTAAAGAGACTTGCCATAACGAGATTGAACAAGGTATCGGGAATACCGACGATCGAATCTCGGGCAAGTACCGTACCGATGGACAAAGGGGATAACATATGGGATTGAGTGAATCCTTGACACGGTGGTTCATCCGATGAAGATCATCGAGGAAGACATGGGAACCAACATGGGTATCCAGATCCCGCTGTTGGTTATTGACCGGAGAGTGGTCTCGGTCATGTCTACGTGTCTCCCGAACCCGTAGGGTCTACACACTTAAGGTTCGGTAATGCTAGGGTCGTAGAGATAAATGCACGTGGAAACCCGAAAGTTGTTCGGAGTCCCGGATGAGATCCCGGACGTCACAAGGAGTTCCGGAATGGTCCGGAGGTAAAGATTGATATATAGGAAGTCCAGTTTCGGCCAACGGGTGATCTCCGTGGGTCACCGGGAGCGTCCCGGGACCACCGGAGGGGCCCCGGGGGTCCACCGGGTGGGGCCACCCATCCCGGTGGGGCCCCTAGGCCACGAGGGGAAGTTTCCAGCCCTCTGGGCTGGCGCACCACTAGGGGGCCCACCTCCCCATGCGCCTAGGGTTAAAACCCTAAGGGGGAGGGGGGCTCCACTTGCCTTGGGGGGCAAGGAACCCCCCCTGGCCGCCGCCCCCTTGCAGATTGGATCTGCAGGGGGCCCAGGCGCACCCCCTTGGCCCCTATATATATGTGGGGAGGGAGAGGGCAGCCGCACCCAAGCCATGGCGCCTCTCCCCCTCCCGTCACACCTCCATACTCCAACGCAGGGCGCCCGGCGAAGCCCTGCTGCGATCTCCACTGCATCCGTCATCACGCCGTCGTGCTGCCGGATCTCTGACGACTTCTCCTCCCCCTTGCTGGATCAAGAAGGAGGTGACGTTGCTGCACCGTACGTGTGTTGAACGCGGAGGTGCCGTCCGTTCGGCGCTAGATCATCGGTGACGAAGAACGTGAAGAGTACGACTACTTCATCCACACTTCGTTGAAAGCTTCCGCACGCGATCTACATAACGGTATGTAGATGCACTCTTACTTGCTTGTTGCTAGATGTCTCCATAGTTGGATCTTGGTGAAAGCGTAGAAATTTTTTGAATTATGCTACGTTCCCCAACAGGAAGGTCAACAGGAAACAGGGAAGCGTGCCTCTCCCTATGGGGAGGAGGAGGTGGGCGATCTCCCGCCGTTCCACTGCTTGTGGACAGTCGTCCTGGTCGCGTTCGATCGTGATGTGAGTGCGCCGACTGCGACTGGCAGTCGGCTCTTGGTTTTGCCGACACGGAGTACCGCCTGTTAGAGTCTGGGAGGTAGCCCCTTGCTCACAGTCGGGGGGGGGGGGGCGATGATTCTAGGCTTGCGCATCAGGATCCAGAAAGCGGCGGAGAGCCTACTGCTGCTGGGCAGCCACGTCAAGGAGCTCCTGGATGTGTGCCATCATGTAGCGGTGCTCGTCGCCTTCCAGGTAGTCCATCTCATCCGCCCCCGCCCGGGCGGCACGTAAGTTTTCCATCAGGGTGGCGTAGACCGGGCGTTCGGCCCCCAGCATGCTAGCGATGGCTGCACCACGCTGCCAGATGCCACCAACCCGGCTTGGCTCGCCAACGGTAGGCGTGCCACCCATAGCGCGATCGATCTGGCGCTAGTAAGCTTCGGTGAGGCGCCTCATGGCCGCCAACTTGTTGGCGCTCTTGAGGAGCGAGACGCGGAGCGTTTCCAGCATCGCAACGTCCGCACCCGCAGCTATAGGGGCTTTGTCAGCACCGCACCGTCCGCACCGTTAGCACTGCACTGTCCGCACCCACACTGCAGTGGGTCTTGGCCGGCCCCGTTAGAGGCTCTGTCATGACTGGTGACCATCACCTCCATAATGGTGCTGGCGCTGGCGCCACTGATCATAGGGGGGAGCAGATCGTCGATGAACACCACGTGGTCGGGGAATGCATCAGTAGACGCCGCGTCGAAGTCGATGAGCATGTGGACGCGCGGGTTGGTGGAGCCAACGGACTCCAGGTCGGAGGCGGACTCGTTGATGATGTGAAACTTGCCAAGGAGGTCAACGTGGCAGCTCTTGGCACTAGCTGTTCCCGCGTCAGGCGCGGGTTCGTCCGTGATGTGGAGCTCGCCGAGGATGTCGACGAGGCGGCTCTCGGAGACAGCTGCTCCCGTGTCGGGCGCGGGCTCGTCGGGGAGGCGGATTCCGTTGAGGAGATCAACGAGGTTGTTTGCCGCGCAAGCGGCTTCCACGCCGCGAAGCGCGTCGGTGCTGACGACGTCGGGCATGCCGGGCTGGCTATGCTCGGCATGAAGGAAGAGGGTTCCCGTCTAGAACGTCTTTTGGGACGACGGTGCACTAAGCCCCACGGTGGGCGCCAAATATTGGGGGTTTGGTGCGACCTATGCCAGGGCTGGCTTATCATGGAGGGGGGCAGTAGTACGTCGCCATGCCCTAGAAGCGAGAGTGAGCGATATCTCTAACGCCTACAATATTTACCCAGGTTCGGGGCTCTCCGTGGAGATAACACCCCTAGTCCTGCTCCGCGGGGGCTCCGCATCCAGACTATTGTCAATATAGTAGCTACAAGAGTGCTCATTGAGCTGTTTGGCTAGAGGAAGAGTAGCGAGGCTAGCTCTAGCTTTTCCTTCTATGGATGAGTGTATGGTGGCCAAGGTCCTGAACCCCTTGCATGGGGAAGCCTGGGGGGTTTATATAGACTTACCCCCTAGGGGTACAATGTAATCTGGCCGGTTGTAGGACCCGACCGTCAGTGTCTCTTGGCGACGGCTTCTCCGCTGGCTGTTGGGGCCCGCCGCTTGGTGGGTCCCGCCGGCTGCCGGCGACTCGGCCGACGGATAGGGCTCGCCGTCCGCGGGCCATGCTGGCTGCTTTATACTGTTGCCTCGCCTTTGATGACAGGGGCTTTGTCGGGGAACACATGGCGATAGTCCCGCCGCCTGGCGGGCGCTCACTGTAGCCACACCCCGTCTTATCAGCTTAATGGTTCACAGACTTCAAGGGAAGGGAGGGCCGCCTGCAAGGAGTCGCCCACCCTTGGTGCCGCCTGCTGGGGGGTTCACCATCTTCTAGTGTCTCGCGGACAAGTAGGGCTCGCCGCCTGTGGGAAGTATCGACCGCCTGTCGTGGGAGCATGGCTCTCTCTAACGTAGGTGATGTCATGGGCTGCATGGCTACTGTGCCGCGCCAGGTGAGGGGTATCCCCATGGTACACCCGCACTATGGCCACGCTCTGCCCTAGATTTGGAGGCGGCAGGTTGCACAGTAGCCACACCTCGTCTCGTCGTGGTTGAATGGGAGCAAACTTTGAGGGGGCGCCGGGCCGCCTGCTAGGTGCCGACTCACTGGAGCCGTCTGCTGGGGGCACGCCGTCTCTTGGCAGCCGACCCATTGGAGCAGACGGCCCAAAGGGTCAACCTTGCAGCCAGATAGTTTGAGGGGCGCAGCTAGCCCCGATGTCTTGAAATATTATAGGGTGTTGATGACAATACCCGTGGTCAATATCTCCGACAACTGTCCCCTTCGAGGCCATAACCCGTCCATGCACGCGAGCGAACCATCTCTGGACGACCGACCGGCATCCGCTCCCACATCCAAATTGAAAGGGAACAAACAAATCCACACACGTCTGACGTCTCTTCGGTCCTCTACGTCGCGTCATCCAGCTGCAAACATGAAGTGATGATGATCAGATAACACAATCTCAAACAACATACATAGGTCGAAAAACGAGTAGTGAGATTTTTATCTTACCAAGCGGTATAGGTAAGCTAGGTCGGCGGACCCCGAGCTGTACCCAACATCCGAGTCCACCAGGAAGTCGAGATACACCCATAGGGCGCAATCCCCTGAGCAGTTTCGAAAGAAAACCTCCTTCAGAAGGTACCACAAATAGGCCCTCGCGTACTGCTCCACGGTCCGCTCATCGGCATCTTGCGGGCATACGGGCCGGTTCTCCAGGAGCCACTTGAGTCGCACACCGGATGTTCTGTTCCCCTTCATGGGAGGGCAGCCACCGATGAGGGCGATCACCCAATCCTACCAGTTGGCCCTCTCCACTCGCTTAGTGAGAGCATGGCCCTGTATGGGCAGGGCCGTGGTCATGCCGAAGTCCTCGAGAGTCACTGTCATCTCACCATAGGTGAGATGGAAACTGTGTGTCTCAGGGCACAACCAGTCGACCAATACCGTGAGGGCCGAGTGGACGAGCGTCGGCGGGTGTCTTTTGAACTGAAGAACGAAACCCAACATCCGGGCTCTCCTGAAGTACGGACTGTAGCGCTCGTTGTACTGCATCTGCATGGCCTTTGTGTGGCCCCTCATCCGCAATGGGGGTTCATCTGTCAAAATGTAAACGGAATTGTTTGTGACTTATTCTGTGATAATAAATAGTACAACAAATTGATGGTAGACATTACCACTCCGTTCTCCATAAAACGGGCGCGGTGACTGTTGTCAAAAGCATGATCAAGTGTGGTGTACTTGACCCCGATTTCTGGCGCAAGGGGGGGGGGGCGCCTGTAGCGATTGGAAATGATGTCATTTTCAACCAACTAGTATGATTTTGAACGAACATGAAACATATCAAGTCCAAATATAAATGAAATCATATTCAACCGTCATGAATCATATAATTTTCCTCATTCACCACTTAATCGACCAACATTCATTAATCGTCATATATTCAACCAATATTCAACCAACATCTCTTATTCAAAAACTTTCAACAATGCATCATATCATAACTTTTTTTACTACAAAAGTTATGAACTAGGTTCATCTTGACGGTTCAATTTTTTTTCTGCAACAACGGCCACTACTTGCATCATATTGCATCCAAAAATATCATATATAAAAACAAATTCGTCCAACATGCATCATATCATATCATCATTTGTTCAAAAAAAAATGCATATACATATTTCAACAAAATCCATAATATGACAACTTGTTCAAAATATATGCACTACATAATTCAATCATATATAGTCAACTACTTACCATCCCTACAACATCAATCATGTGAACATTTGTTCAAAAAAAAGTTGAATCTCCAAGTAGGGTTCATATAAAAACCAGGGTTCATACAAAAACTACATATAATCTCCACAACTAGTCATCATTGTTCATATCGAACCCTATACATCATACACAATCAACCTAAGCAATTCTAAGATTTAAATAAAGTAAGAAGATTTGGTTTATTTGACCAAATAATGCATCGAATCGAAAGCGTTCCGAGTAGAACCAATTGGAGGGATTGAGAGAGCTTACTTTTCCCGTTTCGGAGCCATCTCGATCCGCAAAAATGGTGCCAAAACGAAGAAGATCGGAGGGGGAGTGGAGGGGATGACAGAGAGCTTGTTCTCTCTGTTCTTGCGGCCGCGCGGTTGTGGAGAAGAAGATGGGGGCTAGTTGGTGGGTGGGCCCCACGAGCCGGCCCCTAGGCTTATAAGGATTCGGCCCCTACCGCCGGGTTCTATGGCGGTAGGTTTGCATAGGCAACCGCCGTCATCCTTGGCGGTAGGGTGGACGGCAGGAGACGGCTCTGGTTACGGCAAGCTGACGTGGATGAGTGGTCTACCATCGCGGTAGCTGGCGGTAGGCTGCACATGCTTACCGTCGTGCTCTCTGGCATTAGGCAAAAGGGTCAGATCCCGAAATGGTTTCATGCATGGATCAGATCTCAATTTTTTTTACAAAAGGGTCAAAACATGAAAATTTGCCACGGAGAGCTTCGGGGTTGATCTGCTGCCCGTCGTAGCGGCAGGATATAAAAGAGAGAGCATTTTGCCAGACATGGGCACACCTTTCAGCCCTCGGATCGTGCATGGGGACAAAGGCCCGATCTCTTGTCCCCCTTTCCCCTTCGCCGTTCCCCGTGCACGGCGGCGACGCTCAGAGTGGCAGAGAGAGAATGACAGAGCATGCTCAGCTGAGCTCTCTCCAGCGTGCATGCATGCATACGTACATCCGCATGCATGTGAGAACAAGGAGAAGGCTCCAAGCCGTCCATTTATGAGGCGGAGACAAGAGGCCGCGGGCGCAGGATGGATGAAGGCTTCGGGCCAGTGCATGCGCGCTGCGTGTGTGCGTCTGCGGTCAGCCATTGTTGCATGGCGCTACTCCGTGGGTAGGGTGTGCGGCCATAGCGCCTACGCAGCTACTCCATGGGTAGAGTACCCGACTGCTACTTTGCGTTACAGCACTCGTCGTGCTGTCTGGCTGGCCTGCCTGATGTGTGCAGCCGTGATCCATGCAGGCAGGCCGAGGCCGGCATCTAGGATTCACCCTGCGCACCTACCAGGGTGAGTCGTCTCTTTCCCGTACGTGCGTGCATGCACGACATGACCTGCAGACCTACCGCACGCGTATACGTACGTGCATCACTGCATGCAGAGCAGTACAGTATGTGGAGACGTGGACGTGTCTCGCTGTTCATCTTGCATCACACAGTCGCGTGCCAGACTGCCAGAGCGCTACACTTTAATCATCAGGTAAAGCTCATATGCTCACTCTATGGAATACTACTGCAACCCCGCGCTCGTGTCATCTCCCCCGCAGACGACATGGGCGAAACCCTAGCCGCCACATCAACCCCCCTTCCAGATCTGCCCTCCCCTCGCCCCCGCCGGCAAACGCCACCGGACTAAAACCGCGCGGCATCGAAGGCGGCGGGGCCTTCCAGTTTTTCCTCTCGCAAGGTCAGGGCAGTGTGGGGCCGCCTGGCTAAGGAGAGGCGTGGGACCATGGCGTGCAGGCGCCGGCGCGCGCGGCAAGCGGGTGCTCGGCTGGCAGGTGCGAGGAGTGCGGCGAGCGGGCGTGGGCAGATGTGTCCAACATGATGAGTGGGAGCGGGTGCCGCTTTAGCGCGCCTGGGCGCTGCGCACCGGCGAGCGCGGGCGCGATACTGGTGGCCGAGGCAAGGTCGGAGGCGGTCACCGCCGGAACTAGTGTTCGGTTTTTCACCGAAAGGCAGACGGGAGGAGGAGGCATTCTATCGGTCTTTAGATGGCAATGCGGAGATCGAGGACTTGTTGGAGCGCGACCGCCTGGCGGAGGAGCAGGAGTGGTTGGAGTGAGACCGCTTGTAGGAGGAGCAGCTTATCGCCGATTTGCGCCGCCAGCGGGACATGGAGCAGCAGCGCACCGACGCTCTGAGTAGCGAGCAGAGCGCCCGCAACTGGGCCGACTACGTGGAGGCCGGCGCCCGGCAAATAGCCCTGGAGGCTGTCGGGCACGCACGCGTTCGCGACGCCGATTTTTACTACCAGCTCGTCAAGTGGGTTTCCCGCTTAGAAGCCGAAGCTTCCGTGGACCACGCCGGCATGGAAAGGGCCAACGCGCGCGAGCAACGCGCCCTATCGCACCTCTGGCAAATTCGAGGTGAGGCGGAGGACGTCGGTGCCGGCGTTTAGCGTGTACCGCAGATGGCAGACGGCATAGTCTAGTTAGCTAAGAGTAAGTTAGTACTTGTATGCTACTAGAGTATTAGTGGGAGTAGATAGTTAACTTGGCTATGATGGTTGTCAACGTGGAAGTTCAGTACTCTATATGTGGTTCATGTTACTATGCTCTGAATGTTGAACTTTCCATTTGAACGTATGGAATGAGCTGTTATTTTTTAAATGGGTTGTGTTTGTCCTCCACTGGTTTAGAGGCTGACTTGTGGGCCTACCAAGTTGACGCGTACACAATCAGTAGATGATTGTATGTGGAGAGGATGACAGCAGGGACCCGCCAAGGTCATGACAGTACGCAAGCAAATGCCTCCTTATTTCAAGCCAATAAAAAAAGGCCCCTCCTAATGGATTTCTGACATCTGGGTCCCTTGCCATTGTCAACGTAGTCAATAAACGAGAGAATTGCACAACGAGCGGCTGACAGCAGGGACCCAGCAGCTCGCCCAATAATTTTTGTTTTGGGTTAAGTTGATAAATGCCACTCCAAATCTGGTGTTTCTGAGAAATGCGACTGCAATTTCCAAACTTTGAAAAATGCCATTTAATGCCATTTCCAGTGGCATTTTTCGAAGTCTCGAGTAGCGTTTTTCAAAGTTTGCAAATTGCAGTGGCGTTTTCCAAAGTTTGCAAAAATTGCAGTGTCATTTTGGAAAGTTTGGAAATTGCAGTGGCATTTTTATGAATCGCCATAATTGGAGTGGCATTTATCTAATTTGTTTTTGAGACGGACGGGGGGTGTCAACTGGGCTGTGCGGGGCACTCTGTTTAGACAGCCTTCTCTTTTATGTTTATCACAGACCAGCTCAGTAGTTTTTTTTCTTTCTGAAAATGGCTAGCCCAGTTTTTTTTTTTTTGATTTGCCAAGTAAGTCGCTTTGTCAGGCCTGTTGGGCTGCAAATCTTTCAAGACGAGGAGAGCTTCATTCGGCTGGATGAGAAAATGGCCTATCAGTAATGAGAAATGGGCTGTACATTTTTTAAACACATCAAACCGGCAATTAGTTTCAAATTTATTTTTTTTCATTTCGAGATTTCAAATTGCATTAGTTTTTATGCGTGGACAATTTGTTGGATTTTATATTGATATACATTTATTTTTTAAATCAGTTTGAATGTGACTCAAAATTTCGGGATTAAAAACATGCGGACCGCATCGAGATATGCAAAACTTTGTATAACTTTTTAACCGTGGCCACAATATGGGCTCTAATGCTAAGAAAAAGAATATGAGCTCAAAAAAAACCTTAAGAATTAGCAAATGGGCTGTAAATTATTAGAAATAATGATAGATGGGCTGTATGATATTTTTCTAGATTTGAGGCTTTCCTAAAATAAAAAAGGTTGACGCACAAGCAGTGACTGTTGGATGTCCATCCGACGACCGTCGTGCTTCATCAATCTCTGCTCTTCCTGCTCTAGCCGCTCAAACAAGCGTCGGCGGGACTGCCTGCTCTCTTCTCCCCGCGGCCGGCTGTTTTGTCGCGCAGGCCTCAAAGCCCACCATACTCCCATCGCTGACCTAGCCATCTCTCTACTCACCCACACCTGTTGTTTTCTCCGGGGACGGCAGACGAACCAGTAAACCCTCATACTCCTCCGCGTGGGAAGCAACTGCCGAGTCTTCCCTGGCACTGTGTCGTTCCCTTCCTAGGCCTCGCCGTCCTCCACCGCCCTGGTGCTCTCGGCGCGGCCTGGTCAACATGGTCAATGAACGACATCCATCAGAAGTGGACTATACGTGGAGAGGCGGACAGCTGGGTTCATGGTCGCACGCAAGGAAATTCCTCCTTATTACGCGCAAAATAATGATTCCTCCACCAGACAGCTAGGACCCACGGGAAGGGCTTCTGTATTTCGCAAAAAAAACTTTATCCCCGCTGATAGGTTGGACCCGCCAGCTATATCTTCGCACCCAAGGAAGTGCCTCCTTATGACTCACAAAAAATGAATACCCCTGCTAGCTGGGACCCACCATAGTGGGTGGCTGACTTGTGGGCCTACTAAGTTGACGGGGACAGAGGGCTTTGTCAAGTTAGTCCATATGAACGATTCTAGCTTCAGTGACCGTACGATGTCCATCCAACGGCCATAGTGCTTCTTCAACCTCTGGTCTTCTTGCTGCAGCCGCCCAAAGCAGCGCCGGTCGTGCCGCCTGCTCCTGCCTCCCGTGGCCGGATGTGCTGCCGCGGAGGCCTCAACCGCCGCCATACTACTCCCACCGCTGGCCAGGCCATCCCTCCACTCATCCACACCCTTTGTTATTTTGCGGCGACGGAAGCCTCACACCGCAGCCGAACCAGTGAACCCTCGTACTCCTCTCCGCGTGGGCATCCACTGCCGCGTATTCCCCGGCTCCGCGCCGTCCCCTTCAGACGCCTCGTCGTCGTCCACCGCCTTGGTGATCTCGGCGCGACATGGTCAATGTGGTCAATGACCGACTTCCATCGGAAGAGTACTGTATGTGGAGAGGCTGACAGCTGGGTCCGCGGCCATAGCCTAGTTTTTTTGTGATTTGCTAAGTCGCTTTGTCAGGCCTGTTGGGCTGCAAATCTTTCAAGACGAGGAGAGCTTCATTCGGCTAGCCGAGAAAATGGCCTATCAGTAATGAGAAATGGGTTGTACATTTTTAAAACACATCAAACCGGCAATTAGTTTCAAATTTCTTTTTTTCATTTTTTGATTTTAAATTGTATTGATTTTTATGCGTGGACAATTTTTTGGATTTTATATTCATATACATTTATTTTTAAAATCAGTTTGAATGGGACTCAAAATTTCGGGATTAAAAACAGTTTGGACCGCACCAAAATATGAAAAATTTCGTATAATTTTTTAACCGTGGCCACAATATGGGCTGTAATGCTAACAAAAAGAATATGGGCTCCAAAAAAACTTATGAATTAGCAAATAGGTTGTAAATTAATATTAATAATGGCAGATGGGCTGTATGAAGTTTTTCACAGATTTGATGCTTTCCTAAAAAAAGGTTGACGCACAAGCAGTGACTGTTGGATGGCCATCCAGCGGCCGTCGTGCTTCTTCAATCTTTGCTCTTTCTGCTCCAGCCGCTCAAACAAACGCTGGTGGGACTGCCTGCTCTCTCCTTCCAGCGGCCGGCTATGCTGCCGCGCAGGCCTCATCGTCCCACCGTACTGCCATCACTGGCCTAGCCATCCCTCTACTCACCCACACCTGCTGTTATTCTCCGGCGATGGTAGACGAACCAGTAAACCCTCGTACTGTCGTACTCTCCTTCGCGTGGGTAAAAACTGCCGAGTCTTCCCTGCCTCCGTGTCGTTCCCTTCCTAGGCCTCGCTGTAGTTGTGACGCCCGAGACCGACGTCCCAGAAGATTCCAGAAGATTCCAGATGTTCCGGGGTCTCCCGTGTGTTCTTTGTGCTTGTTTTATTTATTTTTGCATTGCATCATGTCATCATGCCATCATGTCATATTTTATTTTTGCATCTCAACTTAAATAAATCGTGTGGACCTTCGGTCCATTTAAATCGAGGGAAGAATGTCTTCTCTGTATAACATATAAAAGCCTCTCAATATTTAGGGAGCTATATTTATTAATTATTCCGTTGCTTCGGAATCACCGTAACACACTTGCATAATTTCCCCATGTCTTTTCACTTCGAGTTTCACCTTCAAACCTTGCAATAATTCTTTTCCCGTTGTTCGAGGTCCTTCCAAAAACCCTCCAGCCATTTTATTTAAATTCCTGACATTTTTTTTGTGAGTCCAGGAATTTTACCCTATGCCATAACTCTATTTTCTAGCGCCCCTTCTTTCTTTCTTGTTGTGGTATTTCTGTTTTATTTTGGGAAAAAACAGCAAAGAAGGAGCCCAGCAGCCAGGCCTCCTTTCGGCCTGCAGCATCCCCCTCCAGCCGCACCAGGCCTCTCCTCCCTTCTATTCTCCCTCCGGCCCATCTCCCCTCCAAGGCCCACTCCGGCCGACCTAAACCCTAGCCCGATGCATCCCTCGCAGCATCTCTCCCTCTCGTGCGCCGCCGCCACCTCTTCCTCCCCTCGTCCCTCTCGCTCGCTCGCTCTGGCCCGACCGAACCCCTCGTTCCCCGCTTTCCCTCGTCCCTCCAGCCTCGCTCGCCCGCATATCTCTCCCCTCGTCTCGATCTCCAGGGCCCCGCGGGACAAGCGCCTCGCCTGGTTCTCGCCCCAGGCCGGCGCCCCTCTTCTCTCCCTCCGGCGGGACAGGAGCCGCGACCCCGAGGCGTCGAGCGCCCTGGCCTCCTGTCGGCCCGAGCGCCCCTTCCCCTCCAGCTATGGCCGCGCGCCATGGCGCCCCGCTCCCTTCTCCTGCGAGCGCCGCCGGACGCCACCCTCTCCAGCAGCGCGGCTCCTTCGTCTCCTCCGCGACGCAGCACCGGCGTGGCTCCCTTCCCTCGCCCCAGGACAAAGCCGAGCGCCCCGAGCCAAGCAGCTGCAGCGCGCTCGCCCCGCGAGCCGACGCCGACCCCTTTCTCCTCGAAGCAGCCGGCGCCCCGCCTCTCCAGCAAAGAGTGGTCCGCGTCCGCACCTTGGTCGCCAGGCCAGGCCGTGGCCTCCCTTTGTTCCCCTTCCAGCCGCAGCTCCTCTGGCCGTCTCTGCGCCTCTCGTCCAGCGCCATGGCCCCGCGCCCATCGATCTCCAGCCCGAGCTCCATCTCCAGAGCGCCGTCCTGCTGCCTCCGTCCTCACCTCGCCAAGTTGCCGCTGCTCTGCCTCCATTCCCGTCGCCCGTGCTGTCTTGCTGGAAGTTTAGTTGCTGTAGTTTTGTTTTTGTTTCGTGCTTGCTTGTGTTGACCTTGACAGGGAACGCGTAAACGCCTATACGACCAAGTGCCTCTCCGATGCTCAAGTCCGACTACTACGTGTACAACTACCGTCGCAAGAACGAGTACGCCTACACGACGACCAAGTACGACTACGACCGGGACCGAGACCGGCAAGTACATCTACGGCCGAGTACACCACGACACGATGACGTGAACAACTACATGACCCGACAAGTACCACTACATGTACAAGTACCTCGACGCCTGGAGCACTCGAGAACGACAAGTACCCCGACAACATGTGTACCACTACCGTCGCCCGAGTACAACTACCGCTACGAGAACGACTACCTTCGGTGAAGAAATGAGAACGTCTACTTCCTCTCCGAACGGAACGCCTCCTTCCTCTACGTCTCGAACCGCCCCGAAATGCACGCTTCGAAGGTATAACCCCGAGACGACCCCGTGGATGAACACTTGTGCTTGCTTGTGTTGTATGAAATGTCTCCCGTGTGTGCTTCGTGCCCGTTCCACCTTGGTCATGTTCCTCGGTTGCCTCGTCGCCGACTCGTGGGAACCCGGTAACGGGATCACCCCACCTCTTTCATCTCGTTTGACTCGCTCTCCGTTATCTTTTGCACCGGTCTCTCACGAGTTACCGGAACCGATATGTTGCGTGGCATCATTTTCGGATCGTTGCCGTGGCACCCTTTCTTTCCACCACGGTGACAAACGTTTCTTATCTTCTTCTTGTCAACCTTTTAATAAAACTTGCATAAACTTAATCATGTCATCCGCATCATGTTAACAACACTTAAATGTTTAATTGTTGTTTGCTTATAATTATTAAACATGCTCATGGGGATTTTCCGGAATTGTTGTTGTTCTTCCGGCCTCATTTAAAATGCCTAAATAGTGTAGTTTTATTATGTTTCACCTCTTGCCATGTTAACAAACATTTAATCTTGTCTTATAAATAACGAGAGTCAACTAAATAATTAAATGTGGTGTTTCGTCAATATGCAACTCGTTGCATATTGATCTCCACTTAACTTGTAGTGTTGTTTGTGCACTTTGCCATGCCGTGCATATTAAACCGGACATGCATCATACTTGGATGTGCATCTTATGCCTTGTTGATGCTTGTGTGTTTACCGTGTTGTTTGCTTCTTTCCGGTTGCATCTCTTGATAGCTTCGGTTTCGTTCCGGAGTTGTGAGGATTCTCTCGTCTGTGTTGCTCCGTCTTCTTCGTGGATCCGTTCTTCTCCCTTGTGGAATCCCAGGCAAGATGACCGAACCCGGATACCATTACTATTTTTTCCTCTTGCTAGAAGTCTCGATCTATAGTTTTGCCTCGATGCCCATGTCTTCTTGTCAGCCTCCTACTTGTAACCAATTGCCTTGTTTAACCAACCTACCTATGCAAACCGTTGCTTGGCTAAGTACGCTTCGCTCAGCCCTTCTTATAGCATTGCTAGTTGCAGGTGAAGATCGAAGATGCTTTCTTCATGTGGAAGTTTGGTTGGGTTATATCACACTATATAAATTCTTAAATGAAATCATCTATATATTGGCAAGGGTGGAAGGCTAAGCCTTTTGCTTGGTGTTTTGTTCCACTCATGCCGTTAGGAACCGTATAAACCGGTGTTATGTTCCTTGATTATGCGTTCCTAACACGGTTGGGGTGTATGGGACCCCCTTGATAAACCGCTAAGTGCTAAGTCTTTTCCAGCAAGTCCCAACATTGGTACTATTTGCCTAATAACAAACTAATAAAACTTGCATAAGGGCCTTGCAAACCCTCTTTTATTTTAATTCCACCCCCCGGGCCAGTGCTCCTCATGAGTGTTGGTCCGAAACGAGCGGACTGCGGGGCCACCTCAAGGAAACTTGAGGTCTGGTAAAAACCCGTAGGATGTCTCATCCGGTCGTGTCCTGAGACTAGATACGCGCGGCTACCTATCAGGGTGTCGACACGCCGGGAGGATTTGCTGGATTAGCCTTACCTTAGTTTGGTTTAACTTGAGCACGGGATTCTGAGAATACTCGGGTCTTCCCACCTATGGAGTTGCGACTCCGCGGATCGTGGGCTTGTGATGGGCCAAGTTGGAACACCCCTGCAGGGTTTGAACTTTCGAAAGCCGTGCCCGCGGTTATGTGGCAGATGGGAGCTTGTTAATTCCGGTTGTAGATAACTTGACACAATGTTTCAATACACTACCAGCGTGTGTTCCGTGACTGTCAATTTCCGAATAGGGATTCGGGAGTTGAACACAGTGGGGTTATGTTTGACCGGTTTTAGTTAGGATCACTTCGTGATCATCTCTCGACCGATGCGCCTTCTCTTCTCGCTCTCTTTTCCGTAAGCTAGTTGCTAGTTGCTGCTGCAGACTCTTGTTGTTCCTTCACCTCTCGTTCTTTCTTCAACCTTGTCCTCACCCAAGGCTTAAATAGTCTTGTTACCCGGGAACGGGATTGCTGAGTCCTCTGTGGCTCACAGTTACTTCACCACACCAGATGCAGGTTCAGCCGAGTTTGATGCAGGAGTTGGATCAGTTCTTCACCAGGAGCTCGATGAAGAGTTTGGATGTTTGCTCGTGACGTTTCGACGACCAGTAGTGGTTTCTACTAGGATTCGATCCTGACATGTGGCTTTATGTTGTTTTGGTATCTTTCTTTTGGATCTTCACCCGTAGTCGGGTTGTGATGTTTTGATTGATGTATTGCTTATGTAATGTATTGTGTGAAGTGGCGAGTGTAAGCCAACTATCTCTCTTTTGCATTTTAATCCCTCTTTTACATGAGTTGTGCAAAGATACCAAACTTGAGATCATTCTAGGATGGGCTTATATCTTTAAGTCGTGCCTCGACACGTAGGAGATATAGTCCCATCCTAGGCATTACAAGTTGGTATCAGAGCCTTCTCCGACCTAGAAGCCCCCACTGATTGATCGAATCGTTGACGGTTGAGTCTAGGCACACACTGAAAACTTTTTGAGTCCTATATTATATATCGGAGAGTAGGATTTCTTTTGCTCCTCTTCTCTTTTCATTCTGGTGAGGACTCCTGACGATTACTCTTTTCTCTTCTACTTTCAAAATTGCACCAAATTCTTTTTAGGATCTCGCGAGTATTCTGGGATTGTTTCGATGTTCTTGTGACAAGGATATTGTTCTCGATGCCTCCTGTTACCGAGGAGTTGAGCTTCGGGGTATCATTGTAACAAGCATATCGCGGCAGTACTAAATACTTAAGACGGCCGACATCGAAAATCTCTCCTATACGGCCAGTGGCAAGATAACCCCGACATCACCCAGTACTGGGGAGGTAGTTCGAGAGTATTGCCATAGCTTGTTATAGTGGATGCTTTTCGAAGGTCCGAGGTAAACAGTTTCCGAGAAAGACTGGTTATGTGTTGAAGGATGGATACACCTGGATGTAGGTTTAGAGTTGATTGCGCGGTGCTTCCCGTGTATCCCCAACACCTGATTGCATAACGGGAAACTTTCGGGAATCTATAGGTGGGTTTTATCCAGTAGATCGTAGGCATTCTTCCAACGGATGCACGATATGAAGTTTGGGGTTCTACATTGAGTGAAGTGGTTTTATGGACTTGTTCTGATCGGGAGTTGCATCTTAAAGGATCCTTGGCTATGCTGATCCGGGGATTGCAAAACCCTTTTGTAACACGTTCCATGAGCTTTCAGCACGAAGATGTCGAACGAAGCTTCTATCTTGTATTTGTTCTATCTGATCCTTGTTCCTTTTATTTACTTTTGTTCTCCAAGTGGCTTCTCGTCAAGTTGATGTACCTGCGGAATTCATTCGTTCAAGTCTCTGTTCGAATGATATTGTGAAGATCATGTTGCATATCTACCCTTTGTTTTTGTTTTGATTCTGGTATTCGAGTTGCTTCGATGTCAAATGTTGATTCCATACCTTCTTAATCGGTGTTATCATATTTCTATGAGACTGCTAATTCTTCTTGATCATCAAGGTGGTCATGTTAAATTCTTCTCAACCGGCGTCCTTTTCTTCGAGTTAATCAGATCTTTTCATCATTTGCAAGTTCAACTCTTAGTCTTTTCTCAACGGTGTATGTTCTTTCATCCCAAGTTGTCTTTGTTTCCCCACCCTCCCTCCCTTCTTTTCTTGGAGCCAGTAATTCTCAGATGAAATATCCATTTTATTCATGTGATGTTTCTTCATTTTTTCCTTCAATGTTCTTATCTGGTGTTTTATCGTGAAGATGCTCAAGAGCTTCAAGCTCATCATTCTGTTGTTCTCTAATTCTGCCGGTGGATGTAATTCAAGATTTCGGTGTTGATCTTATCCTTTTTTCCTCTTTTCACAATGCTTTCTTATTCCGGTGCACCAATTAATCTTTCTCCTCTTGTTATTCTTATCCGGAGTGCTGTGGATTCATGTTTCCATTCTTAATCCGTTCAAGCTATTTTGACGATTGCTATCTTATTCAAGCCATTTAATTCATCCGGTGCAATATCTCTTAAGCAATCTTTCCAACGGTGATTTCTTTGAGTGGGCCCTAACCCACAGGTCTTTCCCAGGATCTACCTGACTCTTCTAAGTTTTTTCTGGAGTTATACTCAAATCCTTTCCAAAGTGTGACATAAGAATGTTTTCCTTCAGTCACATGCCTTCTCCAAGATCGCTTTCAAATTCTTGTTCATCATTGGTTCAACCTTTTCAATTCTTCATTCCGGAGTGCTCAATAATTCTTGTGGCATTTCTCGTCTTCATTCTCATCATTTGAAGACCGAAGAAGTGTTTCTCTTAAACCTTAGCCCGTTCTCTTGATGAGTTGTGATTCTAGCTTCATGCCATCCTCATAGTTGTTTCGATTGTGAGGAATTCTTTCTATGCCATCCGAAGCATTTCATGAATTCTTTTCCTCGTGTTCCTCCGAAGGCCATCATTTCAGAAGATTTCTTCGTTCTCAGTTTTCAACTTCGTCCTCCAAATATTCTTCATTGATGTCTCTTCGTTCGTCTCCCTATTCTTATGGTGGCTCGTTCAAGTTTACTCTTCCTTGTTATCGTTTTAATTCTTTTGTTCTTTTCACATTCCTACCGGTGGTTCGTTGAAGATTTATCCGAGTTTGTGCTAGATCTCTCTTTAATCCTTTCCAACGAGAATAAGTAGTATGCCAAATCCTTTGGTTGTCATCAATTTAATTGGTGAAGGAGATGCATGACATAATTCTTATTCTTGTTCCTTCAGGTGTTTTAATTCTTTTTCCGGTGCTTGTTCATCATATCATATCCTTGGTTCCAAGTTGTTCATCTTGTTTCCGGAGCTCCAAGTATTTCAATTATCTTTTCAAAGCGCCATCTAATTCATCGCAGGCCTGAATCTTATTCTTTTCATCTTTCACTTCTCATGCTTTCATTACCGGAGTTTTCATGGTGGTTCATCATCATTTAATTCATCCTCGAAGTCTTCTTCAAGATTCTTTTTGAAGCTCAAGCATTCTTCTTCATGCTTTCCAATTGCAATTCTTTCTACCTTATCTTTTCAGGTGGTGTTATGTCATTCTTGATAATTTTCCTCCATGTTTCATGATTCACAAGTTGTCAAGATTGAGATATTTAAAACCATCATTTTCTTTGTTCAGGAGATCTTTTCAACCCTTCAATTTATTCATTGGAGTTATCTTGGGTTGTATTTCACCTAAAGCTTTCCTTGAGAATTGTTGCTATTATGGTGCTTAGAAATGACCCAAGTTCTTCATTTATCCTCTCCGTGAAATAACTCTTTCGTCTCCTTGTTGATCTCAATCAAATCAATTGTTAAGTTAGTGGTTGGTTGTCACCTCTTAATCTTGAGATGTTTTCCATAAGCCCACATGAACCTCATTCGTTTCGTTGTTGATTTTCCATCAACCATGTTCAACCCTTCTTCGTAAGGATGCCCTTTCAAATTCAATTTTGAGAGAAGTTGTCTTTTCTCTCCATTCTTTTCTTTCGTTGATCCATATTCTATTCTTTTGTTCCGGAGGCATTGTGATGTTGCTCTCTCCAAACCATCATACCGTTTTATCAAGATCATGTTCTTTTCCTTGTTTATCTTTTAACCGGAGCGTTGTATTCTACATTCTAATTCTCTCATCTTATCAAGTTTTAACTCTCTTTTAACCGGAGTGCTGTCTGAAATCTTTCTTAACCTTGTGTCATTCTTTTAATTGTTTCGGAGGTAATATGTTGTTCATTTCATCAAGTATCATCCAATCTTCTCAAGTTCTTGTTAATTCCTTCCATTTTCAGACGGAGTGCTGCCCAAATTCTGTCATTCTTATGCCTTGGCTATACCCTTGCGGTTTCTTATTCTTTTGGTCCGTGAGCTCTTGTTTCATGTCTTTCAACCTTCAAGGTTCTCGTAATGCTCCTTGTTACTCTTTTCTAACGGAGTTTTCATATTCGTTCATCTCCGTTGTATTCTTCTTTCATCTTGTTCAACCTCTCAAGGTTCTTTGGTTTCACTCGTCTGTCAAAGAAGCAACTTTGTTTTACCTCTTCCTCTTTCGCTTTTACCCGGTGATATCTCTAGGATCTTGGGTCGAGATCCTCTGTTAGTGTGGGAGAGTTGTGACGCCCGAGACCGACGTCCCAGAAGATTCCAGAAGATTCCAGATGTTCCGGGGTCTCCCGTGTGTTCTTTGTGCTTCTTTTATTTATTTTTGCATTGCATCATGTCATCATGCCATCATGTCATATTTTATTTTTGCATCTCAACTTAAATAAATCGTGTGGACCTTCGGTCCATTTAAATCGAGGGAAGAATGTCTTCTATGTATAACATATAAAAGCCTCTCAATATTTAGGGAGCTATATTTATTAATTATTCCGTTGCTTCGGAATCACCGTAACACACTTGCATAATTTCCCCATGTCTTTTCACTTTGAGTTTCACCTTCAAACCTTGCAATAATTCTTTTCCCGTTGTTCGAGGTCCTTCCAAAAACCCTCCAGCCATTTTATTTAAATTCCTGACATTTTTTTTTTGTGAGTCCAGGAATTTTACCCTATGCCATAACTCTATTTTCTAGCACCCCTTCTTTCTTTCTTGTTGTGGTATTTCTGTTTTATTTTGGGAAAAAACAGCAAAGAAGGAGCCCAGCAGCCAGGCCTCCTTTCGGCCTGCAGCATCCCCCTCCAGCCGCACCAGGCCTCTCCTCCCTTCTATTCTCCCTCCGGCCCATCTCCCCTCCAAGGCCCACTCCGGCCGACCTAAACCCTAGCCCGATGCATCCCTCGCAGCATCTCTCCCTCTCGTGCGCCGCCGCCACCTCTTCCTCCCCTCGTCCCTCTCGCTCGCTCGCTCTGGCCCGACCGAACCCCTCGTTCCCCGCTTTCCCTCGTCCCTCCAGCCTCGCTCGCCCGCATATCTCTCCCCTCGTCTCGATCTCCAGGGCCCCGCGGGACAAGCGCCTCGCCTGGTTCTCGCCCCAGGCCGGCGCCCCTCTTCTCTCCCTCCGGCGGGACAGGAGCCGCGACCCCGAGGCGTCGAGCGCCCTGGCCTCCCGTCGGCCCGAGCGCCCCTTCCCCTCCAGCTATGGCCGCGCGCCATGGCGCCCCGCTCCCTTCTCCTGCGAGCGCCGCCGGACGCCACCCTCTCCAGCAGCGCGGCTCCTTCGTCTCCTCCGCGACGCAGCACCGGCGTGGCTCCCTTCCCTCGCCCCAGGACAAAGCCGAGCGCCCCGAGCCAAGCAGCTGCAGCGCGCTCGCCCCGCGAGCCGACGCCGACCCCTTTCTCCTCGAAGCAGCCGGCGCCCCACCTCTCCAGCAAAGAGTGGTCCGCGTCCGCACCTTGGTCGCCAGGCCAGGCCGTGGCCTCCCTTCGTTCCCCTTCCAGCCGCAGCTCCTCTGGCCGTCTCTGCGCCTCTCGTCCAGCGCCATGGCCCCGCGCCCATCGATCTCCAGCCCGAGCTCCATCTCCAGAGCGCCGTCCTGCTGCCTCCGTCCTCACCTCGCCAAGTTGCCGCTGCTCTGCCTCCGTTCCCGTCGCCCGTGATGTCTTGCTGGAAGTTTAGTTGCTGTAGTTTTGTTTTTGTTTCGTGCTTGCTTGTGTTGACCTTCACAGGGAACGCGTAAACGCCTATACGACCAAGTGCCTCTCCGATGCTCAAGTCCGACTACTACGTGTACAACTACCGTCGCAAGAACGAGTACGCCTACACGACGACCAAGTACGACTACGACCGGGACCGAGACCGGCAAGTACATCTACGGCCGAGTACACCACGACACGATGACGTGAACAACTACATGACCCGACAAGTACCACTACATGTACAAGTACCTCGACGCCCGGAGCACTCGAGAACGACAAGTACCCCGACAACATGTGTACCACTACCGTCGCCCGAGTACAACTACCGCTACGAGAACGACTACCTTCGGTGAAGAAATGAGAACGTCTACTTCCTCTCCGAACGGAACGCCTCCTTCCTCTACGTCTCGAACCGCCCCGAAACGCACGCTTCGAAGGTATAACCCCGAGACGACCCCATGGATGAACGCTTGTGCTTGCTTGTGTTGTATGAAATGTCTCCCGTGTGTGCTTCGTGCCCGTTCCACCTTTGTCATGTTCCTCGGTTGCCTCGTCGCCGACTCGTGGGAACCCGGTAACGGGATCACCCCACCTCTTTCATCTCGTTTGACTCGCTCTCTGTTATCTTTTGCACCGGTCTCTCACGAGTTACCGGAACCGATATGTTGCGTGGCATCATTTTCGGATCGTTGCCGTGGCACCCTTTCTTTCCACCACGGTGACAAATGTTTCTTATCTTCTTCTTGTCAACCTTTTAATAAAACTTGCATACACTTAATCATGTCATCCGCATCATGTTAACAACACTTAAATGTTTAATTGTTGTTTGCTTATAATTATTAAACATGCTCATGGGGATTTTCCGGAATTGTTGTTGTTCTTCCGGCCTCATTTAAAATGCCTAAATAGTGTAGTTTTATTATGTTTCACCTCTTGCCATGTTAACAAACATTTAATCTTGTCTTATAAATAACGAGAGTCAACTAAATAATTAAATGTGGTGTTTCGTCAATATGCAACTCGTTGCATATTGATCTCCACTTAACTTGTAGTGTTGTTTGTGCACTTTGCCATGCCGTGCATATTAAACCGGACATGCATCATACTTGGATGTGCATCTTATGCCTTGTTGATGCTTGTGTGTTTACCGTGTTGTTTGCTTCTTTCTGGTTGCTTCTCTTGATAGCTTCGGTTTCGTTCCGGAGTTGTGAGGATTCTCTCGTCTGTGTTGCTCCGTCTTCTTCGTGGATCCGTTCTTCTCCCTTGTGGAATCCCAGGCAAGATGACCGAACCCGGATACCATTACTATTTTTGCCTCTTGCTAGAAGTCTCGATCTATAGTTTTGCCTCGATGCCCATGTCTTCTTGTCAGCCTCCTACTTGTAACCAATTGCCTTGTTTAACCAACCTACCTATGCAAACCGTTGCTTGGCTAAGTACGCTTCGCTCAGCCCTTCTTATAGCATTGCTAGTTGCAGGTGAAGATCGAAGATGCTTTCTTCATGTGGAAGTTTGGTTGGGTTATATCACACTATATAAATTCTTAAATGAAATCATCTATATATTGGCAAGGGTGGAAGGCTAAGCCTTTTGCTTGGTGTTTTGTTCCACTCATGCCGTTAGGAACCGTATAAACCGGTGTTATGTTCCTTGATTATGCGTTCCTAACACGGTTGGGGTGTATGGGACCCCCTTGATAAACCGCTAAGTGCTAAGTCTTTTCCAGCAAGTCCCAACATTGGTACTATTTGCCTAATAACAAACTAATAAAACTTGCATAAGGGCCTTGCAAACCCTCTTTTATTTTAATTCCACCCCCCGGGCCAGTGCTCCTCATGAGTGTTGGTCCGAAACGAGCGGACTGCGGGGCCACCTCAAGGAAACTTGAGGTCTGGTAAAAACCCGTAGGATGTCTCATCCGGTCGTGTCCTGAGACTAGATACGCGCGGCTACCTATCAGGGTGCCGACACGCCGGGAGGATTTGCTGGATTAGCCTTACCTTAGTTCGGTTTAACTTGAGCACGGGATTCCGAGAATACTCGGGTCTTCCCACCTATGGAGTTGCGACTCCGCGGATCGTGGGCTTGTGATGGGCCAAGTTGAAACACCCCTGCAGGGTTTGAACTTTCGAAAGCCGTGCCCGCGGTTATGTGGCAGATGGGAGCTTGTTAATTCCGGTTGTAGATAACTTGACACAATGTTTCAATACACTACCAGCGTGTGTTCCGTGACTGTCAATTTCCGAATAGGGATTCGGGAGTTGAACACGGTGGGGTTATGTTTGACCGGTTTTAGTTAGGATCACTTCGTGATCATCTCTCGACCGATGCGCCTTCTCTTCTCGCTCTCTTTTCCGTAAGCTAGTTGCTAGTTGCTGCTGCAGACTCTTGTTGTTCCTTCACCTCTCGTTCTTTCTTCAGCCTTGTCCTCACCCAAGGCTTAAATAGTCTTGTTACCCGGGAACGGGATTGCTGAGTCCTCTGTGGCTCACAGTTACTTCACCACACCAGATGCAGGTTCAGCCGAGTTTGATGCAGGAGTTGGACCAGTTCTTCACCAGGAGCTCGATGAAGAGTTTGGCTGTTTGCTCGTGACGTTTCGACGACCAGTAGTGGTTTCTACTAGGATTCGATCCTGACGTGTGGCTTTATGTTGTTTTGGTATCTTTCTTTTGGATCTTCACCCGTAGTCGGGTTGTGATGTTTTGATTGATGTATTGCTTATGTAATGTATTGTGTGAAGTGGCGAGTGTAAGCCAACTATCTCTCTTTTGCATTTTTAATCCCTCTTTTACATGAGTTGTGCAAAGATACCAAACTTGAGATCATTCTAGGATGGGCTTATATCTTTAAGTCGTGCCTCGACACGTAGGAGATATAGTCCCATCCTGGGCATTACAGTAGTCCACCGCCCTGGTGCTCTCGGCGCAACCTGGTCAACGTGGTCAACGACCGACGTGCATCTGAAGTGGATTGCACGTGGAGAGGCTGACAGCTGGGTCCACGGCCGTACGCAAGGAAATGCCTCCTTATTACGCGCAAAATAATGATTCCACCACCTGACATCTGGGACCCTCCGAATGGGCCTCTGTATTTCGTGAAAAAAACGTTACGGCCGCTGACGGCTCGTACCCACCAGCTATATCTTCGCACGCAAGGAAGTGCCTCCTTATTATGCACAAAAAAATGAATACTCCCCCTGTTAGCTGGGACCCAGTATAGTGGGAGGCTGACTTGTGGGCCTACTAAGTTGACGAGGACGGAGGGCTTTGTCAACTTAGTCAATATGCACGATTCTAGCTCCAGTGACTATACAATGTCCATCCAACGACCATAGTGCTTCTTCAACCTCTGGTCTTCTTGCTCCAGCCGTCCAAACCAGCTAGCAAACCAGCGCCGGTTGTGCCTCGTGCTCCTGCCTCCCGTGGACGGCTGTGCTGCCGCGGAGGCCTCACCGCCCACTACTACCTCCACCGCTGGCCAGGCCATCCCTCCACTCACCCACACCACCTGTTATTCTGCGGTGACGGCAGCCTCACACCGCAGCCGAACCAGTGAACCCTCGTACTCCTCTCCGTGCGGGCTTCCACTGCCGCGTCTTCCCTGGCTCCGCGTCGTCCCCTTCCTAGGCATCGCCGTCGTCCACCGCCCTGGGGCTCTCGGCGCAGCGTCGTCAACGTGGTCAAGGAACGACTTTTCATCGGCCGTGGACTGTACGTGGAGAGGCTGACAGCTGGGTCCATGGCCGCAGCAAGGAAGTGCCTCCTTATTACGCGCAAAATAATTATTCCTCCACGTGACATCGGGGACCCACCAGACGGGCCACCATATTTTGCGAAAAAAACGTTTCCCCCTGACTGCTGGGACCCACCGGGTACATCTTCGCACGCAAGGAAGTGCGTCCGGGCAAAAAAAAAACGATTCCCCCCTGACTACTGGGACCCACCGATGGCTTCTCGCCCCTCGTTGGTTACCCCAAGTGGAAGATTTGAGATGCAGTGTAGCGGAAGTTTTCCCTTGGCAAAGATACCAAGGATCGATTTCCCTGAGACTCCCAGTTTCAACAAGAAGGTGTCAACTGCTAACGGCGCCAGATATTAGCAATCAACGTGGACCTGCACACAGATATAAATAACTTTGCTCCCAACGAGTACAGAGAGGTTGTCAATCCCTCCGGCCTTGTAGTTTACAAAGGATCAAACGCAAGTGATAATAGTGATAGGTTTTGCTGCAAATAGTAAATAATAAATAAAAGCGGAAAGTAAATAGCGGATGTGATCAGTGATGGTAATATGGACCGGGGTCCCATGATGTTCACTAGCGATGTCTCTCTCCCAAAAGACGATAAAACAACTATGTGAGGTAAACGAATTACAGCTGGGCAATTGACAGAATTATGTGCGCAAACCAATGCTAACTATGTTACAAGAAAGGTAGAGGTTCAAAGCATGGGCGGTACGCCAAGGCAAGTAGACCGAAATCCATCTGCATCTACTACTAATCATCCACCTTGAGATATCTATCCAGAACTTCTCGCTGGTATTAAGTTTTGAGTCCCACCCATAGTGTAAACTCAAAGCAACAGACAACTGTATTAAAAGAACTTTGCGTAAAGTAAACAATCCTTGCACCCGCGGGCACAAGCACCGTTGTTTTCCCCCTTGTGGCAACAGCACATCCCCTAGACTCATGTTTCTGTCACTCAAGCTAGTCATCGAGGGGCATGAACCCACAATCAAGCATAACGTTCCCTCTTGGAGTCACTACCTACTACTTGGCCAAAGCAATAAATAACAACGGAGAACATGCAAGAATTACTTACGAACATAAATATAAAAGAGGTAGATCAAATATATTACTCAAACACAATCTGAACATAATCTCACAATCCATCGGATCCCAGCAAACTCATCATAGCAATAGCATAAGGATTACATATGTGCCTCGATCATGTAGGGCAGCTCACGAGGACTAATTAGTGAAGCACAATAAGGGGAGGAGAACATCACATAGCTACTGGACATGGACCCATGGTCCAAGGGAGACTACTCACAACTCATCCGGGAGGCGTCCATGGTGGTGGAGAGGCTCCCGGTGGTGATCCTCCCCTCCGGCAGGGTGCCGGGAAGAGTTCTCCTGGTGCTCCCGATCTTGGAAGTGCGGTGGCGGCGGAACAGAGATGAGATCGCAAAAAAGGGTTCCCGTCTCGAGGGTTTCGGGACACGATATAAATATATGCAACAGGGGGGCATCAGCGGAGGCCTGGGGGGCCCAGGCGCCCACCCGGCGCGGCCAGGAGGGGGGCCACGCCACCAGGGCGCCTGGAGCCCTGGTGGCCCCCCTCCGGCTGTATTTTGGCAGCCGGGAAGCTTCTGGAACGCTGATTTTTTATATAATTTTTCCGGGATTTTTCTGGCAGTTTTCGTAATGGGAAAACCTGAAATACAAAAACTGAAGAAAACAGAAACTGGCACTGGGGTGCAATGAGTTAATAGGTTAGTCCAAATATGATCAAAAGTGTATGGAAGTGTATAAATATCATAGCAATATCATAGCAAGCAGAAATTATAGATACGTTTTGGACGTATCAACATCCCCAAGCTTAATTCCTGCTCGTCCTCGAGTACGTAAATGATAACAAGAATAATTTCTGTGGTGACATGCTATTAACCATATAAGGATTTTTCATAGTCATATGACAAGAGCTTACTGAGACAATGAATCTGTAGTAATTAAGTTGCCTCATGAGTAAATCACAAAGAACTGAAAGTTTTACAATATGATACTGAAACATCAAATAGATTTGTAATGAGCATGGTGTGCAAATATGATAAAGTGATATCTCGCTTGCCCCCTTTAGTGAAGCAAAACATAAATGCAGGGGCACCTCCAAGGTTTAAGTGATGACTTGATACAATGATTTCAGAATAAACGATATCATAATCATGCAAAAGACAATGCTACTTTGGGGCAATGCACATTACACTCAGAATGACAATCATGCTCTCAGTAGTTGGTGCTTTAAAAGAAGGTGGAGACTCTCGAACCGTGGCTTTTGTTGGCAAGGTTGAAAACCCGTAGTTGGAAACAAAGACAAAATATGTACCAGAGCTCTTGGTTTTAAAAACAGAGGTAATAATTATTTTTTTGATTATGCATGTTTCGTCAACGAATGCTAGCAGATAGCTCAATCACTTCTTGAGATGGACAAGTTTCGAGGAACGGCTCCCGAATGAGGACGATCACATCCTCTTAATCTCCTTTGTTTATCACTGCCAAAGTTTTCTGATTTCTCATGAACAAAGCGTGAAGGAGGGTTTGTTTGTTATATTAATTTTGAGCCGGGCGCACTCAATGCCAGTTCCTTCTCGTGTTATGGGTTTGCACATTAGACATGCAATCCCGGGGTGAAGCTTGTCCAACTTAAAAAGATCATGAATTAACTACTACTTCCTCATGAACTTAAAACAGAGGCACAAAATAGGAATGCATTTTTTTTCTTTTTGAATAATTTCGAGATGGTACGTGCAAGTCTCCGTTAGGAATGGCAGGTAAATACCATGTAGGACGGTATGGTGGACTCATATGGCATAACTGGTTTAAAAGAATTTGGATGCACAAGCAGTCAGTCCGCTTAGTACAGGTGGAGGTTAGCAAAAGACTGGGAGCGACCAACTAAGAGAGCAATGACGGTCATAATCATGGAGAGCGACAAAGCAACATTGAATCAGGCATGGAAGTTATATCGCTACTCAGAAACAAAAGATCATCAAGGCTTGACAGACTTTCTTTACAGTCTTAAATATGCGTGAGCATACGCCAAGTCAATCAAAATAAATTCTTGAAGGAAGATATTACTAAACCATACCACATCATAGGCAAACAAATCATGTTGGTACTCCAATAACACATTGGGAACCCCCCCCCCCCCAGCTATTTGAGACTAACCATAAGAAAACATGAACTACTAAGCACCATTATGCACGTAGCATTTTTATCATAGACATATCAACCATGCAACAGAAGCAAACTCTCTTAATAAGATAATCATGATAAATAAAGAGAGTTCAAGCAACCAACTAAACAAAAGCTCTTTAAAAAGATAAGCATGAAAACTAAAAGCTAAACATGATAGTAGCTATTGAAAGACAATGAACACACACAGCAAAGATAGACATGAAAATTCTATGTTATGTTCTAGGTAGAAGTGGAGCGTGTTTCTCTCCCACATAAAGAAAGCTGAGTTCCGACTCGTTATGAAAAGCTAAGGAAAACTAAAAAGGAAAACTAAAAGCAACACGCTCCAAGCATAGCACATAACACATGAAGTGATAAAAATATAGTGGAACGAAAGACGAACTGATAATGTTGATGGAGAAGGGGATGCACGGGGGCATCCCCAAGCTTAGACGCTTGAGTCTCCTTGAATATTTCTTGGGGGTGCACGGGGGCATCCCCAAGCTTGAGCGTTTGACACTCGTGAATCTTTTTATCATCTTCCCTCGCACACTTGAAAACTCCCTTCATACATAACTCATCATAATCTGATTAGCGAGGTTAGTACCCATAATAAAATAATTGCTCCTTGATGGAAATAAGGATATTCTTGAAGATCTACTGTTTCTCAAAATTGCCAAAAGGTTTTTGCAAAGAAAAAGCAAGCTCAAGGTTTGCAAAATGAAGGAAAGGCAAAACAGGACAGAATCTGTGAAAAACAGAACAGCAGGTAGTAAATGATTTTTTCGGGGCACTTCTGCAACTCTAATCAAAAAACTCAAAACAGACGCACGAAAGAAAATTGTATAGAGCATGCTGTCGAAACAATTCAGAACAAAAAGATGATCTTGTGATTTTATACGAATTTTTCTATCCAAGGACAAAATCTGTTTCCTGGACAGCACGTCACAACTTTTGAACTTTCTTGCAATCAGAGGCTACACTTGGCACAAAATTGAAAAGCAAAGATACAATGATGATGCTACTGTAGTAACAACATCAAGACACAACAAAAGAAAAATAAAATTTTATTCATGTGGGCTGCCTCCCAAAAGCGCTTTCTTTTATGCCTTTAAGCTAGGCATAATGCAAAGAGATCAAGTTTTATCAAGAGTAAAAGAATAGCTAGCCCGTATAACGGACTCAAAAGGTAACTTAATCTTCTTTCGAGGGAAGTGTTCCATCCCTTTCTTGAGAGGAAATTGGAATTTTATATTCCCCTCTTTCATGTCAATGATAGCACCAACGGTGCATAGAAAAGGACGTCCCAAAATAATTGGACACGAAGGTTCACATTCAATGTCCATAATAGTAAAATCAATGGGAACATAATTGTCATTGACAATGATAAGAACATCGTCGATCCTCCCCAAAGGTTTCTTTATGGAAGAATCAACAAGACGAACACCAAAAGAACAAGAATCAAAAGGTTTCAATTTAAGCATATCATATATTCTTTTGGGCATAACGGAGGTACTAGCTCCAACATCACATAAAGCATAGCAAGAGAAGTTATTCAACTTAATTTTAATCATAGGATCCCAACCATCTTCTAGCTTTCTAGGTATGGAGGCTTCTACTCTAAGTTTCTCCTCCCTAGCTTTGATAAGGGCATTAGTGATATGCTCTGTGAAGGCAAGGTTAAGCGTGCTAGTGCGGGGATCTCTAGACATCTTGTGAAGGAAATCAATAACTTCGGTAAGAGTGCAATTATCAAAATCAAGGTCACTACTATCAAGTAAGGTGGTAGTGGTGTCCTTTAGGTTCACTTGTTTGATAGTTTCTATAGTCATAGCATCACCATTAATAGGTCCAATGGGACCAGGAGTGCATTGGGTGCTAAGAGTTTGGATATCCTCAACAACTTGGATAGTAGCAATAGTGTGGTGGGTAGGAAGGTTCTTAATTCTATCTTCTTCCTCCCTTTCTCTAGCCCATCTCTCTTTAAATTTAGCCAACATCCTAATGTTTTCATTAATTTGCACTTGAATAGCATTCATAGGAGTGACCTTCCTCTCCTCAAGAGGAGAAGTTCTAATTTTAAGCAATTCTACCTCATTGGCTAAATTGTCTACCTTCGAAGAGATATCATCTAGTTTGTTTAGTTTTTCTCCTACACTCTTATTAAAGGCTTTTTGGGTAGTGATGAAATCTTTAAGCATGATCTCTAGTTCAGTAGTGGAGTTCTTGGTGATAGGATAAGCATTGTTGTTCCCATAAGAATTAGAGGGGAACGGTCTAGGATTGCTACCAAAATTACTCCTATAAGCATTGTTGTTAAAATTGTTTCTAGAGATAAAGTTCACATCTACTTGTTCTTGAGCAATCAAAGAATTTAAAGGAACATCACGAGGATCAACAGAAGATTGCTTCGAAAGTAGAGACATGATCAAGTCAACTTTTTCATTTAGGGAGGAAATCTCCTTGACAGAGTTTACCTTCCTACCTGTTGGAGCGCGTTCGGTGTGCCATTGGGAATAGTTGGTCATCATCTCATCGATAAGCTTCGTGGCAGCACCAAGTGTAGTTGACATAAAGGTTCCTCCCGAGGCCGAATCTAACAAGTTCCGCGAGGTAAAGTTCAAGCCTGCATAAAAAGTTTGGATAACCATCCAAGTAGTCAAACCGTGAGTAGGGCAGTTCTTGATAAGAGATTTCATACGTTCCCAAGCTTGGGCAATGTGTTCATTATCCAATTGTTTAAAATTCATTATGTTACTTCTTAGTTGGATAATTTTAGCAGGTGGATAGTATTTTCCAATAAAAGCATCTTTGCACTTGTCCCAAGAATCTATGCTATTTCTAGGCAAAGACTGAAACCAAATTTTAGCTCCTCCTCTCAAGGAGAAAGGAAAAAGCTTAAGCTTAACAATATCACCGTCTACTTCTCGGTACTTTTGCATATCACAGAGTTCAACAAAATTGTTCAAGTGTAAAGCAGCATCCTCTCCAGCACCGGAGAATTGATCTTTCATAACTAGGTTTAGTAAAGCAGGTTTAATTTCATACGAAGGTGCTGAAGTGGCAGGTGCAGTGATAGGTGTGCAGATATAGTCATCGTTGTTGTGACTAGTGAAGTCACACAACTTGGTGTTCTCGGTGGAACCCATAGTAGCAAGCAAGCAAGATAACTATTTTTGTGATTTTCGATAAAAGATACTAAAGCAAAAACTGAAAGGTAAACTAACAAGACTAAAAGCAAAGGTAAAAGATAGCATGCAACTCCCCTATCTTGAAGAGTGGAGTCCCCGGCAACGGCGCCAGAAAACTTTGCTTGATGGCTTCTCGCCCCTCGTTGGTTACCCCAAGTGGAAGGTTTGAGATGTAGTGTAGCGGAAGTTTTCCCTTGGCAAAGATACCAAGGATCGATTTCCCTGAGACTCCCAGTTTCAACAAGAAGGTGTCAACTGCTAACGGCGCCAGATATTAGCAATCAATGTGGACCTGCACACAGATACAAATAACTTTGTTCCCAACGAGTACAGAGAGGTTGTCAATCCCTCCGGCCTTGTAGTTTACAAAGGATCAAACGCAAGTGATAATAGTGATAGGTTTTGCTGCAAATAGTAAATAATAAATAAAAGCGGAAAGTAAATAGCGGATGTGATCAGTGATGGTAATATGGACCGGGGTCCCATGATGTTCACTAGCGATGTCTCCCTCCCAAAAGACGATAAAATAGCTATGTGAGGTAAACGAATTACAGCTGGGCAATTGACAGAATTATGTGCGCAAACCAATGCTAACTATGTTACAAGAAAGGTAGAGGTTCAAAGCATGAGCGGTACGCCAAGGCAAGTAGACCAAAATCCATCTGCATCTACTACTAATCATCCACCTTGAGATATCTATCCAGAACATCTCGCTGGTATTAAGTTGCGAGTCCCACCCATAGTGTAAACTCAAAGCAACAGACAACTGTATTAAAAGAACTTTGCGTAAAGTAAACAATCCTTGCACCCGCGGGCACAAGCACCATTGTTTTCCCCCTTGTGGCAACAGCACATCCCCTAGACTCATGTTTCTGTCACTCAAGCTAGTCATCGAGGGGCATGAACCCACAATCAAGCATAACGTTCCCTCTTGGAGTCACTACCTACTACTTGGCCAAAGCAATAAATAACAACGGAGAACATGCAAGAATTACTTACGAACATAAATATAATAGAGGTAGATCAAATATATTACTCAAACACAATCTGAACATAATCTCACAATCCATCGAATCCCAGCAAACTCATCATAGCAACAGCATAAGGATTACATATGTGCCTCGATCATGTAGGGCAGCTCACGAGGACTAATTAGTGAAGCACAATAAGGGGAGGAGAACATCACATAGCTACTGGTCATGGACCCATGGTCCAAGGGAGACTACTCACAACTCATCCGGGAGGCGTCCATGGTGGTGGAGAGGCTCCCGGTGGTGATCCTCCCCTCCGGCAGGGTGCCGGGAAGAGTTCTCCTGGTGCTCCCGATCTTGGAAGCGCGGCGGCGGTGGAACAGAGATGAGATCGCGAAAAAGGGTTCCCGTCTCCAGGGTTTCGGGACACGATATAAATATATGCCAAAGGGGGGCATCAGCAGAGGCCTGGGGGGCCCAGGCACCCCCCGGCGCGGCCAGGAGGGGGGCCGCGCCACCAGGGCGCCTGGAGCCCTGGTGGCCCCCCTCCGGCTGTATTTTGGCAGCCGGGAAGCTTCTGGAACGCTGATTTTTTATATATTTTTTCCGGGATTTTTCTGGCAGTTTTCGTAATGGGAAAACCTGAAATACAAAAACAGCAGAAAACAGAAACTGGCACTGGGGTGCACTGAGTTAATAGGTTAGTCCAAATATGATCAAAAGTGTATGGAAGTTTATAAATATCATAGCAATATCACCCAAAAGAGGCATGGAGCAAGCAGAAATTATAGATACGTTTTGGACGTATCACCCACCAGCTACATCTTCGCACGCAAGGAAGTGCCTGACAGTCGGGACCCACCTGGTCGAAGCGTACATAGCATTATCATTCTGGTCGCGAACGTGTACGTACATACTGGTCGATGTAGAGGCGTGCACGTGTCGTAGTAGAGGCGCGCATGTAGCATGTACACGTATGTACAGCGGCCAGGGTGCAAGAAAGTAAATACGGCCACGTACGTACATACGGGCGGGGTCTCGAAAGCCTACTCGCGCATACGTACGGCCAGAGCTCGTGTACATGGCTGGGTCAGAACAGAGAAATAGTGTCGTCGTCGTGTTCATGGGGAGCCAACTGGCTGGGTCGTAACGGAATGCGTCGTCATGTTCATCGATAAGGCTTGGACGGAACAACCGATGGAAACGAGGCCCGGTGTACCGCAGAACGGAGGAAACGGCCTTGTGTTCGACCGGCCACGGTCGAAACGGGATCCTGTTCATCGGGAGGGGTCTGGCGTACTGCAAAACAGAGGAAATGGACCTCATATGGTCAAAACGGGGTTCCTGTTGATCGGGAGGGGTGTGGCGTACCGCAAAACGGAGAAAAGCACTTGTGTTGGAGCGCTACAGTCAAAACGGGGTCCTGTTGATCGGGAAGAGTGTGGCATACCGCAAAATGGAGGAAACAGACTTGTGTTGGAGTGCTACGGTCGAAATGGGGGTCCTGTTGATCGGGAGAAGTGTGACATACCGCAAAACGGAGGAAACGGACTTGTGTTGGAGCGCTACGGTCAAAACAAGGGTCCTGTTGATCGAGAGGGGTGTGGCGTACCGCAAAACGGAGGAAACGGACTTGTGTTGGAGCGCTACGGTCGAATTAGGGGTCCTGTTCATCGGGAGGGTGTGGCGTACCACAAAATGGGACTCCACGGGATATTTTTCATCACCACCGTCGACCCCCTCAAGCCTCCACAGGCTACTGTTCATCCACCATCGACCTCCAGCCTCGACTTGCGACTGTTCAGCCTCCACCGCGCGCTGCTTCATAGGCTACTGTTCAACTAGTCCTCTCCATGGGCTCCTGTTCAGCCACCCCTCCACGGGCTACTATCCATCCAGCCCTCCACCGTCTACTGTTCATCCAGCCCTCCACGGGGTGGTCCTGTTCATGCAACCCTCCACGGGGTCCTGTTCATGCAGCCCCAACCGGCTCGATCGACCGGGGTCCTGTTCAACACCACGGTGTCCTGTTCAGCCACCCCCACCGGGAACTGTTCATCCAAACCCCCCAGCAACGCTCACTATTCATGCAGAGGCAGCATCGATCGGCTTCAGTTAGCAGCAGTAGCGAAGGAATCGCTCTATCGGGTTCAGCTAACAGCCATCGATCAATCGCTCGGGTTCAGTAACACGTAGCCTGCAGTGCAATCGCTCGGGTTCAGTTAGAGCCCATCGCCACACTTGGGTTCAGGTAGAGCCCAACGCCTTGTACCCACGCGCGTGCGTGTACGAGAGAAACGCGCATCGCTCGGCCCCGATAACCCACCGTAACCGGGAACACCCTGATATTTTCCTCGCCCTCGCTTCTACCACGGTTTTTTCATCATGGACGGTCCAAAGAATGTCATGCAGCTGCGTCTCCGGCCCGCCCAGGACGAAAAGCCCATTTTATGTCATGATTTTTTTCATAGAAGTAGGACCCCACCACATCTATGATGATACCGTGTTTTGTCACAATTATTGTCATAGAAGTGTCATAAGTATGACAGAAAAAAGTTTTGTTAGGCCCAAAATGTCACGAATGTGTCTTTTTTTTTGTTGTGCGGGCGCAGAGTGCCAATTTCCCCTTTGGTGCTAAAGGAGCGGGTGCAGACGAAGAGTCCCGAGGCGACAGGCAAAGGTTTCCATATCGGTGCAACGAGACCAAGACCAGCAGGACAGTAGGACGGAGGTCATCGCGGAGCCCACGGTGGCGTCACCACCAGAGCCTTTGGCAGGCGAAGACTACCTTTTGTCGGGATAGCTTGTACTAGCTGTCACCCTTCAAATTTGGACGTTGTGGGATCCCTTCCCGCTCAATATTTGGGAAGAGGACCTGGGTCACTATAAATAGGACTAGCCACCACCATTGGGATCATCTCATCCGGGAGGGAGTTGATCTCATCTAGAGTTGATCAGATAGAAGGCCACACACCATCAGCTCACTCGAGCATAAGAACTCCTCTCCTGAGGAGGTAGTTCATCCATGTACTAGTTCTTCCTCAGCCACCAAGGCAATCCACCACACCACACTGGATTAGGGTATTACACCATAACGGTGGCCCGAACCGGTATAAATCGGTGTCCCTTGTTATTCGGATCTGACAAGCTAGGCCTAGGGTTGTTGAGTAGACGAGCTAGGGCGGAAGGAGAGATCTTCACATACACCCCAGAGTTCGAACCTTAATGGTATTGTTGGAACCCCAGATCCGACATTTGGCGCGCCAGGTAGGGGTGTGCCGAAACTTCCCTTCCATCGGTCAGCGCTCCGTCCTTCCAGCAGCTCTATGGCCGACGCTCGCAGAGCCCATGCTGAGCGATGGGCTGCCCTTGCTACCCGCGTCGCTCGGACTGCTCCAGCGGGCGGACCACCCCGTCGTTCTCCATCGCCTGCCGCCAACGCCGCCACCGATCCGGCGCGGCATGAACAGCAGGCATCGTCCCTGCACCCCTTTGTGCAGCGTGATGGACGCACCGCTACCCCGTCGCTGACTTCAGCGGTCTCTTCATCACATGCTCGTCGCGGTCCCGCGGATGCGCAGGCTGTGTTGCTCATGGCACGCGAGCTCCTGCGCTACCGCCCCGTCGATGACTTCTACAAAGAATGGCTTGACCGCATCGCCGAGCTCGTCAGCGCCGCTGGGGGCTCTCCAGCGCCGTCCCTCTCCATCCCTCGTCCACCTCCCCATGAGAACGACGAGGCCCATAACGCTCCACTGCTACCCCCGCATCATGGCGTCGTCCAAGACCCAATGCAAGTGGCCCTGTGGCGTGACCGCCCACGTGCGGCGCCAGTGCACGAAGAAGGAAGCTGCCAAGAGATCCAGCGGCCCCGCGGAGGAGCGCCTGCACTCCCTCCACCGCTGTGCTGAGACCGCGCCCCCCCCCCCACCATGGTAGCGCGCGAGGGCTGAGGTCAAGTTCCACCTCCCCAACAAGCTCCGGTGTCAACAGCAGGCTGCAAGGCCCTCACCCCCGAGCTGTGCAATGTCAACTGGCCTGGGAAGTTCAAGCCCGACCTGCCTCCACGCTACGACAGCACTCCCGACCCCCCGGAGTTCCTACAGCTCTATGAGCTGAGCATCGAAGCGTCTGGCGGCAACGAGAAAATCATGGAGAACTGGTTCCCCATGGCCCTCAAGGATGGCACGCGCTCATGGCACTTGAACCTGCCCGTAGGATCGATCTCCACCTGGAGTGAGATGCGCGAGCGGTTCATCGCCAACTTCCAGGGCACCCGGGACCGTCCCCCGGCCGCAGGTGACTTGCGGCGTATCAAGCAACAACCAGGAGAAACCCTACAGAAGTTCATCCAACGCTTCAACAGTGTCCGCGTCAAGATCCCCAAGGTCACGGGCGAGGCCATCATTTCGGCGTTCTCAGATGGCGTCCGTGATGCCAAGATGAAAGAGGAGCTCGCCATCCATGAAGATTTGTGCACGTCCTTGGAGATGTTCAACCTCGCGACCAAGTGTGCCAGGGTCAAGGAGGGGCGCCTCTCACTCGTCGAGCTCCCCGCAGCTGAACTCGAAGGCAAGAAGGCCAAAAGCAAGGACGTAAAGCGCATGGGAGCGGCGGTGCTTGCAGCTGAACCAGAAATGAAGGTCGGCCGCGACTACCTAGAGCCACCCAAGAACGGCCGAGCATTTTGCACCTTCCACAATGTGCACAGCCACAACACTCATAACTGTCAAGAGCTCAAGGCCCTCCGCGAAGGACGCGTCATCCAACGCCTCGAGCACGGCAACCATGGCTACGGCCACAGGGGAAGTCAGACCGGGGGACACTGGGACGACCGCGGCCCCCACCAGGAGTGGCGTGATCAGCCTCGGGAGGACCGTTGGCGCGGCCAGCCTCGCGAGGATGCCTGGAGAGACCAGCCCCGGGAGGACCGTCCTCAGGGCAGGGCCGGCCTACCACCTCTGCCACCGCCAAGGAGAAACGACGACCAGGACGAGGGGGCTGGGGGCTTCCAGAAGCCGCGTGCCATCGCTTGCATCTTGGGCGGAGCACAGGCCCCCGCTTCTCAGCGCCTCTTCAAGCAATGGACCCGTGAAGTAAGCGCGGCTCTCCCCAAGCTCGAGGCTACTCGCCCACTCAGGTGGTCCAGATGCCCCATCACCTTCAGTTCAGCAGACCAGCTCAAGTGCGCAGCTACGGCTGGCGCCCTCCCGATGCTTTGTTCACCCGTCATCAGCAATGTCCAAGTTACCAAGACCCTCATCGACGGTGGCGCATGGCTCAACATCCTGTCCATTGAGACATTCGACAGCCTCCAAGTACCCTACGATCAACTGCTTCCTACCAAGCCCTTCTCCTGAGTGACTGATGGCTCCACCACCCCCGTAGGGCAGGTCCACCTACTTGTAACCTTCGACAAACGCAACAACTACCACACTGAGCTCATTGACTTTGATGTCGCCCATTCCACCTCTCTTACAATGCCATCCTCGGGTACCCAGCCCTGGCCAAGTTCATGGCAGTGACTCACCACGGCTACAATGTTCTCAAGATGCCGGGGAGCGGTGGCATCATCACCATCGCTTGCGAGGAGAAGGACGCAGTGTGCTCACTCGAGCGCGCTTAACAGGCGGCAGCAGTCGAGGATCCGAACAACGGCATCATCATCTACCCACCCGAGGTCGTCCCCAAGAAGAAGAAGTAGCTGCTAGCCATGGAGCCGCATGAGGATGCAGTGTAGGGCGGCAGCACCTCGGGACCTACACCTAGGGAGGGGCCTCCTCCCTCTCTCGCATAGGAAGGCGTGCCCGGTGCCCCCTCAGACTGGGCTCGGGGGCTCTCCTTTGGAGGGCCTTTGACCTAGACAATGTCACGAGGGAGGCGCTCGGGCACCATGTGGAGGAATGCTTCGCCGCACACCTTCCTCCAGAGACCTCAAGGCGTGAGGCACTAAGTGCTCAGGTGTTCATCAGCCAGACCATTGAAGACCTACAGGAGCCGAGAGCCATGCGGGGCGAGCGTCGCCCGCCTCGTCTGAGGGCAGCTGTCGGTCCAGGCTCAGGAGACGGGCTGCGCTTCTGCGTCAACGTCCCTGCACTCACCAAGATCGCATCTCAGGAGCTCTACTGTCCTTCCCAGGTGGGCCGGTGCCAGGGTCCCCCTCACAGCTACGTACGCATGCCCTTCGGCCTGCCGAATTAGGTGGCCCTGTAGCAGCGCCACATGCGGGAAGTCCTAGCGGCTCGCGAGGATACGCACAAGGAGATCCAGGCGGAGCTAGACTCGGCCCTCCGTGAGATCTGGGGAACCCCGGAGCCTCCCGAGGGGCCAGAGCCAGGCGGTACGTAAGGAACATCGTCTGCGTCGAGCATCTTCAGCTACGCCAACACTACTTCAACAACTATGCTAGGTGACATCTTCCGATTTTTGTTCAACTGGGAGCGCCTCTCGGGCTGCATTATTACTAGGTCGCATGGGCCTGTCCCTGCGACATGTATCCTTTTGCATCTCAGATCACCTTGTGGGGGACGCCCCTCATGCTACATTATCACCAGGCCGCACAGGTTCGTCCTGGTGGCATGTATCTCCCTTGCATTTTACCTGATCTAGCATTACTATAATTGTCAGTTGCATTTGAATCACTCATCTGTCTGACCATCACCCCTCCGGGTCTCCTTCGCTACCTAATGGACTTCTGCTCATCTCACAACGGGGCTGCATACGTTGGCACGACGCTCGTGCTCGGGTCCGTCCCTACAATGCTGACAAACCAAAGGGACCAAGCTCTGACCCGCGGCCCGCTCCGCAAGCGTGACCTCACCAGGTTCTCGGTGCCTTCATCTCCCTGCAGAATTATCGGAAGCCCAGTGCGGGCGCGGCCCTAAGTCGTTCTGCTGCAGGCTAACCCACCGGAGTCTCAGGAGCACGGCGACAGGCGGTCCCACCGGTCTACCCTCCTCACGTAGTTCGCTTGCGCGTTAAAGGGGGGTCCCTGAGCATCGCGTCTCAGGGGATCATACTGATTCTTCAGCCCTCACCCCTTGGCCTTGACCACGGCATCGTGATGTGGCATACCAACAGCGGCTGAGCATTGCTCGAGGGTTGGGACCCGAGGACGCAGATCATCAGGAAGGACGAGGGGGGGAGCCGGCTCAGAGAGCTTGGGCCTATTTGTACGTCAAGGGGGACCCTTGTGCATCGTGACCCAAGGGCCAAACAGGTCCCGTAGCCTCTCACCCCCTGGTCTTGTCCTGGTTTCTGGTCAGGGCCAGCGGCGACTGAGGTACGCGCGGGTCGGGCCCTGTCGATGCGGAACATCAAGGCCTGAGTCCAGCATTCCCTTCCTTCAGGTTCGTTCATACGTCAAGGGGGACCCTTGGGCATCGCGACCCAAGGGCCTAACTGGTCACGTATCCCCTCAATCCCTGGTATTGTCTTGGTTTCCGGTCAAGGCCAGCGGCGGCTGAGCCATGCGTGGGGCCAGGCCCTGCCGACGCAGAACTCTAGGACCACCTGGAGGGAATCGCGAAATCTCATCCTCGTGAAGAAACCAGGCGCGCCGTTTGGAGAACCACCTCGCGATCATCAAGATAAGTCGTTAATTCCCCGATGCCCCATCCTCACTCGCTGAGCGGGATTTGGTAGTCGCTCTTCAGCAATGCTGCCTCGCTTTCTTAGCCTCCGAAAGCCGCTTGAACGCCAAGGGGGACCGCTTGAGCATCGCGCCTCAGGAGCTCTTACTGGACCTCGGGCCGCTCACCTCCTGGCCTTGACCACGACATCGCTACCTGGCATACCAGCGATGGTTGCAGCTTGCCTTGGGACTATGGCCTGCCGGCGTAGAGCACTATGCAACCGAAACGGTAAAAAGGGGGCGATATTGCCGAAACAAGGCTCGCGAGTAGGGTGTGCTAGCAAAACAGCAAGATAGAAGCAAAAGCATTACAAGTCCTTTACATACCCCTGTGGGGTTGGCTTTGAATCCTCGCAGGGAACGCCGCAAAAGGTCTTCAGGGTATCCTAACTACGGCCGCCATCGCCCACACCATCATCAACAGAGGGCCACGATGGCCCACCTCTGACCCTGGGCGGGTCACCACCAGCGACGTGCTCGCGATCCTGACGCGTTTCGGGCGCGCCGCGAGCTCGGGGGCGCGTAGCTGTCATCGCTCGTCTCCGGGGACTCGGCAGACTCAAAAGAGTTGCTAGACCTCCGGAGGCCATCACTGCCGCTGGATGAGCTAGTGGTGGGATTGACGTCTGGCGCAGCGCCAGCCGAAGCATCACCCTGTTGGCCCCCTCCAGGGCAACATTCCAGGCGACGTCCCTCCTCGTTGAACACCTTGAAGCACAGCATGGAGGCGTCGTCGAACCCGAAGAAGATGGCGAGGGCGCCTTCCGAGCTGCAGGCGCGGGCAACCTCGCCCCATCCGTGAGTCATGAAGACCTTGCCTGGGGAGACGACCTCAACCTTCGCCCTCGTCGCCAGGGCCTGGCACTCAGCGTGTCGCAACCACAGCCCGAGCGGCCCCCTCGGAGGCACCTCTTTGGCGAAGAATGGCGGGAAGCAAATCCAAGATCTAGGAGGCATCACCGCCCACACCACGAACTCACGCGAGGAGCCTCTGGCGTGTGCTCGTGGGACGGTAGTGTGTACCACTATGGCGCGGTCGGTACGGCCATGGCGCGGGCGGCGCTGGGCGCCAACTCCCTCACCATGGCCCGGTGCCCTGGCGTAAAGGGGCAATGGGTAGCCAGGGGGAGGCCGCTCATGCCAAGGCCTCATCACTTCCGGTCTCATAGCGGCACCATGACGACAGAGTGGTCTTTCCTTTGGAGGGAGTACCTCTGGCTCCTCGCGAAGAGTCTTCCCCTTCTCAGCGGCAGAGAATTGTTGAATCGGCGCCATGGGCGGCTCGGACGAGCACAGGGCAAGGAAGAAGAGGAAGCAAGAGGAACGAAGGATGAGGATGGGCAGTGGAGGCTCCGCTCGCCGTCTAATTTATACCCAAGAGAAGGCCAATCGCCGGCCTCCGTAATCGCAGGTAATGATGATCTGCTATCCATGCAGGGACTTGTCAAGTCATGTAGTCGTCGAGGCTGTGTGGGGAAGTGGAGACGCCCACGTCCCAGCAATCGCCATGCGTCAGACAAGGCCGCAGGCTTTGGGGGCCGGGGGTGCTCCGCGCTTAGCCCTTGGCTTTGCCGCGAAGCCAAGCCCGAGCACACCTTCGGCCCAGGGGCTACTGTCGGCATTCTGGGAACGGGGGCACCCAGACTTACCTGCCTGTGGCCCAGGGTGTGGCTCACCAGGCGGCCTGGTACGGCCCAGCATCTTCAGCGGACACCCAAGACCCTCGCGAGGGGCCAAGCCTCGCAAGGCGGACGACAAAAGGCATCCCCTGGGGCGGCCTCACCAGGCCGGCTCGTGAAGATCGGAGATATCGAGGCGAGGGACACCTCACGATGTCCTCGTGACGGGAGCAATGACGACCAAGGCCAGGCGGGCGCCAGCGGGCGTAGAGTGACAGTTTCCCCTTTGGTGCTAAAGGAGCAGGTCCAGACAAAGAGTACTGAGGCGTCAGGCAAAGGTTTCCATATCGGTGCAACAAGACCAAGACCAGCAGGACAGCAGGACGGAGGTTATCGTGGAGCCCACGGCTGCGTCACCACCAGAGCCTTTGGCAGGCGAAGACCACCTTTTGTCAGGATAGCTTGTACTAGTTGTCCCCCTTCAAATTTGGCCGTGGTGGGATCCCTTCCCGCTCAATATTTGGGAAGAGGACCCGGGTCACAATAAACAGGACTAGCCACCACCATTGGGATCATCTCATCCGGGAGGGAGTTGTACTCATCTAGAGTTGATCAGATAGAAGGCCACACACCACCAGCCCACTCGAGCACAAGAACTCCTCTCCTCAGGAGGCAGTTCATCCATGTACTAGTTCTTCCTCAGCCACCAAGGCAATCCACCACACCACACTGGGTTAGGGTATTACACCACAACGATGGCCCGAACCAGTATAAATTTGTGTCCCTTGTTCTTCGGATCTGACGAGCTAGGCCTAGGGTTGTTGAGTAGACGAGATAGGGAAGAATGAGAGATCTTCGCGCGCACCCCAGAGTTTGAACCTTAAGGGTTTTGCCGGAACCCCAGATCTGACATTGCCGTCTGCTAGCTGATGGCAAAGAAGGTCTTTGACATCAGCTTAAAAAAAGTTGACGACAAAGAAAGAGCTGACGGCAAAGACAATGTTTGCTGTCAGCCAGCTCTTTGCCGTCTACTAGCAGACGACAAAGAGGGAGGGTGGTCCACTAACGAGAACCACCTAACGACCACTTTATTTGCTGCCTGTTAGCAGATAGCAAAGCTTCTTTGTCGTTCGTGAGCAGACGGGAAACAGAATAGCCAGGCTAACGACTGTTTCCCCCCGGCCCCACATCCCTAGCTACGCTCTTTGTCGTCTGCTAGCAGACGGCAAAGAAATTAAACCTAACTAAAAAATGGCCGGCCCCGCGCCCACCCCTCTCTCTCTCCCCCTCACCTCACCCGCACCACCCCCGTGCCCGCCGTCCCCGTGCTCGCTGGCCCCGCCGCCCCCGAGCCCCACTGACCCCGCCATCCCCGACTACCACCACCCCGATGCCCCGACCTCCCCAGCGCCCCGTGGCCTCGACGCCCTCGACCCCGCTGCCCCGGCGCCCCACCGCTCAGGACGCCCGCTGCCCCATTGACCGTCGCCGCTCC
>LR738714.1:356673207-356697111 GCA_902687465.1 Secale cereale | reverse complement strand
ACACACACACACACACACACACACACACATATATTTTAAAATACTTTCAACAAGCATGCATAGCACTGCCATATGGATATGATCATCCAACACATATACATACCAAATCAAAAGTCCATATGGATATGATCATCCAACACATATACATACCAAATCAAAAGGCCATATCCAAGACATACATATATATAGCCATATCCAACAACAAGCATAGAATTGTTCATCCTACAAAATCAAAACAAAAAGGAAGGACGAGGAGAAGAGTAGACTCCATCAATGCAAGCTACCGTGATCTAAATTAAATCTGCAAATTGGGAAATAAGGAAGTTAGAATAAGAAGAAGAAGAAGAAGAAGAAGAAGAAGAAGAAGACTAGAAGAAGAAGAAGAAGAAGAAGAAGAAGAGAAAGAAGAAGAATTTTTCTTCTCTTTCTTTTTCTCCTCTTCTTTATCTTCTTCTTCTTCTAACTAAGGTAACCTATGTAATTATGCCATTTTTTAGCTAAGCTAGGTAAAAATGCTAAGTGTAGGTCATTTTAGAGCCAAGCTAGGTACAAAGGTCATTTTGGAGCTTAGTATGGTTATTATGTAATTTTCGAGGAAAATAAGCTAAGTATATGTCGTTTTGGCGGTAACCAAGATTATTATGCCATTTTTTACCTAAGTATGCTAAGTATGTCATAAATGAACTAAAGAAGCTAAGTATAGGTCATTTTTGAGCTAACATAGGTAGTTATGCCATTATGAGGTAACTAAGTATATTTATTCATTTTGGAGGACAACATGATAAGTGTAGGTCATTTTAGAGTTATCCTAGTTAAAATCGGTCATTTGGTGCTAGGTAAGGTTATTTTGTCATTTTTGGAGGAAAATAAACTAATGATATCATAGTTTGGAGCTAAACCAAGGTTATTATGCCATTTTTTACCTAAGTATGCTAAGTATGTCATTAATGAACTAAAGTAGCTAAGTATAGGTCATATTTGAGCTAACGTAGGTAGTTATGCCATTTTTAGCTAACACAACATATTTATTCATTTTGGAGGACAAAATGTTAAGTGTAGGTCATTTTAGAGCTATCCATGTTAAAATCGATCATTTTGGAGCTAGGTGAGGTTATTTTGTCATTTTGGAGGAAAATAAACTAATGATATGATAGTTTGCAGCTAAACCAATGTTATTATGCCATTTTTTACCTAACTATGCTAAGTATGTCATAAATGAACTAAATAAAATTGTAAGTGTAGGTCATTTTATAGCTATCCTGGGTAAAATATGTCATTTTGGAGCTAAAGTGTCATTTTTGAGGAAAATAAGCTAAGTTTAGGTCATTTTGGAGCTAAATAGGTCATTTCTTAAGCTAAGTATACATTTGTTAAGCAACACACTTGGGAAAACGTACCATAATCACGGAGGTGAAGGACCGATCGGTGTTGCGCTAGTGCGAGACGGAGAAGGACCAATCGATGCTTGTCGGGAGGCATACTGCACCAATGATCATTTGCAGTGTCTCATTAGCATGATGCAACTAAAATGTGAATACTAGTAACTAATGATCATTCAAATGAAACTCACCGTGGGCGCTATAACAATCTGGGGCATCGGCGGAGGGGTGTGACCGTTGCTCTGGCACACGGACTACACATTTTGTTTTCATTAGTCAGGCATATTAGTTCGTAATGAAATGAACTTTACGTGCATGATTTGGCTAATATGCAGGAGAAACTTACCACGAGGAGTTCGTATAGGGCCCGGTGACCCGCATCGTTCCGGTTCCTCTCATCCTCCAACAGCCTAGCCGTCCTCTCCTCCATGTCCTTCTCCCTCTCTGCCGCCTACCTTTTTTCCTCCGCTAGAAGCTCCTGGGCTCTAGCCTCGATGGCGAGCTCCATTGGGCATGGACGAGGCCTTATCTCGGGAAGAGAGCTCATCTGGCGCTTCTTGATCTCTGGGAGAGTTCTAGGACAATGTATCAGTCCATCCGCAATGGCTACCAAGCTATGTTTCCTCCCGTCACCAGATAGCATCACCAGCTCTGGATCAAAAGCACTCTTGCTCGGGTTGAAGTTCTTCGCTTTCATCTCCTTCCCAAAGTCTCTGTACCTCACGAGATTGTTGTGGGAGGAGATGTTGGTGAAGCTCTCGGGATGATCGAGGTCAGACTCAGAGAATGCCTTGGCCTTCTTGTACGGGGTAGTATGGGCCATGGCATAGAAGTCGAATAGCGGTGGCACCTCCTTCTTGTTGTGACACACCTATAATAGAGGAACAAAATATTAGTTAAGGTCTCAAGCTAGCATGAAGAATTAAAATGCATGAATCATGAAGCAAACAACATACCTAGTGATCCCCGTACTCAAACGGGTTGGAGCTCCCTTGATGGTGTGGCACACCTTGCATTTGGGCACGCTTATCCTTGGCCTTTTTGTGGATGGCTAGCCATTGGGGAGAGCACCAGTCATCCACCAACCCTCCCAAAAGTCCATCCTATCCACACACCATCTCAGGGGTACCTAAGTTAGACAAGAGAAATTTTAGCGCTACGCCTACGAATAAAATCAAGGAAACTAAGTACAAGGCCTTAAGAATAGGTAATTACCTTCATGTACTTCTCCTTACTCAGAAACTTGGCGCGACACTTCTTCTTGGCCCTCTTAATGTTAGTCGAGGCGTAGTAGTCTCGAACAGCCTGCACCCAAGCCTCGTGCCATAAGTTCTGAAGTAGGCGCTTGCACTCGGCTTCGACAACCATAGCCGTGTCTGCCTCGTGTTCGTCAAGACACCTGTAGAACTTCTGCAATCAAAAATACAACACTGATTAGTACAATCACAAGGTACTGTTGATTTTTAATTCTGTAAAGGAGAAATTACCCAGAACGTCTGGATCAGAATGTCTGCCACTTTCTCGCACAAGACACCGTCGACCCTCTCCTCCGGCGGAGCCGGGGAAGCCAAGTACAGCTCCTAGCTCAGTGCTAGATGTGGAACCTCACCCTCACCGGGCAACGTGACCCACCCCGGGAAGTTCTGCCGGCAAATCACACCAAGGACCTGGTTGGGCCTGCAGACACCACGGGCGTGTACCCAACCCCTGCAGTATGACAAGGCCAACACATTAGAGATTAATTTGAAGAAACGTGAAGTCAAAATGTTAAAAAAGAGTAAATGCACATACTTCTCCCCATTAGGCATAATCAACCACCTCTGATCATGGGTCGCCGGCATGGGCGGGAGCTTTGTACCACCATGTTGGTAGACCTTCTTGCCCCCCTCAACCGGCTCACCCTCGCTATAGCTATCCTCAAAAAAGCTGTCCTCACCACCATCAGCATGGCCACCTGCAATGACAAAGATTAAACGAAATTAGTACAACATAAACATAAAAAAAATAAGTGTATCATCATCATGAACATAATAAAAAATTGAATACCTAATAACATGAACTAATTAATAATATATATATTTACCTGGCATTACTAATATTACTCTTCATCGTCTATATATGCTCCGGGATCAATAAATGCATCATAACCATCACTATCAGTAATGACGTGCTCAACACCATCGTCAATAAATGCATCAACATGTGGAAGGCCTCCTTTACATAATCGGTCGAGCATTGACAGGTAATCTGCATTATTAACCTCTTCTGGTTCCTTCTCTTCTTGTTTTGGCTGAAGGGTGAAGTCGTATTCATTGTCGCTATCTACTTCAGTTCTGGTGTGAAGTAGAGCGGTTCTTGAAATGTTTTTGGAAAGATGTGTTTCTTGGAAGAATTCTCCTTTATATGTGTCTGGGTTAATGTGAGGTTCATAATCCTCTTCATTGGAGGGGGGGTGGTCTAACACGTGGCGGCACTTCATAAACGACATCCCAACCATTGAGATTTGGATCACTTTGACAAGCCTGTGGTAGATACAAAACTAGGGTTGCATGTTGAGTCATAATATAGACACTGGGAACATCCAAATGGGTGCTTTGTTTGATTTCCACTATCCCTATATGTTCATGAGTCCTTCTAGTCTCCTTCGGCTGGAACCTATAACATTTGAAGACTATTACGTTTGGTGGGTTTGCACCATAGAATTGAAGTTCAAAAATTGCTTCAACTCTTCCATAATACTCGGTATCTCCTTCGCCGATGGAAGAGACACAACAATTTGTAGACTTTCGGTCGGCCATAGATTGCTCTTTGCCATAGGTACGAAAGTGATACCCATTGGTGTCGTATTTTTCAAATGAACATACCTTGTAGTCCAACCATTAGCGACTTGTCTCAATTCGGCGTCCATAAACTCTGAATTATCCTACAAGTTTAATACGAAAGAAGGATTGTTACATTAGCCGCAAATTAGACGAAGAAATGAAATGGTCTAATGGAAATTACCATTTGTTTGAACCAAGAGACGAAACCGGGAAAGCCGCCTCCTTGCTTTGCCAGAAGCTCATACTCTTCGACGGATTCCTTTTGGATCACCGCTCCATACGAGAATTTGGCGACGTATTGACCGTATCAAATACATCCGAGGATAAGAGTAGTTCAAAGGAATTAGAAGCTTCAAAACAACGTACCGAGAACTTACTCGATGTATGGCCTAATACGTCTCCAACGTATCTATAATTTTTTTATTGTTCCATGCTGTTATATTATCATTCTTGGATATTTTACAATCATTTTATAGTCATTTTATATCATTTTTTGGTACTAACCCATTGACATAGTGCCAGGTGCCAGTTGATGTTTTCTGGATGATTTTACATCGCACGAAATCAATATCAAATGGAGCCCATACACCTTGAAACTTTTTGGAGAATTTTTATGGGCCAGAAGACACCCAATGGGCCAGAGCTGCACCTGGGGGTTGCCTCGAGGGGGCACAACCCACCAGGGCGCTCCAGGCCCCCCCCGTCGCGCCTAGGTGGGTTGTGCCCACCTCGGTGGCCTCCCGCACCGCATCTTCGCTCTATAAATACTCAGATATTCTAGAAACCCTAGAGGAGTTGACAAAATTCTATTCCAGCCGCCGCAAAGTTCAGAACCACCTGATCCAATCTGGACACCATCACGAAGGGGTTCACCACCTCCATTGGTGCCTCTCTGATGATGTGTGAGTAGTTCCTTGTAGACCTGCGGGTCCGTAGGCAGTAGCTATATGGCCTCCTCTCTCTCTCTTTTGATTATCAATACAATGGTCTCTTGGAGATCCATATGATGTAACCCTTATTTGCGGTGTGTTTGTTGGGATCCGATGAACTTTGAGTTTATGATCAGATCTATCTTTTTATATCCATGAAAGTAATTTGAGTCTTCTTTGATCTCTTATATGCATGATTTCCTATAGCCTCATATTTCTTCTCCGATATTTGGGATTTGTTTGGCCAACTTGATCTATTTATCTTGCAATGGGAAGAGGTGCTTTGTAGTGGGTTCGATCTTACAATGCTTGATCCTAGTGACAGAAAGGGAACTGACACGTATGTATCATTGCTACTAAGGATAAAACGATGGGGTCTATTTCTACATAAATAGATCTTGTCTACATCATGCCATCGTTCTTATTGCATTACTATGTTTCTCCATGAACTTAATACATTAGATGCATGTTGGTTAGCGGTCGATGTGTGGAGTAATAGTAGTAGATGCAGGCAGGAGTCGGTCTACTAATCTTGGACGTGATTCCTATATAATGATCATTGCATGGATATCATCATAATTATTAGAAGTTCTATCAATTGCCCAACAGTAATTGTTTTCCCACCGTTTTCTATTTTCTCGAGAGAAGCCACTAGTGAAATCTACGACCCCCGGGTCTCTTTCTCATATTATTTGCCTTTGGGATATATTTTCCTTTGCTTTTTATTTTCAGATCTACTAAACCAAAAACCCAAAAATACCTTGCTGCAATTTATCTTATTTATCGTCCGATATATCAATATTTACAACTCTATCACGTCTGTTAGCCAAAAGGGATTGACAACCCATTTTACACGTCGGGTTGCTAGTATTTGTTATTTGTGTGCAGGTGTTGTTTATGTTGTGTTGCTTGATTCTCCTACTGGTTCGATAACCTTGGTTTCATCACAGAGGGAAATACCTACCGCTGCTATACTGCATCATCCCTTCCTCTTTGGGAAAAAACCGACGTAGTCCTAGTAGTCATCATGGCCACACTTCTGTTAGGTTGTTGAAGATATACAACGAAATGGTCTGCCATTCTTCGAAGTCCAACGTTAAGGAATTAGAAGCACCGGCTGGTGCGAGATTCCCTTTGAATAGGATGAGGTTGGATCCACACTTTTCAGGGTCACCAGCATTGTACCGAGGCTTCGAATTATGAAAATGGCGATTTTTGGCTTCGTAGTGTGCGGTCATGAAGTTGGCCGCCTCCTCGGTAATGAATGCCTCGGCCAGCGATGCTTCAATTCTACGTTTATTTTTACATTTTTATCGAAGCATCTTCTGCATCCTCTCAGTTGCATAGCACTAACGATTTTGCACGCCCCCCCCCAATCCTGCCTCCGTCGGGAGATGCAAAATTACGTGCTGCATTGGATTAAAGAAGCCCGACGGAAACAGATTCTCTAACTTGCAGATCAACTCTGGCGTCAACTCTTCAATTTTTTCTAGCAGGGTAGGCGATAGTTCTTTCGCACAAAGAACACGGAAGAAATAGCTCAGCTCTTTTAGTACTATCCATTCATCCTCAGGGATGAAGCCATGCAACATCACCGGCTTTACCCGCTCAATCCATATGTGCCAATCATGACTCTTGAGACCAAATATCTTCAATTTTTCAAGACACTCCCCTCTTTAGATTCGCTGCATAGCCATCGGGGGACATCCACTGCATTTTCACCCACAAGATAATTTCCCTCATAGCTGGCCTTCCAAGATTGAACCATGCCTTTGGTGTTGTCCAGTTTCGCTTTCCTTTTGGTGGTTGCATGTTTTGTAACGGTCTATCACATAGCGCCTTCGGATCGACTCTAGCCTTAGTATTATCCTTTGACTTCCCCTCTATGTCGAACAATGTACAAAAAGTGCCTCGGTGATATTATTTTAAGTGTGCATCACATCGATGTTGTGTGGGCAAAGGAGGCCTTTGAAATAAGGCAGATACCACAAGCATGTCTTGTGAGTCCAGGCGTGTTTCGAATTATACCCCTTGAAATACCCTGGACTCTCTGGATCTGGCTCAAGAGCGTTTAACTGATCCAGTGTCTCCTGGTCTGTCAACGCAGGTGGTGCAGAGTTTTTGACAACTCTACCTTTGATGAAGTTCTTCTTGTCTTTTCTGAACTTATGGCGAGGATCCAGGAACTTTCTATGCAAGTCGAAGCAAGAAAACTTGCGACCGACCTAAAGCCAATGAAATTCAAGAGCTCCCTTGCATGTGGGGCACGGGAACCTTCCATGCACACACCAGCCAACGAATAGCGCATACGCCGGCAAGTCATGCCTCGAGTACATGTACCAGACACACATTATGAAGTTCTATTTGCTAAAGGCATCGTATGTCTTGAACCCATTATCTCAGGCTTCTTGCAATTCGTCCTCAGCGGCTGCATGTACACTTTCATATTCTTCCCCGGATAGTTGGTCCCTAGAATTATCAATGTTAGGATATTGTTCTTTCTTTGCATAATCTGTCCGGGGGGGGATTGAGTGGAATGACAAATACGGGCCAACAATTGTATTTTGTTGTCGTCAGACCAAACACACAGAACCCATCCATGTTGATGGTGACTCGAGGATGCCTCAGATCTGTCGCTTTGTCGTCATGTAATGCATTGAAGCGATTCCACGCTTCACTGCCGATGTGTGCACCATCATCAGCTTCCCATCTACATCTAGTTGGGTTCTTTCGCCCGTTTTGTGCCATGTCATATGTCTGGCCATCTCTTCGACCATGAAAAGACGAAGTCTTGGTAGGATTGGTATATACCGAAGGACATTAACAGGGATTTTTGTCCGCGTCTTCTCACACATACCGTTGTCTACCACAACATACCTGGATGACATGCAAATGGGACAATAGTTCAAGTCCGCATACTGAAGCCTAAATAACGCACATCCTTTATCACACGCATGTATCTTCTCATAGAGCATCTTAAGAGCACGAAGGATTTTGTCTGACTAGTTGATACGTCTCCAACGTATCTATAATTTTTGATTGTTCCATGATATTATATTATCTGTTTTGGATGTTTAATTGGCTTTAATATGCTCTTTTATATTATTTTTGGGACTAACCTATTAACCGAAGGCCCAGTGCCAATTCCTATTTTTGCCTATTTCAGTGTTTTGCAGAAAAGGAATACCAAACGGAGTCCAAATGGAAGGAAACCTTCCGGAGGATCTTTCTTGGACTAAAAGCAAACCGGGAGACTTGGAGTTGAATTTTGGAACGCCACGAGGCAGGAGAGCGCGCCCAGGGGGGTTGGCATGCCCCCACCCTTGTGGGCCCCTTGTAGCTCCACTGACATACTTCTTTCGCCTATATATACTCTTATACCCTAGAAACATTAGGGAGAGTCACAAAACCACTTTTCCACCGCCGCAACCTTCTGTACCCATGAGATCCCATCTTGGGGCCTTTTCCGGCGCTCCGCCGGAGGGGGAGTCGATCATGGAGGGCTTCTATATCAACACCATAGCCTCTTCGATGATGTGTGAGTAGTTTACCACAGACCTTCGGGTCCATAGTTATTAGCTAGATGGCTTGTTCTCTCTCTTTGACCTCAGTACAAAGTTCTCCTCGATGTTCTTGGAGATCTATTCAATGTAATATTCTTTTGCGGTGTGTTTGCCGAGATCCGATGAATTGTGGATTTATGATCAAGTTTATCAATGAATAATATTTGGTTCTTCTCTGAATTCTTATATGCATGATTTTATATCTTTGCAAGTCTCTTCGAATTATCGGTTTAGTTTGGCATACTAGATTGATCTTTCTTACAATGGGAGAAGTGCTTAGCTTTGGGTTCAATCTTGCGGTGTTCTTTCCCAGTGACAGCAGGGGCAGCAAGGAATGTATTGTATTGTTGCCATCGAGGATAAAAAGATGGGGTTTGTATCATATTGCTTGAGTTTATCCCTCTACATCATGTCATCTTGCTTAATGCGTTACTCCGTTCTTATGAACTTAATACTCTAGATGCATGCTGGATAGCGGTCAATGTGTGGAGTAATAGTGGTAGATGCAGAATCGTTTCGGTCTACTTGACACGGAAGTGATGCCTATATTCATGATCATTGCCTCGGTTTTCTCATAACTATGCTCTTTTCTATCAATTGCTCGGTAGTAATTTGTTCACCCACCATAATTTATGCTATCTTGAGAGAAGCCACTAGTGAAACCTATGGCCCCCAGGTTTATTTTCTATCATATAAGTTTCCGATCTACAAGTCTAGTTTCCTATTTATTTTATTTTGCAATCTTTACTTTCCAATCTATATAACAAAAATAACAAAAATATTTATCTTATTATCTTTATCAGATCTCACTTTTGCGAGTGACCGTGAAGGGATTGACAACCCCTTTATCATGTTGGTTGCAAGGTTCTTGATTGTTTGTGCAGGTACTAGGTGACTTGCGTGTTATATCCTACTGGATTGATACCTTGGTTCTCAAAAACTTAGGGAAATACTTATGCTACTTTTTTGCATCACCCTTTCCTCTTCAAGGGAAAACCAACGCATGTTCAAGAGGTAGCAAGAAGGATTTCCTGCGCCGTTGCTGGGGAGATCTACACTCAAGTCAAGACATACCAAGTACCCATCGCAAATTCTTCTCCCTCGCATTACATTATTTGCCATTCGCCTCTCGTTTTCCTCTCCCCCACTTCTAAAACGATTTTCAAAAGCCTTTGCCTTTTCTTCGCCTCTCTTCCATTCATTGTGTTCGCTTGCTTTTTGTGTGCTCGTGTGTTGGATTGCTTGCCTTCTCACGATGTCTCAAGAAAATACCAAATTGTGTGACTTTTCCAACACCAATAATAATGATTTTATTTGCACCCCGATTGCTCCCACTACTAAGGCAGAATCTTGTGGAATCAATGCTACTTTATTGAATCTAGTCATGAAAGATCAATTTTCAGGCCTTCCTACTGAAGATGTCGCATCTCATCTGAATAATTTTGTTGATTTATGTGATATGCAAAAGAAAAGAGATGTAGATAATGATCTTGCTAAACTAAAACTATTCCAGATCGGGCCAGAACTTAGTTTTCTTCTTTGCCTAAAAATAGTATTGATTCATGGAATAAGTGCAAAGAATGTTTTATTGCCAAGTATTTTCCTCCCGCTAAGATCATCTCCCTTAGGAACGATATTATGAATTTCAAACAACTTGATCATGAGCATGTAGCACAATCTTGGGAGAGGATGGAACTTATGATAAGAAATTGTCCCACGCATGGTTTGAATCTATGGACGATTATACAAAAAATTTATGCCAGTTTGAACTTTTCTTCTAGAAATCTTTTAGATTCGGCCACGGGAGGTACTTTTATGGAAATCACTTTAGGAGAAGCTACTAAACTCCTAGATAATATAATGGTTAACTATTCTCAATGGCACACCGAGAGATCTTCCACTAGTAAAAAAGTGCATGCAATTGAAGAAATTAATGTATTGAGTGGAAAGATGGATGAACTTATGAAATTGTTTGCTAGCAAGGGTGCTAATGTTGATCCTAATGATATACCCTTATCCACTTTGATTGATAATACTAATGAATCTATGGATGTGAATTTTGTAGGTAGGAATAATTTTGGTAACAATGCTCATAGAGGAAACTTTAATCCTTGTCCTTTTCCTAGTAATTCCTCCAATAATTATGGAAATTCCTACAACAATTCCTATGAAAATTATAATAAGATGCTCTCTGATTTTGAGAATAGTGTTAAGGGATTTATGATTTCACAAAAGAGTTTTAATGCTATGATTGAAGAAAAATTGCTTAAGATTGATGATTTGGCTAGGAACATGGATAAAATTTCTCTTAACGTAGATTCTTTGAAACTTAGATCTATTCCACCTAAGCATGACATCAATGAGTCTCTAAAAGCCATGAGAATTTCCATTGATGAGTGAAAAGAAAGAACTGCTAGGATGCGTGCCAAAAAAGATTGCTTTGTGAAAGCGTGTTCTTCTAGTTTTTATGATAATAATGATGAAGATCTAAAAGTGATTGATGTGACTCCTATTAAATCTTTGTTTTCCAATATGAATCTTGATAAATATGGCGTCCCAATGATTCAGAGTTTTTAGATCTAGATGCAAAAATTAATAAAAGTGGGATTGAAGAGGTCAAAACTTTACATAGCAATGAACCCACTATTTTGGATTCGAAGGAATTTAGTTATGATAATTGCTCTTTGATAGATTGTATTTCCTTGTTGCAATCCGTGTTAAAATCTCATTATGCTTATAATCAAAATAAAGCTTTTACTAAACATATCGTTGATGCCCTAATGCAATCTTATGAAGAAAAAGCTTGAACTAGAAGTTGATATTCCTAGAAAACTTTATGACGAGTGGGAACCTACTATTAAAATTAAGATTAAAGATTACGAATGCTATGCTTTATGTGATTTGGGTGCTAGTGTTTCCACGATTCCAAAAACTTTGTGTGATGTGTTAGGTTTCTGTGAATTTGATGATTGTTCTCTAAATTTGCACCTTGCGGATTCCACCATTAAAAAACCTATGGGAAGGATCAATGATGTTCTTATTGTTGCAAATAGGAATTATGTGCCCATAGATTTCATTGTTCTTGACATAGATTGCAATCCTACATGTCCAATTATTCTTGGTAGACCTTTCCTTAGAACGATTGGTGCAATTATTGACATGAAAGAAGGAAATATTAGATTCCAATTTCCGTTAAGGAAAGGCATGGAACACTTTCCTAGGAAGAAAACTAAATTGTCTTATGAATTTATTATGAGATGAACTTATGGATTGCATACCAAAGATGATAATACCTAGATCTATTTGCGTTCTTATGCCTAGCTAGGGGTGTTAAACGATAGCGCTTGTTGGGAGGCAACCCAATTTTATTTCTTTGATTTTTGCTTCTGTTTAGTAATAAATAATTCATATAGCTTCTGTTTACATGTGGTTTCATGTTTTAATTAGAGTTTGTGCCAAGTAGAACCTTTGGGAAGACTTGGGTGAAGTCTTTGCGATCTTGCTGTATAAAACAGAAACTTTTGCGCTCACGCGATTAGCTGCCATTTTTTTACTGAAGAGTGTTTTTAGGTTGATTCTTTTTACAGATGATTAATAGACAAATTCCTCATGTCCAACAATTTATTTCAGAATTTTTAGAGTTACAGAAGTATTCGAAAGTTACAGATTTCTACACATTGTTCTGTTTTTGACAGCTTCTGTTTTTTGTATGTTGTTTGCTTATTTTGATGAATCTATGAGTACTATCGGGGGCTATGAACCATAGAGAAGTTGGAATACTTTAGGTTTAACAACAATATAAATAAATAATGGGTTCATTACAGTACCTTAAAGTTGTGGTTTATTTTCTTATACTAACGGAGCTCACGAGATTTTCTGTTAAGTTTTGTGTTGTGAAGTTTTCAAGTTTTTGGGTAAAGATTTGATGGATTTTGGAATAAGGAGTGGCAAGAGCCTAAGCTTGGGGATGCCCAAGGCACCCCAAGGTAAAATTCAAGGACAACCAAAAGCCTAAGTTTTGGGATGCCTCGGGAAGGCATCCCCTCTTTCGTCTTCGTCTATTGGTAACTTTACTTGAGGCTATATTTTTATTCACCGCATGATATGTGTTTTGCTTCGAGCATCATGTATGATATGAGTATATTATTTTTAGTTTACCACAATCATCCTTGCTGTACACACCTTACGGAAAAGACACACATGAATCGGAATTTATTAGAATACTCTATGTGCTTCACTTATATCTTTTGAGCTAGATAATTTTGCTCTAGTGCTTCACTTATATCTTTTTAGAGCACGGTGGTGGTTTTATTTTATATAAATTATTGATCTCTCATGCTTCACTTATATTATTTTGAGAGTCTTTTAGAAGAGCATGGTAATTTGCTTTGGCTATAAAACTAGTCCTAATATGATGTGCATCCAAGATGGGTATAATAAAAAAATCATATAAAGTGTGTTGAATACTACAAGAAGTTTGATGCTAGATAATTGTTTTGAGATATGAGAATGGCGATATTAGAGTCATGCTAGTAGATTAATTGTGAATTCTATAAAAACTTGTGTTGAGGTTTGCAAGTCCCGTAGCATGCACGTATGGTAACCGTTGCGTAACAAATTTGAAGCATGAGGTATTTCTTTGATTGTCTTCCATTGTGTTGAGGTCAGGGTTGCGCGAAGTTTAACTCCTACCAACCCTTCCCCTAGGAGCATGCGTGTAGTGCTTGGTTTTTCATGACTTGTAGATTTTTGCAATAATCATGTGAGTTCTTTATGACTAATGTTGAGTCCATGGATTATCCGCACTCTCATCCTTCCACCGTTGCTAGCCTCTCTAGTACCGCGCAACTTTTTCCGATACCATACACCGACCATATACCTTCCTCAAAACAGCCACCATACCTACCTCTTATGGCATTTCCATAGCCATTTCGAGATATATTGCCATGCAACTTTCCACTGTTTCGTTTATTATGACATGTTCCATCATTGTCATATTTCCTTGCATGATCATGTAGTTGACATCGTATTCGTGGCAAGGCCACCATTCATAATTTTTTCTTACATGTCACTCTTGATTCATTGCACATCCCGGTACACCGCCGGAGGCATTCATATAGAGTCATATCTTTGTTCTAGTATTGAGTTGTAATATCCAGTTGTAAGTAAATAGAAGTGTGATGATCATCATTATTAGAACATTGTCCCATGTGAGGATAAAAAAAAAGAGGCCAGTGAAGCCCACATAAAAAAAGGCCAAAGAAGCCCACCAAAAAAAGAGAGGCCAAAGAGCCCAAAATAAAAAAATAAAAAAAGGAAAATAAAAAATGAGAGAAAAAGAGAGAAGGGACAATGTTACTATCTTTTTCCACATTGCTGCTTCATAATAGCACCATGATTTTCATGATAGAGAGTCTCCTATGTTGTCCCTTTCATATTACTAGTGGGAATTTTTCATTATAGAACTTGGCTTGTATATTCCAACGACGGGCTTCCTCAAATGCCCTAGGTCTTCATGAGCAAGCAAGTTGGATGCACACCCACTTAGTTTCTTTTGTTGAGCTTTCATACATTTAGAGCTCTAGTGCATATGTTGCATGGCAATCCCTAATCACTCACATTGACATCTATTGATGGGCATCTCCATAGCCTATTAATATGGCTAGTTAATGTGATATCATCTTCCTCTTTTTGTGTTCTCCACAACCAGCATTCCATTCCACCTATATGCTATGTCCATGGCTCACGCTCATATATTGCATGAAATTTGAAAAGGTTTGAGAATACTAAAGTATGAAACAATTGCTCGGCTGAAACCGGGGTTGTGCATGATTTGAATATCTTATGGGACGAAGATGGAGCATAGCCAAACTATATGATTTTGTAGGGATGAGATTTCTCTGGCTATGTTATTTGGAGAAGACATAATTGCTTTGTTAGTATGATTGAAGTATTATTATTATTATGTCAATATTAAACTTTTGTCTTGAATCTTTCGGATCTGAACATTCATGCCACAATAAACAAAATTGCATTGATAAATATGGTAGGTAGCATTCCACATCTAAAATTCTGTTTTTATCATTTACCTACTCGAGGACGAGCAGGAATTAAGCTTGGGGATGCTTGATACGTCTCCAACGTATCTATAATTTTTTATTGTTCCATGCTATTATATTATCTGTTTTGGATGTTTAATGGGCTCTAATATGATTTTTTATACTATTTTTGGGACTAACCTATTAACCGAAGGCCCAATGCCAATTCCTGTTTTTTTGCCTATTTTAGTGTTTTGCAGAAAAGGAATACCAAACGAAGTCCAAACGGAACAAAACCTTTGGGAGGATCTTTCTTGGACCGAAAGCAAACTAGGAGACTTGGAGTTGAAGTCTGGAATGCCACAAGGCAGCCACAAGGAAGGAGGGCACGCCCAGGGGGGTAGGCGCGCCCCCATGCTCGTGGGCCCCTCATAGATCCATTGACGTACTTCTTTCGCCTATATATACTCTTATACCCTAGAAACATCAGGGAGAGCCACGAAACCACTTTTCCACCACCGCAACCTTCTGTACCCGTGAGATCCCATCTTGGGGCCTTTTCCGACGCTCCGCCAGAGGGGGAATCGATTGTGGAGGGCTTCTACATCAACACCATAGCCTCTTCGATGATGTGTGAGTAGTTTACCACAGACCTTCGGGTCCATTGTAATTAGCTAGATGGCTTCTTCTCTTCCTTTGATTCTCAATACAAAGTTCTCCTTGATGTTCTTGGAGATCTATCCGATGTAATATTCTTTTGCGGTTTGTTTGCCGAGATTCGACAAATTGTCGATTTATGGTCAAGTTTATATATGAATAATATTCGCTTCTTCTCTGAATTCTTATATGCATGATTTGATATCTTTGCAAGTCTCTTCGAATTATTGGTTTAGTTTGGCCTTCTAGATTGATCTTTCTTGCAATGGGAGAAGTGCTTAGCTTTGGGTTCAATCTTGCGGTGTCCTTTCCTAGTGACAGCAGGGGGATCAAGGCATGTATTGTATTGTTGCCATCGAGGATAAAAAGATGGGTTTTATATCATATTGCTTGAGTTTATCCCTCAACATCATGTCATCTTGCTTAATGCGTTACTCTGTTCTTATGAACTTAATACTCTAGATGCAAGTTGGATAACGGTCGATGTGTAGAGTAATAGTAGTAGATGCATAATCGTTTCGGTCTACTTGACACGGGTGTGATGCCTATATTCCAGATCACTGCCTAGATATTCCCATAACTATGCGCTTTTCTATCAATTGCTCGGCAGTAATTTGTTCACCCACCGTAATTTATGCTATCTTGAGAGAAGCCACTAGTGAAACCTATGGCCCCCGGGTCTATTTTCTATAATATAAGTTTCCGATCTAAAACTCTAGTTTCCTATTTATTTTATTTTGCAATCTTTACTTTCCAATCTATTTAAAAGAATACCAAAATTATTTATCTTATTATCTTTATCAGATCTCACTTTTGCGAGTGACCGTGAAGGGATTGACAACCCCTTTATCGCGTTGGTTGCAAGGTTCTTGTTTGTTTGTGCGGGTACTAGATGACTTGCGTGTTATCTCCTACTGGATTGATACCTTGGTTCTCAAAAATTGAGGGAAATACTTATGCTACTTTGCTGCATCACCCTTTCCTCTTCAAGGGAAAACCAACACATGCTCAAGAGGTAGCACTGGTACAGATTTGCAGGTAGTACATGGCCTTTGGGTAGAAAACGTCCAAATACTATCATCATCGCGTCGTAGCATTCTCTACCCAAGTTGAATTGAGCCTTCAGAGCCATTATTTGTGAGATGGCATCCAGCTGACAAAGCTCAGTGTGCTCGTATAGAGGACATTTTGAGGACTCCAACATTTAATTGAAGGCCTTTGCAGATTCCTCCATCTCATCGTCCGAGTCCCGAGCATCATCAAAGTCTTGCACCATGTCTTCCATCCAGGTACCATGCTCATCGGTGCGACGACGAACCACCTCGGCTCTGACACATTGGGCAGACTCGCCATGAAATGTCTAGACTGTACAAGCAGCCGTAAAACCCCACTTCTGCAGGTGTTTACTCATGTCAAGCTTTGTCCTCTTATGATAGTTCTCGCACCGGGCACAGGGGCACCAGGTTTTTCTATGGCCATTTGCAAATGCGGCTGTCACAAACCCCTGTGTTTTTGTTAACCATTCATCTGTCTTGTCTTTCTGACTAGTGTGACCGGCGTACATCCACGCGTGATCACTCATCTTTCCTAGTTACTGGACACACAAGAAATATATACATAATACAGCAAACCATATCCATCAATTAATGGAGTTTGTCACTTTTATTACGTCCATGGAACCTAGACTCCAATATGTAAAGATAGGTCCTAATCCCACCCGAGTATGTGTAGATTGGGTTCATTTTCCCATGCTCTGCTCCGGATCCGATGCAAAATTTCGGCAACACCTCCCCTCTGTTCCCTGATGCACGTCTCGACAATTAGTAGAGAGGATGTGTACCCTGGAAACAACAGGGAGGCACTGACGAAATTCTGCATCAGATCCGGAGCAGAGCATATGGGGAAATGAACCCAATCTACACATACTCGAGCTGTCCATGGATAACGTTGGACAAGTCGAAAGAATCACGGTTATAAATATGCAAATGCATGCATATTTATAGATGTAACTCTTTCGAACGGGAGACACATAGTGGTCATGCATACTTGTGATTTACGACACCTATAGCTAGCAAGTTTCATCGGCTCGAAGAACAGAATAGAGCAAATGAAGGGGTGAGGTGGAGATGTCATTTGTGCTCACCCACGAACACAAGGGCGGAGCTCGTCGAACGCACGGGGAAGTCGTTGAACATCAGACCCTCGCAGCGACGAAAAAATTGCAAATTTAAAACCACCTGATCAACACGAATATGATGTTCTTATAACAAAATCAAAAAATATATGACCTAACTCATAATTCACAAATATATGACCCCACCGGCCTTTGGAAGGCCGAAAAGCACCTTTTTCGGGAGGTGTCGAGGTGTCGTTGATACATCTCCAAGGTATCTATAATTTTTGATTGTTACATGATGTTATATTATCATTCTTGGATGTTTTACAATCATTTTATAATCATTTTATATCTTTTTTGGTACTACCTATTGACTTAGTGCCAAGTGCGAGTTGTTGTTTTATGCATGTTTTTTACATCGCGAGAAATCAATATCAAACGGAGCCCAAACACCGCGAAACTTTTTGGAGATTTTTTTGGGCCAGAAGGAACACTATGGGACCTAGTGGCACCTAGGGGAGTCCCGAGGAGGGGACAACCCACCAGGGCGTGCCAGGAGGCCCAGGCGCGCCCTGGTGGGTTGTGCCCACCTCGGGTGCCCCCTAGACCTCCTATTTGCTCTATAAATACCCCAATAATCCAGAAACCCTAGGGGAGTCGATGAAATATTCATCCAGCCACCGCAGAGTCCAGAAACACCAGATCCAATCTAGAAACCATCATGGAGGGGTTCACCACTTCCATTGGTGCCTCTCCGATGATGCGTGAGTAGTTCCTTGTAGACCGATGGGTCCGTAGTTAGCAGCTAGATGGCTTCATCTCTCTCTTTTGATTCTCAATACAATGGTCTCTTGTAGATCCATATGATGTAACTCTTTTTGTGGTGTGTTTATTGGGATCCGATGAACTTTGAGTTTATGATGAGATCTATCTTTTCATATCCATGAAAGTTATTTAAGTTTCTTTGATCTCTTATATGCATGATTTCTTATAGCCTCGTATTTCTTCTCCGATACTGGGTTTTGTTTGGCCAACTTGATCTCTTTATCTTATCTATCAACCAATGTACCAATATTTATCTCTCTCTCTCACGTTCATTACTCGAAAGGGATTGACAACCCCTTCAACACGTCGGGTTGCGAGGTGTTGTTATTTGTGTGCATGTGTTGTTTACGTTATGTTGCTTGGTTCTCCTACTGGTTCGTTAACCTTGGTTTCACATCTGAGGGTAATACCTACCGCCATTGTGCTGCATCATCCCTTCCTCTTTGGAGTAAAACCGATGTAGTTTCAAGTGACATCAAAAGGAATTTCTAGCATCGTTGCCGGGGAGGATCTTCAACATAACCAGGTTCCTAATCACAAATCTCATCTCCTCGCAATTTACATTATTTGTCATTTCCCTATCGTTTTCTTCTCCCCCACTTCACAAACATTTTCCGTTTTATTTGCCCTTATTTTTCCATCTACCGTTCTCTCGTCAGATCTATTCTTTGCTTGCAACCATGAGTGATTTCGGTATGGCACCAACCGATGATGGCCTTACTCCTAAAATTGGACATATAGGCAATCTGGATGCTAAAACTTTTATCTTGGGGCAAGGGAACGTTATGGGAAAAGAACGTATCCAAGAATTTTTCAGTTGTGCTGGAAATCTAAGCCTTGATGATGCTCCTATACTTAAAACTAGTAGATCTTATGCGGATGCTATTTTAGCACTAGTTCTGAAACTTGAAAGTAAATTTATCTGCACTCATCCTACTTTGCAAATATTGTTTTTTGATCTTCCCGAAATAAAGAATCCTAGAGCCAAAAAGTTAGCTACTCTTGTCCTTATGAATGAATTTGATTACATAATACGAGAAGCTAGAGAAAACTTTGATTTTTATGGTATGAATCGTGAAAAACCCATGATAGATGAAATTCTTTACAACAGTGATTATGCTTTAAGACATTTGCTTGGGGATAATAGAATCTTTGATGAGAATTGGAAGAAAGAAGTCCCTGTTTTAGATATAATCCAACAAGTTTTCAATAATGTTAACCAACTTTACTCTTGGATTGTTTCCCGAAATCAAAGGGTTATGATGAAAACCAACTAAGGATTGCTAAAGTTTCCATGGATAATATGTTTTATGTTGTCTTTACAATACCCCATGATAAGGATACCCCTAAGGAAATGAAAGATAAAGATGTCAAAACTTAGATCCTTACCTTATGCCTAGCTAAGGGCGTAAAACGATAGCGCTTGTTAGGAGGCAACCCAATGAATAAAATTTATTTTTGCTTTTTGCTTGCTGTTCTTGAGTGTTTACACAATTATGCTACTGGTATGATTGTGTTTTTTGTGTTTTAATTAGTGTTTCTGCCAAGTAGAACCAATAGGATCTTCTTGGGTGATAGTAGTTTGATCTTGCTGAACAAGACAGAAACTTTGCGCTCATGAGAAAAATTCTCATTTTTAATAGAGAAGTGATTTTTAGTTGATTCTTTTTGCAGAACATTAATATACAAATTTCTCATGTGGCCCTATTTGTTTCAAGATTTTTAGAGGTCCATAAGTTTTTGAAACTTCCAGATTACTACAGACTGTTATGTTTTTGACTGATTCTGTTTTCTTTGTGTTGTATGCTTATTTTGATGGCTCTATGGTTTTCTTTAATTAGTGTTTGCCATAGAAAAGTTGGAATACAGTAGATATAATAAAAAAAATATGAATTGGTTATATACAGTACTTATAGTAGTGGTTTGCTTTCTTTCACTAACGGATCTCACGAAGGTTTTGTTGAAGTTTTGTGTGATTGAAGTTTTCAAGTTTTGGGTTATCTTAGGATGGATGAAGGATGTAACAGCCTAAGCTTTGGGATGCCCCGGCATCCCAAGCTATTAATCCAATGATGAGCAACCAACTAAGCTTGGGGATGCCCCCGAGTGGCATCCGCGCTTTCTTCCAACAACTATCGTTCACTTGAAATTATATTTTTCTTCGTCAGATGATATGTGTTTTGCTTGGAGCGTCTTGTATGATACGAGTATTTGCTTGTTTTGTTTTGCTTTTTAATCCATCAATCCTTTCTATACACACCTATTTGAGAGAAACAAAATTATGCCATGACTTGCTACAATAACTATCTATGCTTCACTTAATTTTTTTATGACTTATGACTTCCTCTAGTGCTTCACTTATATCTTTTTGAGCACGGTGTGCTTAGTATTTTTGAAGAAATACTCTCTTGCTTCACTTAGATTTATTTGAGAGTTAGTAAATTTTAAAGAAATTCTCTCTTGCTTCACTTCTATTATTTTGAGAGTAGAAAGAAAATTGTTATGCTCATGATCTTCACTTATATTTGTTTGAGCTTATCAAAATCAACAAATGAAAATTAGTCCCAAAGTGATAGATATCCAAGAAGGATAAAGTAAAAAAATGTCATGAAGATGATTGGACAAATAAACTTGATTCTTAGTAATAATTTTGAGACATGATGATAATATATCTCAGTCGTGTTGATGAGTAATTGTGCTTTAGTAAGAATACTAGTGTTAAAGTTTGTGATTCCCTATGCAAGCACGGAAGTCAATAATTATGCAATGAAATTAGGGTCCCATGAAATTATATCCTACTTGTGGTGCATTATTCGGTGTTATTTATGCTAATTGTTTGCTTGCGAGATTATTTGGTTCATGGTTGGTCGCTTCCCAGTCTTTTGCTAGCCTTCATTTTGCACTAAGTATGATCTCTACTTGTGCATCCAAGATCCTTTATCCCGATTTTGCCATATGAGTCCACCATACCTACCTATATGCGGTATTTCCTTGCTGTTCTATGCAAATTTGTATGTGCCATCTCTAATTTTCAAAATAAAGTTCCCTTTTGTGTGCCTGTACCGCTCGCGATGCAGTGAGGGGTGGCCAATATTTTCCATGCTGTATGTGTTATTCTCACGACGAGTGTTCATTCACTTGTCATTGCACGAGAGTACGGCAAAGGTATTAGGGATGCCCAGTCCCAAAATGAAAAAAAATACTTTATATTGTCAAATAATAGATTCCTGGGAAAGTGTTGGTATGGAAGGCAACCGTGGATTCGGCTAGCCATGGCTTGTGAAAGTTTGGTGGAAAAGGAATAAACTTTATTTTCTGTTTGGGAACCGCCTATGATATATCTAGCATGGAAAGTGTTGGCAACCTCAAGTCGTTCTTGTTGGTGGTAAAGAATACCTCCCAAGAAAATTATCTCTCAATTTAAGCTTTGAGCTCTAGCACCTCTACAAATCCCTACTTCCCTCCGCGAAGGGCCTTTCTTTTACTTATGCAATTTTTATTTTTGAATTTGAGTCTCCATATTCTCTTACATGCACCAACTAGGAAATGCTATGATCGTACTTGAGCATTAGATGTAACTAATATGTGAGTGTGTTTCATGAACGGATCAATGGTTGAGCATGATGGGCTAGGGATAACTTATTTTAGCATTGATATTTCGAAAGACGTGCTTGCTTGTTGATGTACTTGAGTATCTAAATTATTATGTCAAAACTAGACTATTGCTTTGAACCATATAAAAGTCCAAATGTCCATGCTATAAAGAAAAGAATATGATATATGACTTTATAAACAACACTCCACAACAAAAATTCTGTTTTTATCACTTACCTACTCGAGGACGAGTAGGAAGATAAGCTTGGGGATGATGATACTTCTCCAACGTATCTATAATTTTTTATTGTTCCATGCTGTTATGTTATCATTCTTGGATGTTTTACAATCATTTTATAATCATTTCATATCATTTTTGGTACTAACCTATTGACATAGTGCCAAGTGCTAGTTGCTATTTTCTGCATGTTTTTTACATCGCAGGAAATCAATATCAAATGGAGCCAAAACACCGCGAAACTTTTTGGAGATTTTTCTCGGCCAGAAGGAACACTATGGGCCCTGGTGGCACCCGGGGGGAGTCCCGAGGAGTGGACAACCCACCAGGGCGCGCCAGGAGGCCCAAGCGCGCCTTGGTGGGTTGTGCCCACCCCGGGTGCCCCCGAGACCACCTCGTTGCTCTATAAATACCCCAATATTCTAGAAACCCTAGGGGAGTCGACAAAATATTCATCCAGCCGCTGCAAAGTCCAGAAACACCAGATCGAATCTAGACACCATCATAGAGGGGTTCACCACTTCCATTGGTGCCTCTCCGATGATGTGTGAGTAGTTCCTTGTAGACCTACGGGTCCGTAGTTAGTAGCTAGATGGCTTCCTCTCTCTCTTTTGATTCTCAATACAATGGTCTCATGGATATCCATATGATGTAACTCTTTTTGCGGTGTGTTTGTTGGGATCCGATGAACTTTGAGTTTATGATCAGATATATCTTTTTATATCAATGAAAGTTATTTGAGTTTCTTTGATCTCTTATATGCATGATTGCTTATAGCCTCGTATTTCTTCTCCGCTATTGGGTTTTGTTTGGCCAACTTGATCTCTTTATCTTGCAATGGGAAGAGGTGCCCGATAGTGGGTTCGATCTTACGGTGCATGATCCTGGTGACAGAAGGGGAACCGACACGTATGTATCGTTGCCACTAAGGATAAAACGACGAGATTCATATCTAACGCCATAGATATATGGATCTCGTCTACATCATGTCATCCTTCTTAATGCATTACTACATTTTTCCATGAACTTAATACACTAGATGCATGCTGGATAGCAGTCGATGTGTGGAGTAATAGTAGTAGATGTAGGCAGGAGTCGTTCTACTAATCATGGACGTGATGCCTATGTAATGATCATTGCCTGGATATCGTCATGATTATTTGAACTTCTATCAATTGCCCAACAGTAATTTGTTTACCCACCGTTTGCTATTTTTCTCGAGAGAACCCACTAGTGAAACCTACGGCCCCGGGTCTTCTTTCCCATATATTTGCTTTTGCGATCTATTTGCCTTTGCTTCTATTTTCAGATCTGTTAAACCAAAAACCCAAAAAATACTTTGCTTCAATTTATCCTATCTATCAAGAAACCTACCAATATTTATTTCTCTCTCATGTTCGTTACCCGAAAGGGATTGACAACCCCTTTAACACGTCGGGTTGCGAGGGGTTGTTATTTGTGTGCAGGTGTTGTTTACGTTGTGTTGCTTGGTTCTCCTACTGGTTCGATAACCTTGGTTTCACATCTGAGGGAAATACCTACCGCCGCTGTGCTGCATCATCCCTTCCTCTTTGGGGAAAAACCGACGTAGCTTCAAGCGACATCAGTCGTGTCGGGGTTGGGGTGCTGTGTCGGGGTCGTGGGTGCCGTGTTGTGGTGTCGGGGTGTCGTGTTGAGGGTCGAGGTGTTAGTGGTGCCGTGTCGGGGTCAGGGTGCTGTGTTGGGGTCGGGGTACCGTGTCGC